>JAFJYJ010000051.1:2400000-3600000 GCA_019022615.1 Acacia melanoxylon | reverse complement strand
TTCTCTGCAAACACCCTGAAACCTCTACAATGAGACATCTGCCATATCCTTGGAATTGGAGAAAGCTTGGATCAAGGAAAATACTTGGGCATCCCAAGTGTTTGGGGGAAAACAAAGCACCAGGCACTGGCATATGTGCATGAAAAAGTGAGCAAAAAGGTACTTGGCTGGAGCAGCAGACATCTATCATATGCAGGGAGAGAAGTAATGATTAAAGCAGTCATAAACGCCATTCCAACATCCCCCGTGACATGCTTCAAATTCCCAATCAAAACATGCAAAGAGCTCAACAGTCTAGTGGCTAACTTCTGGTGGGATGGCCAAAATAAAACGCACTGGGTTGCATGGAAAAAGCTCACTCGACCCAAGTCTGAAGGAGGTATGGGGTTTCGGAACTTCATAAGATTTAACAATGCCCTCCTTGCAAAAACAGCCTGGAGATTATTACAAAAGCCAAATGATGTATGGGCTAGAATTTTAAAAGGGCTCTACTTCCCAAATGGCTCCTTCCTTGAAGCTAAGAAGGGCCATCGAGCCTCATGGTGTTGGTACAGTATTTTGGAGGGACGTAACCTCATCAAGGAAGATTTGTGTTGGCAAATTGGCAATGGGAGGAGTGTACGCATCTGGCAAGATAAGTGGATCCCATCCCTACCCTCCTGCAGATTAACTACAAATGATGAGGCCAAACATTAATGATGAGTCATGTGAGGCTATATTGAAGATTCCTATACCTCGGTTCCCAACGAATGACAGGCTGTGGTGGACTCTATCCAGAAATGGGATCTATATTGTCAAATTGGGTTACAACCTCTCGGATCCATTAGCCAATGAGAGCAACCCATCAACGGCTCCCACATCCCCAATACCCAGTGAAGTCTGGAAGCAACTATGGAAAATTAAGGCCCTCCCCAAGGTAGTGAACTTTATCTGGAGGATTCTTTCGAACGCCATAGCCACAAACACTGCCCTAGTCGCACGTCGGAGGGGAGTTACGGACTTATGCCCAATCTATCAGGTTGCTAGTGAAACAGTCGAGCACCTATTCTTTCATTGCTCCTGGGTAAGATGTGTATGGTTTAGGAGTCAACTATCTCTTAAAAGCGACATGAGTACTATCCAAAGTTTTAGAGAATGGTGGCAGGATCTCGTTAACACCCAGAGCCGCTTCACTGACTTTAATTTAGCGCATATTTGCTGGTTACTCTGGACCATCTGGAAGAGCCGAAATGATAAAGTATTCAATAATAAAGATCCTGACCCATCAATGGTCATAGAACAAGCATCCCAATCTTTGTTTAGTTACTGGAGAGTCTGCCAGTCCGAATACAAAAAAGAAACTCCTAGCACCACCAAGCCAGATGTCACTTGGAGCCCCCCACCGGAAAATTGCCTCAAAACTAATATTAATGGAGCGTTTCAGGAACAATCGAAATATGCTACAATAGGCACTATCTGCCGAGACCAACATGGAACAATGAAGTGGGCTTTTGTTGATAATGTCAAATCCATTTTGGCATTCATGACGGAGCCACTAGCTCTAAAGAGGACCCTAATGATAGCTCAGGACCTTGGAAATAAAAATATGATCTTCAAAACAGACTGCCAGACCTTAGTGCACTGTATTAAACGAAACCAGCCGGATATGTGTGAGTGGCAGGCCGGTGGTATACTTGCAGATATCCTTCATGTTCTTCAATCGGAACCCGGTTTCTTACTTCAGTTCATCCCTCGCCAAGGGAATAAAGCAGCAGATTTACTTGCTGCATCTACCAATAAGGGGGTGTGCCCTATTGGGTGGGTGGAAACACCCTTACCCCCTTTGTTTACTGTTCTGGAGGAAGATATGAAGCACGTAAGGACTCTGACAAGCCATCCCTCAGCGTATCACAGACATGTCGACCCTGGTTAATCAGTTCCTATGAAGAGGAATGTGCATCTGTGTACTGCACCTTTCATTCGCTTGTTGTCTTTTGATTAGTCCCCTTGTTTGTTGTTTTGTCTAGCTTTGCTCTTTCAATTCCTGGCACTTGCTGCCCTTATGTCTCTGTACTTACCTTTTTCCAGCAATGAAGTACCTAGAATTGTTCCAAAAAAAAAAAAAAAAAAACAAACAAATACGACTAATTCCTGAAGAAAAAGGAAATTAAATTTGGGAAAAGTTAACTTAAATATATAATGACATCACGAATGTATCAACGAATTATACTAAGAAATTCTAAGCCTATGACAATTGATTACACCATTAAATCATTTAAATTCACATCCTCTATAATTTCCCAAACAATAAACCGTATTTGTTATGAATTATTATTAACTAATTAATCTCCTAAAAAACGGTTACAAGGGGAAAAACAAAGCAAAACAAAAAAGACAAGCTTCTGTTAATCTTCTCATATTATTTCTGTATTTGTATGCATCTCTATGAACATCCCTCCTTTAATCTGATAAAGTATGAGCAGTAGTCATTGTCAAGAATCAAGATCTCGAGGTATAATATGTACCTCAGATCAGTCACAGGTCAAGGCAAGGACGCCAAAAACAGAAGATCATCAAAATGTGAAAAGAAATCCACAATTCATCTTCTCCGAAAAACAGAGTCTGATGATCGATTTAATTTCTTGCATGAAGGTGAAGATAGCCACAGATATTCAGACAAAGGTTTTTCCCAATTCCGATCACGAATTCATAGACTTAGCTAATGGCATTTCGCTCTCGTGTGAAGCGGCCGACAACGTCCTCTGCAGTCCGCCACGCGACACGGCAGAGGCGGCAGCTCCGGCTTCTCCGATTTGAACATCTCCCTTGCCATTTGCTTGACCACCTGCACCCTCAATATCTCCTTTTGTAGAGTAATTCCTCTCATTTACAGCTCTTCCGCCTCCGCCTCCGCCACCGCCACCGCCTCCGCACCAAACCCTAAATCCAAAGGCACGAGAAAGTATTCGATATATGAAAGTTAAGAACCAAAACGCCCATGGAAGGCAGACCAATATCACCCCAGCCTCCGGCAACCATGACGCCACCTTGTCCTCAGGAAGCAACACGTAAGCGGCGAGGCATGCGCCGCCGGCGACAATGCAGATGAACAAGATACAAGCGGTGATCCATATGTATGCGCGGCCATTGCTATATTCTGGTGCAGGCATTGATTGGATGAGAAGGAGCTGACGATGACGATGACAATGAAGAACAATATCAAAAACGTGATGAAGTACAACAGATCATGGATTCATCTTTGTCATCGTCCATATTGTAATTTGAGAAGGTAGATTCAATGAGATCATAAAGGTTCCATTAGAGGTGGATTATTTTTCAGATGGTGAACAAAAGTTGTTGGAAAAAAAAATTAAAAAAAATTCAAAGTTGATTTCACCGACGAGAAGGTTTATGTGAAATGGAATTTGCTCACAAAGAGTGAAAGAGAGAACGAAGCGGGTTCCAATTGTGGAGGTACAAACAAGTTGGGAATTTGAGTTTGCCTATAACCTCAGGTTTTTAGCACATGCCCATTTAATTTAAATATATACATAGAGAGAGAGAGAGAGAAAATTCGTGTAATTAAAGAAAATATAAGGAATGTCATAATATTGTACTCAAAATATAAAATTTATTGTAACAAATTGCAATGTTTTGATGAATTATAATTTATCAATGATACCATACTCCATTTCACGCGTATGTATATATCTAGACTCTTAATATATATGCAAAAGCAGCATAAATTATTCATAGTTAATAATAGAATGAACCAATCTTTTATTAGTTAATAAATTCTTAAAAAAATAGTTTAACGATTTTATATATTTTATCTCAAATTAAAAATGACTATTTAATTCATTAATTGTTATTCTCTAATCGAGTGACAAATTAAAATAGAGAAAATTAATCTTTCAAGTTCTTCAACTTTTAATTTATTTATAACTCAGTTCTTAAACTTTTAAATCAGATGGACAGTGAGGATATCCAAATTTATTCTTGGTCGATGAGGATCAGAAGGCTACAGTGCCACCATTGAACCTATTAGCTGGTTTCAAAAGAACCTTCATGAATGGAAGATTTGCAAACCCAACAACCTCACTCGGTACTTTCGCAGGAAGAGTTCCTGGACTTGAGCGATGAATGTAAATAAATCTCAGTTTTTATCATTATCAAAAACCAAATTTTAAAATTCAAAAAATAATTTGGAAATATAGGGGAAAAAACAATATTTTCTTGGGTGAATACGAAGGAAAACAGCTATGCTTAAACAAGGAGAATCATGGGCGTCAGAGTCAGAGTTTATCGAGTCAAAATTTTGCCAAGGGAACTATATATTAATTGTACTTTAAATAAAGAGAAGATATAAGATAAAAGAGTAAAATGAATTAATTAAAAGTTTTTAATCTCATTTTTCTTAAACCCAACTAAAAAAATTTCCCTTCGGCCAATTTTTCCTCCCCTACGGTCGTACCAAACAAGCCCTAAGGGCAGTCCTCACATTTGTGTGTAACATATTGTAGATGAGTCGCCAAGAGCACCTAAATGAAAAATGCATGGTTTTATTTGTTTGCAACAATGCAGAAACAGATTGGCTACGGTAAATATAGTCGGAATTCACGTCTCTTGAATCATTGGTTTCACTACCATCTACCATCTCTTGAATTCCAAATACATGGTTGATCCTATTAAAAATTGTGAATAGCATTTGTCTAGAACAAGTATATATAGTGTGATCTTATGTCCTGTTCCACAGAGAAATATCCTGTACAATGAACAATGCATTCACTCGTAAATATCTTCTTCCAACTGAGTTGCCAGACGTATGGATCAACGCCAAGCACGTTCACACAAGTCAAGGAAAACTCCTCTCATATACCTACTTATATACCGTAAATTATGTTAAAAGAACAGTTTTTACCGCTGTTCCAAACATGCACATACATTGATAAACTCATCAAAGGCATTTTCCTGAATCCTTTCTCTATTTTACTTGTTTTTCAGTTGGAAGCTCATCACGGCATCACCACTTCAAATGCTAAATACTCCAATTACCTCCTTCTCAATATTAGCATCATGCTTCCGTGGATTCTTCCACAGACTACAAAACAATGACTAACCAACCATCTCTTACCAGCAAAAAAACGACAAGTTACCAGACCAGTTTCAAACCATAGTGAAAAGAAAATGCGAGGAGTGTAGCATATGGATATCATCCAAAAACGTATACGATAGGCCACAATAATATAAAAGCTCCACTGATCAAACATCTTAGAATTTTCATGAACTATACACTGTGAAACCATGAGTATATTCAATAGCTAGACCTCACAAGAATTTAGCAAACCAAAAGTTTTCTTAGTGGAGCATAGTAATGCTTCAGGAGCTAGCTAGAACTTCTCAAGAATTAAGTAAGCGGAAGCTTTTTATTTTTTTGTGAAGCATATAAACAGTGTTCATATTCCTCTCCTTTTAGTTATCTAACTTTGAATTCAACATATATATTGTTATTTGAAATGAAAAACCAAAAAAACAAAAAATATTGTTCTTTGAAGTCTAGAGTGAACAAAGAAATTTAACTTAATCTGAAGTTCACACAACCACTCACTTTTCATCCCTTGTTAATGAAATTTGAGAGAATTATGAAGAGTTCCTAAATGAGAAATGTAATTACCAAAAAAATCTCAATGACAGTTCAGTAATATAAACGTGTTCTTATTTCTTATATTAGAATATCAGATATTTTATTTTTCTTTGCGGTAAGGCAATCTTATATTTCTATACAATTATTAATTATTAAGCTATAAACATGATTGCATCAAATACTTTTATTTAATCCCAGTGTTAAGCTTATATGTCTCCTATTACGTCAATAAGCAATTAAAACAAATCCAAACAAATTAGGTGTAATGCCTGGTTTGGCACGGTCGATTTTTTCAAAATTTGTTTTCTCCTGTGCCAAAAAACATATTTAAAGAAGAGGGTATGAAGAAGGAAATTCATTGTAGGGAGTAGGAAAGAGATAAAAGCAAATAGAGACTGATAATAAAAGGTTTTGACTAGGTTTTAAGTTAACAAAGTAACTGAAGTTTTTTTTTTGGTTAAATAAATGACTAAGTTTAGAAACTAACAAAGTTGTAATCAACCGTGCTAAAAAGTCAATATGTGGTACCCAAGAGCTTGTAGGACACAAAAGTGAAAAGACCTACTTTTTCATTTTAACTAAATAAAATTCATGTTGGTTATAAAATTTACAAACATGAAAGCTTACCATAATGTGGTTGAGGATTTCGGGTAGTAATTCATTGAAGTATTGTTCTTTTCAATATGCATGGTATCAGAGCATGATTCTTTTTAATATGCATGGCATTGGAGTATCAAAGCGTGGTATCAAAGCATGATACGTTTCAATAGTCATGGTATCTTAACGTGGTATTAAAGCATGATACTTTTCAATAGTCATGGTATCATAACGTGGTATCATTGCCTGCATTGGTATATACAGGAGGAGGGAAGCATAAATTATGAACTGTTTTATTGTAAAGTTCATAACGTCATGATCACACTAAATAGCTGACTTTTTAATAACAATAAAAATACCTTATTTGCGAATGTTTGAGAAATCCGTTTGATTTTAGACTTAATCCAATAACCAGCACTATTTGGGGAAATACCTTTTTTTGCTCACTTTGACTTCCTTTGGACTAAAAGAAAACTCCGCTCTAACCAAACAGCCATGTGATGATAGCATCATTACCCATCAACAGGACGTTCAAGGGAAGTAGATGCTGAAGTTCCAAAATATCTGGTCCCATGATTTCTACCAAAAACAAAAAGTAGCAATGTAGCATTGGTTAAGCTAAGCAGTTAGTTAATACTAATACAATGGTCCAAAAAGAGTCATGGTATCAGAGCATGATTCTTTGAAGTATTGTTCTTTTCAATATGCATGGTATCAGAGCATGATTCTTATTAATATGCATGACATTGGAGTATCAAAGCATGGTATCAAAGCATGATACGTTTCAATAGTCATGCTATCATAACGTGATATCAAAGCATGATACTTTTCAATAGTCATGGTATCATTACCTGCATTGGTATATACAAGAGGAGGGAAGCATAAATTATGAACTGTTTTATTGTAAAGTTCATAACGTCATGATCACACTAAGTAGCTGACTCTTTAAGAACAATAAAAATACCTTTAAGGTGATAATGAGTAAAAAACTTCCGAGATACCTATATCTCTTTCACAAACACTTCAACGCAAAAAATTCATCATCTTTTAAATCTAGAATGGTATCCCTTATTGTGCTCCGTAATAATCATTTAGGGCATCAAAATATATTAAAAATAAGTGTTATAAGGTGATCAAGAAATTCATTACCTCATTGCCAAATAAAACTAGCCATTTGGCCATTTTCTGTCCACAAGGCAGCCAAAAAACAGCTCGGTCTGTTCAATTTTAAGTTCTCTTAACAATGATTTACACATTTAATACCTTTGAAATTTTCCACTTATTTCATCCAAATCAATCACATTTCTTTCTTCCATTTTCAATTTGCTGAGTTTCGAATTTAGTTGAGCAAGCCTCTGTTGTAGTTTTTCTCCCCCATCAGGTAATCTAGAAATCATTACCTGCATTGGTATATACAAGAGGAGGGAAGCATAAATTATGAACTGTTTTATTGTGAAGTTCATAATGTCATGATCACACTAAGTAGCCGACTCTTTAAGAACAAAAAGAATACCTTATTTGCGAGTGTTTGAGATATCCGTTTGATTTTATCCTTGATTTTAGACTTAGTCCAATAACCAGCACTATTTGGGGAAGTACCTTTTTTGCTCACTTTGACTTCCTTTGGATTAAAAGCAAACTCAGCTTTGACTAAATAATAAAAAAGGTCATATCATAAATAAAATGAGAAAAAGGTTGGGATGGGGCGGATAGATCTAACAACCATGTGATGATAGCATCATTACCCATCAACAGGACGTTCAAGGGAAGTAGATGCTGGAGTTCCAAAATATCTGGTCCCATGATTTCTACCAAAAACAAAAAGGAGCAATGTAGCATTGGTTAAGCTAAGCAGTTAGTTAATACTAATACAATGGTCCAAAAAGAGTCATGGTATCAGAGCATGATTCTTTGAAGTATTGTTCTTTTCAATATGCATGGTATCAGAGCATGATTCTTTTTAGGGTTAAGGAGCGTCCAGTACAACAAACTATTAGCTCAGGAGCATCCAGCACAATTAACTATTAAGTGGACCACCCAAAGACAATAAACTTTTAAAAAGGAGCGCTAAAGACAATACCATTAAAAAAAGTTAACGCCGTTAGCAAAAAGTTAACGTCATTTATCTAAGGAGCGCCAAAGACAACAAACTATTATTCTAAGAGCGTCCAGCACAAAATTCTAAATTTTACTAAATTAAATAATTTTTTTTCTCAATTGTCATTATTCAAAACTACTTGTATAAATATCTATGGACAAAAATTACTCATTCTTCAATTTTGTCAAAATTATAATTTGCTAAAATAAACAAAATTTTTGATTAAAAATATAATTATATGATTTAAATAAAACTCAAGGTATTTTGTAGTTTATTATATATGTTTAAAAAAAATATGATTTATTTTTATTTTAGAAGAAATTTATGTGAGTTAAAAAATTCATTTAATGTTAATAAAATCTAAAAAATCATGTTGACAAAATTGAAGAATGAGTAATTTTTATCCATATATATTTATACAAATAGTTTTGAATAATGACAATTGAGAAAAAAATTATTTAATTTAGTAAAAACCCAAGGTGTTTTATAGTTTATTATATATGTTAAACGAAAAAAATATATGATTTATTTTTATTTTAGAAGAAATTTATGTGAGTTAAAAAATTCATTTAATGTTAATAAAATTTAAAAAATCTAAAAAATTTGTTGACAAAATTGTAAAATGAGCAATTTTTGTCCATAGATATTTATACAAGTAGTTTTGAATAATGACAATTGAGAAAAAAATTATTTAATTTAGTAAAATTTAGAATTTTGTGATGGGCGCTCTTGGAATAATAGTTTGTTATGCTGGGCGCTCCTTAGATAACGAACGTTAACTTTTTGCTAACGGCGTTAACTTTGTTTTAACGGTGTTGTGCTGGGTGCTCCTTTTTAAAAGTTTGTTGTGCTGGGCGGTCCACTTAATAGTTAATTGTGCTGGACGCTCCTGAGCTAATAGTTTGTTGTGCTGGACGCTCCTTAACCCTTCTTTTTAATATGCATGGCATTGGAGTATCAAAGCATGATACATTTCAATAGTCATGGTATCATTGCCTGCATTGGTATATATAGGAGGAGGGAAGCATAAATTATGAACTGTTTTATTGTAAAGTTCATAACGTCATGATTTCACTAAGTAGCTGACTCTTTAAGAACAATAAGAATACCTTATTTGCAAGTGTTTGAGAAATCCGTTTGATTTTATCCTTGATTTTAGACTTAGTCCAATAACCAGCACTATTTAGGGAAGTACCTTTTTTGCTCACTTTGACTTCCTTTGGATTAAAAGCAAACTCAGCTCTACCAAATTTAAAAAAAAAACAAGGTCAGATCATAAATAAAATGAGAAAAAGGTTGGGATGGGGTAGGATAGATCTAACAGCCATGTGATGATAGCATCATTACCCATCAACAGGACGTTCAAGGAAAGTAGATGCTGAAGTTCCAAAATATCTGGTCCCATGATTTCTACCAAAAACAAAAAGTAGCAATGTAGCATTGGTTAAGCTAAGCAGTTAGTTAATACTAATACAATGGTCCAAAAAGAGTCATGGTATCAGAGCATGATTCTTTGAAGTATTGTTCTTTTCAATATGCATGGTATCAGAGCATAATTCTTATTAATATGCATGGCATTGGAGTATCAAAGCATGATACGTTTCAATAGTCATGCTATCATAACGTGGTATCAAAGCATGATACTTTTCAATATGCGCATGGCATGTGGTATCAAAGCATGACATCAAAATGTGGTATCAGAGCATTGTATCTTAATAATGTATTTCTTTTGTAGGTAAGATTCAATGTGTGCAAAAGCATATTATATAATAAAAAGGTTTGAAGTATTAGTTGAATTGAAAAGACCACATTCCTATTGCCAAAACCATGCTTATCAAGAATTTCATATTGTATGTGCAGTTTCTTATAGAGGCTCTCCAGTGTTGAGGAGTAACAATGATAATTATGAATAACAAATATAACTTTTTAATGTAATGGTAGTTGCTACCCCTGTTACCCTTGTGGCAAAGGACGATCGACACTCCTCGATATGTGTAATAAGAGCTCTCAACTTCTCAATGCTCTGGTATAGAGCATTGAGAGCTTTAGATTTCCTCGATGGCTCCCTTAAGCCATCTTTAATTTTAACCTCTGCTATGGCTAGAAGATTCAAACATTGGCTGAGTGTTCCATTTATGAGAGGACCATCAACATCGAAACTTGATTTTTCTTCCTCCAGCAAGGAATTAAGCTCAATTACGAATTCTAATACTGCCTTCCCATGGAGTTTTACAATCCGAGGTGGCTCGATTTCTAGCCTCCAAGTTTGGTTATCTCCTCAAGGTTGATCTATCATAGAGTCTTCATTTGGTCGATTTCGATTTAAGGTGGCTTGTGTTGGTTCGTCTGGGCTACTTGACATTTCTCAGATCTTGCTATCTTCTAGCAAACCATTGGAGCTATCATTCCTTCTCGAGCATGCCACTTCCCTGTGCTCTGGTTGTGGAGGCGTAGTTGGTTTGCATGAAAATCACTGTTTAAGGTCAGTGCTTCCTATGGCTCCATGTAAGCACTTTGTTGGTCCTAGATCAGCCCATATTTACCGATCTGGATCTTGTTGTTCTTTCCAAAATGATGTTGACCTTCAGGTTCGGTTCTCTGTTCCAAGCCCACTTGTATTGGACTCTGAGTTTTCGGGTTTGGATTCTACTCCAGATTCTCAACCTTCGCAACCAAGGGTGGAACTAGGGGTTAGGGGTGGCTCATGCCCCTTAAAATTACAGAATAGAACCTATATGTTCAGAAAATTACATTTTAGCCTCATAAAAATTTCAATATTTTCACTTTAGTCCCCCACTAATTTTTTCGTCGAGGGATTAAAATAAAAATATTGAAATGTTTATGAGGTTGAAATGTAATTTCATTAACACCTGCTTTCTATTATGTAATTTTCACCCCTCTAATTACAATTCCTAGCTTCGCTGTTGGCAACCTTGCTCTGTTCCACGATTCGACTCAACCTTCTCTTCGTGGTATTTATAGACGATGTTGGGAGCTTCTCTATTGTAGTAAGTCTATGAGCTCTCAAGTTATGGATCATCGCCATTTCTCCTTCTTCTTTGAGCAAGTGGTCTACTCATTCGTTGATCATTGGTGAACGTTTTTTTTTTTAAAAAAAAAATTGTTTTTCCTTTTGAGGACTAAATCTCTTTTACAAATACTAAATTGTTTTTAGATTGAAACTAGATTTTGAATTGCATTTGCTAACCAACAAGATAACATACTTAAGTAAATCATATTATTTCTTTTTATTCAATTTTAAACCCAAGTTCTTCTCTAATGCATCATATGGGATCAATTGTTTCCTAATTAGAATTTTGAAGTGCATGACTAGCAAAAAAGAGTGTGGTCTGGCAGTGGATCAACTAGACTACAAAGTAAATAAAGTGAGTTTGAATCCAAAAAGACCCATGCATTTTCTCCACCAAGTATGCATGTTATTTTAAAAAATATAATTTTATAAAATGTGTACCTATAGTGTTCCTTTCTAAAAGAGCCTCTATTACAACCCTAAAATTTGTTCATAGAAAACTAATAAGCTTTTTTTGTTTTAAGAATTAGACGTTAAATACACCTGATGTGTTAAAATGTGTGGATATTAAATGGATTACATATAGCCCCGTGTACCTGTTGAAGTTGGCTTTTTTGACGCAAAATGAAGCCTTCATACTTGATATCAATCTCGACACATTCTTTTTCCATTCTTGATAAGTTGCTGTTGCCAAAACCATGCTTATCAAGAATTCCATATTGTATGTGTGGTTTCTTAAGAAGGCTCTCCAGTGTTGAGGAGTCCCTCACTGGCTGACCAGATACCTTCACAACGTCAGCAGCCAAATCCCCTCCTGGAAAAGTGGGAAGGGTAACAAGGATGGTTATGCATAACAAAATATATATTTTTATAACAGAAAAGATTTTGTTGCTATGAGAAAGTAGAAGATTGGATAGATAAGATGTGGTAACGCTGCCCTAAAAGGAAAAGAGAAAGGGCAAGCACTTGCAAAGAGAGTGGAAAATTGTAGTAAAAACTCTTTACATTTCTACATGATATTAATTTAGATATACCCCTAGTATATAAGTTCAATGATTGTATTCACAGTCAGATGCAGCAAAGATTTAAAGGCTTAAATTTTTTTTACGCATGCTCTGTAGTTTATTAATTATTTACTACCAAAGGAACATCCCTTTGCTCATTCCAGATTATAGCAAAAGCTTCAGTTAGTGGTAAGCGGCTCATAGGTCCTTCATTTTCAATTAGAAAGTTAGAAACCTTCATACATGACAACAAAAAGCCAAGCGCAAAATTGTATTAGGATCAACATGCATTGATAAAGAAATATCTGTTACGAAGAAAAATTTTCTTTAAGGGTATGTTTGGTTTGGAAAATAGGGAAGGGAAGGGAGTTTCCATTGAAATTTGAAACGATTTCTGTTATAATTTTTTTCAGAGGGGATGGAAATGAGTAATTTTCACTAAGCCTCTAAAATCCTGCAAACCCCACCAACTAGGGGTGAGCAACGGGCGGGCGGGGCTGCCTCGGGGGTCAACCCGTGTCCCGCCCATTTTTGTCACCACGGGTATGGGAACCCCGTTTAACCCGTATAAAACGGGTATTAATAAACGGGTCTAGGGAACCCGTTTATTAAATCTGGGCCTTTTTTTTTTAAAAAAAAAACTGTTTTTGGCCCAGAATAGTGTTATTGCGTTTTTGGTCCAGAACAGTTTTTGGGCCCAAACAGATTTGTTCTTATTTTTTTTAGCCCAGAACAGTTTTTTTTTTTTTTTTTTTTTTTTTTTTTTTTTGCGTTTTTTTAGCTATTGCCTATTGCCCAGAAAAAAAAAAGTGCATTTGAACTTTTTTACAAATCCATTATAGCTAATAGCTATTAATGTCTTGATGAAACCAATCCACTGTGGAATCTTAAACACGTTCAGAGTGGTATGAGATATATGAAATTATTTAATGACTTGTTTTAATAGTTGTAAATTAATCTTTTGTTTTTATGTCATAAATTTATATAATAATATGTACTTAATTAATATCTAGCTTTAATTTTCCAGGGTGATTGTTTATCTCTTGAGAAACAAGTAAATTACTTTACCTCTACCGTGAAAAATTATCTCCCAAAGCAAATGAATGAAAATGAATTGAGTGACCATTTGGCCAAATCCATATTCCTTCTATTTATTGGCATCAATGATTACAACCCTGCGACCAACCAAAATATTACAGACAACTTTACTGGACCAGCCTTTGTTGACTACCTCATTCAACATCTTGTCCAGCATATCCAGGTTCATTTTATATACCTTGTAATTTTTTGCTCGATCTATCATATACACTTTCGGGATTAAAAAAATAGTTATCTATAATAAATATGTATTGTTTTCCTAAAATCTCCCATTAATAATTTACATTGGAAACTATCCCAGATGAAAACCTTCTTGATAAGTGCAACTAATGAAAATAAATTGGAGAACAAAGTGAGTTAAAGTCTTACTTTTAGAAACTGAGGAGTATGTTTGATGGCTTAGCGTGCAACATCATGACCGTAGCATTAGCTTCTAGCAAATATCTGTCATATGAGTCATAAATACTAATTTATATACGAATTGGATTAATTTTTCTAAACATTACATGAAATCTAACTAATATGTAGTATTCATGATTAATAAATAGTATAATTTACAATCAATTTCTTATTTTAAGTTGATATTTATTTATTAGAACAAATTATCTCTGTATTGGAAAAGTTGACAGAATTTTAAGAAAAGGAAAAATTGAAACATTGAGATCTAGAAGCTGAGTTGCATAAAGTTTTCGTTTGGATTCAATGCTCTTCAATATAAGACGAGTATGTTGTTTGTCTAGCATATATAAACCACCCATATTGGAGTGGGCTCTGCCTTTGTGAGTCTGCGTCAGGTGAGGGGAAACCCCCCCCCCAAAATAAAAACATGTAAACAGGTACGAGCGGGGCATGGGCAACCCGTGCCCCACCCATATAACCAAAACGGGTACAGGGCTGCCCCGTACCCATGACGGGCCCAATCTGGGCGGGCTTAATCCGGAGAAAATTGACCGGGGTGCGGGCGGTTGGGCGGGTTGCGGGTCTCTTGCTCACCCCTACCACCAACCCTCACACTTCTTCCAATTTCCAGGGGAACTAATGGAGAAATTCATTTATCATTATGAATCTTCATTATTTTTTTGAAAGTATTTGTCAAGAAACTATACCATCATAATTGATCTTTTGAAAAAAGACAAATTTGTTCAAATATAACAGAGCACTAACTGATCTTTTGTTTTTCCTAGATCCCTATTTCCTCTCCCTTCCATCTCCCAAGCATCCCTAGGGCTCCGTTTGGTTGAAGGGAGGGGAGGGAGGGGAGCTCCCCTCTCTAGTGTGAAAAAACATATATGACCCTGATTTGCCTCGTTTTTCACATAAATATTTAAAATCAATGTCATATATATTTTTTCACAGGGAGGGGCGCTTCCCTCCCTTCAAACCAAACGGAGCCTGAGGATGAGCTTCTTCCACAGATACAGCTTCAAAGAGTAAGGTAATTCAAGAAAAAACAATAAGATCCTGAAACCCTAACACTTTTCAACCGCTTCTTTTCCTCAGAAATTTGAGACTGCTTCTCCTGATACAACTTCCAGCGTCTCTTGTCTATCAGCCCAACTTCACGACCCAATGGAGTGAGACGACTATCAGCATTATCAGATCTCAAGAGTAATCTATGCTCTGAACGGCTAATATGGAGAAGGCAAGTTTAGTAATATGCAATTGTCAACAAATGAAGAACGCATAACAAAGCATGAAAATTATAACTTCAGTTAACATACCTTGTCAACATACGGTAAGGTTCCCGCAGGTCCTTGGTGACTAGATCATCAATTAATGTCCCAACATAACTGCTCTCCCTTTCAAGAATGACAAGTGACTTACCATCTGAATGTCTAGCAGCATTGATGCCCTAAAAAGGAAAAAATTGTAAATTTTGAGAAAGCTTGTCAGATAAGCAGGATGCCCAAATAAACTAATGTAGTCAAACTACTTTTGCTCAAGTTAATACTGAGAACACAAATAAATAATTAAATAAGTGAAATTTAGAAGTACAAAGGCATAATACCTGTGCTGCAGCTTCTTCATAGCCCGTGGTTCCATTTATTTGACCTGAGAAGAACAATCCTTCTATTTTCTTTGTCATCAGAGATCTAGCACATTGATAAGCAGGCAAAAAATCATACTCTACAGCATATGCAGGCCTCAGCATCGAACAGTTTTCAAGGCCAGGCAAAGTTCTCAACAAAGGTAACTGTAGTCTCTCAGGTAAACCAGTTGAAAACCCCTATGACAGAAAGAAAAGGTTAACCACATATATTTTATTCTATTGCAAGTGGTATTCTTGGGATCAACAAACTATAATTTAACAACAGTAAGGTCCTGACTTGTGAATCATCACAATACCAATACTTTAGGAACTTCAATCTTATATTAAACATGCTCAAAGATAGACGAATTAAAACTGAGAAAACAGTTTAAAAACAAAATACTAAATTGGAAACCACGAGGACTTTAAAAATTAGCTTGATCATGCCTCCCAGGTTTAACCCAAGCAATCAGGGTGGGTGAGAATTTGGGTAGAAATCCTGGAATGAAGATGCATTAATCATTTTTGGAAGTACCAAGAAAATTTAGCTTGATCATAAACATCTGGTACAAATTTACAAGGATATTAAACCATCTTACATTTATTCCAGCAATAGAACTACTATTTGAACACGAGGGGGAAAAAAAACTAACATGATTACTTACCCTTTTCGGTACACTCAGCCAGAATGGCAATAATTCCGTCTCAGATAAAAAATGTTAACTCTAAGTCGTCCTACACTTATCTCAGTCATTCACCTCCTTCAATCTATTCAAATGCCTGTTCTCTCACTGTTGGTTGTTTCATAAAATCAGTAATATTTTGAAATTTCTCACAGTCTTTCAAGAGTAAAAATGGATGACAAACTTTGAGTTTTGCTCATACTCCTGACATAGGCAGTTTCAAACTCCTTGCATTACCATCTCTTGGGCAGTACATATCTGTTATAATCCAGTAGTCTTTTACTTCATATAATCTAAATTAATCACCAGAACACAAGATAGAATTACATCTTTTAGTATTAGTTTATGATTATAATTTAAATTAAATTCTGGAAATAGCCTCTTTGCTTGTGGAGGTAAGACTGCGTACGTCTATCCCTCCCCACACCCCTCTTGGTGGGGGAGCCTTGTGCACTGGGCCGCCCTTTTATGATATATGATTATGATTAATAGGAAAAAGGAAAACAAATACCTGCACATAGAGCTCAGGCACATGTCGGCCCTCTGGTTCAAGAAATATCTGATGAGACTCTTTATCTTGAAACCTTACAATCTACAGTTGACAAAATTGTACGTCAGAAAAACAAATAGAAATAATTCCAATGCAACAGAGTGCAGATTTCACCTATTCCTAAAACCAGTTCTGACTGATTTTGGAATGAATATTAAATATGCTAGTATAGAAAATAATACGAAGAAAAGCATGATTGTAACTCTCTCCCTCTCCCTCCATGGAAAATGAAATACTTTTTAAACACACCTTATCTTCAATGGAAGGACAGTACCTAGGTCCTTTAGCTTCAACCCATCCTCCATAGGTGGGAGTTTCATGCAAGTTATCTCTAATTATCTGGTGAGTTCTACTGGTAGTGCGGGTCAAATAGCAGCACATTTGTTCTCTTTCAATATGGACATCAGGATCAAAACTGAACCAGCCAACCTGTCGTTTTCAATCAGCATTCCAGGAAAACACAAATATAATTTATTAAGACAACGAGACTCAAAAAATTGCATTGTAAAGCATACTCATAAGCGTACACTATAAGGGTACTGTCAAACAAGACAATAAGAGAATGAACTTAAAAAAGAAAAAGGAAAAGGGAGAACAGAGAATGGCACAACTTGCAACTAAGATAAGTAGACATGATTCTACAAGTAGCAATGTGCTAGCATATTTGAATGTGTATTGAGATCATGACACATGCTCAGTAAACATGTAAATTAGTAAGTGCGAGTGTGTGCGTGTACGTGTTTATATGCCATAACATTAGTGGGTTGAGACAAAACCATTGCAAAGCATTTACCATGAAAACTTTATTTGAATCAAAACTCAATCCATTGAAGATACATATTGGTTAAGAAACCTACTGAACATACATATAGGTTCAAATGGAAGCACCTCTTCATCTCCAAGCTGAGGTTCTAATACGGAAAAATCAACAGTGCGAATGTCCACTCGCGCCGGGGTTCCAGTTTTTAATCGATCAGTTTCAAAACCGAAGAGCTGCAAGTTCTCAGTTAGCCCATGTGATGCAGATTCCCCAGCTCTTCCTGCAGGCATAGAAGTCCTACCAACCCAAATTTTACCACTCATAAAAGTACCTGTGGTGAGAATAACTGAGGGAGCATAGAAATTCATTCCAAAAAATGTGCAAACACCTTCCACATTGTCATTCTTCCCCACTAGAATATCTGTGACGATAGCCTCTCGAATAGAAAGGTTAGGGGTGCTGCAAAAAAATTGAATAAATGATGTTCATTCATGAAAATGATAAACGAGCAAATGCATAAAGTATCTGACTAAACAAAAGGCAGCTAGGAGCCAGATTAGTTTAGGAGGGATTGGTCTAGAGTTCAGATTCCTATCTCCCCCCCAAGCCCTATTCCTTGCTACAAACGTGAAGAATAAGGAAAAATCTCTCATCAAATAGACAATGAGAGCATTTCTGGAAGTAACTATGAACAATGCCATCATACAATTGTGAAGAATCAACATAGACAACACAGAAAAGATGTGGATAACTATTATATAATCATAGTAAGTTAAAACGACAATCGATATAAAGCAAAATAACATTGTCACGGGTATATGCAAACACTGTTATATCAGTCAATCCCTTCCATCCGGTTCACCATGGAAGTGATTGAACAAACAGATTAAGATCATAAAATATGATGGACAAGCCATCCATAACTTTAGATACGCATATCCTCATTTCTTACCAAAGGTTACAAATTACAGATACGAGAAGGGGGTAGCCTGTGATATTAATTTGAATAGAACAGATATCAATCTGATTGCATGTATTTGATCACGTTAAACACATACTCTACTGCAAACCAAATGAAAAATGCTGGTTTTATTTGTTTGCAACAATGCAGAAACAGATTGGCTACGGTAAATATAGTCGGAATTCACGTGTCTTGAATCATTGGTTTCACTACCATCCACCATCTCTTGAATTCCAAATACATGGTTGATCCTATTAAAAATTGTGAAAAAGGATTTGGCTAGAACAAGTATAGTGTAATCTTATGTCCTGTTCCACTGAGAAATATCCTGTAGGATGAACAATGCGTTCACTCGTAAATGTCTTCTTCCAAGTGAGTTGGCAGCCATATGGATCAACACCTATATATGTTGATAAACTCATCAAAGGCATTATTCCTGAATCCTTTCAAACTTGGGTAGCTGCATCAACCAGCTTGAACATCAATGTAACACAAAAACAGTTAATTAGTGACATTTTATTTGATGACGAAATCGTACAATTTCATTGCTAATCCACTATTTATTTTTTTTAGTTGCAAGCTCGCCACCTCAAATGCTAAATATTCCAATTACCGCCTTCTCAATATTAGCATGTCATGCTTCCGTGGATTCTTCCACAGACTACAAAACAATGACTAACCAACCATCTCTTACCAACCAAAAAACAGACTTACACAGACTTATAATGTCTGTTTTCAATAAACAGACGTGGAATGTTTTTATTAATATAATAAAATTAGTATTTTCTTGTATCCATAGCCTTTTTTAAACAACCAGAACAGAGAAAACTAAGTAAAAATAACCAACTCCCAGAACAGAGAATAAAGAAAACTGGACATCACAGTATAACGCTTTGCATGTATACAAAAGTTCTCTAACTGAATGAGGACAGTGATGTTCTGAAAGAGGACTGACTGCTGCAAGACTTTTAACGTCGGTTTAAAAAAAAAAAAAAAAACGTACGTTAAAAGCATTACATTCAATGTTCATTTGTACAAACAGACGTTAATGTTACTTTTGTAATACCCAAATAATTATTTGTCTTGAATATTATATTTGGATAAATAATATATCTTAAATATTATATTTGGATAAATAATACCTATTTAAAATAGGTGAATATGTGGTCTCAAATTTTTCTATTATATTTATTTTATTTTCTAGGCAATTTCTTCCTAGAATTAAGGTGATTCAAGATTTAATTTTCTAAATCTTATTAGGGATCATAAAATATCTTAAGATTATCATAATCAAGTATAATCTTAACTATATCATAAAGGCAATCAAATATCATCAAAAGATGCCTAAATCAATTAGAGAAAATTAGCAACAACTATTAGGTAATTAAATTTGCAATAAAAATAATATTTATGTTAATTTTCGAAATTAAATAATAATTAATTTAAAAATGGCATAATTAAGAATATATCAACTTAATTACCATCCAAATGATATCTAAAGGCTAAGATTAGTATCTTAGGGGTTTCAAACAATTATGATTAATATTGTAACCTATCAAATTTTAACAATTAGGCCAAATAACCCCTAAAACACTATATTAGAAATATTAACCAAGATTAATTAATCCTCCCTAAAATCATACAAAAGTAGCGAAATTTGCTAGTTAAAGAGGCTAAGTAATTGCATTAATTTTTAATCCTAAATCATTAACAAATATCATCAATAGTGTTTAGATTTTTCCAACCCAAATCAAAGGTTTGTATTAAAACTAATAAAGCTAAATCCTAAGGCTTTAATTAAGTATCATAAAGTGTAATCTTTGTGAAATTAGAATTAACCAATGAGGGGGTTTCTTCTAGATGGATTGAAAACACACTTTGAGAGAGAAAAGGGGGAGGGAGTACACGGTTCTTCATTAAAAATCAGAATTGAAAAAGTGAAGTAATTAGTTAATTAAATTAAACAATGATAATTAAAGCACATGCATGTCTTAATCAAAGAAGAAAATGGTGCACTTCACATAAATGCAATCAATGAAGTGGAAGAGGATAGAGTTTGAGAAAAAGGAGAGAGAAAAATGTGTAATTAACCATTGGGATTAATTCAAGACACAAGTAAATGAGAATCTATACAAAATAAATTGTAGCTTGAGATACATTAATCATAGATCAAATATAAGGATTTATTATGAACAAGCATATTTTAAGCTTGGATTTGGTTATCTCCAAAATCATTTTCTCAACTTTTGGGATTAATCCTAAAATGATTAAAGGGTTAGAAAAGACTCCTAATGAGGTCATGATTTTTGAAATAAAAAGATTAATGAAGAGACTTGATGAAACTTTAAAATAACCTCTAAATGTATTTTTGCTTAGTTGGTAATCAACTCTTAGATTAATTTGATAAATTGTGGTTAATTAGATTTGCCCTAAGTTTGACATCTATTAGGCTCCTTTGAGACTCGACTTAGGCTAGATTCCACTTATACCACACTTAGCTTAACTTTCTTTGTTGAATCAAATGGTGCCATTCTTTGGGAGTCTTACTTGTTAAATTCGTATGGTGAAACTAACCTTGAAATTCTCGTTAAACTTTGTGTGCAAAAGTCATTGCTTGCCATTGATATTTGCCTCCTACCGTTGCATATCGGTGTTATTGGCAATTGAAGGGAATGTTAATGCTTTGAAATGGTTTGTTATTGAAATTTTGGGATGTCTTACTTGTTGAGGGGAAATCTTTTTGCCGAATTTTTTTAAGGGATTGAAAAAAAAAGCATGTCGTTCTTGAAATTGATATGAACTTGGTCATTGTTGGTAATGTCTTAGGTGGTAATAAAATGGGTCATAGTTGGATGAATGCTTTGAGAACTAGTGAAGAATATGAGAATGGAGTGGAAGAGTTTATTGAATTTGCTAGAAGGAATGTGGCTACAAAAAATGGGATGTATTATTGTCCATGTGTTAATTGTTTAAATGGGGTTCGACGGGATATTGCGATATAAGGGATCACCTAATTTGTGATGGAATAAACCTTCGATACAAAACGTGGATATGGCATGGTGAGGATGTAACTCCCAAAGTGCGTCCCACGAAAATGAAGTTGAAGTAGATGTCGACGATGCAATGGAGAGAATGATTCATGATGTTGAGGTTGAATCTTTTGCTCAACCGCATGAATATGATAGCGTGCGGAGTGATGCAGAGACACCTTTGTTCCCTGGGTGTACTAAGTATACACGGTTGATCGGGACCTTACATTTGGTCAACTTAAAGGCAACTTGTGGGTGGACCGATAGTAGTTTCACATCACCGCTTTGAAATTGTTGTGTGATATGTTGCCGATGACAATGTACTTCCAAAACGTATGTATGAGGCCAAGAAAATCTTGTCTACGATGGGTATGGAGTATAAAAAGATACACGGTTGCCCTAATGACTGCATATTGTACAGAAATGAGTATGAAGGCCTTAGTAATTGTCCGAAGTGTAAAACTTCACGATACAAAGTGAAGAAAGGTGGTGGTTCGTTTTCATGTCTGTTACTTTAAAATCATTGATTCTTCATTTATATATGATTCGTTTTCATGTCTGTTACTTTCCATTTTAATGATAGTGCATTCAAGTCGGCTAGATCGGTTCTTGGATCGGAAGAGCGGGTGGGCCCAAGTGGTTTTATCCAAGAGTAAGAAGTTTCAATTCATTCAAGTTATTATTACATTGACACAGTAGCTTTCGATATGCCTTTATTCGTTTTAACAATTTGCTTTTGATTTATAGTGCCCTCGACAACGAGGGAACACTGAGTGCGGATACTACGTTATCTATTATATGCATACCATCGTTACTAGCGGACGTACGACAGGCTTTCAATACGTACGTAATCGCTCCGTGATTCTCAAATGATAATATTTTTGTTGAATCTTGAGTTGTTAATTACTTCATTTACTTCATTGGTTTAACTTATACCTTGTTTTCCAATTTATAGCTTTTTGATAGTGATGATCCGTGCTCGGACGAAGACATCGATACTATTCGAAACGCAATGGCTGCACATTTTCTTGAAAACCTATAGATACGTACGTCATGTGTTAACTTTTCCATATAATTGATAGACATGGATGATGTTTGGGAATTTGTTGTTCTTATAATCTAAGTTATTACAAAAGTGTAGAAGGTGAACTTCAGAAGTTGATGATACACCCCGCCCTTTAATTTACTTGCATGTTTCACTTTCAAAGTAATTAAGTGATTAATCATTGAAAGGTGCATAAATCCTTTGTAGTTGATGATACGTATACACCCCCTTGTAGAAGGTGCCTTTTTCACTTCGATCTTGCATTGTGAAATACTTTTGCTTTGCACAAATCTGTAGAGTAAATATGTTCTGTCACTTCACTTTACTTGCACAAATTGTAGAGTAAATACTTTGCTTGCTCTAAATGGCATCGATTTGTCATTGTACATGTGCATATGTGTTAGTTGCTACGTGCATCGGTTAATTTGCTTGAGGTATTTAATTAGGTAATGCGCTATACAAGGGACCACCAATTTGTTGAATGCTTTTTGAGTAATATAAATGTATGTGTGTATATGCTTTGGAAAATTGGCTTATCACTTTAAAATTGTAGGTTCATCCATTATTCTTTGACCCCGGTGTATGAATGGGGTTTTTTTTTAAAAAAAAAAAATTACATATAAGGCGTCCTATATTAAAAAACGGGACGCCTTATATATATAAGGCGTCCTACATTAATGATCGGGACGCCTTATATAAATATAAGGCGTCCTAATAAATACCCGGGACGCCTTATATGTGCAAAAATCACACAAAATAGGCGTCTTGGTTTTCGTTTAGGACGCCTAAATAAGGCGTCCTTTACTTTAAATAGGACGCCTTTTTTAAAAATTCATCTAGTTAAGGACACTAAGAGTAACTAGGAATTGAAGCATGAAATTGGAGACGAATTACTTGGCTTGTAGAAGGGGTAGGATGATTTGTTTAATGTTTAATTTAGGACACATGCAAATTAAGACATTTATGGAGGGAGCAAAAATGGAAGAGATAAGGGTACTTACTTGGACTTTTGGGGTAAATGGAAGAGGATAGGGTTGTATGAGAGAGGGAGGACGGTGGGGAGAAGGAGTGGTGAGGATGTGAGGTTTTTATTTAACCTAGATCCAAGGGATGAGAAACAAGATGAGGAAGTTTCATTTAACTACCAAAATGCCACACCAATTTACTATAAAATAGGGGGCTTTGGCCTTCACAAATTCTCACACCAAAGCAAGCTTAGTAATCTGATATAGAGAGTGAAAGTGAGAGTGAAGAGTCTTGGAGAAGGAGGAGCAAAGTTCTTGGTAAGTTCTCTAGCTCTAGCTTTCAAGTTCTAAGCTATTTTGTTATTTTGATCTTTAATCTTCCAATTATAGTTTTGTTTTCATGTTTTTATGGTTGAAATTGGATTTATTTCAAAAAAATGATGAAGAAGATGTTATAACAAATTTTTTGGAAGATTATGATCAAAGTAGCGAAGCTCAGGCGAAAATTTATCGGTTAGCGATTTCTGAAAGCAGTTGTAAAAATGCTGGTATCTTATGTTGAAGATGATGTTCTAAAATTCTAAGAAAATTCATGGTTGAAGTAGACATATAGGGATTTTCAAATATACCTAGAACATGTTATTTTGAGCTCTGTGCTAGGAGATAAAAATTCCCAAAGTTGGGCTATGTTTTCTGGAGAGTTTCTGGGCAGAGGTTAGAAACACTAAACCTGGGAATGACTCACACAATATGGGGAAAAAATGAGTATTTTTACTTAAAACTAAACATCCTAAGGATTCCGAGGAATTTTACGGATCCTCGTTTTGAGTTTTTTAGAATTAGTTATGATTTTTCAAAGTTAGGCGAAAAATCAGTCCATATGCTGTCAAACAGCGTTTTTTACGAAATTTGTGGAAAGAAATTGAAAAATAAATACACCAGGGGTAAAATGGTCAGTAGTGACTAAGATATTTACCGGAATATTATTTATGAATTAATAAATGCGATATTACCCATATAGGATATCTGTGATCGCATTCCGACCGTCAAACGTACCGTAATCATCAACGAAGGTACGTTCCCGGCGTACTGTAACACTAACTCTAATGCTTATAGTATGTTCATATATGATAGTTGTATTCATAAACTAAGATGCGGTCTTGGTTCATTACTTACACATTCAACTTTACACGGGTTATAGTCTTATTAATACCGTTGAGTTTTCATAGCGGCGAGGACACGTTTGATCGTGGCACCGGTGAATAGTGCGGACGGGATAACATGCATACTCGGGGGGCTGTGTATTGTTATTGCCTTACATATCTGATTATGTATTTCCTACATCTGTTATGGGCTTTTGTAGTGATTATTGATGAAATGTCATGAATATCTGTCATACATATATTATTTACATAAGCATGAGGTTAACCGTTACCTGAGGTCCGATGGGCATTGGACCTCAGTCTTAAATAATAGTCAGGGAATGATCATGGATCAGAGAAGTTACTAGTGGATGGAGCCGTATAAAGGCATCGATGGACGGAGTCGTGAGGAGGCACCGGTCAAAGCAGATGCAGGAAGAAGGTTAACAGAGACTACCTTCTGGCATGAAACTAATAGGGTTACTTCAAATCATTTGGTGCTTAAACTAGAAAGGGTCGTCTATGTTTTTCAGTCAATCAGTCACCGTGAATTCGGGGAGACTCCCACTAGACTTTACCCAGCCTGGCCAAATGGGTTGATTTAACTGTGTTAGGTTCTATGCCCCAAGTCAAGAAATGACTCGGTCTGTAAATGTATAGTTACAATGTAAATTCTGTAATTATATAAGTCCTGTATCACATGAATATTCCTTTGGGAAATTTTTAATATACCAGTATACGTCGAGCATCAGCATATGCCTGACTATTTTATATCAGTTACTCGTTGTTCAAATTTTTAGTACATGCTCTCCGTTTCCGCAACACGCTGAGTTGTAGCACCTCAAACTCTGACTATTTTATAAAACCACATGTCATCGGCACGATTTATGATACGGAACTTGGGGTGTTACATTTTGGTATCAGAGCTAGCTTCATAGCTAGTCTCAGAGCATTGTATGAACAACTAGGTTAAGAGTACTGATATAATATTGATGTTGTGATACAAAAGGATATATACCCTAAGGAAAAGGGTTAGGGTTTTTTGTTAAACTCTAAGACTTCTGATGTGGAAATCGGAGTCTAAATGGAATTCCCGAGACAAAAGCGATAGTTGAACTTATATGACAAAACTACCTAGGTCTTTCTATGAGCAGTAACCTATTGATAACAATTGAGCAATATAAACTCGGAAGATGATCTTCCTTATTTTTTTCTCCTTTTCTCTCAACAGCCCATCTGGACCGTTGATTGGGAAGATGAGAGAAAGGTTAGAGTAGTATTGTGATTGATTAGACGAATATGATTTAGAGATGATGATAGATAATGAGAGAAAGATTAGGAGAGAAACCCAACCTTATAAACTCGTTGTTAGTTTTACATTAGAATATAGGATATCTTATTTTTCTTTGCGGTAAAGCAATCTTATATTTCTATACAATTATTAATTATTAAGCTATAAACATGATTGCATCAAATAATTTTATTTAATCTCCGCGTTATGCTTATAT
The DNA here is from genome assembly GCA_019022615.1 of Acacia melanoxylon. Classification (NCBI taxonomy): domain Eukaryota; kingdom Viridiplantae; phylum Streptophyta; class Magnoliopsida; order Fabales; family Fabaceae; genus Acacia; species Acacia melanoxylon. The sequence continues at coordinate 3,573,877 of JAFJYJ010000051.1, read as the reverse complement.
CTCTCCTATTAGGTCAATAAGCAACTGAAACAAATCCAAACAAATTAGGTGCAATGCCCGGTTTGGCACGCTCGATTTTTTCTTCATTTGTTTTCTCCTTTGCCAAAAGACATATTTAAAGAAGACTTGCCGGTAAATCATTAAATATTATCCATGGAACTAAAAACTAAAGCTCTGATAAAAAAAATATTGATATGCAGATTTTTACCGAAGGTGGAATAGCCAAAATTAATTTCCCTTAATTTACACAATCAATATTGATATAAAAAATAAAGAGTAAGATAATCGAATCACCCCTCTATTTTACTTTAATTACACAGATATCCCCTTTATTTTGAAAACCCATATAGACCTCCCGTAAAATTAAAATGTATGTTATATAAACCTCTATTATATTTTGATATTCTATTTTCATCCATCCAAACCGTTAGTTGACCGTTAAGTTTGACTTTTGAACTTTTGTTTTATCAAAATACATTTCTCTAACATTAGAATTATTTAAACAAATATATATGTATATGGGCAGAAAAAAAAATTGTATACCACCAAATTTTTATCCTAACAGATTTTTTAACTTGCTAATATGTTAAAAATTTATAAATTTTGAGATTATAAAATTTATAGTTTCAATTTTTTACCATATTTATTAAAAATTTATTTATTTATAGTTTCTTAAATGACTAAAAATATATATCGAACACATTTTTTTTCTATCAAATATAATAAACTATGCATGTTTGAGAGATTGTATTAAGTCATTTAAATTTTGATTTTTTTTTTTACAAAAATTCAAAAAATTTACTCAAATTTTTAAAAGTTTGTGATATTTACATTGTCAATTAAAATTTAGGATCTAGTATTAAGGATATATTAGTAAATAAATTTTATTTTTATATAAGTTTCAATTAAAGATATATTTTTAGAATATTCTTAACGGAGTTAACGGTTTGTACTTAAGTGTATGTTTTCAAAATAAAAAGGATATCTGTATAATTAAGACAAAACAGAAGGGTGGTTAGAGTATTTTACTCAAAAATAAATTACATATAAAGCATGTACTTAAATAAATCATCATGGTCCAAACAATTTAAATATCAAAACAGAACCAATAAATATTTCCCCTTAATTTACATATTCGATATTGATATAAAAAATAAATTAGATATAACGCAGGTACTTAAATAAATCATCTTGGTCCAAACAATTTAAATATCAAACCAGAATCAAAAAAGAATTTCCAGAAATAATGACATTGAAATGTTGCCCAAAATGAAATAAACCACTTAGGGAGGCCAAAACATATGGATTAATATAGCAACGGTTATAAATAGCTAACTATTTAAACATGATTAAATAAATACCTAATATAAAATTTACAAACATGAAAGCTTACCATATTGTCGTTAAGAATTTCTTGTACTAATTCATTGAAGCGTGGTATCAGACCATGATACTTTTCAATATGCATGACATCAAAGCATGGTATTAGAGCATATGATATTTTTCAATATGCCTGATGTTAAAGCTTGTGTGTTCGTTTATGAATCAAAATAGTGTTTTATTCTAGATTGTAATGTGTTTTAATTCTTGTTTTTATCTTCAAGTGTAATTCTGTTCTTAATATAGTAAGGATTTGTAAGTTATTTGTTTGGGCCATAACAATTATTCTACATCATGTGTGTGCTACAATGTCCAAAACTCATGCAATAATACATATAGGTATGGGAATATACAAGTGAACTTGCCTGTTGCTATGCAAGTGAAACAAACCAAGGAGAATTTGTGCAGTGAAATGTCGAATTAAAAGTCTATGTAATTTACCTTGTTCCAAGATACATTTCTTCAATGAACCAATTTCGATGTATTCCATGTATAGAGACATGCAGCCGCTTCCATCCTAATTATTCATGAACCATGTGATTAATTAATAGTGTGTGTATTTTCCTCTACAGCTTAAATCAGAAGAATACATACGTTTTGATGGCCAAAATACTTTACAATGTTTGGATGACGTTTCAGTTGGCTTTACAAGTATGAAAGCTTATCATAATGAGATTGAGAATTTCTTATACTAATTCATTGAAATATATATGGTACTTTTCAATATGCATGGTATCAAAGCATGATACTTTTCAATATGCATGGTATCAGAACTTGATATCAAAGCATGATACTTTTCAATATGCATAGTATGAGGTATCAAAGCATGACATCAAAGTGTGGTATCAGAGCATTGTATCTTGATAATGTATTTCTTCTGTAAGTAAGATTCAATGCGTGCAAAAGCATATTATATACCATAAACGATTTGAAATATTAGTTGAATTGAAAAGACCAAGTAGCTATTACCAAAACCATGCTTATCAAGAATTCCATATTGTATGTGTGGTTTCTTATGAAGGCTCTACAGTGTTAAGGAGTCCTTGTTGGCTGACTAGATACATTCATGATGTTAACCGCCAAATCCGCTCCTGGATAAGAGAATGATAACAATGATAGTTACGAATAACAAAATATAGTTTCTTAATTTAATGGCAGTCACTACCCCTGTTCTTCTTGTGGCAAAGGACAATTGACATTCCTTAGTATGTGCAATAAGGAGAAATGTAGCATTGTTTAAGCTAAGCAGTTAGTTAATATTTGGTCCCATGATTTCATTGAAGTATTGTTCTTCTCAATATGCATGGTATCATAGCATGATTCTTTTTAATATGCATGGCATTGGAGTATCAAAGCGTGGTATCAAAGCATGATACTTTTCAATATTCATGGTATCATAACGTGGTATCATTGCCTGCATTGGTATATACAGGAGGAGGGAAGCATAAATTATGAACTGTTTTATTGTAAAGTTCATAACATCATGATCACACTAAGTAGCCGACTCTTTAAGAACAATAAAGATACCTTATTTGCGAGTGTTTGAGAAATCCGTTTGATTTTATCCTTGATTTCAGACTCGGTCCAATAACTTGCACTATTTGGGGAAGTACATTTTTTGCTCACTTTGACTTCCTTTGGATTAAAAGCAAACTCAGCTCTGACCAAATAAAAAAATAAACAAGGTCAGATCATAAATAAAATGAGAAAAAGGTTGGATGGAGGTGGGACGTTCAAGGGAAGTAGATGCTGAAGTTCCAAAATATCTGGTCCCATGATTCCTACCAAAAACAAAAAAGGAGCAATGTAGAATTGTTTAAGCTAAGCAGTTAGTTAATATCTGGTCCCATGATTTCATTGAAGTATTGTTCTTTTCAATATGCATGGTATCAGAGCATGATTCTTCTTAATATGCATGGCATTGGAGTATCAAAGCATGATACTTTCAATAGTCATGGTATCATAATGTGGTATCATTGCTTGCATTGGTATATACAGGAGGAGGGAAGCATAAATTATGAATTGTTTTATTGTAAAGTTCATAACGTCATGATCACACTAAGTAGCCGACTCTTTAAGAACAACAATGATACCTTATTTGCGAGTGTTTGAGAAATCCGTTTGATTTTATCCTTGATTTCAGACTCGGTCCAATAACCAGCACTATTTGGGGAAGTACTTTTTTTTTTTGCTCACTTTTGACTTCCTTTGGATTAAATGCAAACTCAACTCTGACCAAATAAAATAATAAACAAGGTCAGATCATAAATAAAATGAGAAAAAGGTTGGATGGGGGTGGGACGTTAAAGGGAAGTAGTGCTGAAGTTTCAAAATATCTGGTCCCATGATTCCTACCAAAAACAAAAAGGAGCAATGTAGCATTGTTTAAGCTAAGCAGTTAGTTAATATCTAGTCCCATGATTTCATTGAAGTATTGTTCTTTTCAATATGCATGGTATCAGAACATGATTCTTTTTAATATGCATGGCATTGGAGTATCAAAGCGTGGTATCAAAGCATGATACTTTTCAATATTCATGGTATCATAACGTGGTATCAAAGCATGATACTTTTCAATATTTGCATGGCATGTGGTATCTAAGCATGGCATCAAAATGTGGTATCAGAGTATTGTATCTTGATAATGTATTTCTTCTGTAAGTAAGATTCAATGTGTGCAAAAGCATATTATATAATACAAATGATTTGAAGTATTAATTGAATTGAAAAGACCACATTGCTATTGTCAAAACCATGCTTATCAAGAATTCCATATTGTATGTGCGGTTTCTTATAAAGGCTCTCCAGTGTCGAGGAGTGACGATGATAATTATGAATAACAAATATAGTTTTTTAATGTAATGGTAATTGCTACCCCTGTTACTCTGGTGGCAAAAGACGATCGACACTCTTCGATATGTGAAATAAGAGCTCTCAACTTCTCAATCCTCTAGTATAAAGCATTGAGAGCTTTGGATTTTCTCGATGGCTCCCCTAAGCCATCTTTAATTTTAACCTCTGCTATGGCTAGAAGATTCAAACACTGGCTGAGTGTTCCATTTATGAGAGGACCATCAACATCGAAACTTGATTTTTCTTCCTCCAGCAAGGAATTAAGCTCAATTACGACTTCTAATACAGCCTTCGCATGGAGTTTTACAATCCGAGGTGGCTCGATTTCTAGCCTCCAAGTTTGGTTATCTCCTCAAGGTTGATCTATTATCAGAGTCTTCATTTGGTCGGTTTCGATTTAAGGTGGCTTGTGTTGGTTTGTCTTGGCTACTTGACATTTCTCAGATCTTGCTATCTTCTGGCAAACCATTGGAGCTATCATTCCTTCTTGAGCATGCCACTTCCCTGTGCTCTGGTTGGGGAGGCGTAGTCGGTTTGCATGAAAACCACTGTTTAAGGCCAGTGCTTCCTATGACTTCATGTAAGCACTTTGGTTGTCCTAGGTCATCCCATATTTACCGATCCGGATCTTGTTCTTTCCAAAATGATGTTGACCTTCAAGTTCGGTTCTCTAATCCAAGCTCACCTATATTGGACTCGGAGTTTTCGGGTTTGGATTCTACTCCATATTCTCAACCTTCGCAACCAAGGGCGGAACTAGGGGTTAGGGGTGGCCCCCGCCCCCTAAAATTACATATCAAAACCTAGATGTTCAGAAAATTACATTTCAACCTCATAAAATTTTTAATATTTTCACTTTAGTCCCTCACTAAATGTTTCGTGGAGGTACTAAAATAAAAATATTGGAATGTTTATGAGATTGAAATATAATTTCATTAACACTTGCGTTCTATTATGTAATTTTCACCCCCTAATTACAATTCCTAGCTTCGCTGTTGGCAACCTTGCTTTGTTCCACGATTCGACTCAACCTTCTCTTCGTGGTATTGATAGATGATGTTGGGAGCTTCTCTGTTGTAGTAAGTCTATGAGCTCTCAAGTTATGGATCATCGCCATTTCTCCTTCTTCTTTGAGCAAGTGGTCTACTCATTTGTTGATCGTTGGCGTCAAGTAGGCCGTATGATCCTTCTCATGGTGAACATATTTTTTTTTTAATGTTTTTCCTTTTGAGGACTAAATCTCTTTTACAAATACTAAATTGTTTTTAGATTGAAACTAGATTTTGAATTGCATTTGCTAACCAATAAGATAACATACTTAAGTAAATCATATTATTTCTTTTTATTCAATTTTAAACCCAAGTTCTTCTCTAATGCATCATATGGGATCAACTGTTTCCTAATTAGAATTTTGAAGTGCATGACTGGCCAAAAAAAGTGTGGTCTGGTATTGGATCAATTAGACTACAAAGTAAACAAAGTGAGTTTGAATCCAAAAAGACCCATGCATTTTCTCCACTAAGTATGCATGTTATTTTAAAAAATATAATTTTATAAAATGTGTACATATAGAGTTTCTTTCTGACAGAGCCTCTATTACAACGGAAGGAGATCTTCTCCTTATCTTATTTCTCCTTTTTTCTCATTGGCTTCATCTAGACCCTTGATTGGGAAAGTGAGAAAAAAGTTAAAGTATTATTGTATTGATTGGATGGATGTGATTTAGAGATGATGATGGATAATAAGAAAAAGATGATGAGAGAAAAACTCAACCCCTATTACAACCCTAAAATTTGTTCATAGAAAACTAATAAGCTTTTTTGGTTTTAAGAATTTAAAAAAATATCAATGAAATTTTCTGATAATCAAATAATCACAACTATAACATACTCTTTTTTTTATTATTAAAAAAAAAAAAAAAAAAAAAAAACTTGAACGAAGTTTGAGCTAATCATCTTAAATTAAAAAGTTGCTATTCTATACTTCTAGAATTCAGGCCAAAAAGGGGAAAAAAATGTTTGTTCCTACTTATTACATGTTGATTCGTTCTTGAGCATATGAACGAAAAATTATTTTTCTCTCAATGTTACCCTTCAAAGCACCTCTTTTAAGTATCACACTCATGACAAAAATAATCCTTCCAATAAAACTATAAAAGTCATTCTAAAAAGCAAAAACTATCCATTGATCATACAGCACAATCGTATTCTATTTCCAGTAACAAAATTTTCTATGGGGCATAAAAAATATAAGTTACGCTGTGCAACAGTATTTAGTTGGCTTAATCAAGAACTACAAAATGCCTCTATGAACTACAGTTAAAAAGAAGAAGTCGTCTCTATGAACATGGTTGCTTACTAAAGCAAAAGACTTATCCAGAGCTCACCGTTTCGGTACAAGAAACTACTTCAGGCGCCTCTTCTGGGGCATCTGTTCTAATGGCATTTAACATTTGGCATCTCTTTTGTTCTTGAGCTTTCCTTCTATTGGTTTCAAGCACAATAAGGAGAGCAGTCATATCTGCAGGGCTCACCCCGCCTACTCTGCTTGCCTGACCAATGGTTTGTGGCCTCACCTGAAATCATTTAAATGATATTTCATGGGTCAGTAAAAAAATAATAATAATAATAATAATAACGGTCAGATTCAAACCTACATGAAGGTCTGATTTATTTTTCTATTCCCTTCATAAGCATTAGTAATATAATGATCAATTTCATATTCCGAGACTCCAAAGAGATCTCATCACTTGTTATCTCTTTTTATAGCGAGAATTTGTGGAAAACTTAACTCCAATAATGACCAAGCATGTTACAAACCTTGGAGAGTTTTTCACGTGCTTCAATAGACAAAGTTGTCATTGCATAATAATTCAAGTCCGCAGGGAGTGGTCTATGTTGTTGACCGACCATCTGCAGGTGTTTTTAACACGGCCTTGTAATTAGACGTTAAATACACCTGATGTGTTAAAATGTGTGGATATTAAATGGATTACATATAGCCGCGTGTACCTGTTGAAGTTGGCTTTTTTGACGCAAGATGAAGCCTTCATACTTAATATCAATCTCGACACATTCTTTTTCCATTCTTGATAAGTTGCTGTTGCCAAAACCATGCTTATCAAGAATTCCATATTGTATGTGTGGTTTCTTAAGAAGGCTCTCCAGTGTTGAGGAGTCCCTCACTGGCTGACCAGATACCTTCACAACGTCAGCAGCCAAATCCCCTCCTGGAAAAGTGGGAAGGGTAACAAGGATGGTTATGCATAACAAAATATATATTTTTATAACAGAAAAGATTTCGTTGCTATGAGAAAGTAGAAGATTGGATAGATAAGATGTGGTAACGCTGCCCTAAAAGGAAAAGAGAAAGGGCAAGCACTTGCAAAGAGAGTGGAAAATTGTAGTAAAAACTCTTTACATTTCTACATGATATTAATTTAGATATACCCCTAGTATATAAGTTCAATTATTGTATTCACAGTCAGATGCAGCAAAGATTTAAAGGCTTAAATTTTTTTTACGCATGCTCTGTAGTTTATTAATTATTTACTACCAAAGGAACATCCCTTTGCTCATTGCAGATTATAGCAAAAGCTTCAGTTAGTGGTAAGCGGCTCATAGGTCCTTCATTTTCAATTAGAAAGTTAGAAACCTTCATACATGACAACAAAAAGCCAAGCGCAAAATTGTATTAGGATCAACATGCATTGATAAAGAAATATCTGTTACGAAGAAAAAATTTCTTTAAGGGTATGTTTGGTTTGGAAAATAGGAAAGGGAAGGGAGTTTTCATTGAAATTTGAAACGATTTCTGTTATAATTTTTTTTCAGAGGGGATGGAAATGAGTAATTTTCACTAAGCCTCTAAAATCCTGCAAACCCCACCAACCCTCACACTTCTTCCAATTTCCAGGGGAACTAATGGAGAAATTCATTTATCATTATGAATCTTCATTATTTTTCTGAAAGTATTTGTCAAGAAACTATACCATCATAATTGATCTTTTGAAAAGACAAATTTGTTCAAATATAACAACACTAATTGATCTTTTGTTTTTCCTAGATCCCTATTTCCTCCCTCCGATCTCCCAAGCTTCCCTTAGAGGATGAGCTTCTTCCACAGATACAGCTTCAAAGAGTAAGGTAATTCAAGAAAAAACAATAAGAACCTGAAACCCTAAAACTTTTCAACCGCTTCTTTTCTTCAGAAATTCGAGCTTGCTTCTCCTGATACAACTTCCAGCGTCTCTCGTCTATCAGCCCAACTTCACGACCCAATGGAGTGAGACGACTATCAGCATTATCAGATCTCAAGAGTAATCTATGCTCTGAACGGCTAATATGGAGAAGGCAAGTTTAGTAATATGCAATTGTCAACAAATGAAGAACGCATCACCGAGCATGAAAATTATAACTTCAGTTAACATACCTTGTCAACATACGGTAAGGTTCCCGCAGGTCCTTGGTGACTAGATCATCAATTAATGTCCCAACATAACTGCTCTCCCTTTCAAGAATGACAAGTGACTTACCATCTGAATGTCTGGCAGCATTGATGCCAGAAATGATGCCCTAAAAAGGAAAAAATTGTAAATTTTGAGAAAGCTTGTCAGATAAGCAGGATGCCCAAATAAACTAATGTAGTCAAACTACTTTTGCTCAAGTTAATACTGAGAACACAAATAAATAATTAAATAAGTGAAATTTAGAAGAACAAAGGCATAATACCTGTGCTGCAGCTTCTTCATAGCCCGTGGTTCCATTTATTTGACCTGAGAAGAACAATCCTTCTATTTTCTTTGTCATCAGAGATCTAGCACATTGATAAGCAGGCAAAAAATCATACTCTACAGCATATGCAGGCCTCAGCATCGAACAGTTTTCAAGGCCAGGCAAAGTTCTCAACAAAGGTAACTGTAGTCTCTCAGGTAAACCAGTTGAAAACCCCTATGACAGAAAGAAAAGGTTAACCACATATATTTTATTCTATTGCAAGTGGTATTCTTGGGATCAACAAACTATAATTTAACAACAGTAAGGTACTGACTTGTGAATCATCACAATACCAATACTTTAGGAACTTCAGTCTTATATTAAACATGCTCAAAGATAGTCGGATTAAAACTGAGAAAACAGTTTAAAAACAAAACACTAAATTGGAAACCACGAGGACTTTAAAAATTAGCTTGATCATGCCTCCCAGGTTTAACCCAAGCAATCAGGGTGGGAGAGAATTTGGGTAGAAATCCTGGAATGAAGATGCATTAATCATTTTTGGAAGTACCAAGAAAATTTAGCTTGATCATAAACATCTGGTACAAATTTACAAGGATATTAAACCATCTTACATTTATTCCAGCAATAGAACTACTATTTGAACACGAGGGGAAAAAAAAACCTAACATGATTACTTACCCTTTTCGGTACACTCAGCCAGAATGGCAATAATTCCGTCTCAGATAAAAAATGTGAACTCTAAGTCGTCCTACACTTATCTCTCAGTCATTCACCTCCTTCAATCTATGACATTTTTATCCCTTGAGACATCAAATGCCTGTTCTCTCACTGTTGGTTGTTTCATAAAATCAGTAATATTTTGAAATTTCTGACAGTCTTTCAAGAGTAAATGGATGACAAACTTTGAGTTTTGCTCATACTCCCGACATAGGCAGTTTCAAACTCCTTGCATTACCATCTCTTGGGCAGTACATATCTGTTATAAACCAGTAGTCTTTTACTTCATAAAATCTAAATTAATCACCAGCACACAAGATAGAATTCCATCTTTTAGTATTAGTTTATGATTATAATTTAAATTAAATTCTGGAAATAGCTTCTTTGCTTGCGGAGGTAAGACTGCGTACATCTATCCCTCCCCACACCCCTCCCGGTAGGAGCCTTGTGCATGAGGCCGTCCTTTTATGATATATGATTATGATTAATAGGAAAGAAAGGAAAACAAATACCTGCACATAGAGCTCAGGCACATGTCGGCCCTCTGGTTCAAGAAATATCTGATGAGACTCTTTATCTTGAAACCTTACAATCTACGGTTGACAAAATTGTACGTCAGAAAAACAAATAGAAATAATTCCAATGCAACAGAGTGCAGATTTCACCTATTCCTAAAACCAGTTCTGACTGATTTTGGAATGAATATTAAATATGCTAGTATAGAAAATAATACGAAGAAAAGCATGATTGTAACTCTCTCCCTCTCCCTCCATGGAAAATGGAATACTTTTTAAACACACCTTATCTTCAATGGAAGGACAGTACCTAGGTCCTTTAGCTTCAACCCATCCTCCATAGGTGGGAGTTTCATGCAAGTTATCTCTAATTATCTGGTGAGTTCTACTGGTAGTGCGGGTCAAATAGCAGCACATTTGTTCTCTTTCAATATGGACATCAGGATCAAAACTGAACCAGCCAACCTGTCGTTTTCAATCAGCATTCCAGGAAAACACAAATATAATTTATTAAGACAACGAGACTCAAAAAATTGCATTGTAAAGCATACTTATAAGTTATAAGCGTACACTATAAGCGTACTGTCAAACAAGACAATAAGAGAATGAACTTAAAAGAGAAAAGGGAGAACAGAGAATGGCACAACCTGCAACTAAGATGAGTAGACATGATTCTACAAGTACCAATGTGCTAGCATATTTGAATGTGTATTGAGATCATGACACATGCTCAGTAAACATGTAAATTAGTGTGAGTGTGTGCGTGTACGTGTTTATTTGCCATAACATTAGTGGGTTGAGACAAAACCATTGCAAAGCATTTACCATGAAAACTTTATTTGAATCAAAACTCAATCTATTGAAGATACATAGTGGTTAAGAAACCTACAGAACATACATATAGGTTCAAATGGAAGCACCTCTTCATCTCCAAGCTGAGGTTCTAATACGGAAAAATCAACAGTGCGAGTGTCCACTCGGGCCGGGGTTCCAGTTTTTAATCTATCAGTTTCAAAACCGAAGCGCTGCAAGTTCTCAGTTAGCCCATGTGATGCAGATTCCCCAGCTCTTCCTGCAGGCATAGAAGTCCTACCAACCCAAATTTTACCACTCATAAAAGTACCTGTGGTGAGAATAACTGAGGGAGCATAGAAATTCATTCCAAAAAATGTGCAAACACCTTCCACATTGTCATTCTTCCCCACTAGAATATCTGTGACCATAGCCTCTCGAATAGAAAGGTTAGGGGTGCTGCAAAAAAATTGAACAAATGATGTCCATTAATGAAAATGATAAACGAGCAAATGCATAAAGTATCTGACTAAACAAAAGGCAGCTAGGGGCCAGATTAGTTTAGGAGAGATTGGTCTAGAGTTCAGATTCCTATCTCTCCCCCAAGCCCTATTCCTTGCTACAAACGTGAAGAATAAGGAAAAATCTCTCATCAAATAGACAATGAGAGCATTTCTGGAAGTAACTATGAACAATGCCACCATACAATTGTGAAGAATCAACATAGACAACACAGAAAAGATGTGGATAACTATTATATAATCATAGCAAGTTAAAAAGACAATCGATATAAAGCGAAATAACATTGTCACGGGTATATGCAAACACTGTTATATCAGTCAATCCCTTCCATCCGGTTCACCATGGAAGTGATTGAACAAACAGATTAAGATCATAAAATATGATGGACAAGCCATCCATCATATTAATTTGAATAGAACAGATATCAATCTGATTGCATGTATTTGATCACGTTAAACACATACTCTACTGCAGACTGTTAGGACCCTCTCCTAAACAAAGCTAATAACATACTGAAACTAGAATTACACAATAGAGACTGACCGATAGCTTGAAACTGATAATAATATTGCTAAACTCAACCAGATTACAAGTAACAACTGATTAAATACAACATAACACCAAGACACGTGAACAACAATTAAAATAACAAATACAAACTGAAAAGGACTAAACACAGATACACAATAACGTACAGACACAACTCTTACAGAATTCTCACACAGCAGGAATTACACTTCAACAAACACATAGGTTGCCAATCTTTTGAGAGGAATGGCACTCTCCACCCAAAGGGCCAAGACCAATTTCAAATTCTTCCTTGCCTTCTTGCTGAACCAAAGTACAGACTTATAGACTCCAAAAAAGTAACTTTCTCCACCCTCAACTCGTAGGCTTTGACTGTAGCAGTCCTATAGCTACCCTACTCTTAAGTTCTTTCTCCAAAATAGCAAGTCAACTTCTGCCCGGCAAAAGGTACCTTTCCCTTAACATGTAATTACCTAGGTTTTCAAATGGGGTTCTCACACAGACCAAACAGCACCAGCCTGGCTCACAAAGCTAGACATATACAAGGTCATTGTTTACAGAAAACAACAATTTTATAGACCACCATGTCAGATCTTATTAAACTATTAAAGCAATAAATATATACCAGAATTTACAAATAAAAAGTAAGAAGATTATGGAAGTAGACTTGCCTTTCCACTACATTTTTCATTTGCATGGCATATTCCCTTTTATCAGTTTGAGCACGTAGTGCATGGACTGCAGGACCTCTTGAGACATTGAGTACACGCTTTTGTAAATAGCATCTGAACATGAATATAAACATGAGCAGCAAATCACCAGAAATTCACTTTTTGAACTAGAGCATTTCATGAAATATGTAACTTATTAGAAACACCACAACTCAAGCATCTTAGAAAGGCAATGCAAGTACACCAAAACAAAAAAATGGATATATTCAACGTAGTATTAAGGGATGATGCATCAATCTGAAGGAAAGGCATTATTCAGTTTCTTCAAGAAGATTAGAGTGCTGATTCATAGGCCATTCCATATTTTAGAGAACCACCATCTTTCTTAGAAGCCTAAAGCTAATGTTTAAGCCAATCGATGAGGCTGAGACAATAGCTGTTTACTAGATCACCACCCTCGTTTTCCTTAAACAGGTACTTTTTTTTTTTTCTATAGGTATAAGCTTAAACAAGTTGTGTTTTAGTTTTACTAGGTTGCAATATTGTGTCAAGCAATTAAAGTGAAGTCAAAGGCAAAATTCATTTTACATAAGTTAATGAGAGTTGTGACCACATATGTGTCTTCTTGTCCATCAACCCATCAAGTTTTTCTAATGTAGACCACATATCACATAAAAGTATAAAATGTATTAGAATCTAAAAGGGAAACAACATATGAACATAATTGATTTTGGCCAAGAAGTAAACTCATAGTTGAATCAATGACAATTGAATAGCTAGGCCAGGATTTTGATTTGCCAAGCCCAACCCTCAAACATCTTCAAAGTTAGTAAACAGTTATTTGGGGGAACAGAGCAAGCAATCCTTAGTCTCTCTCAGCTTTTCCCCTTCATTAGTGGAGGCAGATATCCAGGAAGTATATCTTATTAATGCTTTCACAGAGTTGTAATGGATGAATTTACCAAGTTTTTTTTTTTTTTTTTTTTTTTATTTCACTATCCTAGGGTTCCTGCTAATGATAGTAGATAAATTCAATTTACAAATGACTGTCACTCTTTATGAACCCAACTACTTCGCTCCAATAATTTCATAATATATTTGAAACTGTCCAGAAGACACATGCAATTTCTTGTCGCCACCTTTTCCTTATTATAATCTCCCATGGTCAGTGACTCCAGAAATACCTTATTAGAAAACAGAAGTTATAGTTTTTATATATTAGGCTCTTGTTCTAAGCAGGGTGTGTGTCAGAGGGGGGAGAGACAAAGATAGACAGACACGCAAGTGGGAGAGAGAGAAGTGGAGACAAATCAATATAAAGATGCCAGTTACCATCTTACAATTGAAAGTCATACAGAACTGCATCTTCAAAGCATACAGCAAAGAACAACAAATCTCATGCTAAGGATTTATATTGGAAATTAATAAATTTTTCACACTACCTGTCAGCAATCTTCCCTATTTCACCACCTAGTGCATCAACCTCATGAACTAGTTGAGACTTTGCAGGTCCACCAACTGCTGGATTGCAAGGCTGCAACAAATACTCTTCCTTAGAAAATCTTCAAGTTTTAGAATTGAATTACACATATTGCATTTTGTGCTTAACAACTGTACTAAAATACATGGGAGGGAAGGGAGAGCAAAAAGGGCAAGGTACGCAAAATGCTAGTAACCTGCCATGCAATTCGATCGATATTTAGCGTAAGAAGAAGAGTTTTTGCCCCCAAGCGGGCAGCTGCAAGTGCAGCTTCACACCCAGCATGTCCTCCACCAACTACAATCACATCATATTTTTCATCTGCTGCTCCAATATAATCCAAATCTGAAAATCTCGGACTAGTAAGTATTGAGCAACAAAAACAATCAGCTCAGAATCCATCAGCTAATTATTGTTTTTTTTCACATTTTGGCGAAAATTGATTATCTAAATAGTAACAAATTTAACATGAATACTTCAAAATAGAAGCCAGCAACACGAAAATGTCGAACCTGGAGGGCTGGAGCGGGTACAGAAGCGGCGGGATGAAGTGGAGGGAGAGGAGAAAGGACGGCGAAATTGCTTGGGGAAGGTAAGGAGATGAGGTTTCAGAAAAGCTTGAGAAGGAGAGGGTGTGGAAAAGAGTGTTTTGCAGAGGTGACGGCCAAGGCCTGCGAGATTGAGAGCAAGCAGCGTCGCTGCTGCCATTCTAGCCAATTCTCTATCCCTTCGTCGCTGCTGCCATTCTAGCCAATTCTCTATCCCTTCATCCGCAACGTAACGCAGGAAATCAGGAATGCGGGAGATTGTTTTTCTTTTATTATTATTATTATTTTGCTGATAAGAATGTACAATATTAAATCAAAATCATTTGTTTAGTGAGCCAAGCAAACTCTGGGTTTGGGAGTCCACGCTTAGAATCAGGCGTTTATACTTTTAATTAGAGGTATAATTTTTTTTTTTAATTTTTTTTATATATTATATTTATTTAAATTTAAATTATATGTTGTTTTTTACTGTACTCAAATTAATTAATTTTCATAATATCTTTGGTGTTAGAGAAAATCGAGAAATAGAAATTAATTAATTTGAGATCTTGATCTGAAAAAAAAAATCACAGAAAGTAGCGTATAATTTAAATCTAAACAAATACATATATTAAAAAAATGATTATATCTCTAATTAGAGGTATAAACACCTAATTCTAAGCCCATAATGTGGCCTCGGGTTTGAGATAAGCGGAGCTAAAACTGATTTTTTTTTTCTATTGGACTTTTTTAGATGGTCTTTTTTCTTTTAAATCCATATAATTTGTATTTGAGATAGCTATGACAGAAGTGACTTTTTTCTAGATGAGTTCAAAACCTTTGAAAAGTCTATTGAAATAGAAAATGACTGAAAATCATATGAATCTCATTAAATATTACTATATATATATTTATTGTATATTATGTGATAATTTGAGATAAAAATTTAAATTTACACGTAAATTTGCTCAAAAAAAGAAAAGTAAAACTACCATTAAAACTTCAATTTCTCACTAGTTTAACCGGGAATAGCTGTAGTTTCACGGGAAGGGATTTGCTCGGTATCCTTTCCTCAGAATCTCTCTCAGTATCCCATCACAACCGTTGGAGAGAGAGATTGAAAGGCTCAAATCTCAATGAGCCAAAAAAAACCATGGTTCGGTCTTTTTTTTTTTAAAAAAACAAAAATAGTATTCACGGATTGAGTATTTTTTCAATCTCTTGAAGTATTTTTTAGTGCAAATCGTATATCGAGGTATTTTTTTTTAAATTATTTTGATCCGTCAGTCTGTAAATCTTAAAAAAATTTCTTTTTTTAAAATATTTTAAAACTATATATCTTTTGAGTACTTTAGAGTCCAAGATCTTGAAAAAAATTTCAATTTTTTTAAAATATTTTAAATATTTGTCGAAAAATAAAAATATTTAAAAAAAACTTTACACGTGAAAAAATAATTACACGCTCAAAAAAAAAATATTTCAATATACTTGATCCACTTAAAAAGATCTTGAAGACAACGTTACTGGTATTGAAAAAAATTCAAAAAAAAATTAAAGGGACCGAACCATAGTTTTTTTTTTGGCTCATTGAGATTTTAGCCTTTCAATCTCTCTCTCCAACAGTTGTAATGGGATACTGAGAGAGATTATGAGGAAAAGATACTGAGCAAATCCGCTTCCGTAGTTTCACTGGTCCACTAACCCTTGTAATGGTCCGGACTTAATAACTTGGTAGTTACTGTTCATTTAAACAGTAACGGCTATTGTAGGTCTCTTCAGCTTGCTTCCAGTTTTGTTGGGCTCCGTGCAGGCTTTCTTTGGTTCATTATATTTGTTTGCTTGTAGTAGTGAGTGTTCCTTATTTTTCTGCCTAGATGTAAAAGCTGCTGGTTGTTTTTTTTTTTTTGATAATAAGCTGCCGGTTGTCTTCTTTTGTCGTTTGCTTCATATTTTAACAAGCATCTGGTTTTTACCGAAAAAGGTTCAAGGCCCACTCAAAGAAGAAAGTTTCAAGGCCAAGAGCAGGTTTTATCAGTTTGTTTCCAAGTTGTTTCCGCAAAAGACCCGCTCATTCTTTCAGGTGAAGTTCAAACTTTTACATTTATGACATTCCACCTACCTGTTTGATATCTCGTCTCTGTCTTTTTTTTAACTCATGTAGTTACGTTTTTACGATTTTTTTTCATTAAAACGATTTTACTAATCTTCTAAAAGTTTTTATGTTTTTACGATTTTTTTGCGTTACAATTTTACATTTTATTATTTTTTATCCCTCTACTCGGATGATAACGAGGCTTGCTGGTAAGGATGTCATTGATCATTTTGAGAACTTGATGAAGGAGGATAGTGTTATTTGTAAAGAACTTTCTGGTTGCTGAAGGGAGTTGAGGGAATTCATGACAGGTACCATATTGTGTTACTCCCCAGTACCGCTGTCCAGGAGTATATTTTCCCGGCCCCAGCTCAATGTTTTAAGCTCAAGGAAGTGGTCGACATAGGGAAGGAGTACTATCGTGGTTACTGTGTTACAAGTTTGTGGGCACTTTGTGTTTTTTCAAATCTGTCGTTATGAAGATTTTTTTTTTTTTTTGTGGGTGGAGGAACTTATCAGGGTAAGTTTGGCTTATATCTCAGATGTTTGTGGCTTGGTTTGCTCGCCCGTGGATTTTGACTAGGAACAAGACCGAAGGATTTTGACCCCTCAGCTGAACTTTGAGGTGGATGATAGGCTGTGAGTTTGAATGTTTTTCATGCGTTTACTTACTACTTTTGTTTGTTCCAGCTTGCGGTAGCGTAACATGTTTTCTATATGAATTTTATTTGTGTAGTATGAAAAGGATATCAGTTTCCCTGGTTGGTGAGTTACGCTTCTGTAACTAGAGTTTTCTGGAACCCTACATTCAATGAGATTATCCTGGTCAGTAAAGAGTTCATGGCACCGTCTAGCCAATAACCGTAGCTATTGTAGGGTTGGTTTGGATTAGGATCCAAACTTAGTATTATCTATCAGACTAATAGTTCAGCTGTACACCGATCTTGATGTTTCTTTGTGTGGGTTGCTAATCAAGCTGTGTGTATTTTTGCTATCGTAATGTGTGTTCATCTCTAGGAGCAGTGAACAAAAGAACCAATGTGAACTTTTAAAAGAATGGAATCTTCTACTTTTATTTTATGATTATGAGTGATGTTAGGTTGTTTCATATATATGGCGAAGGAAAAAATGTTGCAAAGCTCCATACATTGTTGCATATTTAACTTTAGGAGAGGTCTAGAAAACGAATTAAGGATGCGTGTGTCTGCATAGATCAAGTCAATCTCACGGCCATAACAGCACAGTACATACATCGAGCATAAGTATATTAAAATTGAAAACTTCATACATTAGGTAATCCGGCAATAAGAATATGCAGGCATATATATATATCAGGAGTATTTGAATAATTGCTCATGTTTGTTTTCTCACTCCCATGTATGTTGCGCTCGGCCTTTTATATTTAGATGGTTGCATGAAGCAACTTTGTTTTAGTAAGTTTTCTATTATTCTCATTTCTTTTTTTCTTTTTTTGAATTACAAGGGCAAACACTAATGGCCTGAATTACAATAAGCAGGATCGAACCCGCAACCTTCCACTAACAAAGGAGTATCCATACCACTAGGCTACAAAGCCTTTGGTTATCATTCTCATTTCTTTGTTTCCTTTTACTTTCCCATGTTTCTAATTGCTTCTTGCAATCTCATTTTTCTAGATGTTCCTCAAGAAAATGATCCAAGCAATAACACAATGGTATGTGATGCTGACATACCGCCATCAGATCAACATGAAAATACTAGTGATCTAGATGAACATCTTGGTCCTGAAGTTTTGAATGGGATTAGATTATCAGAATCTACAACCATTTATCAAGAAGTGAGTAGTATCGAGAATTTCAGCATTGTGGTTAATGGTCTGGTACTTGATGACTCAAAACTATCCAAACACCTCAAGACCAAGTACTATGAGCTTTGTTGTAGTCAAGGAATGTTTCATTATGAGAATCTTTTAAAAGGTCTGATAGAACTTAAGGAAATTAAGAGAGAGAAAAGGAAACTAGAGCCAGAATCTAAAACTCTAGTCAAGAGAGGAGACGAGATAGACTAGAACCAGAATCTGAGTTCTAGGGAAAGAGGAGAGATAAACGTCTCAATAATAGTTTCATTCATCCATATTTTGGTAGAAGACCTATATGATATTTAAGGCTAACACATAAACTGAAAATAACTATATTATCTTATTCATATATAACTGACAATAACCAACACTAGACACTTGTAACAATTAACATAAGACACATAATAAAACATTAAATACAAATAATGGCTGGTTCCTACCAATATCCACCCCTAGGAGAACAGCCTTGTCCTCAAGGCGAAAGGAAGGAAGGGGGCAGTTTTGCATTTATGATCAGTAATAAATTTATCCTCACGTCTGAAACATAACCCTTTGCTCTGCGTAACTGCTTGTGAATTTTAAAAATTTGTGGAGTAGTGGTAACTGCTTGGGTTTGTCTAGTAACTAACATCATTAACTGCCTTTGAAAATTATCTTTTTTTTTTCATAGAACTATGGTTGTTGTCTGCAACACGTGGCCACATATTCCTTTGTGTAAAATGTTTAGAAGAAGGCTGCAGTTTGTTCTTCTTCAGTTCTGTCATATCAGCATCCAAACAACCTAATTTAAACATGATGACAGATAATTGTTGTGAAAGTTGTTCAAGAGAAAAGGAATTAATATGGAGAATTATTGGGTGGAGGAGAATTATGGTAAGATTCTGGGTTGGGGTTTGAAAGAAGGAGATATTTATCATAAGTAGTGTTGCAAGTGGTAACCCTTGTACCCAACAGGTTTGGAAAGAACTGCTCTGATAACAAAATGATAGAAGTTAAGGAAATTAAGAGAAAGAAAAGGAAACTAGAGCCAGAATCTGAAACTCTAGTCAAGAGAGGAGACGGGATAGACTAGAACCAGAATCTGAGTTCTAGGGAAAGATGAGAGATAAACATCTCAATAATAATTTCATTCATCCATATTTTGGTAGAAGACATATATGATATTTATAAGCTAACACATAAACTGAAAATAACTACCTTATCTTATCCATATAAAACTGACAATAACCAACACTAGACACTTGTAACAATTAACATAAGACACATAATAAAACATTAAATACAAATAATGGCTGGTTCCTATCAAGGTCAGAACCGTAAACTTGTGGTTGGAATGATCTGTGAGACCATTGATTTAGCCAATGCCACTAGAGCCAGCAAGATGACAACCTCTTCAGAGACTTTTGCAATGTGGTATAAATCTTTAAAAGGCCTTGAACTCTTTGGCATGAATATTAGTTTCTTGCTTGCTATGCCAAAGATTTGCTTGCTAGACTTGATAATGAGCTTGATTCACAAAATCAGAACCTTGAAAGGTTGCAGGCTGAATTTCAAGTTTTGGTTAATACTCCTTGGTGATATAGCAAAGATGATAAACAAATCTTGTGTCAATCTCTCTGTTCATATGAAAGTATCTGAATTTTTTTTCTGGTATAGGTTGAGCTTAAGGCTTAGACTGTATAGAAAATGCTGTGGGGAATAGTTTCTTTTGGTAGACTTGGAGTTTCTTTGTATTTAATGTGAAGAAAACTAGGTTACTCAATATCACAAAGTCAATCTGATATATATCCTTCTGGAATAGCATATGATCAATGAGAGAACTTCGCAGGATAGGAAATGTATATGAATGATCAAAACTTCATAGGTCTTGCTATAAATGTAATTAATTATATCCTTCAATTTGATGGATTTAATTGTGAAAGAACTCTTCCTTTTGTTGGTAAAGTCTATACACGGACTCCAAGGCAGCCATAAGCAAGACAGACAAATAGGCAATATGCTTTTTAAGGTTACGGGGTTGACCTTTTTGTTTTTACTCGGCTTTTGATGTAATAGTAGGATTAGTAGCTGTTTTGTAGAAGTGGCTCATAGGAGACTGTGAAGGCTCCTCTTTTTGACTATATGAGCCGTTAGTTGTTTTGTGGAGGGGATCATGTTTTGTTTTGGAAGAGAGTCCATTGTAAGGAGGGGAACGGGTTCTATTCCGGACACTGCTACTTCTTGGTCGGGAGAGTAGTTTACCTCTCTTCAGATTTGTGTAAACCTTTTATATATCCATTGCCGATACTGCTATAACAGTATTTTTCCAGAAAACAGTGTTGATTCCCATCAATTGGTATCAGAGCAGTAGACTTGGGAAGGATGACAGACGAAGGGAGGGAGCTGCGAGAGTCGGTTACTAAGCTAGCAAGAAGGGTAGATGATCTTGCTGGACTGTCCCGTCAGGTGACGGAACTCACGGAGGGCATGAAACTAATGAGGGAGATGCTCATGCGGATGGACCAGGGCACGAGTAAGAAAGACAATGACCAGAAGGACGCAGAGGATTCACGTTCAGAGGCAGACACTGATAAACAAGATGAGGCTGAGAGAGAAATAGTTAAGTTCAGAAAATTAGAGCTACCTGTTTTTGACGGTGATGATCCCATCGGATGGTTTTGTAGAGTGGAGAGGTACTTCCACATCAATGGCGTTCCAGAATCCGACAAGTTGGAGGCTGCCGTGGTGTGTCTCGAAGATAGAGCTCTTCATTAGTACCAATGGAAAGAGGGACGAGGTGCGATCAGTAGTTGGAAGGAGTTTAAGCAAAAGGTACTGGAGAGGTTTCATACATTTCAAAGAGGAGGAGAGTATAAAATCCTCTTCTCAAACAAACAGGAGGGATCAGTGATGGAATACCTGGAGGTGTTTGAACGCCTATCGTTTCCATTGAAGGATGCATCGGAGGAATGCCTGATGGGAGCCTTCCTGTATGGGTTGAAAACCGAGGTACAGGCGGAGCTTGAACTAGCCAATGAAGGCGATTTGGAGGGTCTGGTTCGAACAGCTCTGCGTGTTGACGGAAGAAACAGAATGCTGGAACTGGGTAAAGGGAGTCGGGCATACCAACCACCCAGTAGTTTTGGGCTTAAAAAAAACCGACCCAACCCACACTGAACCGAGTCACTAGTATTCCTGAACCCACCCGACAATCGACCCAAACAAACCCGGTAAACCACCATCCCAAACTCGACGCGAGGCCATCGGAGATGAGGGTGGGCAGTTCCTCGACGGCGATTTCGATGGCACGCAAGGCAGGATGGAATCGTCAGCTACCTGATGCAGAAATGGCGCGACAGAGGGAGCTGGGTCTTTGCTTCAAGTGTGGCGAGCGCTATAGTCCGACGCATTCATGCCGGGAAAAACATCTCCAAGTGTACCTGATCGATGTGGGAGCAGAAAACAGAGACAAACAGTCAGAGGAAGCAGGGGAGGGCGCCGATGAATTTTTTGATGTAGAAGAAGAAGCAACTCGGATGGGATTGTCGCTGAACTCACTGGCCGGATTCGAGAATAGCCACACAATGAAAGTTAAAGGAGAAATTGACGGCGAGACCGTGGTGATTCTGATCGATAGTGGGGCGACTCATAATTTCATTGCTGAGCACTGGTTAACACGGCCAGGAATCAGAGTTGAGGAAATAGCTGAATACACTGTCACAGTAGGAGACGGGTACTCTGTAAAAAAAAAAAAGCATCGCTGTCGAGATGTCAAATTGAATGTTCAGGGGCTCAATATTGTTCAAACCTTCTATCCTTTTCCATTACGAGGCATTGATGCCGTTCTGGGCATTGATTGGCTGAGTACTCTGGGGGACGTTAAGGTAAATTGGAGGAGAATGACGATGAAGATTGGTATGAAGAGCAACAGAGTTTGTCTAGAGGGGGACCCGACAATATCTCGGACGCGTGCCTCGCTACAATAAGTTATTAGGACTATGCGGAAGAAGGGAGAGGGATTTTTGGTGGAATGCTATTGTCTTGAAAAAAACCAGGCAGAAAATCAACCAATCAATTCAGAGGTACAGGGGCTGTTGAACAAGTATTCTGCAGTGTGCCTACCAGCACTACCAGCAGAGACGCTACCTCCTCAACGCGTCCGAGATCATGCGATTGTAATAAAGCCAGGAGAACAACCGCCCAATCTTCGGCCCTATCGTTACCCTCATTCGCAAAAAAAAAAAAGAGATCGAAGGACTGATTAACGATATGCTGCAGGCAGGGATTATCAGGCCTAGTACCAGCCCTTATTCTAGCCCAGTTTTGCTGGTTAAGAAGAAAGATGGTAGCTGGAGATTCTGCGTGGATTATCGAGCATTGAACAAGATCACCGTGCCGGACAAATTTCCAATTCCGGTCATCGACGAATTGCTAGACGAATTAAAGGGAGCAACTGTGTTTTCCAAAATGGACCTTAAATCTGGTTACCATCAGATACAAATCAAGACCGGGTATGAGCACAAGACCGCTTTCCGCACACACGAAGGACACTATGAGTTCAAGGTGATGCCCTTTGGCCTTACTAATGCCCCTTCTACCTTCCAAGCCTTGATGAATGAGATATTTAGGGGATGTTTAAGGAAATTCGTGTTAGTATTTTTCGATGATATATTAATATATAGTTGTGATGGTAGGATTCATTTGACACACCTAGAAGAGGTATTAGCTATCTTGCAGGAGAATAACCTGGTCATTAATCTCAAGAAATGCCATTTTGTACAACCTCGGATTGAGTACCTCGGCCACATCATTTCAGAGCAGGGGGTTCAGGCTGATCCAGCAAAGGTGGAAAGTATGATTGCTTGACCTCAACCACAGAATGTGAGATCCTTGCGAGGATTTTTGGGTTTGACCGGTTACTACCGCAGATTTGTTCAGGGGTATGGCAAGATAGCAGGACCGTTGACTGATCTTCTCAAAAAAAGGTTTTAAGGGACACCTGAGGCCACCAAAGCCTTTGACACCTTGAAAACAGCCTTGACGACACTTCCGATACTCGCCATGCCGGATTTTACACTTCCTTTTGAGCTGGAGACTGATGCTTCAGGTGTGGGCATAGGCGCGGTAATAATGCAACAAGGGCGTCCTATAGCCTTTTACAGCCAAAAATTGTCTAAAAGGGCTCAGCTATGTTCTATTTACGAGAGGGAATTGATGGCGATAGGCTGTCAAGAAATGGAGGCACTACTTGTGGGGGCAGAAGTTTGTCATCCGAACAAACCAGAAAGCCTTGAAATTCTTGCTGGAGCAAAAAGTGTTGGAGGAAAATTAGCAAAAGTGGGTATCAAAACTAATGGGCTACAGGTTTGATATCTCCTATAAACCGAGGAAGGAAAACCGGGCCGCTGATGCGCTGTCACGACGTGAAGAGCCCTTGAAGTTGATGGCGTTTTCTATGTGGCGACATGACGACATAGAGGATTGGGAAAAGGAGGTACAAGCTAATCTCAAGCTCAAACACATCATGCAACAACTACTTACCCACAAAGACGGCAAGGACGGGTACACCTTAGTCAAGGGGTGCTTACACTATAAAGGCGATTAGTTTTACCAAAAAATCGCAAGGATTCCTTTGTTATTACAGGAATATCATGACTCACCGGTGGGAGGACACTTTGGTTACTTGAGAACTTACAAAAGACTCGCTAATGTAGTCTATTGGGAAGGAATGAAGCGGGAAATACAAAGATATGTTGCTGAATGTGCGGTGTGTCAGAGAAACAAACACCAAGCTCTCTCACCCGCCGGGTTGCTACAACCCCTTCCTATTCCTCAGGCCGTTTGGGAGGACATCAGCATGGATTTCATTACCGGATTACCTAAATCTCGAAGGTATGATACCATACTAGTCATCGTGGATCGTCTAACGAAGTATGCACATTTTCTGTCTCTTCGACACCCTTTTAGTGCTAAAGATGTTGCTGAAATTTTTGTGAGGGAAATAGTCCGGCTGCATGGTTTTCCTAAGACCATTGTTTCAGATAGGGACCGCGTGTTTGTGAGTCATTTTTGGAGGGAATTGTTCAAGCAGGCTGGTACTCAGTTATGTCTCAGTTCAGCATACCACCCGAAGACAGATGGACAAACGGAGGTGCTAAATAGGGTGTTGGAAACCTATCTCCGTTGCTTTACCAGCGACAGGCCGGACCTATGGGCTCAGTGGTTACCTTGGGCGGAGTATTGGTACAACACTACACACCAGGGGTCAGCCAACATGACTCCCTTCCGGGCCGTCTACGGTAGGGATCCCCCTACGTTTCTCAAGCTTACTAATGAGCCCTCAGCGGTAGAAGAGGTCAGCAAACAGATCAGGTCCCGGAACGCAATTATTGCCACTTTAAAGGACAACTTGATCAAAGCTCAAGAGGAGATGCGGAAACAAGCCAACAAGCATAGGAGGGATGTGCAATTTGACATTGGGGATCAGGTATACGTTAGGATTCAGCCCTACAGGATGCGTTCTTTAGCTAAGAGGGTTAATGAAAAGTTGAGCCCTCGGTTCTACGGTCCATTCACCATTGTGGATCAGTAGCTTATCGCCTAGACCTTCCACCTACCACCCGAGTTCACCCGGTTTTGCACATATCGGTCCTTAAAAAATCAGTTCATTCGGGGGTGGTTACTCCTACAATTCCACCTGCACTTTCCGAACAGCTAGAGTTGCAAGTTCAACCGGAAGAGGTTTGCAAAATCAGGCGGTTAATGAATGGGCAGACTGAGGTACTTATCAAATGGAGGGATATGCCGCATATGAGAATTCTTGGGAAGAGTGGGAGACCATTGCTACACAGTTTCCACAATTTCACCTTGAGGACAAGGTGAAACTTTTAGGGGAAGGTAATGAAAGAACTCTTCCTTTTGTTGGTAAAGTCTATACACGGACTCCAAGGCAGCCATAAGCAAGACAGACAAATAGGCAATATGCTTTTTAAGGTTACGGGGTTGACCTTTTTGTTTTTACTTGGCTTTTGATGTAATAGTAGGATTAGTAGCTGTTTTGTAGAAGTGGCTCATAGGAGACTGTGAAGGCTCCTCTTTTTGACTATATGAGCCGTTTGTTGTTTTGGGGAGGGGATCATGTTTTGTTTTGGAAGAGAGTCCATTGTAAGGAGGGGGAACGGGTTCTATTCCGGACTGCTACTTCTTGGCCGGGAGAGTAGTTTACCTCTCTTGATTTGTGTAAACCTTTTATATATCCATTGCCGATACTGCTATAACAGTATTTTTCCAGAAAACAGTGTTGA
This sequence comes from Acacia melanoxylon, assembly GCA_019022615.1. Lineage (NCBI taxonomy): Eukaryota > Viridiplantae > Streptophyta > Magnoliopsida > Fabales > Fabaceae > Acacia > Acacia melanoxylon. The sequence goes on along the minus strand of JAFJYJ010000051.1, from coordinate 3,547,941 downwards.
TTCCCATCAAATTGTGTCTTTTGAGTTTCCAAGATATTTTAACAAGACCAAACCTGCTATAAAGAAACAATATAAATATACATCAAAAGTAAATTTAACTAAAAAATGTACTTTAACATGCTTATGTGTTAGTCTCCCAAAAAGATAAATAGAAAAGGAAAATATTGATGTTCAATACCGTTGATCATATCTATAAGCTCTTTCCTTCATATTTTGATTTGTTTTCTTTTCATCAGTGATAAGCTTCTTTTTGTCTCTGCTTTAGTTTGGTTAGTCGAATGCTTTTGATTTCATAGTTGATTCTTTTGCAAGTTCTACTAGGAAACCAAAGCAGAAATACAGGACTGATTCTTTTGAGTTTTCTATTAATTGTGAACTAAATGATTAGGAGATGTTGACAATCTCCTTCAGCCACAGAACAACCTTTTCAATGGTCAGGTCATGGAAGAGGGGATTAAAAGGCAATGTGCAGCACATTTTTTAGAAAATGGAACTGTGTTGGGGCATATGAGTCTCTGATGTTCAGCTGGGGCCCACTGAATCTTCTGCCAAAAAAGGTTCGGCTCTCTGAAGAATGATGCTTTGTTCAAGGGACAACCATGGAATGTGTAATGTCATTGTTATGTAATAAAGTTGACATTGTGTTCGTCATTGTCTTTCCTAGTTCGGTTAGCTTTTACTTTCTGGACAAGGCATTGAGATATGCAGATTTACGAGGTTCGTCAGGCCCTATAGCTCTGGAAGTCTATTCCATTAGCTCTTTCAGTATCTTAAGGGTTACCCTTAGCCTTAGTGGCAAACTTGAATGGTTTGTGCTTCGCGCTACTTCAAGTGCAAAGGAAGCAGTTCATGATTTTCCTTCTTTACTTCATACTTCATGCATGTAGTGTCCATATTGGTTCGAGTCGTTTTAATTTTTCAGCCTTTGGTCTTTTTTTTTTTTTTTTTTTTTTTTTTACCTTTTATGATAATCCTTTGGCCACGTGGTGTTTAGCGCCTTTTTTAGATCCTATTATTAGGTATTCGAGCAACCAACTAATCCATATCGAGATTTTGCGATCAGGATGCCTTTTTCTAAAAGTCTTTTTGAACAAGGTGGAATTCGAATTCTGTTCACTCACTTTATATAGTCTAGTGGATTCACCACTAGACCACACACCCTAAAATAGCTGTTGGTCTTTTTCGTTGCTATATGTTTTAAGTATATTTCAGCTCTATTGGGTTTGTTTGTTTTATGTTTATGAGGTTTATGGATTGAACTATGCCTTGTGTTATAATCTATTGTAAGGAGCTCAACATTTCTGACGTACTACTTCCGGTCCTAAATATATGATATAGTTTATAGTGTAAACTATTATCTTATAACTTTTGGTTAAATATAATTGTCTTATTATAAAAAATTGATATATCCACTTTTTTTGCCACCAGATATAGCCATTTCTTTTTTCAACTTTGACACCAAACTCCACGGCTCCATGCATGAGCATTTATGCGTTTGTTTAGAGATCAAAATAACCTCATCTAAATCTCCTTCATGTAAGCTCTCAAACTTGTTTCTTGATTTTTTTCTATTTTCCAATGCCAATATGGATTTGCCTTGGGAAAAATCCTCGAATCAAAACTACTATGGTTTTATCAGTTTTTACTAGTTTTATTGATTATAGAGGTTACCATTCTATGTTTGATTTCTCTTTTTCTTTTTTTGTGTGTAATGATTTATCATTTTTATATTAACAGAATAACAATATAAAATATATTATATGTTTATATTAACAAAGTTTAAGGGTTAGTTTAATTATATAACTTCATGAAAATAAAGAATTAACTTGAAAATATAATCCATCTTAGGCGGACTCAGCTGATAAAATGGCAACCCATCAAAAGATGAGCGGGGAATACTCATCCCCAAATGTAAGATTTTTCTTAACAAAAAAATCAAAAACTTTATGCACTAAAAATTAATTTGTCTTTCCTTCGTTTACTTACTACTTTTGTTTGTTCCTCCTTGCGGTAGTGTAACATGTTTTCTATTTGAATTTTATTTGTGCAGTATGAAAAAGATATCAGTTTCCCTTGTTGGTGATAGTGCTTTGGAGGGATGGCGTGACTACAACTGGGTGAAGCGTTTGGTGAATCTGGTGGAGATTTTTCAGTTCGGTGCTGTGAAGAAGGAAAGAGGTATGTGTGTTACACAACTATTATTTTTCGTTTAAGTGCTATAAGTAACTAATGCTGTGTTTTCTATTGTATCATTTGTTGCAGATGAGGTCTCACTGGGGGAGTTACGCCTCCGCAACTAGAGTTCTCTGTAGTGGAAGAAGTTTGTCTTTCATCACTCTCTAACTCAGTCTTCTACCCAGAAGAGTGATTACGAGGGCATCTTTCCATGGACGAACAAAGTCCTTCCATTCCTCATTAGACACTTCCACCTCAGGCTAGATGGTTTTTAACCGATCGAGTTCGGCAGCAAGTGAAGGCGGTATCTTCTCTTCTTCCTCTAGCCACTCCTATAAACCATTTGGTTGAAGATCTGTATCCATTGAATCGCAGCCAATCAGAGAACCCTACATTCAATGAGATTATCCTGGTCAGGAAAGAGCTCATGGCAAGGGCTTGCAGGGGTTGAATGCCACTATTCTCCATTCCGTCTAGCGAGTTACTGTAGCTATTGTAGGGTTGGTTTAGATTAGGATCCAAACTTAGTATTATCTATCAGACTAATAGTTCAGCTGTTCACCGATCTTGATGTTTCTTTTTGTGGGTTGCGAATCAGGCTGTGTGTATTTTTGCTGCTGTAATGTGTGTTCATCTCTAGGAGCAGCGAACAAAAGAACCAATGTGAACTTTTAAAAGTATGGAATCTTCTACTTTTGGTTTATGATTATGAGTGATGTTAGGTTGTTTTGCATATTTAACTTTAGGAGAGATCTAGAAAACGAATTAAGTATGCATGTGTCTGCATGGATCAAGTCAATCTCACGGCCATAACAGCACAGTACATACATCAAGCATAAGTATATTAAAATTGAAAACTTCATACATTAGGTAATCCTCCAATAAGAATATGCAGGCATATATATCAGGAGTATATGAATAATGCTCATGTTTGTTTTCTCACTCCCATGTATGTTGCACTCGGCCTTCTATATTTAGATGGTTGCATGAAGCAACATTGTCCTGGTATTACTCATTTTTTTTCTTTTTTGAATTAAAAGGGCAGACACTAACAGCCTGAATTACAACAAGCAGGATCGAACCCGCAACCTTCCACTAAAAAATGAGTATCCATACCACTAGGCTACAAAATATTTGGTTATCATTCTTATTTCTTTGTTTCCTTTGACTTTCCCATGTTTCTAATTGCTTCTTGCAATCTCATTTTTCTAGATGTTCCTCAAGAAAATGATCCAAGCAACAACACAATGATATGTGATGCTGACATACCGCCATCAAATCAACATGAAAATACTAGTGATCTAGATGAACATCTTGGTTCTGAAGTTTTGAATGGGATTAGATTATCAGAATCTACAACCACTTATCAACAAGTGACTATTATCGAGAATTTCAGCATTGTGGTTAATGGTCTGGTACATGACTCAGAACTATCCAAACACCTCAAGACCAAGTACTATGAGCTTTGTTGTAGTCAAGGAATGTTTCTTCATGAGAATCTTGTAAAAGGTCAGAACTGTAAACTTGTGGTTGGAATGATCTGTGAGGCCATTAATTTAGCGGATGCCATTAGTGCCAGCAAGATCACAACCTCTTCAGATACTTTTGCAGTGTGGTATAAATCTTTAAAAGGCCTTGAAATCTTGGGCATGAATGTTAGTTTCTTGCTTGCTGGGCTAGAACAACTCATGAGTTTAGCTTCAAAATCCAAGAGTTACACGGAGACAAGAATCAAACTAGACCAAGCTGAAGAGGAAAAGAAAGTTCTTCAGCTGAAGCTTGGGGAAGTGAAAAAGACCTTAAGTAGACTTGATAGTGAGCTTGATTCACAAAATCAGAACCTTGAAAGGTTGCAGGCTGAATTTCAATTTTTGGTTAATACTCCTTGGTGATATAGCAAAAATGATAAACAAATCTTGTGTCAATCTCTCTGTTCATATGAAAGTATCTGAATTTTGTCTTCTGGTATAGGTTGAGCTTAAGGCTTAGAATGTATAGAAAATGCTGTGGGGAATAGTTTCTTTTGGTAGACTTGGAGTTTCTTTGTATTTAATGTGAAGAAATCTAGGTTACTCAATATCACAAAGTCAATCTGATATATATCCTTCTGAAATAGCATATGACCAATGAGAGAACTTTGCAGGATAGGAAATGTATATGAATGATCAGAACTTCATAGATCTTGCTATAAATGTAATTAATTATATCCTTCAGTTTGATGGATTAAGTTGTGTCTTTTGAGTTTCCAAGATATTTTAACAAGAGTAAACCTGCTATAAGAAACAAAATAAATATACATCAAAAGTAAATTTAACTAAAAAAATGTACTTTAACATGCTTATGTGTGTCAGTCTCCCAAAAAAACAAATAGAAAAGGGAAATATTGATGTTCAATACCGTTGATCATATCTATGACTATAAGCTCTTTCCTTCATATTCTGATTTTCCTCATTTCATCAGTGATAAGCTTCTTTTTGTCTCTGCTTTAGTTTGGCTAGTCGAATGTTTTTTATTTGACAGTTGATTCTTTTGCAAGTTCTACCAGGAAACCAAAGCAAAATATAGGACTGATTCTTTTGAGTTTTCTATTAATCGTGAACTAAATGATTTGGAGATGTTGACAATCTCCTTCAGCCACAGAACAACCTTTTCAATGGTCAGGTTAGGGAAGAGGGGATTAAAAGGCAATGTGCAGCACATTCTTTAGAAAATAGAACTGTGTGGGGCATATGGGTCTCTGATGTTCAGCTGGGGCCCATCGAGTCTTCTGCCGAAAAAGGTTCAGTTCTCTGAAGAATGATGCTTTGTTCAAGGGACAACCATGGAATGTGTAATGCCATTGTTATTTAATAAAGTTTGACATTGTGTTCGTTATTGTCTTTCCTAGTTCGCTTAGCTTTTACTTGCTGGACAAGGCATTGAGGTGTGCAGATTTACGAGGTTCCTTCCTAACCTCATCGTCAGGCCCTTTAGCTCTGGAAGCTTATTCCATTAGCTCTTTCAGTATCTTATGGGTTACCCTTAACCTTAGTGGCAAACTTGAATGGTTTGTGCTTCGCGCTACTTCAAGTGCAAAGGAAGCAGTTCATCATTTACCTTCTTTGCTTCATACTTCATGCATGTAGTGTCCAAATTGGCTAGAAGTTGTTTTAATTTTTCAGCCTTTGGTCTTTTTTTCCCCTTTTTATGATAACCCTTTGGGCCACCTGGTGTTCTGAGCCTTTTTTTTTATCCTATTATCAGGTGTTTAAGCAACTAACTAATCCTAATTGAGATTTTGCGATCAAAATACCTTTTCCTAAAAGTCTTTTTGAATAAGGTGAGATTCGTATTCTGTTCACCCACTTTGTAGTGGAAGCACATAAGGTCTTCTCCTTTATGTCTTCTTACATCTTGTCCCTCTAATTAGAGGGAGAAGCATAATTTTTTAATTTTTTTTTTAATTTTTTTATATATTCTATTTATTTTAATTAAATTATATCTTTCTTTTTCGAGATTTTTTTGGCACTCGATCTTAAATTAATTAGTTTACGGTCCTTCATTCGAAACATTGTCCTGTAACACCAGTATCCTGGAAACTAATTAATTTGAAATACTTGAGTCTGCCAAAAAATTCTAAAGCGGATATAATTTAATCAAAATAAATAGAATATATAAAAAAATTAAAAAAATATGTTTGTCCCTCTAATTAGAGGGACAAGCATGTAAGAAACACCTAAGGTGAACCCCTTTGTAGTCTAGTGGATTTACCATTAGACCAAACACCCTAAAGTAGCCGTAGGTCTTTTTTGTTGCTATATACTTTAAGTTTATTGCAAAAAAAAAAGTCTCTTGGGTCTGTTTGTTTTATGTTTCTAAGGTTTATCCATTGAACTCTTGTATATGCCTCGTGTCATAATCTCGGAGCTCAATATTTCTGACGTATCTTTTAACTTTTGTTTAAATATAGTTGTCTTATTATTAAAAAAAATCGATATGTCCACTTTTTTTGCCAGCATAAATAGCCTTTTTTTTCGACTTTGACACCAAACTCCACGGCTCCATGCATGAGCATTTATGCGTTTGTTTAGAAATCAAAATAACCTCATCTAAATCTCTATCATGTAAGCTCTCAAACTTGTTTCTTGATTTTTTCCTCTTTTCCAATGCCAATATTGATTTGCATTGGGAAAAATCCTCGAATCAAAACTACTATAGTTTTATCAGTTTTTACTGGTTTTCTTGGTTATAAAGGTTACCATTCTATGTCTGATTTCTCTCTCTCTTTTTTAATGATTTATCATTTTAACAAAATAAAAATATAAAATAGATTATATGTTTATATTAACAAATTTTAAGGGCTAATTTAATTATATAACTTCATGAAAATATAGAAACAACTTGAAAATATAACCCATCTTAAGCGGACTTAGGTTGATAAAACGCCAACTCATGAAAAGATGAGCAGGGAATGCTCATACATCCTCAGATGAAAGTTTTTTTTTCAGAAAAAATATTTTATGCACTAAAAATTAATTTGTTTGAGATATTGGATGCTGAAAAAAATTTCAAATATTGCGTGCTATTGGAAAAAAATTTCAAAATATTAGTGTTACAAGAAAATATTTTTGAATGTTGGACTAGAAATTAATTAATTTGAGATACCAATGCAAAAAAAAACATTTCATAGAGCAACATATAATTTAATCCGAATAAATAAAAATACATAAAAATAAAATGGGTTCCTCACCCCAAAATTGAGGGATGAGCATGCGATGCTCATATATGCGATGAGCAGGGGGACCTAGTTTTGATCTGGGCAGTGATGAGAGCTCATCAGATCTGGGTAATCTATATTTGATTTTGGACGGTCTATATCTATTTTTTTTTAAATGATGATTTTTTAAACAAAAAATCATTTTTTGAAAGAATAATGGTTAAGAAATTATCTTTATTTAGATTCTATGTTCATTGGAATAATTTTTTTAAAAAAATATAAATTCTTAGAAACTTAAATTTAAACCGCTCAAATTAGACCTGACAGTCCAAATTTGATAAGCAGCCCCGGTAAGTTTTTAAGCTTAGTAGCAAAACTAATTCCTAAGCAGGGCCTGCGGACCCAAACATGTGGCCTGCTTCACCATATCTAGCTTTATAGGCTAGTTGTCTATTTTATTGATTTATAACTTCTTTTGAACACCCCAGTAAGTGCTTATAGAGGCTTTAAGCCGTGTGTCACTGCTGGTGACCGATGTCGAACCCCTCCTAAACTTTTTATTATCAAAAAAAAAAAAAAAAACTTCTTTTGAACAAGATACATAACCAATTTACTGATTTTTTTATCAAGGGCTTGTTTTGCATTACATTAAGGTGATGTCGAACTGACTTTAATTTCTGCTGTGAAAAGATATTTGACCCAATATCGAATGTTTGAGATGAGTTATGAAAAGATTAGCTTCTGGGTTAAAAGTCAAATTAAAGCTAAAGTAACTTTTTCTACTCCCTTTGGTTAATAATATAAGTCACTTCTACAAAAATATTCTGGTTCACAATGTAAGTCACTTATAAAGTAATTAATATTCTCTCCGGTCCTAATTATAGGACATATTTAACCGATTTTAGAGAGATTAAAGATATAAGTTAAATTAGTTAATTTTACTCATTTTTCTAAAATGCTCTTATATAAATTAAATTAACCCTTAAATTTTTTTCCCACTTAACCCTTTCTTGTATTATGTGATCAAAACTGAACTGAGAATAATTTGAGAGAACTCTGAAACTTTCTTTATCGTTCATTTTTTTTTTTTGGTCTGATACAGGCAAGCTAGAGCTTGAGAAGAAAGAAACGGACTGGATCATGAAGATTCAGTCCAAAATACATCAAGCTAGAAAGATGAACTAACAATGGCATACCAATTGGTCTTTTAAAACCATATCCATACATCCGACGGGAATTGTTTGGACCAGCGTAACATTAGCCTCAGGAGGATTATCATGGCCCTGCTTGGCCATATAGTCGGCACATGAAATGATGTCTCTTGGAGTGTAATGTAGCTCCACGTCCTGGTCCCCGAAGAGGAGGTCCCTAGTCACCCCTATAATGTCTTTGAGAGGATGATCAATGCCAGAGTCCCTCATCAGGATGTTGACAGCATCCAGCGAATCGGAGTAAACGATGATTTTCTGAAAGCCCATCTGCAGACCGGTTTTTAAACCGAACATAATAGCATATATCTCTGCTTCAATGACAGAATGAAGACCCAGGGACTTATGGAATCCCATCAACCAATGGCCTTGAGAATCCCTGATCACTCCTCCACAAGCCGCGTGATGCTGGTGACGTACAGAGCCATCCACGTCAATGCGGACCGCATTAGCGGGTGGTGGTGTCCAAGACTTTTCCTCATTCCTGTGAATTTGGAAAATTTGATGAGTTAGGGTTTGATTAACAGAATTTTCCATCAGGAGATAGTTTAAAGTATGAATCATCTCCCTGAAATCCGTTTTTTCGCCTTGGAAGAGGAATTTGCATCTTGATGTCCAAAGGATCCAGCACCCCAAGCAAAAGATTCTTGACCAATTGAATTTCTGAATCGTCCTTTTCCGGGGTTGCGATTGGAGTTCCATCTAAGCCAAGCATGCAAAATTACCTGCAAAAAACTTAGAAAAATAGTTAGGCTTTAAGATTTGTTTCCAGAAATTCTTTGCTCTCTCGCAGTCCCTAATCACATGAGTCACACTTTCCTCCATATTACAACGGAAGGGACAGTGGCCTTCATTTGTAAGGCCTCTTTTGGCCCTGAGGAAAGTGTGACTCAGGGCCAAAAGAGCCCCACTTGCCGTGCTAAAGTAAATGTCCACACATTATTGTGAAATTTATGCAAATGTAATTAGTATACACAGTGATTTATCTCAAATTTAGTAATGCCTTTAAAATAATAAATATTGTCCACCTCGATTAAATTAACCTTACGCGGCTCTTCAACATTCAACAGAGAATTTGGGTAAAAAAAGAAAGTTGAATCTTTTATTTAATAGAATATAAACGTGTTATTAAATTAATTATTGTGGAGGAAGTATTAGGGTGATATGGGGAAAATATAACAAAAATTGCTCAATTTTTTTTTAAAAAAAACAGTAGAATTAAGGTGTATGTGACATAATGACTTGCAAGCATTACTTTCTTTAAGAATATATAAGTACATTATTAAATTATTATTGTGTTTAATTATTATTGAAAAAATATCAATAGGAGTATTTTAGGAAGAAATTGAAAAAAAAAAGGAATATTGTCCTATAATTAGGACCAAAACCAACTTCAAAATGTTGTCATATAATTAAGACTGGAGAGAGTACTTATTTATTAATTTTGTTCATTCAGTTAATGCTTAAATGTGATTTTTTTGTATGTTCTCTATTTTTTGAAACCTAATTTAATATGGGTAAAGTTGAAAAAAAAATTAATTTAAGGGCATATTTACTGAGTTAACTACTATTTCTTATTTTTAATGTATTCATTGAAGTGTCTTATATTGGATTGAAGATTTTTTTTGTTTTTTTTTTCATATTTAAACCTTTTAAAACTAACTTTTAAATATTTCATCTAAACAAGTTTATGTCAAAATAGTTTTTGAATAAAATTTTATCTAACATGAATTATATATACTAAGGATTAACTTTTACTCCAATTTCAGTATCTAAAAGTCAGCTTAAAAAAAGAATCACATTTATCAGCATTAATTCAATCAAACTAGTAGAGTGGTTTATGGATAAAAGTAGATAAACAGGAATTAATTCTAATTCCCACATGATGAAAAAAAGTAAAATGTCTTAAGAAGAAAATGATCCTATTTGACCGCTATACATTGCTAACATCAGGAAATGGAATAATCGGGATTCCCGAGTAACCGGTTGAGCCGCTAAAGTAGCTAAAGTGGTGATAAATCCCGTCAGTAAAATAAGGCCTATAGGAAAGGCATCAATATAGAAAATTTTGCAAAAATTGTACCCAATTAGAGCAAGTGGGAAAATATTTACCAATGTAATGCAGTTAGTGGCACGAAGAGGGTTCACGCCACAGACAGAAAAGTGTCAGTGGCCTGAAGGGGGTTCACGCCACTAGGTGGCGTGAACAAATGAATCACACGCCACTCAATTTGAGTGGTGTGTGATTCCATAAAAAAAAATTAATATTAAATATAATAATACTAATAAATGATAAAAAAAAAAGTGAAATAATTTAAAGTTCTACTTCATTTAATTTGAAGTCAAAAGAAAGAAAGAATGGAGCTAAAATAACTCACTAAGAACGCCATTTAAAAGATTACGCGGTACAATTTGGTTATAATAACATATCTCAATACAAGGGGATCTATATATTTGTTATACACCAAATATTTATATAATAACAGTATTGATTTTGAGATATGTATAAAAAAATGTACCGCGTAAAAGTGTTTGTATAATTGGGATCTGTTATTATAACCAAATTGTACCATGTAATCTTTTAAAAGGCGTTCTTAGTAAGTTATTTCAGCTCTATACTTTCTTTCTTTTGACTTTAAATTAAATAAAGTAGAACTTTAAATTATTCCATTTTTTATCATTTTATTATTATTATATATTATTATTATTATATTTAATATTAATTTTTTTTTATGGAATCACACGCTTGAGTGGCGTGTGATTCATTTGTTCACTCTTCACGCCACTAGTGACGTGAACCCCCTTTACGCTACTAGTGGCGTGAACTCTCTTTGCTCCACTAACTGCATTATATTGGTAAATATTTTCCCATTTGCTCTAATTAGGCATAATTTTTGCAAAAAGTTCCTATATTGGCGCTTTTCTCGAAATTCTTGGAGACTCATTTATGCACAGACCACTAAAATGATGACACCTCATGTAATTTGTATCATGTGTGTCAGCTTACATGTCACCCTTCCTTCCCTTTATTATTTTAATTACTTTTTAGAAGAATGTGCATCTTCATCCTCTCTCATCTGCAATTTTTTTGGATTTGACTTGCGTTCGCTACACCCTTTTCTTAAAAATACGCAGTTTTGGCGTAGTTTTAAGAAAACCTTTTACTTTTTTTTTTTAAAAAAAATCAGGGTACTGAAAACATACTTCAAAATACTGACCGATATTGAAAAAATACTTCATAATCTTGAAAAATTATTTTATGATGTTACAAAAATATCCTAAGTATGTTTTTAGTATCAATCAGTACCCTAAAATATCTCATCAAGATCCTAAAATAATTTTTTAAGATCATGAGGTATTTTTTTAATATCAGTCAGTATCCTGAAGTATATTCTTAGAACTAGCCATTACACTGAAATATTTTTTCAAGATCCTAAAATAATTTTGCAAGATCATGAAGTATTATTTCAGGATCTTTTTAGGATATTGATTGGTACTAAAAATATACTTCAAGATAATTTTTTAAGATTTAAAAATAATTTTTCAAGATGATGAAGTATTTTTTCAACACCGGTTAGCATCTTAAAATATCTTTTCAGTACCTGAAAAAAATTTAAAAAAAAAGGAGCAAAATATTTTCTCAAAACTGCGCCAACAATTTTAAGAAAAGGATGACAAGGGACACAAGCCAATTCTAGAAATGCTTCACTTTCTCCCTTCCCATTACTGCTTTACGCTCCTCTCACCTCTCTTTCCCCCCACCACGCCACTCTCTCCCTCAACATCAGGGACGGACCTAGGGGGCTAGGGGTGGCTCCGCCCCCTAAAATTATAGAATAAGACCCAAAATTATAGGAAATTATATTTCAACCTCATAAAACTTTCAATTTTTTCAATTTAGTCCCTATTAACAGTTTCATAAAAGGATTAAAATGAAAATATTCAAACTTTGATAGGGCTAAATGTAATTTCATAAACACCTAGGTTATACTCTGTAATTTTTGCTCTCCCTAATTTCAATTCCTGGTTCCGCCCCTGCTCAACATCCCTTGACAAGAAGCACTGACAGTACAGTAGGCTGACACATGTGATAAAAAAAAATATGATCTGTCATGATTTCATGATTTTAGTGGTCAGTGCATAAATTATATGGTACACTGGTGTACTCCTGTCTGGATTGATAATGAAAACTATTTTTTTTCACATGATTTATTATTTATTAGAAGATCAACTTAGTTTTTTTTTGGAGAAATTAAATGAGCTAATTAAATTATTTTAAATTATTTTTATTGTTATTTTTCTCCAAACTAATTAGTTCGACTAATAAATAAATACTACCTCCGGTCCTAATTATAAGTGTTCCTATAATTAGGACCGGATGAAGTATATAGTCTAAGGATACACAATATATGATATGATGAAGTAACTTATTTAGTTTCCTTAATATATTTTTAAAAAATCAATTCGGTTTTATTATTAGGACCAAAAGAGGTAATAGTATGAGATAGCTACATGAAAAAAGTTTTATCTCATGTAATAAACGTCCTCAACTTAAACATCCCATTAGTTTTGATAATTGTTTTTAAAGGTCCACTCAAACATGCCATAAACTATGGTCATGAGTTTTGTACGATCACTGCAGAACGTCTCTCTCTTTCTTGGCTTAGAAATCCAATAGAAAACTAATTGTTTTAAAAAAGAATTTAGGGAAAATTCTAATTAAATACCATTTGAATTTGTAAAACTCCCAGAAGTCTCCCGAATTTGTAAAAAGATTTAGAGATACCAAGGACCTATGAGGGATATGCAAATTCGGGTGAAATTACCCTTTTGCCCTTAGTTTTAAATAAATAAATAAATAATAAAAATACCCTCGCCGAAGGGCCGCCTCATTTGGTGCCACCGGCAAGGGGGGTGGGTTTTTTTTTTGGGTTTAAGGTTGTTTTTTTAAAAAAAATGTTTTCATTGAAAGTGTGGGGGGGTCCCCACCACACATCTATGAGGCCAAGTTGGTTCCTTTAATATATATATGTACATTAATAAATATATATTCTTCTTAAATTTTTTTCAACGGTATTTACAAATCTCATAACGCAAATTACAAATCTCATAACACAATTTACAAATCTCAAAACGCAAATTATAACGTTTTTTTGGAGGTTTACACTTTTCAACTCTTTGATGCCCCTGATTGAAATTTTAAAAAAATGCACTTTTACAAATCTCATAACGTAAATTACAAATATCATAACGCAATTTGCAAATCTCATAACGCAATTTACAACGTTTTTTGGAGGTTTACACTTTTCAACTCTTTGATACCCCTGATTGAATTTTTTTTTTTTAAAAATGCACTTTTATAAATCTCATAGCGCAAATTACAAATCTCATAACGCAATTTATAAAGAGTTGTAAAGTGTAAACCTCCAAAAAAACGTTGTAATTTGAGTTATGAGATTTGTAAATTGCGTTATGAGATTTGTAAAAGTGAATTTGTTTAAAATTTCAATCAGGGGTATCAAAGAGTTGAAAAGTGTAAACCTCCAAAAAAGTGTTGTAATTTGCGTTATGAGATTTGTAAATTGCGTTATAAGATTTGTAATTTGTGTTATGAGATTTGTAAAAGTGCATTTTTTTAAAAAAAAATTTCAATCAGGGCATCAAAGAGTTGAAAAGTGTAAACCTCCAAAAAAACATTGTAATTTGCGTTATGAGATTTGTAAATACCGTTGAAAAAAAGTTAAGAAGAATATATATATTTGTTAATGTATATATATATTAAAGGAACCAAGTAAGCCACTTGGCCTCATGGATGTGTGGGGGGTTGGGGGTTCGAACCCCACCCCCCACACTTTCAATGAAAACATTTTTTTTAAAAAAAAAAACCCCACCCCCCTCGTTGGTGGCCGCCAGCCAGCGCCCAGCCGCCGGAGGCCCTTTGGCAGCCGGCGAGGGTATTTTTTTATTTATTTATTTAAAACTAAGGGCAAAAGGGTATTTTAACTCAAATTTGCATATCCCTCATAGGTCTTTGGTATCTCTCAGTCTTTTTACAAATTCGGGAGACTTCTAGGGGTTTTACAAATTCAAATGGTATTTAATTGAAATTTTCCCAAGAAATTTTTTTGTGTGCCATTTTTTGAAACGAATTCGCAATTAGGGATGAGTATTTGGTTAAAACTGAAAAATCAAAATACATGTGTTTTTATCCACCAAACCCAAAAAAACCAAAAATATATTTTGATTCGGTGAGTTCTGTTTTTGAAGAGTAAAAAAAATAATATTAATTGAAGCAAAATTATGGAGAGTCCATAATTTTTTTGGCCAAAAAATACAAAATACCAAGTCAGTGAAGTAGAAGCTGAGCATGAAGAACATAAAAATTCACTGGCATATGAAAAATATGTCAATATCTAAAATTGTTGTTAATTAAAGCAGAGCAAAAGAATCCCAAATAGAGAGAAGATTGTTTGGCTATACACATTCAAAACTTCATATTACAGTCAACACCATTAAGAAATTCTACCAAAGTTAGCGAAAGTGAAATAAAAAAAATGAAAACAGAGATCCAGATGGTGGGAGAGTGCTTACACGACTAGAATCTTCATCAGGTATGGGGATGGAACAAATGGCAACTACACGAGGTGTAGTTTCAACTCACCAAAGGGAGAGATGACGTTGAGAAGCTAACACCGGAGAACTGAAAATACGATGCTGATAGACGATGTGAGAGCATGAGACGAACGCTGGAAGGCGCTATCAGAGTCAACCTCTGGGACGTTGATTCAATACTGGATCTGTTAGAGTCAACCTCCAAAGAAGATGTAGGGTTTTCACTAACAGGCGGAGACACGCTGTGACCTGTGAGGGATGTTTTTGAAAGGGACTTGGGTTAGGGTAATTGGGTAGGGTCTGAAGGTGAGAGTGTCCGGCTATGTCTGAGTAAAATTGAAAAGAAAAGAAAACACATATACATGATACGATGCCGTTTTAGTATATATTCGGTTCTTCGGTTTTAACCGAATTAATTTTACAAAAACCGCGTAGAAAACCGAAAGAAGCCTATTTTACAAATTGAAAAAAACCAAATAGGCTTCGATTCGGTTCGGTTTTGGTTTTGATTTGCTCACCCTTATTCGCAATAGCTTTCATTCTATTAAGCATGTTGAAATCACTTTTGGGATATCAAAAGTGTTTACTTATGTAAATCACGATAAAACTCAAAGATACAATTGTGCCAGTTAACACTAATTGATCCACTTTTTCATTCGCCAATTGAGGGAAGAAACAAGGAAGGTATTTTTAGCCTGTTAACACTTTAAGGAACCCACATAATGTCTCTTCCAATTAACTTCTATTTTTTAAAATATTCGAAGGTAACAAGCTATAACCACAGAACATACCTGGATCATTACAATCAACTTGCATTAAAGCTTGTAAAATCCTCACTAGGAATCGATATCACCTTTAAACCTTGTTTTAATTCGATTCAATAACAATCTTGTGGGAACAAAAACAATACTTTGGTGGCGTCAAGTGAGTGGGTGAGAGAGAGGGCAAAGAGAGAGGGGAAGGGTGATTGAAAGGAGAGAGGATTGACAAAGATGATTGAACATGGAAAAAGGAGGGATTGACATGTAAATAAGTGTTGGTGTGTATACTTGCATAGAAGAAATGTATATGGTGCAAGATGAACATTTTGTAAAACAATGTGAGGCTCACTACTAAAAAGTAAGGACGTTAGCTTAGACAAACGGAGATGACATTTTTCCATCTTTTTGTAATCCTCATAGCATTTTTGTATCTAAAAAATGTATATATATTAGCTTCGGATTAGAAACTGAGGGTCAAATAAAATGTGAATCTGACGGATTTTTTTTTCTCAAAATTCATCGAGTAGATTATCATATTTCTACAATTTAATTAGATGTGAAATCTAGAAATATACTTTTTGTGGTTGTAGAAGATGTTTTTTGTTGGAACCCCTTCTTTTTTTATTTTAAAAACTGTGTTAGTTGTCCAATAAAAAGTAACAATAACAATAATAGCAGTAATAGATAGTATTTAATGGCAGAAAAATAACAAAAAATTCAATTTTAAAGAAGAATTTTATCAATATTTGTGGCACGCGCAGTTTCCATCTTTTTGTAATCCTCATAGCATTTTTGTATCTAAGAAATATATATGATGACAAATGCACATTTGATAAAAATACATGAGCATTTTTACCCTTTAATCCTATAAGAGTAAAGTTGATAGTTGTTAAATTTTAAAACAGAGAGTTAACAAAGATTAAAGTTTTTTTTTAGTCATTGTGAAACAAGTTGAAAATAGCTTAGAATATATAGGACAAACGGAATATTTATTTGACAACACTTAAAAAAAAGGTTAAAGTATACTTTTAGTCCTTTAAGTTTTACATAAGGCATACTTTTGGTCCCTTAACTTTATAAAGTATACTTTTGGTCCTAAAATTCTAACATCGTTAATGTTGTTAACGGAAAACACCGATGTTGCTTGACTTTAAGTGATGACTAATAACATTTAATTACACAAATTTTATATTCTTCAATTTACCCATATTTTAAATTTAAGTTTGATAGCATTTAATTACACATCATCACTTAAGTTTACACCATTATCACTTGAGTTTGCATTTTCCGTTAGTAAAATTAACGGTGTTAGAATTATAGACTAAAAGTATCTTTTATAAAGTTAAGGGGACCAAAAGTATACCTCATGTAAACTTAAAGGACTAAAAGTATACTTTAGCCTAAAAAAAAGTTTTTACGACCAGATTAAATTCTCTCTCTACATGCCTGGAAAAAATATTTTTACGTTTTACGAGGTAAAATTTCTAACACTTGTTTATTTTTATTTTGTGTTGATTCAATCATTCAAATAAATAAGTTGTGTTAATCTTTCTTGTTTTCCCCTCTGGGAGCACATCTCTCTCTCTCTCCATTTCAAATTTCAAATTCCTAATTTGTGTTTTCTTTTATTTATTTTTCGTGTCGGAGGTAATAAAATCAGAATCCTTTTCACATCAAGTTTGGTTTTTATACTTGCATTTCATCGGCTTCTTCTCCGACTGTATCTTTCTGTTCTTCTTTTCGTGTGGGTGTTCAAGGTTTGAGAAGGCACAGATGATATGGAAAATGGTACGTTCTTCTTATTGTTTCTTTCTATTCTTTCTCTAAGTCTTCTTCATCGCATCCACCAATGTCTGTGCACAAGTTGGTTGGTTGTGAAAATTTTAGAGTATCGTCGTTATAGATTTGTGGGTTTCCAGAGTTACTCAAGAAATCACAAGCTCTTCTGAGCCTGAGAAAAAGGAAACGAATTCGTTCAACAATGGCAAAGAGGTATGTTTTACTATGATCATCCCTCTACTCATGAACTGATTTTTGTTGCTTAGCTTTTTCATCTAACCATGACTTGCTTTGTTGTTATTGATGCTTCACATGTGGAAGATAAGGAAAGTATTCGGGTGATGGATGAATGGTTTGCATGTTTGGTAGACCTTGTAATGTCTATTAAGTTACAGGGGAAAAAAAAAAAAAAAAAAAAAAAAAAAAAGCTATTAAAATCATCTTATTCGAGTTCGCTGTGTATATCTCTTCCCTCTTCTCTGCGTTTACCAGGGACAAAAAAAAAAATTAGTTAGTTAATTACCACTGGTGAACCCACTGGTTTGGACAGGATTGAAGGTAGGGATGTTTTTTCATGTATACAAAACTGAACGAGCTCTAATGTTATTTGTCATATGGGGAAAAGTCTCGTATTGAAAATTTTATTGGTGAGAAGTACCTGATAAATTTTTATATACAAACAATATAAGTGCTTTGCAAATTTTGTACACAGATTACCGGTGTTGTGATTTAGGTCATTTTCAACAATTAAAATTGCAATATGGGACTTTTCCCCAATTTCTCCTGAAATTTGTTGAGAATATACATTACAAACGTATTAATTAATTAGATTACTAGATCAATCTTGTATATTGTGTAAAATTTCAAGCAGGATTTATATATATAGTGTCATTTATTATGAAAACAATGCTAAATATTAAGTTATTCATAATTTAAGAATAATCACTTATTATAAATTTTTGTCTAATGTTGATGCTGATTGATGATTGATGTTGGTTTAGATGTGTTATTTTTTTGGTCTCTGTTGATGTTTTGTATTGCAAGGGGAAATATATATATATAACAGCGACCACACTTTTTGAATTTTGACTCCAAATATTATTAACGTTTTTTAAAAAATATAAAACACCCTTTGTTGCTTGAGGTCATTTAAATCAAAGGGTCTTTACATCTTCCTCGTCTGTCCAACTTGTAGTTCCAGCCATTTTCAGTCAAAAGAAGACATGGGCGCTATTAAGAAATCCAATTTGAAGCCAAGATCTTCATCCACTCTTCTAAAGGTCTCTCTCTGGTGTTCTTTTCTAATTTCCATATTTTTTTTGTCATGTTTCAAATACTACAATAATACCATATATTGCGTTATTTCAGGTACAGAGAGGCAGATTACAAAAGAAGGTAAAGACACAAACACTATCATGATCTTCAATAACGATAGTAATTTACTTATCTAGAATGAGATAATTTGTGTTTTCAAGTATGCTGGCTATATGGAAGAAGAAAAATGGGATTTATCCATGATCAAACTTTATTTTTTGGGGAACTTTTCTGATGTGGACAAGTAAATAATTATAGTTATAACAAATTGCCAAGCTAAATAAACTTTTACTTAATTCCATCACATGTATTCATATCACTAGCTCTTTCCAGAGGTTAGATAGATAGAGATTATAAATTACAGTTTTTATTTACCATGCATGAGGTGTCTTATTGTATAGAAATTTGAACAGGTTACAAGTAAGAATGTTGAAAGAGCTTTGAGGTCAGTTAAGTAATTACTCACTAATTGCTACACAATCTATTATGATATTCTACCTCTTTAATATAAGATCTCTTTCATAGTGCTACAAGCGAGATCTTATATTAAAGACTGGAGGTAAAACTGTAGAATGTATAAGACAATGATTCAACGTTTTGACTTGTACTCTACGTATTTGTATAGGCTAAAGAGATCAACCATTGATTATGAGTCTCATGCTTTTGAGCGAGCGAAAGAGGTTCAAGCAAATCTATCCTATGAATTTCCAAGCCTTATCAAGTACATGCTCCCATCACATGTTTCTGGTGGATTTTGGCTGGTAAACTTCCTTAACATGAAACTTAATTATCGTTTTTTTTTTTACTGTTTGTCATGTTTTTATTGAGAAACAACTGATAACAAACACATGTGATGTACAAGAATGATGCACCGAGCACTAAATTTTGTTATGGCAGGGTTTTCCTAAACATTTCTGTGAAATGCATTTGCCCAAGGTTGATACTATGCTTGTTTTGGAAGATGAGAGTGGAAGAGAATATGAAATAAAATATCTTACCGAGAAGGTGGGCTTAAGTGGTGGATGGAGAGGCTTTTCCATTGCTCACAATTTACTTGAGGGGGATGTTTTAGTTTTCCATTTAATCCAGTCTCGCAAGTTCAAGGTAATAGTTTAACAATTTATGAGTAAATTAAGGGTTAATATATACAATGCTTGGTACTCATTATTCACCCTCATTTTGGTTTTAGTCTCTATAATTTCAAACCATAGGTTTTGGTCTCTTAAGAGGCAAACTGGTTCAAGTTTTTATTAATATATGGGGACCAATGTTTTAGACAGAAAGAAACTTGAGGGACCGGAATTTATGATGATTTGAAACCTTAGAGATCAAAACCAAAATGAGGGCAAACTATAATGACCTAACATTGTATTAATTAACCCAAAAATTAACAAGTGAGAACTGAGTCAGATTGGAAGTCTTTTATATCCGAAGGTGTT
Organism: Acacia melanoxylon; assembly: GCA_019022615.1. Taxonomy (NCBI): domain Eukaryota; kingdom Viridiplantae; phylum Streptophyta; class Magnoliopsida; order Fabales; family Fabaceae; genus Acacia; species Acacia melanoxylon. The sequence goes on along the minus strand of JAFJYJ010000051.1, from coordinate 3,527,957 downwards.
TATCATAAGATCTCATGGGTCAAACGAAGTGGATGTTGCGCTCGGCCTTCTATATTTAGATGGTTGCATGAAGCAACATGATTCTAGTAAGTTTCCTATGATTCTCATTTCTTTGTTGACTTTGACATTCCTATGTTTCTAATTGCTTTTGATCTCATGTTTCTAGATGTTCCTGAAGAAAACGATCCAAGTAATGGCACAATGATGTATGATGCTGACGTATTGCCATCAGATCAACATGAAAATACTAGTGATCTAGATGAACATCTTGGCTCTGAAGTTTTGAATGGGATTAAATTATCAGAATCTTCGATCACTTTCGAAGAAGTCACTAGTATTGAGAAATTCAGCATTGTGGTTAATGGTCTGGAACTTGACTCAGAACTATCCAAACACCTCAAGACCAAGTACTATGAGCTTTGTTGTAGTCAAGGAATGTTTCTTCATGAGCACCTTCTTGAAGGTCAGAACTGTAAACTTGTGGTTGGAATGATATGTGAGACCATTAATATTGCTGATGCCATTAGAGCCTGCAAGATCACAACCTCCTTGGATAGTTTTGAAGTGTGGTATAAATCTTTAAAAGGCCTTGAAATCTTCGGCATGAATGTTAGTTTCTTGCTTGCTAGGCTAGAACAACTCATGAGTTTAGCTTCAAAATCCAAGAGGTACACGGAGACAAGAATTAAACGAGACAAAGCTAAAGAGGAAAAGGAAGTTCTTGAACTAAAGCTTGAGGAAGTGAAAGAGACCATTAGTAGACTTGATGTTGAGCTTGACACCCAAAATTTGAACCCTGAGAGGTTGGAGGCTGAGTTTGAAGATCTGGCTAATACTCCTTGGTGATATGGTAAAGATGATTTCTCACGTTTTATAAACATATAAGCATCTGAATTTTGTCCTTTGGTAAAAGCTGAGCTTAGGCTTGGAAAGTTCTTTGTATTAAATGTGAAGCTCTAGGTTACTCACTAGCAAAGTCAATATCATATAGGAGTATATTCTTTTGGTCAATAGTATGTATTCCTGAATGCCATGTCTGGACATTCCCGTTAGAGAACTTTGCAGTGTAGGAAATGTATATCAAGGATCAGAATTTTATAGATCTTTCTGTAAATGTAATTAATTATATCCTTCAATTTAATAGATATATTAGTGCTTGTTTGGGACCCAAAAAAGCTTATTCACTTAAATCGAGATAAAAGTCTTTTCACATACCTACCTCGTGTATTGTAAATCGTTATTGAAAAGTTAATTTTGAAGGCTTCAATAATTATGTCTTTTTGAGTCTCTAAGATATTTTGTCAAGACCAAACCCACTATTGATGTAGGAAAATATTGATGTCCAATACCGTTGATTATGTCTACAAGCTCTTTCCTTTATTCTGATTTGTTTTCTTTGTTGAAAGTTGTGGTCAGCTTTGTAACAGGTTTATGGACTTCGTCACAAGTTTTTGAAGGATACTCCTTTAGTCTTTAATATAAGACATATTTTAGGAGTTAATCTTTATCTTAAATATAAGATATAGTTTTTATAAATCAATTTATATGTCATGAATTTGATTAGACATATAAATTTTGATTTCATAGTTGATTCTTTTGCAAGTTATACTAGGGAACCAAAGCAGAAATATGGGACGGATTCTTTTAGGTTTTCTATTAATTATGAACTAAAATGATGGGGATGCATTGAGGTTTCATGACATCAATTTATGCTTGCGACTATATTTGAGCCTGTAGTTCTATACATCCTCAACCTACTCTGGCCTGTTTCATAGTTTGAGTTTTATTACATCTTAAGTTCTGGGAATAGTTAATCTGCAGGTTTGTATGATATCAACTGATATTTCATGATATTTTTGTACTCTTTTTTTTTTCTTTTTTTTTTTTTCTTTTTTCTTTTTTTATATCGTGCTTGCAATTTTCCCGGTTTTTTTATTATTAGGTTTTTGTAGTTTTTTTTTTTTAATTATTAGGTCTTTTATAGCATCACCTAATTTTAATTAGGTCCTCAATTTTATTTATTTTTTTAAATAGTGACCTGAAACTTCAAGAAAGAACTTGATTAAAAACCGATAAAACTACAAAGACCTAATTAAAAATAAGTTAATATTATAGGAATTGCATATAAATTTTTTCTAAGTTTTATGGTATTTATTGTTGTATCTTTTAAGTTTTAAAATATGGTAAATTCAACCTCACTTTAATTTGAACTGTTTCACACACACCCGTGTGGTGTGTTGGCGCACACATGCATGTACACGTACTAACACACAGAGGCTAAAAGAAGTGTTTAAATTAACTTATTTTAAGTAAGATTATCAAATTGGGACGGGCCACTGAATCGGTCAAGGTACTGGGTTAAGAGTCAATTAGTCAGATCGGAGTCAACCTAGGACTAGTCCGATAAGGAACAAAAAATTGAGAAATAATTTAATTTCTTATCACACAATCAAAAATTTTAAATATTATATACCATTTCAATACCTTAAATAACTAGCCAAATAATCATATACTTGTCAAATAATCTGTACAATTTTCTTTACAAATTGATAGCATAGTATCATATATTAACCAATGACACCTGAATTTATAATCAGTAATCACAAAATATCAAAAAACAAGTATATGATAACAAAATATTCCCACCTATATAATTAACATATTCTCACCTACCTCATAATAAAATATTCTCACCTTCAATCACTAGACTAATAATCATCATCATGATAACCATCATTAACATCATTCAACTCCCTAAGTGTTGAGACATCAGGAGGTGGAGTTATAGGAGGAAAAGTAAAAGAACTAAGAACAATGTGATCATTATTTAAAGATGGAGTCCCAACAACATCATCACCACCTATATATGAAATGAATAGAACTATTAATTATTATGTAAATAACATAACTATTAATAATTATGTACATAACATATTACATTTTTGTGTGTACAAATATAATTTTAAATAAAAGAAGAGATAATTAGAAACCTTCAAAATCCCTCGTCATTTGTTCAAATTGAAGATTTGCCGATTCTACATTATCAAATTTGGGAGTTGGATCTTCTTCAAGCACCTAAAAGTCAAATTTATCAATTGATTCATAATCAATGGGATCATAATTATCTTTCTTCTTTTTCAATTGATTCCTATAATGCCAACATGGTAAAAGATCAACATTAATGAAATGTATATTATTATATTTAATTAAACTATAAAACAACTGTTCAAGAGTCATGAATTTTATGATTACCTAAACCTTAACCTCATATTGTAGTTTGTGAAAACCAAATCATCAAACCTCTGATGCTCAAATCTGTTTCTTCTTTTGTTGTGGATATGTTCAAATATGCTTCAATTTCTTTAGTAGTAGCCATAAGGAGAAGAAGTTTGGCTAAGAACATGTATAGCAATTTGTTGCAATTCCATATTGAACCCCCTAGCACAGTCACCACTCATCTGCAAAATAAAATAAAAGACATTTAGTATGTATAAGTAATCATAGTATGTGCTTTAAAATATGAAATTTAATATACTTACGAGGGACTGGTTTTTAGGCTATTTTTTTTCATATGAAACCTTGTCAAAGGATCTTTTGTGTTCATGGTAGGTAGTAATTTGCTATGCTGCATCATTGTAACATAATGATAAGCATTTTTAGGTGAGTTTGCCTCAAACAAATTGACCATAACATCCATCAGTCTATGCTTTCTAACAAAGTCAGGACTATACAAAAATGTGCGATTCAACATATATTGTGATAACCCAAGAAAAATAAAATAATATTAATGATAATTAATGATGACTTTTGATATTATCTGTGATAATTAATGATGACCATTGATATTATCCGTGATAATTAATAATGACCATTGATATTACCGATGATAATTAATGAGGACTTTTGCTATTACCCGTGATAATTAATGCACAAAACTTCAACTATAAATAGGGGCTTAACCAAACCAAACCAAATCACTTTCAATCCTCAGCATTTCTCCATTTCTCTTCTCTTCTTTCTCCTTATTTCAAATTGCTTCTCTTCTCTAATCGATTTTCCTCCTAAAAGCCATCAAATACGGAGACCAGGTAATCCTAATCCCTAGAAGTCTTAGGAATTTTGATAGGGTTGTTTTGTATGAAATATATTATATGTAATCCTAATCCCTAGAAGTCTTAGGAATTTTGACAGGGTTGTTTTGTATGAAATATATTATATGTAATCCTAATCCCTGAAAGTCTTAGGTCCCTAGAGATCTTGGATTAATTTTATATGAGTTTTGATAGGGAAATTATGATCTTGATACCTTGTAACTTATGATGATTGAAATGTTAGTTGGATTTGGACTTTACTCAGATAGATATTTGAATTATAGTAATGAATATGAGTTGGATCTGATATCGAATATTTGAATTATTATACTCTTGAAGAATTTGGAAAGTGATGATACCCTTGATGATTTGTGACTGGCAAGTTTCCGGGTCACAGGGTAGACTAGAAGGATATCCGGGTTTACCATGGTTCTCTTCCCCAAGGTTCTGAAACTCGGATCGGTCAGTGAAACTGGGTTAAGGGTTAGTGGGTCAGACCGGAGTCAGATTGGTATTAATTAAAATAGATAAAAATATTCATATTCATATTTTAATAATAATAAATATTTTGTAGTTAAATATAAAAGGATGTGATGTGATATGTGTAATATTATAGTATTATTATTATTTTTTTAAAAAGGAGATCTTTGAAGATCTCTTATCTGATGGATGGAGTCTTTTTTTGCTCGAAATAATGGATGGAATCTGTAAGTACTAACCTTCACTCTCTCTCTCTCTCTCTCTCTCTCTCTCTCTCACACACACAGTGTCAAACATGTGTGGTGTATCGTGTATTACTTTATTTGATTATTTCACTCTCTCACTCCCTCTCTCTTCATCCGTTCTTCAATCTTCATCGTCTCTTCCAGTCCTCCCTCAAACAGCGAAGTTGGTGTTGCTGCCAAAGAAGGATGAGGATGGAAACATGTTCAGTATTAGAGGGTCGTCACTAGTCAAAGGTAGATTAAAGCGGGGGTGGAGGTTAAAGAAGACGGAGGAACGACGCTGGTCGAGGTCTGTCGCCGCCGTCGCTGAAGGAGGTCATTCGCTGTTGTCACGGTGGAGGACCTTCGCCGCGGATGGAGGATTTGGTTGCGGATGTTCGACCTTCAGCCGACACTCTCCTCTCTTCTCGTTCAATTCAATCTTTTTAAATCTTTTTGGCTCTGACTCGGCCAACTCGGCCGGTTCAGGCTGAGTTGACTCCGAGTCAACTCAGAACCCCGGTTCTGACCCTAACTCGGACCGGTTTTCCGGCCGGTTCGCCGGTTTCTGGTTCGAGTTTCAAAACCATGCTCTTCCCCACTAATTAAGAAATTTGATAAAGATAATGAATAATATTTGATTCGACGTGTATGTATATGGTGAATATAGAAATTGATATTTGATTCAATTACTATGTATATTGGATTTGATTATATTTGATTGTGTTTTGATTAGGATTACCAGCTTTGTTGACTTTTGTGTTTGTGTGGCTGCGATGATCCTTCGGGGAGCAGATTTTCAGTGAAACAGAGTGCAAAGGATGGGATGGGGTTAGCAGTGGGCTGTAAGGATAACGCCTCAGAGATTTCTAGCTAGTTCTAGGTTTTTACAGAATTTTTGTGAATTTAAGAAAATGCATGACATATTTCCTTTAGTTTTAGCCTTTGGTTTTATTTGAATGTAATGTATTTAGCCTTGCACTTGTCCTTAGTACAAGTGTGGCGGTAACATTTTCCAAATTTGGTTAATTTAAATTTCACAATTATCTATTATTTTAGAAATTTTATGCTATTATAAATTGTTAGAAATTTGGAGGTGTTACATATATGCCACTACATGAAGTTCATTTTTTAAATGCTTATCCCTGTGACTTTGAATAATATTCATGTAGAGCTTGTATAATTCCTTCTTCCTTAGAAATATGTCCTTGATTACATTTTTAGCTCTTTGCATGCCTTCATAGACATAAGGCATTAAAGGTTTCTCATCCGAATCAACAATCCTCAACAATCTTATTAACGGAGGCACAAGTCTCACAACTTCAAAGCAATCACTCTAGAACCGATGATCTAGAATGATTGCCCTAAAAGTTTTCCCAACTTTAGTGCTTGCTAATTTATGATGCACAAAATGCGGATCAACAACCAAAGCATGTAAGTCATGTTTGTACGAAAATATGCTATGAAGGGTGATAAATGTGGTGGCAAATCTTGTTTCACTAGGACAAATAATTTCCTTCCAACCCATTCTTTTCTTTAACCATGACAAGAAGACCAAATGATTATATGAAAATACAATGATTTTAGATGCATTCTTTGAAAGGTCTTACACATGAGGCATGGATGCAATTTCGTTTAATATAAGATTCAAATAGTGAACTACACAAGGTGACCAATAAATGATTTTATATTTATTTTTTAATCAATCTATCACATGCCAAATAGTTAGCAGTATTGCATTCACCACATGGACTATATTTGTAGGACTTATCCACTCAATAACTTCTCTGAACAATGAGAATTAAGGGTTGGTATATTTAACTAAATTTGAAGCATCAATTGATCTCACAAATACCATGCCATGTACTGAATAGACTAAGAAATTAGTCAGAGTTCCTTGTCTAATATTAGTCCAACCATCAGCCATGAGTGTGCAACAATTTTCCTTCCATTTAGCTCGATGGCTATCAATCAGTAGTTGGCATTCTTTTTTTTACAATATCTCAACAAGCTAACTCTATACTCATGAAAACTAAGGACTTTAATCAGGACCAATTGCAGTAGCACCATCAATAGGTTTTTGAAATAAAGGACAGGTTATTGCATTAAATGAAACACAATTCACATAAGCCCCATGAGCAAAAGCCATTTTTGCATTAAATTGTGCTTCTTGACTTGCCCATACACTCTTGATGCTTGGTTAGGCACCAGGAGTTGTCCTAGGTGCAAAATAATGTGAGACTTTTTTCTTTGAAGCAATTGGTTCCTCAATTTCTCTAGCTTCATTTACATTATCATTACCATGTTTATTCTTTAAACCTTCTACCAAAGATTCTTTCATTTTAGTTTGTATATCATATGAGACTTTTTGGAAGAAATAACTTGACCACACACTTTTTTTACATTTTCCCCTTCCTTTCCTCCATCTTTTGCTTTCACTTTCCATAGTTTGCCCCATCATTGGGTTGTGTTTTATCACTAGTCCTTTTTTTAGCAATGCCCCTTTCTGCTGTGATCATGTCTTGCTTATCGTCATTTATTGTCTTTATGTCCTTCCTGATCAAATCCTCATCCTCTTTTGATTGACTCCTGATCCCCTTTCGGCTCAGAAGCAATATTGATCATACGCTAGAGAGACCTTTCTCACTCATCGCTCCTTATCCTCCATACTTTTTAAAATGTGCATCTGGCAAAAATATATATTAACTTGTTCATATAGAGCAAAAATTGCATATCAAAAGTACCACCGTACATGCTTGTTGACACTAGTTGATCTGTGTTCACATTTGCTAACTGGGGGAATAAATAAGGAGGATAGTTTTAGCATGTTAACTTATATTTTTTTAAATATTAGAAAGTAACAAGCTATAACCACCGTATATGTCTAGAGCATTACAATCAGCTTGCATTAAAGCTTGTAAATCCCCACCAGAAGTTGATATCTCATTCAAACCATGTTTTGATTCTATCCAACAATAATCCTGCCAAAACCAAAACAATAATCCAATGGCGTCAAGTGGGAGAGTGAGAGAGAGAGCAAAGAGAGAGAGGAAGGGTGAGTAAGAGGAGAGAGAATTAGCAAAGATGATAGAACATGGAAGAAGGAGAGATCGACATGTGGATAAGTGTTAGTGTGTATATTTGCATATAAAAAATGTATACGGTGCAAGATGCATATTTAGTAAAATTATATGGATAATTTTACAAATTTCTGGATTGACATTTGTAAAACAATGTAGGTCTCAAACAAAATGAAGATGACATTTTTCATTTTTTTTTTCTATAATCTTCATGGGCATTTTTACACCTAAAAAATGTATATGGTTACAAGTGCACATTTAAGAAAAGTACATGAGCATTTTGATCCTTAACCCTATAATAAAAATAAAGTTGAAAAGTTGTTAAATTTTAAAGTATAGTTAACAAGGTTTAAGTTTTTTTTTTAAGTCTTTCTGAAACATATTGAAAGCAACTTAGAAATAGGACAAACACAATATTTATTTGACAATACTTAAAATAAATATTTTTACGTCTTACGAAATAAAATTTTCTCTCTACATGCTTGGAAAAAATATTTTTACGTTTTACGAGATAAAATTTCTAACACTTGTTGATTTTTAACTTGTGTTGATACAGATAAATAAGAGAAAATATAGTAAGGTCTCTAGGACCATAAAAAATTATAAAAAATATCTCTAGGGACTGTATTTTCACAACTGCATCAGCCTACTTTGAGAACTATATTTTCCTACCTGGAAAATTTATGAAATTTCAAAATAGGGGTAACAAAGTAATTTCATGTTTCGAATCAATCACAATAGAGTCCTTATAGACCTTTTTTATAGGGGAGTTTGATATGAGAATTTTTTATGATCCTTAGAGCCTCATAATGATTTTCTGAATAAATAAATTGTTGGTTATGATTAGTTTTGATGATGTCTTATATACATGTCATTCTTAAGAGCAAAAAGCTTGCATACTACATTTATCTTCTACTTTGACTAATTCTTATATTTAATGTAGATGTGAAGTTTAATGATGGAGAATGATCAAGAAAAGAGAAGAAAGAAAGGAAGAACTTGTTTAATGGAATGAGAGAATGATGTGAAGTTTAATGATGAAGAATGATCAAGAAAAGAGAAGAAAGAAAGGAAGAACTTGTTTAATGGAATGAGAGAATGATGTGAAGTTTAATGATGAAGAATGATCAAGAAAAGAGAAGAAAGAAAGGAAGAACTTGTTTAATGAAATGAGAAAATTATTATACAAGTTCCTAGATTGATTCTACAAGTCTCCACGATTAAATAGAAGTTGGAACGGCTCAATTCGGAGTTAAAACAAGCAAGTTCAAGCTTCCTATGAATCTTGGTTTGTTGGAGGGCATTTATGTAATTTCAGCTATTTTTCTCACTTGAACAGTGTCTTGCTCGAGCAATTTGAGTTTCTGAAGTCATGCTCGAGCAACAACAATGTTATGCTCGAGCAATGTGCTTTTCCAGCCCAAAATCGTCCAAAATCCGCTCTTGCCCGAGCATGAAATGAAAGCTTGCTCGAGCAAGGTTGTGGTTCAGCATACTCTGTTCAGCTCTATTTCTGGCGACCTTCAGTAATTTGATGATATCTCCCAAACCAGGAATCGTATTGACATAAAACCAGCGGAATATGAAACTAGACTCCCAATGCGTCATTTTGATATAAAATAAAATCCAAAAGGAGGTCATATGAATTATCTATGAATTTTACAAGTTGCCATAAATATCACCGTCACAATTAGGAACAAGCTTCAGTGTTTTGGGTGTATCTCACAATATAAAAATCCAATTGAAGTGAAATTGGTGCCATTGGAAACTAGACTCAAATAAATTTTCAAAAACATCAAGAACACAGAAAACGAAGATCAATTGAAGGAGTTATGATGTTTTTAAGTTGATAGTTAGTTCAGGATGTTGCAGAAAACGCTGATTAAGAACAACCTTCATTCATCTGATGATAATGGATGAACTACAATGAGTTTGGAGCTGATTCTTCTTGGATTGGAAATAATAATTGAAGAGCTATATGGGGATAGGTGGTTTTCCAAAATTGAAGCTGTATTGAAGACGTTATCACTGGAAATTGATCCTTGTGTTGATGATATGCTTGCTTCCTGAAAGGAAGAGAACAATTCATGTTGAATTGAATTATTGCATCGAGTCAAGAAGAAGCAAAAAGCTTGCTTGAGTAAAGAATTTGTGATGCCCGAGCATCATCGAGCTTAGAGCGAAGAAGCACAAGCAAACCTGCCCGAGCAATCTTCGAAAACATCAGAAAATATGACCTTGCCCAAGCAAGGTAATAAGCTTGCTCGAGCAACATCGGGTTCTGAAGAAAGTCAAAGTGGAGCACAAAGCGAACATGCCCGAACAATCTTCGAAAGTGTCAAAAAGCATGACCTTGCCCGAGCAAGATAGTGATCGTGCCCGAGCAATATCGAGACAGAAGCAAAAGATCACAAGTCAAGTAAACTTGCCCGAGCAAGGAAGATAGCTTTGCCGCATGCTTGCCGAGCAAAGACCAAAAGGCCGCTCGAGCATCATCAAGCTTTCAACTCTGTCTGAGTTTTGCCCGAGCAAGAAAGTTAGTTTGCTCGAGCAACATCTTGAAGAAGCACTTAATCCCTTCACGAAGAAGAGCTTGCCCGAGCATCATGCTCGAGTAAAGGAAAAAGCCTGCCCGAGCAAATATGTGTCTTCTTCCTTATGTCGCTTCTGCCTGGAGTTTGCCCGAGCAACATTATAAGCTTGCTCGAGCAATGACGAATGGAAGCATCTTCTCTAGCTCACTAAACTAGCTTGCCCGAGTATGAAAAACATCATGTCCGAGCATCATGCCCAAGCAAGGAATTTTCCTTGCCCGAGCATCAGCGAGTTGGAAATCTTTATAACTGAATTTTAAGAAGCTTGCTCGAGCAAGTTTGGATTTCTGCTCGAGCAAAGGTATCCCGTTTTGAAACTCACACGGACGATTTACGAAATCATAGATTTTATCTTATTACTTCTGATTACTACTTATTGAGATTACCAAATGCTTTTAACCAGTGTGTTGATGAGTTTCAGATTATATAAACACAAATTACTAGCAGATTTGGATAAAGCAACTTTGTCTGACAGAAGCATTAAATGAAGTTATCTAAACCAGAGCTAAATTGTTTTGATCGAAGTAAAGCTTCTCTGACATTCCATCTGCGCACTTAATGCTATCTCACAACGGGAAGAATCAAAAGGATTGAAGTGAATGCCGGAACTGAAGGCACAGAAGTTTAAACACCTTCAACGGACATATTCAAACGGACATATTCAAAATCCTTCAACGGTCCTCAATCTTCAAATAGTATAAATATCCGAAGGTTTGAATTTCTCGAGAGAGAACAGACGCATACACGGACAAAACATTCAAAGTGTTCAATTTCTACTCTGTATATATCTTAGGATACTATTGAGCTTCAGTGCTTATCATTTATATACTCTGTGAGAGAGTCTTATCATTTGTATTACAATTCGTTCAAATCTCAAGATAGAGGTATCTTGAGTGTGGGTGTATTAATTACAACTTGTAAGGGGAGTGAGTCCGAGAGTGAAAGGATCATCCTTCGTTTACGAGTGTGTAATTGTGTCCACGGTTATTTGGTTACAACTTGTAAAGATGAGTAAGTCCTAGTGAGAGGATTACTCGAGAGTTACTGAGTCTCGTAATCAAGTTTGGAGATAGTGAAATCCCGAGTGTTTACGGGACTGGACGTAGGTCAAAAGTTGGACCGAACCAGTATAATCTCTTGTGTTCATTGCTCTTCTCTCTATCTCTATTTTAAGTGTTCTTGAGCAATTAGCGAAAGAATTTCATAATCACCTATTCACCCCCCCTCTAGGTGATATTCCACCTTCATAAATTGCGTTAATCTTTCTTATTTTTCCCTCTTGGAGCACAGCTCTCTCTCTCTCTCTCCATTTCAAATTCCAAATTTGTGTTTTCTTTTATTTATTTTTCTTGTCAAAGGTAACTCAAATTACACCAAACGCCTCTTGAGACTTTCTAATGTGTGAGCTTGTAAGTTTAAACTCTCTCTAAAAGGTTATATGTGTGTAACAAGTTCAAAATTTGGGTATTGGCTCTCATTAATCCTCTTCCCTTTCCATCCTCTTCTTTATCTTAACCGTTATATTGAAATCTGAACGGTTCATATTTAATCTTTTATTAAAATATTAAATTATTTAAAAATAATTTTTTTTTATTTTTATAAAAGATGAAATCTGAATCGTTTAGATTTCAATTTAACAGCTCAGATGAAGAAGTGGATGAGAGCCAAATCCAAAAACTTAGGCTTGTTTATTTTTAAGTTTGGTTTCTTTTTTTAGATCCCCTTTTCATATATGATATATCACTCCATAGTCTCTATTTTCCTGTTCCTCGCTGAGGCATCTTGCATTTTCTTTCTCAAGCTAGATAGCTTATTATATTCATAAACTTGTTCTAAATGTAGGAACTAGGGTTTATTTTGGTATTAAATATAAGATCTCAATTTATTTTGCCTCTGAGTTTTATAATTTTGTTCTCAAAGTATCATATATTAAATTGGGTCTTTTAGGGATACCAATACATATTTATTATAATTAACAAATTTAATTAACTTCTTTAATATTTTTAAATTAGGTATTTATCTCCTATATTTATTTATGAACGATTGGAAAATCATCTTATTCAAGATCATTGTGTATATCTCTTCCCTCTTCTTTGCGTTTCCTAGGTACCAAAAATATATATAATCAGTTAATTACCACCGGTGATCCCACTGGTTTGGACACGGTCGAACAAGGTTTTGAAATCGGCCCAACTACTAAACTGGTCGAGGTACTAAATCAAGGGTTTTGGGTTAGACCAGAGTCAAATCGAAACTGGGAAAGTTAAGTGCCCATTTGCAGAGTTGAACATGGAATCCGCAACCCGGTGTAATTGGGCCATTTTGAGCCCCTCAAAAAAACCCATAATGGGGGCGAGTTCAAATCCATTCATTTAAGACTTAAATGAGCGGGCTATGGGTACACCTTTGGGCTGCTCGTACCCACTCATTTATTTGATCTTTTTGGGGAAGAAAATGAATCCATGGTTAAATTACACATTATAAAAGTGGATTTAAAACATTTTTGCTTCCTTTTCATCACCCATTGATCACTATTTAATTTCTTGTAGTCCAATGATGATTTTTCTTTTTGGGGGCAAATTCTACCAACAAACACCTAAAGGCAAATTTTTGGTTTTGGAAGAATTAACTAATTTTTTTTCATTCTAATATAATCTTTCAGTCGCTGTTGCAATGGATGAAATTATGTTTGAACTTGTGGGTTGATTACTATTGGATTTAGTGACATGTTCAAATAAATTTTAGAAGCTTCACATTGCAATGCATTGTGATTATTGAACTTTGAAGATTCAGAATTTAGAATGATGAATTTGGATGGATGTTTATTACTTATGTATGTTTTTTAACAAAAAAATAAATAGGTCAAATGTAAATGGGCTATCCGAAACCCGGTTAGCCTGCTCATTTATGTGTTATCCCGTTTACACGGGTTTAAAGGGGTTGAGGTACGGGTATGGGCTAGCTAGTACCCGTTTAAAATTGAATGGGCGGGCTATGAGTTTGGGCATGGGCTGTCCAACCCGCCCATTGCTCTGCCTTACCCATTTGGGATAGCGGTGGTAGAAATAGTTTTTTTTTTTTTTTGCGCTAGGCTTTTCCATATGGGCTTTTTTCTAAAAGTCAGTTTGTAGATATGATTTTTGGTTGGGATAGCGGTGAGAGAAATGAGTTTTTATTTGACATAAAGCATTTGAAAAGTCGGTTGAAATAAAAAAAAAAACTGAAAATGATATGAATCTTATTGAATAAAAAAAAAACAACATTTTCAACGTAAAAAAGATTCCCTTGCCTAGAATTATTTTTCCTTACAAAAAAACTTTTGCAAAGTAGAAAATATTCTCTTGCCCATAATTATTTTGCCTTACAAAAAAAAAAAATACAACGTAAAAATTATTCCCTTGCCCAGAATTATTTTGCTTTACAAAAAAAAACATTTGCAAAGTAAAAAATATTCCCTTGCCCAGAATTATTTTGCTTTACAAAAAAAAAAAAAAAAACATTTGCAAAGTAAAAAATATTCCCTTGCCCAAAATGATGTTTCCTTATAAAAAAAAAATTTGCAAAATAAAATAATCCTTTCTTATGTTTTGCCCATAATTATTCTACCTTACAGTAAAAACATTTACAAAAAATGAAAGAGGACTCTGGAGAGGAGGAGGGTTGCCTAGGGGGCAATGGTCCTTCTTTTAGCTAAAGTTAAAAAGTCACTGACCCATTGTGATGGGCATATAAGAAGCCACTTTTTTGACAAATGTCCAACACAACATAAAGCCATGTCAAACGAAGCTTTTTCATATTTTCTTTTCATTGGGTTTCTTTCACTACGACTAGGCTTTTTTATGGTCTTGCAGCCATGCCCAATAGGCTCTATAAGTCTTCAACCCACTCAACTTAAACCAACTCTTTCTTCATCTTCAATTATAAATACCACTTTCATCTTTTCCTATTTTATTTTGGGAGAGGGCCCCACAACACTCTCCCCCTCTCTTTCAATTCATGATGGAAATAATACCATACCATTATATATAAGTCATTTTTAACTAAATCACACATATCAAAGAGAGGTAGTTAGCTCAGTGATTATGAGATAAATTTTTAACTTTGCCCTCACTTATGAATGAGTATCTTTCTACTCTCGCTATTTTCATTAGTATAATTAATATGTGCAAAAAAGTCACAATCTTATTTATTACGTGAAAGAGGATTTATAAATATAATCAAATTTTTAAATCAAAAAAAGACTTACAAATAGGATCAGATACACACAGCAATGAGTCATGACAACAATAGTGCCATACATGACAGCAACGAGTCATTCACGTGAATATAATTAACGCCTTCCTAAAGGCGTGAATCTGACAGGCGCCTGTCAGTCTCACGCCACCCAACATCAGCATTACTTTGGAAAATAGTTTGAACAGTGCATCAATCCGGTAATTTTTTAAAAAAAGTGTCTTATTTTGGTTTCTTTTCCCTGCCATTTGGGTCTGCGTTTTGGTGACGGAGCTTTTTCTAGAGAAGCTTGATGCCATAGAAGTCGGCCCATGCGGGGGACCCCAGAAATTATCGAAGGGGGGCACCATTGCTTTGCCTAAATTTTTTTTTTTTAAAGGAAATTTTTAAATGCATTAAAAAATAAAAGAATATAAATAAGAAAAGAAAATAATATCAAAAAAATATTCATGAAATCAAGTAAACATTGATGATGTAATAAAAGAAGCAATTATTTTACAAACCTGTCATTTAGAAAAGTAATATTAAGTCCGGTTAGAAATGCAATTACATAAATTACAATGAAGGGTAGGCACTCAATAAGTTCAAGTACATATATTTTAATAACAAAAGTATATTACAATAAAAATAATTACTGTTCCGGTGTGGAACCAGATGTCCAGCCCAGGCGGCTGGTGGTTTGATTTTGGATTGGGTTGTCTCTGCCGGAGTATCTATGAGTGGAGATATCCCGGTGAGCAAGGAATCACCAAACACAAGGCCGTTCGCCAAAAGGGGGAGGGGGTATGTGTTTAGTGGGGGTTGTGTTGTGCGGAATGTAAAGAGCGAGTTAGAATGTGTGCACCTTGGTGTTACCCCCTGGTATTTATAGGGTGTGGCGTGGTATCTTAACTGCCTATCTATCATATCCCGGGATTATGGATATGATAGATTACCCCCTGATTGCGGGGGGGGGGAAACCGGGATACTCGGGATCCTACTACTGGGCCGCCAGCTGGCTGGGCCGAGGTCCGGGTATGCCCTTGCTTGGTCGTGTCCTTATTGGGCCGCGAGTCAGATCCGTAACGCTTGCCCCCAAATCGGTAGTTCAAGGGTTTGAGCCGCCGGGGTGTTCCCGGTTCTCCGGCCGGGACGCGCCCTTGCCCCGGTCCCGGTACCTTAGCGGACTCGTCCGACGCGCGGTCCGAGGTGGGTGCCCACCGGGTATTCGGACCCGAGATTGTTTCTCGAGGGTCGGCGTCGCCGTTGGTGACCCTAGGAGTCCGAGGTGATCTCGCCGGGCTTCGGGGTTTGAAAAGCCCTTCGACTTCGCCATCATGGCGCCTTTTCCACTTGGCGGCTTCGGAGTGGGGAGGTTTTGCAACCGTCACTCTCTCGCCGCCTTTGGTTTTCGTGCGCCATTAATGCGCGTTTTTCCCGGGTATGTCTCCTCGTTTTTGCCGGTGAACTTACGGGTTTGCCCTTAATTCTGCTCGGCGCCTTTTCGTATCCACGGCGTTTCACGGGTTTTTAAACCCGTTTCTCTTCTCTTTCTTCCACTTTCGAACATTTTCGAAGTTTCTCTCGATTTCGACAAGTTTTACCACTTGGGTCTTTTGATTCCTGGCGCTCTCCTTGGGCGAGCTTCCTTCCGGCGCTTTCGGGCTTTTTCCTCCGGTGACTATCCTCTTCCTCCTTATCCCGGTAAGTCACTTCTCCCGTTCTTTGGGTTTTTGTTTCTTTTCTTCATTTGCTCGATCCCGTCGTGAAACCGACGCCCGTGGCTTTGTAGAGATTTCGGGTAGGTTTTAGGTTGCTATTTCGGGTAGGTTTTAGGTTGCTAATTTCGTTTTGCTTCCTCTACCTACAAACCTTCCGCCTCCATTGCCGGAGGAGTTATCGTCGTTTTCCTTATTGTCATTTCCCGTCTCTTTAGGTTTGCGTCCTTGGGTGACAATGAGTGGGAGTAATCGACCTTCGACTTCGGGTCACTTGACTCCCGAAGAGGTGGAAGCCCTTAGTGCCCGCTTCCCTCGAACTAGCCACCGGTTATTGGGTACTCCTTTGTCCGAGGAGCAAAGGCCGGCTTCCTTCCCGGGCGGCGGCTCGGGTGGCACGCGTAGGGGGCCGTTAGAGGGTCTCGCCCCCGTTAGATCTTTTCCGAGGGTCGGAGAGAGGTCGCGGTCTTGTCGGCCTCACCCGTTAATCCTTATAACCCTCCCGTTCGCCCTAGGTCCACTCATATGCGGGAGGGTATGCCGGCCCTTGTTGGGATTGCGTAGAGTCAAGTTCTTACTTTGTCGCTAGAGGCGAAGATTTTAGGGCCGACGCAATATTAGGCTCTTGTCGTCATGATGTCGGCTCACCCCTATCTTCTTCTTCTCGACCGACTTTTTCTTCTGTGACAGGTATCCTCGCATCTACTGATTCTAGCACTTTTGTTTTTTGCTTTTATAGGTAAATGGAAAAGTCGCTTTCGCCAAGTGATGCCCCTCGGGCGCCGGGAGGTCGAATCCCCGCCTCTCCTTAAACTCTTGCGGACCACTTCATTGGGTGACCCGGACGTGTGGACGACCCATTCGCCGATCACCGTTCGGGCCCTCCGCGAGATGAAGCTCTCGGCTATCGCGGCCGGTACTTTTGCCCCCCGGGGAGGAGGAGCCCGTACGTAGCCGAGGGTTGGCGATTTCACCAACTTCTTTTTCTTTTATAAGGCCTATATGACCCGGCTCGGTGTTCGCTTTCCGTTCACCGAGTTTCAAATGTCCCGCCTCGGCCATCTCCGTCGTCGGCCCCATCTCAACTCCACCCCAACGGGGGCTTACATAGTTGCTTTCGAGCGGCTATGTCGGTCCTTCTCGGAACCTATTCCTTGTACCGCCACCTTATTCTTTTTCTTCTTCGGCCCTTTCACTCCTCGCTGCGGGAAGGAGGACGAGAAACTAAAGGGGCTCACCTCTCCTCCGGGGTGACCCCGACCGAAAACTGCTTACCGCCTTTTCGGACTCCTTCAAATACTTTAAGAATGGTTTCTTTAAAGTGGTGGCAAAACCCGGCCAGCAGCCTTGGTTCTTGAAGGGGGCCGAGGCCCGTGATGTGGAGTGGAGGTTTCCCCTCTACTGGACTTTTGATCACCATAGGCTCGCTTCCGCCTCGTACCAAGTGATGTCCGACGACCTTCCCGCCGGCGAGGTCGCATTCGTTGACCGCCGGTTTCGTATGTGAAAACATACGGTGCCGGAGCGCGGCCTTCTTCATCACCGGTCCCGGATCGGAGCCGGATACGTAATTTGTATGCGGCTTGTAGTTATTGTTACCGCGTTTGTTTTCGTTGATTTTGTCGCCTCACTAACTTCCTTACTTTCCTTTGTGTTTTGTAGCCGAGGCGATGGGGAGCTTCCGCGGTACTTGACGGTCGTGACTCCCGATCCGGAGGCTCTTCCGAAGAGGAATCCTCGGAAGCGTCCTCCTTCGAGCCCGGAGGGTGCGCAGCCCCGATCTTGCCGCACAAGACCGGGTTGCTAAGAAAGCCAAAGTCGCGTCTCTGTCCGGCGCCTTCGTTACCCGAAGGTGATGCTTTCCCCGGACGTCGGCCGCTTCTCCTTCCAAGGGTAAGGAGGTTGCCGAGGGGCCCTCATCTCCCGTCGCCTCTCCATCTCGCTCCCAAGATCGTCCGGGTCTCGCTTGGGAGAAAGGCCCTTTGGCCGAGGAGCTCGAAGTTGCCTTCCCCGCCGCCTCGCCAATTTACAAACGCCCGCGACCGGCCGACATTGATGAGGCCGTGGTTCACGACATCTAGGCTCGCCTCGCGGGGCGTTGGTTTGGCCTGGGCGTATCTCGCACCTTAAGGGCAAGTATGTGAGAAAGTTCGCCGAGGCTCGCCACCGAAGAAGAAAAGGATGCGGCGGAGGCGTCCAAGGCTAAAGCGAAGAAGACGCCGAGGTCGCGAGGGCGAGCGCCACGAAGGCGTCCGAGGAGCTTACTCTTTGCAAGGAAGCCGTAGAAAGGCTACTTCGGACTGGCCGCTCTCCGGAAGGCACATTTGGAAGGGCCGGATGCCACGAAGACCGTTCGAGCCGGCGGGCGGACCTATGTTCGAACTTGAAGATGTCAATGCGGCACTTGCGGAAGAGAAGCGAGCCGGATCGAATGCCGGACATATGCAAGGGGACCGCTTCGATCCGCTGACATGGCCTTGGCCCGGATCCGTCTCCTTAATCCCGGGGTAGAGCTTATGACGGACGGCTATCATTACCGTGCCTATGTGAAGAATGGCGTCTTCTACCCCGCCCCTGCATTGCCCAAGAATGACTCTGACTCCTTTACCGGGGAGGATCTGGATGGGGAAGGGGAAGTTCTGGGTGCCGACGGGGGTGATGGTGGAGAGGGGAGCTCCAAATGTGCTCCGGTCATCGAGGCGGTATTCGGAGGCCGTGGCTTTAGAGGATGACCCTCCCCGAATAATTTATTTCAGCATTGTATTTTGAACCGGACATTTGTACCGGGTTCCTTTTTGTAATTTGTAGGTTTGAACCGGTGCCTTGTACCGGGTTCCTTTGTGTAACCTTGTAATAATAATAAAACTTGATTTCAACCAATCGGTTTGTTTTGTCAACTCGTTAGTTAACATTCTTTATTTTTTTATGGCCGGGCCGTGGCCTTTATATGCGCGATATCGCTAAGTGTTTCTTCCGATAGGTTGACTTTGGGAAAAGGGGGTAGGGGAGTAACCCGAGCTACCGAGATCCGGATATGGTCTGTCCGGGGTTGTTTTATCCGAATAGGGGCAAAATGTCGGATGCACAATCGCGGTGTCCGAACGCGCGGTTTGTACATGTCGGCTTGATCGGGGCTGCGTGACAATTCACCTCCCTATTTAGGAGCATTTTTCGATGCATCTTTTTTAAAAGAGATGGTGTTTTTACCGTCTCGCGAACCGGCGCGGTAGCCCGGGTGTAGTACCGCGAATCATTGGCATCGGTAATGCCACGAGATCGGGCTATACGCAACCCGGTGTGGTAACCCGGTGTAATCCCTTCTTTTGGTATTTTTGCTCGACCGGTGCCTTGTGCCTCGGTGATACCTTATTTAACCAATCCGTAATGGACAATTGGTGTCTCCACCGGGGAGTCTTTCAATAAGAACGAATGAAAGAAACAATGAGTCTTGTCTTTCGCGAAATATAAAACTGGAATCGAAAATACTAAATTAATTGAAAAATTGCGACATAAGTACGCCCGTCGATTCTATCTTGGTAGGCGACCGAGGTCTAGCCGTAGTAGATTCTCGGTTGTCGGCGTTCCACGTCCTTTTGACCGGCTTTACGCTCGGGGTCTCCCGGGATGTAGGCGCCCTTTTCCAGCTTTTCCTTTACGCGGTAGGGGCCCTCCCGGTTGCCGCTAGCTTGCCATCTTTGGCGTTCTTATTTCCGATGTCGGCGCGTCGGAGCACGAGGTTGCCCGGTTGAAGGAGCGGGGGTTCACCTTTCGGTTGTACTTCGCTGCGATCAGTTGCTTTGCAGTGAGGTCTCGGCAGTGCGCCAGGATCCGTGCCTCGTCAATGAGGTCTAGTTCTGTCATCAAGGCGTCACTGTTCGGCTCTTCTCCTTCCCTGCTAGCTTTCATTTTCCTCCACGTCGGTTGGCCTATCTCGACCGGGATCATCGCCTCGCATCCATATGTCAAACGGAATGGGGTTTCTGCGTGGAGGTTTGGACGCTCGTCCCGTACCCCCCACAGACGCCGTAGAGTTGCTCCACCCGGAAGAGTCGGCGTCCCGCATGCGTCTTCTTAACCCGTCGACGATGACCTTGTTGGCGGCCTCGGCCGCCCGCCCGTTGGATTGAGGGTGTTCGACCGATGCGAAGTGATGCGTGATGTCGAGGTCCGACATCATGCTCGAAATCCTTTGTCGATGAACCGCGTTCCCGTTGTCCGTAATTATCTCGGCCGGTATTCCGAACCGAGAGAGATGCTTTGCCGAAAGAATCGTTGAATGCGGGCCGAGGTGATTGTGGTTAGTGGCTCGGCTTCTATCCATTTGGTGAAGTAGTCGACCGCGACTATGAGGTACCTTAGCTGTCCCGGGGCTGTTTTGAATGGCCCGAGAAGGTCCATCCCCCATTTGTAGAACGGCCGGGGAGCCGTAATGCTTTTTAGTTCGCGTCGGGGAGCGCCGGAGGGATGTTGGCGTGTTTCGACAACCGTCGCACCTACGTACCGTTTCCATGGAGTCTGCCGCCATCGTTGGCCAGAAGTATCCGGCTCTGAGTGATTTCTAGGGATTTTCCTCCCATATGCTGACCGTTAATGCCTTCATGTATTTCGGCGAGAATGTACCTGGCTTCGGTTTCACTCAAGCATCTCATCATGGGGGAGTGTAATCCTTTCCTGTACAACCGATCGTCCACCATCGTGTACATGGCGGCTGCGGTCAACTTTCGCGCTTCCGTTGTGTCGGTGGGTATGATTCCTCTTTCTAGGTAGTCCTCGATCGGTTTTCTCCATCCGAGGCCGATGATATGGACATGACACGGCTTGGTTCGTCCGGGTTTTGTTGGACGACGGTCCGGTAATTTCCGGACCTTTGGTGCTAGCCGCTTTGACAATATGTCGGCCCCGGTGTTTTCCTCCCGCGGATATGAGTGACGTCACCTCTTCGAACTCGGCCATTATGTCTCGGCTTTGTTCAAGTATTTTGCCAACAACGGGCCTTTGGTTTGATAGGAGCCTTGTATCGAGCCGCTACGAGCCGGGAGTCGGTCGGGATTTTGACTCTCTCGCCCCCCGCTCCTTTGCTTGCTCGAGACCGCCGCACGCCTCGTATTCTGCCTGGTTGTTGGATGTCGGAAATTTGAGGTGGAGGGAGTGTTCGACAGCGACTCCGTCTGGATTTTCAACTATTATTCTAGCCCCACTCCCTTTTGTATTTGAGGATCCGTCGACGTATACCGTCCATTCTTTAAGACCGACGTCCCTTCCCTCGAGGGTCGGGGTAAGCTCCCTTACGAAGTCGGCCAAGGCTTGCGACTTTATCGCGTGTCGGGCTTCGTAGGAAATGTCGAATTCTGATAATTCAATGGCCCAGCTGGTCATTCGCCCGGCCAGGTCTGGTTTGTGTAGAACCTGCCGGATTGGCTGGCTGGTTCGTACCACCACTTTGTGCCCCTGGAAGTATGGGCGTAGGCGTCTTACCGCCGTTAGCGGGCGAATGCTACCTTCTCCAACTTCGATATCCGAGTTCCGAGGTCCGTGCTTTGCTCACAAAGTAAATCGGTGTCGGCCGGATTGGGTTTCTCGAACCGGGCGGCGCTTATGGCTTTTTGGCCGACGGATAAATACGGGAAAACCGTCTCACCCGAGTCGGGCTGGATAGGACCGGCGGGGTGGCCAGGCATTGTTTGATTTTTGCAAATGCGGACTCACATTCGGAGTTCCATCCGCCTCTCGTCTCCTTCTTTAGCAGTTTGAAAAAGGGAAGGGCATTTTCGGCCGACTTGGGTAAGAATCTTGTCATAGCCGCCAACCTCCCTGGTCACCGTCAGTTGTACCTCCTTTTGTTGGTTGGTGCTCTCATATCCAAGACCGCCTTACACTTGTCGGGGTTTGCTTCAATTCCTCGGTGCGTGAGCATGAACCCGAGGAACTTTCCTGCCTGGACTCCAAATGCACATTTTGCCGGATTCAGCTTTATTCGGTGGTTTCGTAACTTTTCGAACGTCTGTCCGAGGTCTTGGATGTGGTCTCCGCTTCACCGACTTGACGATCATGTCATCAATGTATACTTCTACATTTCGGCCGAGCCGGTCTTCGAAGACTTTGTTCATCATTCGTTGATAGGTGGCCCCGGCGTTTTTCAACCCGAACGGCATGACATTATAGCGAGAATTGGCCTTGTCGGTTATGAAGGCCGTCCGTTCTCGATCTTCCGGTGCATCGCTATTTGATTGTATCCGGAGTAAGCATCCATAAATGATAATAGTTGAAATCCGGATGAGTTGTCGACCAATTGGTCGATGCTCGGCGACGGTACGAGTCTTTAGGGCGTGCTCTGTTTAAGTTGGTGTAATCTATACACACCCTCCAACTCCCGTTAGGCTTTAGGACCATGACCGTATTGGATAACCATGTGGTGTATTGTATTTCCCGGATGAATCCGGCCTCAGCGCCTTCCTTCACATGCTTTTCTAAGGCGATCCGCCTGTCGGTCCCTTGTTTTCGTCTCTTCTCGCGATACCGGGGTAGATCCGGTTTGATTGCCAACCCGTGGCGGCGAGAAGTTGGGGTCGATTCCGGTACCTCCGAGGCCCTCCATGCAAAAAGATCTCGGTTTGCTTTTAGGAAATTACTTAATTCCTTTTTGAGCTCTAGGGTCATTGCGCCTCCTATCTTCGTTACTGGGTCGGATCTTCCCCCGGACTAAGTCTTCCAATTCTCCCTCCGGCTCGGGTCTTGGGTTCTCGGGCTCCTCATCTCTTAGGTCCGCCCACCACACCGACGGGTCGGCTCTGCCGCTTGCATTTTTCGCCGCCGAGCTTCCCGTGGCGTTTTGATCCCGGGGTGTTGGCGCCTTCCCGGTCCCTTTCTCTCGCATGGTTTCATAATAACATTGTCGAGCTTCCTTTCCGGTCCCCTTATGGTGATAACCGTATTTTTGAGCCGACCATTTTTAACTTCGGTGCTTGGTGGATGCAACCATATCCCCGGTGGGATGGTTGGTCTGCCCAAAATCATGTTATACGGGGAGGGGAAGTCGGCCACGATGAATCTTACCCTCTCGGCTTTGAAGGCTTTTTTAGTTCCCAAGGTCAGCTTGAGGTCGATGTACCCCTTCGGCTTGGATTGTTCGCCGTTAAAGCCTACGAGTGTTGTCTTGCATGGACGCAGTCTTCTTTATCCAAGTTCATCCTCTTAAAGGCGTCCCACATGATGATATCTCGCCGAGCCGGGGATCAACGAAAATCCTTTCCACAAGGCGGTTTACCGGATCCCGTAATTACCAATCCGTCTTGGTGCCCCGGTACGACGTCTTTCGGTCTTCGGTGGTGAACCGTAATCTTTGGAGGCGTCGGTCGGTCATGGTTGTCTTTGAACTTGGGGGGCTCTTCTTCGACGCACCTCCCTCAAGTATTTTCTTCTTTGACTTGAGGTGTCTCCTCCTCCGCCCATGCCTCCACCGATTACGTTACACCCGTGGTTCATGTCTATCTCCGGAAACCGCTCGTCGTCGTCGGATGATGACCGTCGTCCTATTCCATCGACTTTCCGATCGAGTGGGGCGGACTCGGGCTTCGGCCTAGTTTCCTTTTGTTGTTCTTTCGACCGTGTTTTTATCGTATGCGGCGCAATTTACCCTCTCGGATGTATCTTTCAATTGCGTCCCGAGTTCAAACACTGGTCCGTGGTGTGCCCGGTCCGTCGTGGAAATCACGTAACTTTGACCGATCCGTGGTGGGTCGGAAACGTGGGGGCTGGGTCGGTCTACCTTCCTCATCTCCGTGGAGGCCACTTCTTTCCATAACGGGCCCGTGAAACATTGAGCGGGGTGTACCTCCCGTACCTCGGCCTCCTCTCGACTTGTCCGGCTTTGTTTTGTTGTCTCGATTCCGAGCACGGGGTTCCTCTTTACGACCACTCGGTTGATTCTTGACTCGGGGTGGTGTGCTTCGCTTTTCATCGCCATTAGTATTGGCGATCTCCATCTCTTCTACTTCCGATATTGCTTCGCGGGGTGTTGAACTCAGTGAGAGTGTATACCCGGTTCTTGAAGATGGAGTTTGCCAGCCGGGAAGAGGGTTCCAAGCCGTCCACGAGACAATGCGCATGAACGCTTTCTGGGAGGGACCTTACCTGGAGGGCTACCACCTTAAATCAGTCCGGGTATTTTTGTAGCGTTTCCCCTCCGTTGCTTTATCTTACTCGGGGTATACCGAGATTTGGGTTGTTCCGGCTAGTTGCGAAATTCGTTCGAATTTGCGCCGAGGCCTTGAAAGTCGTGGATGGACCTTCTCGGCAGTGTGTGTAACCAAATTTGAGCCGGACCGATTAAAGTGGCCGCGAAGAGCCGACTAATGACCGGGCCTTTGATTTGCCTTACGAACATGAGTAGCTCGAAGGCGTCGAGATGGGCCCTCGGGTCGGACACGCCATCATACTTGGGTAAAATAGTCAGCTCAAACTTGCTGGGGTATGGAGCATTCTCGATTTCTTCCGAGAAAGGGCTGGTGTTGTGTCCCGCTATGTATTTCACATGATATTCCCGGGGCGAGCCCTTTGGCTGGGGCGGCCTCTCTCCATCTCGGTCTTCGCCCTCCGAGGTTTTCCCTAGAAAACGTTTCTTCCGACCCGACACAGGGTCTCGGGTCTCCTCATGCTCGAGTCCGTTTCCGAAGAGGTCGTTTTCTTTGCATACCGGTCATTCCTTGAGCTTCTGACTGGCCGGGGGCCTCCGTGTTTCCGGGATATCTTTACTTTCTTTCTCTGTGTATCCCGGTCTTGCTCGTGTTCCGACGTTTTGGCTTGCCGGCGGTTGTCTTCCATGATCTGTTGCATTACTCTAAAGTCTTCTTGACGCTGGAGGTCATGTCGCTTCTCCATGTTCTCTATCCTCCTCAGAATTGATTGCTGTGTATTCTGGAGGAGGATGAGGTCTGGGTTCGGTATGTCGTTACACTTAGCTCCAAGCGGGGAGACGAAGCCGTGTCCGACACACTTTGTTCCCATCCTTGCTATCATTGTTATTGGGGATATCCTCGAGTGGGGAGGTCCTTGAGTTTGTTCTTCCGCTTGACTGTCTCGGCTGCGCACGCGATGGACTCTCCCGGTGAGGGTTCCGAGTCTTTTCGATAGTAGCCATTGTTGGTCACGGGGATCGAAATTTACGGTCCCCACGGTCGGCGCCAATGTTCCGGTGTGGAACCGGATGTCCCGCCCCGTGCGGCCGGTGGTTTGATTTTGGATTGGGTTGTCTCTGCGGAGTATCTATGAGTGGAGATATCCCGGTGAGCAAGGAATCACCAAACACAAGGCCGTTCGCCAAAAGGGGGAGGGGTATGTGTTTAGTGGGGGTTGTGTTGTGCGGAATGTAAAGAGCCGAGTTAGCACGTGTGCGCCTTGGTGTTACCCCGGTATTTATAGGGTGTGGCGTGGTATCTTAATCGCCTATCTATCATATCCGGGATTATGGATATGATAGATTACCCCCGATTGCGGGGGGGAAACCGGATACTCGGGATCCTACTATTTGGGCCGCCAGCTGGCTGGGCCGAGGTCCGGGTATGCCCTTGCTTGGTCGTGTCCTTATTGGGCCGCGAGTCAGATCCGTAACAATTACAATGCCATCATTCTAGGCCTTATTTTTTGGAATTCCATCATAATTGTCTTCTTATCAATGCTATTAAATACATCTTTTTCAATATAAGACATTAAACAATTATTCAACCATTCATCCCCATCTAATTACGAAGTGCAGTCTTGATGTATTAAGGGTGGGTATTTAATTTAAGGGTGGACAATCATTCAAATATGTATTAATTAATTAATTTATTTTTTAAAAAAAAAAAACTCAAATTCAAGGGGGGCACTTGCCCCCCTTGTGTATTACTTGGGTCCGTCCATGGCCCTATGAACATCTCGCAATGTCGCGATGAGAGAGACGGAACAGAGGTGAGCGTTCGTGAAAGAAGAAGAAGAAAAAGATCTTGGAGAGAAAAAAAAAAAGCAAAAATGGGAAAATGTGGCAAAATAAAAAATAATTTAATTAGTCAAACTATTTATTTGGGAAAAAAATAAAAATAAAAATACTCCAAAATAATTTGAATTAGCTTTCTTAATCTTTTTTAAAAAGTTAAATTATCTTATATTTACAGCCGGAGGGAGTAATAATTTAACTTTTTTTTTTATCAAATTTAAATTTTTTATCTTCGATTATCACAATATATACAACTAATAAATATGTAGCATTTAATAATATTCATGTCTTTTTCAGTCATTTTCCATCTCAACTCAGTTTTCAAATAATAATCCAAACACTCTTAAAAAAAACACTTCTCTCATCATTAATTTAAACACAAATTACATTTATAACTTGATTTTTTTCTTATCGGACTTTTATAAAAATCAGATAGAAAATAAGGGAAGTTGCTTCTCTCCTATGCTTTTACTATCTGCTACGGTTCTTTTCCTTAAAACATCACCGTTTTGTGTGCAAAGTGATTGATTTTTTTTTTAAATGGTACATCCAACATTTTAAGTATTTTCTTAGTAGCATATAGTATTCAAAATTAAATATTTTTGTATATCCAACCGCCTAAAATATTTTTCAGTAGCACTTATTATCCTAGAATATTATTTTTTTTTCATCTAGCACCCTACAACATTTTTCTAGTGTGATTATTTTTTATACATCCAACACCCTAAATTATTTTTTCAAGAAACATTAGTATCATGAGCTTAGGATACTTATTACTACTACGAAAAATTGCACAAAAAATTACTTCAGAATTTTGATGGCTCCTAAAAAATAATTTTGGGTGTTGGATGTATAAAAAATGAGTTAGGCTAGAAAAATATTTTAGAGCATTAGATGAAAAAAAAAATATTCTCAAATGATAAATGCTATTGAAAAAATAAAATTAGCTGTTGGATGTAAGAAAAATTTAATTTTGAATACTATATATGCTACTAAAAGAATACTTAAAGTGTTGGATGTACCATTTAGGAAAAACAACATCAATCCACTTTGCACACAAAACAGTGACGTTTGGAAAAAAAAGCACCTGAGCGGACAGTAAAAGTATAGGTTAAAAGGCCCCTTAAAAAATAAATTACCATTCCCACCACTAATCCAACTCAAATCGTAGGGCCATCAAATCGGACCTGGCTGCGGTCCGCTACGAACTTATGTCTGCTGCGGTCCGCTGCTTGAAACTATGCCGTTTTGGCACAGTTTCAAGCACCCGATCCCTTTTATAAATTTAAAAAAAAATTAGGCATTTTTGGGTAGTAAAAAAATAATTTAGGATTCTGAATGATACTGAAACAATTCTTCATAATCTTGAAAAATATTTTAAGGTACTAATGACTACTAAAAGGATACTTCAGAGATATTGAAAAAAATAATTCATGATCTTAAAAAAATTATTTTTGGATCTTGAAAAAATAATTTAGGTACTAAGTACTAACTGCTACTAAAAATATGTTTTAGGATATTTTTTCAAGATTCTAAAATAAATTTTTAAAATCATGAATTATTTTTTGGTACCCGTAAGTGTCAAAGATCTTTTTTAAGTATCGATCAATCACCCCAAATATTTTGTTGGGATCCTAAAATATTTTTTTAAAATCATGAATTATTTTTAGAATATCCCAAAAAAAATTTAGTACTAGTCAATACCATCAAATAATTTTTTCAATACCGTGAAATATGTTTTCACGATCATAAAATTATTGTTTTAGTATCTTAAAGTATCCTTTTAATATCAACAGATCCTAAAATAATTTTTTAAGATCCTAAAATAATTTTTCAATTATGAAGAATTATTTCATTACTATTTAGAATCCTAAATTATCTTTTTACTATTTGGAAGTATTTGAATTTTTCTTTTTCTTTTTTAAATAAAAGGGATCACGTGCTTGAAACTGTGCCAAAACGGCACAGTTAGCGGACCGCAGCCAAATCCTCACTTACTCGCTCACTTCACTTCCCCACTCTCCCTGCATACGATTTCCGTTTCATATTTTCTTTCATCCTTCTTCTTCAACCTTTGAACTTCAGTCAGAGCCTGAGATGAGCGAAGAAGAACCCCATCGACTCACTTTTTCCCGGAAGCAGCGGCGAGTCTTATCTTTATCTTTTTCACTCACCGGCGACCCACAACGAAGAGGTTCGATCTATACACCCAACCCCAGATCCGACAAGTTAATGTCCGGAATCTTATCCGAAGAGTCGACGGAGTGTTCATCCAACCTCGATTCCTCTCCGTCGTCAAGAGAGACACAGTGCCTTACCGGCCTGAATCCTTGCACAGAACCAATATCGCGACTAGACACAGACCAGAACGCTCGAGGCGACGACGCACAGTGTGAAGACACCGGCCTGAATCCTTGCACAGAATCCAGATCGCGATCTGGGTCGATTTTTGTTCCTATCCATCTTCCACTCTTTAATTTTTTTAAAAAACTAATATTGACTCGGTGACTCGTTCAACTTGGCCGGTTCATCCACATTTTTTGGTATTGCAAGAAAACAAATGTATATATCAGCGACCGCATTTTTTGAATTTTGACTCCAAATATTATTACGTTTTTTAAAAAAAATATAAAGCACTCTTTGATGCTTGAAGTCCTTTAAATCAAAGGGTCTTTACATCTTCCTCCTCTGTGCAACTTGTAGTTCCAGTCATTTTCAGTCAAAAGAAGACATGGGCGCTATTAAGAAATCCAATTTGAAGCCAAGATCTTCATCCACTCTTCTAAAGGTCTCTCTCTGGTGTTCTTTTCCAATTTCCATATTTTTTTTTTGTCATGTTTCAAATACTACAATAATACCATATATTGCGTTATTTCAGGTACAGAGAGGCAGAGTACAAAAGAAGGTAAAGACACAAACACTATGATGATCTTCAATAACGATAGTAATTTACTCATCTAGAATGAGATAATTTATGTTTTCAAGTATGCTGGCTATATGGAAGAAGAAAAATGGGATTTATCCATGATGAAACTTTTTTTTTTGGGGAACTTGTGATGTGGACAAGTAAATAATTATAGTCATAACAAATTGCCAAGCTAAATAAACTTTTACTTAATTCCGTCATATGTATACATATAGCTAGCTCTTTCCAGAGGTTAGATAGATAGATATAAATTACAGTTTTTATTTACCCTGCTAGCTCGTTCCTGAGGTTAGATAGATAGAGTATAAATTACAGTTTTTATTTATCATGCATGAGGTGTCTTATTGGATAGAAATTTGAACAGGTTACAAGTAAGAATGTAGAAAGAGCTTTGAGGTCAGTTAAGTAATTACTCACTAATTGCTACATAATCTATTATGATATTCTACCTCCTTAATATAAGATCTCTTTCATAGTGCTACGTATTTGTATAGGCTAAAGAGATCAACCATTGATTATGAGTCTCATGCTTTTGAGCGAGCGAAAGAGGTTCAAGCAAATCTATCCCATGAATTTCCAAGCCTTATCAAGTACATGCTCCCATCACATGTTTCTGGTGGATTTCAGCTGGTAAAACTCCTTAACATGAAACTTAATTATCGTTTCTTTTAGTGTTTGTCATGTTTTTATTGAGAAACAACTGATAACAAACACATGTGATGTACAAGAATGATGCACTCAGCACTAAATTTTGTAATGGCAGGGTTTTCCTAAACATTTCTGTGAAATGCATTTGCCCAAGGTTGATTCTATGCTTATTTTGGAAGATGAGAATGGAAGACAATATGGAACAAAATATCGTACCGAGAAGGCAGGCTTAAGTGGTGGATGGAGAGGCTTTTCCATTGCTCACAATTTACTTGAGGGGGATGTTTTAGTTTTCCATTTAATCCAGTCTCGCATGTTCAAGGTAATAGTTTTACAATTATGAGTAAATTAAGGGTCAATACAATGTTTGGTACTCATGATTCGCCCTCATTTTGGTTTTGGTCTCTATAATTTCAAATTATAGGTTTTGGTCCCTTAAGAGGCAAATTGGTCTGGGTTTTTATTAATATATGGGGACCAATGTTTTAAACGGAAAGAAACTTGAGGAACCGGAACTTGTGGTTTAAAACCTTAGAGACCAAAACCAAAATGAGAGCAAACTACAATGACCTAACGTCGTATTAATTAGCCCAAAAATTAATAAGTGAGAACTGAGTCAGATTGGTAATCTTTAGTGTCTTTTATGTCCTAAGGTGTTCATCATAAGATCTCATGGATCAAACGAAGTGGATGTTGCGCTCGGCCTTCTATATTTAGATGGTTGCATGAAGCCACATAATTCTAGTAAGTTTCCTATGAGTCTCATTTCTTTGTTGACTTTGACATTCCTATGTTTCTAATTGCTTTTGGCTATCTCATGTTTCTAGATGTTCCTGAAGAAAACGATCCAAGCAATGGCACAATGATGTGTGATGCTGACGTATCGCCATCAGATCAAATCTTTCTAGATCTTCCTCAAGAAAATGATCCAAGCAATAGCACAGGGATATGTTGTGCTGACATACCGCCATCAGATCAACATGAAAATACTAGTGATCTAGATGAACATCTTGGCTCTGAAGTTTTGAATGGGATTAGATTTTCAGAATCTTCGATCACTTTCGAAGAAGTCACTAGTATTGAGAAATTCAGCATTGTGGTTAATGGTTTGCTACTTGACTCAGAACTATCCAAACACCTCAAGACCAAGTACTATGAGCTTTGTTGTAGTCAAGGAATGTTTCTTCATGAGCACCTTCTTGAAGGTCAGAACTGTAAACTTGTGGTTGGAATGATATGTGAGACCATTAATATTGCTGATGCCATTAGAACCAGCAAGATCACAACCTCTTCAGATACTTTTGCAGTGTGGTATAAATCTTTAAAAGGCCTTGAAATCTTTGGCATGAACGTTAGTTTCTTGCTTGCTAGGCTAGAACAACTCATGAGTTTGGCTTCAAAATCCAAGAGGTACACGGAGACAAGAATCAAACGAGACAAAGCTAAAGAGGAAAAGGAAGTTCTTGAACTAAAGCTTGAGGAAGTGAAAGAGACTATTAGTAGACTTGATGTCGAGCTTGACACCCAAAATTTGAACCCTGAGGGGTTGGAGGCTGAGTTTAAAGATCTGGCTAATATTCCTTGGTGATATGGTAAAGATGATTTCTCACGTTTTATAAACATGTAAGCATCTGAATTTTGTCTTTTGGTAAAAGTTGCGCTTAGGCTTAGAAAGTTCTTTGTATTAAATGTGAAGCTCTAGGTTACTCACTAGCAAAGTCAATATCATATAGTAGTATATTCTTTCGGTCAATAGTATGTATTAATTCCTGAATGCCATGTCTGGACATTCCCGTTAACTTTGCAGTGTAGGAAATGTATACCAAATGATCAGAATTTTATAGATCTTGCTGTAAATGTAATTAATTATATCCTTCAATTTGATGGATATATTAAGTTGTGTCTTTTGAGTGATATTTTGGCAAGACCAAACCCACTATTGATGTAGGAAAATATTGATGTTCGATACTGTTGATTATATATACAAGCTCTTTCCTTTATTCTGATTTATTTTCTTTGTTGCGTGTTTGTCGTCAGCATTGTTACAGGTGTGTCGACTTTGTTACAAGTTTTTTAAGGATACTGTTCTGGTCCTTAATATAAGACATATTTGGAGAATTAATCTTATTCTTAAATATAAGACATAGTTTTCATAAATCAATTTATATGTCATTAATTTGATTAGGTTATAAATTTTGATTTCACAGTTGATTCTTTTGCAAGTTATACTGGGGAACCTGGGACGGATTCTTTAAGTTTTTCTATTAATCATGAACTAAAATGATGGGGATGCATTGATGTTTCATGACATCAATTTATGCTTGCGATTATTTGAGCCTGTTGTTCTATACATCATCAAGCTTGAAATTATAGGAACTTGATTAAAAACCGATGAAACTACGAAGTCCTACTTAAAAATAAGTTAATATTATATGAATTGCATATTAATTATTTCTAAGTTTTATGGTATTTATTGTTGCATTTTTGAAGTTTTAAAATCTGGTAAATTTAACCTCACTTTAATATGAACTGTTTCACACACACTCGTGTAGGCGCACACATGCACAGAGGCTAAACAAATTGTTTAAATTAGTTTATTTAAGTGATTTTGTGTTGTGTGAAGTAAACATGTGAAGAGTTGTCTCAGAGAGCAAGTGAGCTTTTGTGGTCTTGCCAAGCACCCACTAAGGATTGTTTCTTATTTGGGTTAAGTATCAATTTTGTCCATGAAATACATGTCCAGGAGCAATGTTGCTTTAGAAGTTTTTTTGGGAGCAATGTTACTCCGGAAGTATAAAAACGTAGCAATGTTGCCCCTTCGTTAACAGCCTCAAACGTTAGTTGACCGTATTATGCTGACGTGAATTGTCTATTTGGCATCTTTCTCACTTTTTTTTGGTTAAGTATTGATGTGAATTGTCTATTTGGCATCTTTCTCACTTTTTTTTGGTTAAGTAGCAATTTTTCCCTGAAAGTTTTTTTTGTCTCAATGTTACCCCTTCGTTAACAACCTTAATTAATTGTATTTGACACTTTCTATAAGCTTTATTCTCTCAGTCATTTCTGCTTATAATACACGAGAGGTTCGTTAATCGTTCGTATAGATAATTCCGTAGGCAAGTGATTATTGTTTGGAAAAATTCGTTTGAACTGCCTGCAACGTACTTGTTTGATCTTCTGTTCGGACAAATTCGTTTTTATTTTTTTGTTTGATTTGTTCAAAACATTTGTTCTGGACAAATTCTGCATACGAGTGATTATTGGGGAGGCCTGCGATGGAGGACGTCATTTGGGAAGAAGGGGTAGGCTATGTTTATTTTTTTTAGAAAAAATAATAATAATTTCCACCCCTACTCCCTCCTGTCATGATTATAATGATAAGACTGGATTGACGTTTTTTGAAGAAATTAAGGAAGCTAAATAAGTTATTTAATCATATCATACATTTTTAGACTTTCGGGGCAACATTGAGACCCAAAAAAAATTCCAAAGCAAAATTGCTTCTGAGAGTGTACTTCTAGGGCAAAATTGCTACTTAAAAAAGTGATAAAGATGTCACATAAACAATCTACGTCAGTATAATGCGGTTAACTAACGTTTGACCATTAGAGTTGTTAACAGAGAGGAAACATTGCTACGTTTTTGGACTTCCAGAGCAACATTGCTCCTAAAAAAACTTCCAGGGCAACATTACTCTTAAGCGTGTACTTCAGGGACAAGTTGATACTTAACCCTTTTTATTTTAGTTTCTTTATCGTTTATTGTTATTTTCAGAGTTTCCCCTCATCATGAGTGCACATTATATGCACATATCTTATGTGCTTAGGTATGAACATATATTTATATGTATATATATATATATATATATTATATTTCTTTAGATTTAAATTATATGTTGTTTTTCGACATGTTTTTTACACTAAATATCTCAAATTAATTAGTTTCCAATTCCTCATTTAGAAATATTTGTCTCAGAACACCAAATCATGGAAAAAAATGTCAAAAAGCGGTATATAATTTAAATCTAAATAAATGCAATACATAAATATATATATATATATATATATATATATATATATATATATATATATGCATATAATGTGGACTCCCTCATTTATCATTAGTTCATAACCCTCCATGGTCTCTGTTTTTCTTCCTCAAGCTAGCTATAGCTCATTTTCATAAACTCATATCATATTATTCATGTTTACCGGGTAAATCTTCCTTCTTCTCTATGTTTATCAAGGACAACAAATATATACTTAGTTAATTACCAAACCAATGGAACTGGTGAACCCAGCGATCTGGCCGGTTCAAACCGGGCTAAAAGTAGAGATGTTCTCTCATGTATACAAAATTGAATGAGCTACAATGTCATTTGTCATAAATTTTGTTGTGTATATACATTTTCAATATATTAATCAGATTGCTAGATCGGAACCAGTTTCAGTGTTCATCTCAATGATGAGCGCGATCTAATTTAGATGGGATAAATGTAATTTTCTTTTTTACCTTACTTTTTTCCAAAAAAAATTATTTCATAGGATACAAAATCTAGAACAAAGACACTATCTAAATTGTTAGTTTTCAAAAAAAAAATGATTTTGAAAATCATTCGTTGAAAATATGAAATCTAGTATGTTAAAATTTTATTTGAACAATGCAGATCTTGCTATAGTGAATAGCTCTTGGTTTTTATCATTGCGATGAGCACTGAAACTAGTTCTATCATATATGTTGTGTAAAAGAGCAAAATTTATGTTATTTTTTAATGTAAAATAACAATATTTGTTTTTATCCCCTCAGAGGAACCTGTAAATGTAATTCATCGTTGCTACTCGAAAAATCCAATATGGAGCCAAGCTTTTCAGCCACTCCTCCAAAGGTCTCTCTCTCTGGTGTTCTTTTTCTAATTTCCAGATTATTATTTTTTTTGTCATGTTTCAAATACTACAACAATACAATCGATTGCATTTCAGACAAAGAAAGGCAAAATAATATTTTTGAAATTTTTCCAACGATTTTTAATTTGTCTCTCTTCTTTCCTTAACATGTTTTTGATAGATTTTTACTCAGGGGTGTAAAAGACTTAGGCCCCGTTTGGATCGCGGAAAATGGAGGGAGGGAAAAGGAAAATTCAAATTTTCCAGTGGCAGCGGCTGTTTGGTTCAAATTTTTCTGGAAAATATTTTCCCGCCGGCGCTCAATTCTCCCACGTTCGAATGAAAATCGGTTCCCACCAAAAATGGTGGGAAGCCATTTTCCAAATGGCTCTTCGAAAATGGACTAAAGTCCAATTTACCCCTGAATCATAGCTACCTCTATAAAAGGGGACACCATGTGAGCTGAAAATTAGAGACCTGTGGAGAACGTAAAGGGCGAGTAGAATTTCAACGACGACTGTGCATTTCGCACAACAGGTTCGTTGGTTCTTCTCCGTCTTTGTTCTCTCTTTTTTTTTTTTTTTACTTTCAGCCTCTTTGGTTTTTAGCCTCTTCAGTTAGGCCATGGACAGCGAAATCCATGAATGTTTGGTTGAAGTGTTGGCCGCATGTTTAGCTATAGTTTTAATACTAAGAAAAGTGGTTGTGGCAATGTTTGTCGTAGCCACAAGTAGGCGTACGAGAGAAATCCCTTATAGCTCATTTAGGCTAGATTTCCACTCTAAGAGAGCGAACCTCAGAGCAATGGTATATACTAGCGACACCACTTGCTTCAATCAGATTAGGATGAACCGGGCAACATTTGATGCCCTGTGCCACATGCTGGACACAATCGGAATGTCGAAACAAGCAGTGCAATTAGAAAAATGACAAACAATATCTTGTATTTAACCTACCTTTAATATAAATTTCTAGTGTTATGTTATTACATTTTGGTTTTCTCCTCAAATTTCCCCTTATTTTGCGGGATGCTGCCGTTCACTCGTCTTGAAACAGAGGTTAACAGAGTAATGTCGTCTTGAGCTTGCAAGATGTTCTTGGTTACTCAAAATAATTCTCTTTATTGAATTGAAACTTCGTATGAAAATCTATTGAAAACTATCCGGTATTACTTTCGGATTACTCAAGTAATGAGGATTCGGTTCGCGTGTAATTTGATTACTTTCAGAAAATCTGTTTTGCAAGTATCAAAGCCTCTCGACATTACTTTCCAAATTACTTGAGTAAGGTTCGCAAGTAATTTCGTTATTTTCTGCCAAGTCGATGTTACTTTCATCTTTTACTCGAGTAACGTTTTGTTTCAAAGCAAGTAACGCTCATCTCGTTTGCAAGTTTAATAGCCTCTCGACATTACTTTCGAAATTACTTGAGTAAGGTTCGCAAGTAATTTCGTTATTTTCTCGCCAAGTCGATGCTACTTTCATCTTTTACTCGAGTAACGTTTTCTGTTTCAGCAAGTAACGCTCATCTGTTTGCAAGTTTAATAGCCTCTCGACATTACTTTCGAAATTACTTGAGTAAGGTTCGCAAGTAATTTCGTTATTTTCTGCCAAGTCGATGTTACTTTCATCTTTTACTCGAGTAACGTTTTGTTTCAGCAAGTAACGCTCATCTCGTTTGCAAGTTTAATAGCCTCTCGACATTACTTTCGAAATTACTTGAGTAAGGTTCGCAAGTAATTTCGTTATTTTCTCGCCAAGTCGATGTTACTTTCATCTTTTACTCGAGTAACGTTTTCGTTTCAGCAAGTAACGCTCATCTCGTTTGCAAGTTTCATAGCCTCTCGACATTACTTTCGAAATTACTTGAGTAAGGTTCGCAAGTAATTTCGTTATTTTCTCGCCAAGTCGATGTTACTTTCATCTTTTATTCGAGTAACGTTTTCTTTCACAAGTAACGCTCATTTGCCGAGATTTGATATTACTTTCGAAATTACTTGACCCAAATTCTCTGGATATTACTTTCAAAACGACCCTATATGATTGTGTTTGCAACTTCCATTGTCACTGCAATGGCCAAGTCAAAGTACATTGAAATTTGAAAGCCACAATATTAAATACAATGAAAAAAAAAACATTTAAAGAAAAATAAAATAATTAATTTGAATATGCGTTAGGGAATAAAGATCTATACTTTTAAATACAATGAAAAAAACATTTTTGCAAACATAAATAGATGAAAAAAAAAACATTTTAAAATCACTAATGGATGTGCAACGAATAGATGATTTAGGGAATTATTTATACATCTCTCGTACCTTCTTAATTTAAAGAAAAATATTATTCTCCTATTTCCTAGCTTAAATTTAAAGAACTATAAAATAATTGATTGCCAACCAACTCCATATTATTCTCCTATTTTCTAGCTTAAATTTAAAGAAAAATAAAATAATTGATTGCCAACCAACTCCATATTATTCTCCTATTTTCTAGCTTAAATTTTAAGAAAAATAAAATAATTAATTTCAATATGCGTTGAACAATCCGATCCGATGATATAGGGAATTATTTATACATCTCTTAAAATACGAATAGATGAGTTTTTTTTTTTTTTAAAAAAAAAAAAATAAATAAATTAAAGAAAACCCTTGAAACGCCCGATTAACAAAATATTACTTGCGCCATATTTTTTTAAATTAAAAAAAAAAAAAAACACAAAATCTTGCAAAGCAGAGACGCAACGTATTTTCTTCTTTCATTTCTATGTTTAAAATAATATTTTATATTCAGGGGTAAAATAGTATTTTGCGTCATTTTCCTATCTTATTTTCTTCCAACCAAACAAAAATTTTCCAATCAACCCATTTTCTTTTCCATTGCAAAACAAACGCATCGGGAAAATATTTTTCATTCCATTCCATTCTTTTCATTTCCATTCCTTTCAATTCCCACCATTTCTTTGATCCAAACGGGGCCTAAGTGTGAGGAAATTTGATAAATGTATATTTTATAATTAAATATATATAGATTTTGAATTATGTTGGATCAAATCTATGAATATTTTATATCTATTTAATTTATTTTATATAGATTTTCTCTAATTATAATATTAAGGGTAAAAAATAATATTTCTACCAAATCTATTCAAATATATTTTATTTTGTAGATAATATAATATATATTTTTGAATGAATAGGAATTCCATTAAAAAATGGGAAAAGAGTACAGCAGAAAAAGAAGCATATTACAAAATAAGTTTGAATCTAGAAAAACTAAACTGAGAATGAACTACAATAGCCTTTACTGACGCTAAAATCCCTTCTACAGTGAAATTAGCCGCAGCAAAAATTCATTTGTTCCTAACTTCCCAAAGCTTCCAACAAGTGATACATACACCAATCTTCCAAGAAGAGTCCAGAGAGGAGGATTGAATGATTAGTGTCAACCAGCTTCTAATGTCTAATATGAAGAAATCAGTACACATATCTGAAGGCAGGATTTTCCTCCAAACTTTAGTGGCCATAGAACATCCCTTAAAAATGTGATCTAGACTTTCCTTGATGCTTTGACACAGAGAGCAAAGATAATCTGAAGTCATACCCCGTCTTAAACGTTCTTCATTTGTTAATAACCTCGCCTTCAGCAAGAGCCAGGTAAAGGTTCTAATTCTTTGCGCCATAGGCAGCTTCCACATTGTGGTCCAGATGGTCTTGCGATCATTCCAGTTGAGAGATTCCAATGCTCGATAGGCTGATTTGGTTGTGAAATCCCCATTCTTCGTTAAGATCCATGTACAAGGCCGAGCCGGTTGTGATCACTGAAGAGGAGTTGCTGAAATGTCTTTCAGGGTGTCCGGGGGAAGGAGATTTTGAAATAAATTCCAACGCCAAGAGCCATCATCATTTACATATTCCGATATCGCCTTTGATCTATCCTGATTCGAGATAGGGGAGAAGGATATGTGCTTGAGGGGGCCATGCTCCCCTACCCAAAAGTCATCCCAGAATTTAACTTGGCTTCCATCACCAATATTCCATTTCACATAACAGGTATAATATTTTGAAGGTATGGGTCTGAACCGTGACTTTCTCCAAAAAGACCAAGAGAAGTTGAAGGCATATGGCGCCGGATATATGCAGAGGTGGGGTCCTAAACCGTCATTTTTGTTAGAACCCAAAAGTATAAAAAGATACGACATAGAGAATAAATCGAATCAAGTATCATAAATTATTATATAGATATATCAACGAGGCCCCATGGCAAGAAAGAACTTCAGCTTTGACACACAATCACTACTACGAGAATTATGAGCAATATTCCTTCAGTTGAGGGCAGGGGCGGATTTAGGGGGCTAGGGGTGGCCCCCGTCCCCTAAAATTATAGAAAAGGACTCAAAAATTTAGGGAATCATATTTCAGCCTTATAAAAATTTCAATGTTTTTACTTTAGTCTCTAATAAAGGTGTCATAGAGGGACTAAAATGAAAATATTTAAATTTTTACAAGACTGAAATATGATTCGTGAAACTTTGGGTCCTTGTCTGTAATTTTCACCCCCTTAATGTTATTTTCTGGCTCCACCCTTGGTTGGGGGATGTAGCCTAACTGGAAAGTTAGTTTCTATTTATTTTTGTTTTGACTCTTTATGAATTTCCATTTATGAATATTATTTATAAATTTTATATTAATTAATACATTTTAGTTTATTTTAATTATATATATATTTGTCTTGTTCGTCACATGATTTGCTTTGGCAGACCACCAATAAAATTTAATATATGGGTAATCTCGATGGACTAGGAGATGAAGGGAGAACCTAAATCTAGAGTAATAGACACAAATTATTTAGGCTAGGGATAGTTCTAGTTATTTGTGGTGATAAGAACTATAGTTTCATGGTTTAATTAGTTGTGAGTGTTGTGGGAGTGAGTTCAACACGAATTAAAAAAGGACTAATAATTTGGGAAAATATTAGGACATTTTAGGAATAGTTTATCACTATAATTAGTTAAACAGTCAACTAAAAATAATAGAAATTAGCAACCTTTGGGTAAAATATTGAACCCAACTCCTTAAATGATTGTTATATTCTCATCTTTATTTTCTTCTCACTCAAAACACATATAAGCGCACACTTGCACACACACAAACACACAATGAGAAGTGTTTGGAAACCCTAAAAGTCATGGTTTTATAAGTCATTTCTGCAAGCCAAGACAAAACTTCTGTCACATACTTACCTCATAAATTGTATAAGTTATTCTCCAAAACTAATCCAAACACACATAAAATTAAGTTTTGGATTAGCTTATGTTAAGTGATTTTACACAACGTTTGAGGAATTTACCACTCGTAGCGCAAAAGAAATTTTTTTAGGGGTAAAGAGGCAAAAATCCCCACCATCTTTTTTTAATAAGAGGTAGAGAGGCAAAAATCCCCACCATCTTTTTTAAATAAGAGTTGCTGATGTCATAAAAAAATTTGGGTTGCAAAAATACCTTCCACGATTTAGAAATGGGCCTAAAATACTTACCTCCGGTCCTAATTATAAGAGCTAGTTGACTTTTTTTGGAGAGATTAAGGAAGTTAAATAAGTTATTTAATCATTTCATATGTTATGTTTTCTTAGATTATATATTAGTTTATTAGTCAAATTATTAAGTTTGAAGAAAAAATTAAAAATAATAATACTTTAAGCTAATTTAATTAGCTTCCTTAACCTCTCCAAAAAAGTCAACTAGCTCTTATAATTAGGACCGGAGGGAGTACTTCCGTTAAATTAAGCTACGTTGACCATGTGTGTGAAAATTTTGACCAGATGCAGTGACGTGAATGCTGAGTTGGCAAAAT
This sequence comes from Acacia melanoxylon, assembly GCA_019022615.1. Taxonomy (NCBI): domain Eukaryota; kingdom Viridiplantae; phylum Streptophyta; class Magnoliopsida; order Fabales; family Fabaceae; genus Acacia; species Acacia melanoxylon. Next base: position 3,487,283 of record JAFJYJ010000051.1, on the reverse strand, counting down.
TAATTTCTTGCGTGGCAGTGTGAGTGAACAAGAGAAGCACGTGAGGTGTCAGGTACCAAGGTATGTGTGCCGTGATCTTGCATCAATAATAGAGGATTTGCAAGTTAACTAGTGAGGCTCTCCAAGCTAACGGAACTGCTGACTATTTTTCACCCACTGACAGTCTGACACTGTGTTGTATTGTTTCCATGGTTATCAGAATCGGACCGGACCGGCCGGTTCCAACCGGGAACCGTCGAACCGACTGAACCGTCTCGAAACAAGTCGGAACCGGGTTAACCCACGAACGAGTCGAACCGGAAACCGGTGTGACCTTGGCCGAACCGTCTTAACCCGCCATTTGATTGGTCTAAACCGGAGTTTTTTTTTTTTTTAAAAAAAGAATAGGCTACAATCCAAAAACCACTTTTCTAATGTTTTGTCCCATGCAAAGAATCTTAATTCCTTCCCCTTATTCTATTTTTCCTCTATTTTTGTAACAAGACAAATTAATTACATATACAAATTAAACCATACAGCTTCCTTTAAACTTATGCATATTTTACATCTTTATAAAGTCAAACTTATTATTAACGTATGTCCTTCATATTCTGATTTTACCTAGGAGTTGATTGATCTTAATGATGATTATCATGTTGATGATTATTAGTTTAGTGATTGAAGGTGAGAATATTTTGTTATGATGTAGGTGGGAATATTTTGTTATCATATACTTGGTTTTTGATATTTTGTTATCTTGAATGTTTGTGATTCTATTATAAATTCAGTGTCATTGAGTGGTATATGATGCTTTGATATCAATTTGTAAAGAAAATTGTAAACAATATTTGACAAGTATATAATTATTTGGCTACCGATTTAAAGTCTTGAAATAATATATAGTATTTGGAATTATGGATTATGTGATAAGAAATTAAATTATTTCTCATTTTTTAATTCCTCACTGCTTTGGTCGGCCGATCCCGGGTTGATTTCCGGCTCCGACCCATCGAACTCCTTAACCCAAGACCTCAACCGGTTCACTGATCGGTCCGAGTTTAATTACCTTGATTGTTTCCAGTTCATTATTTCCCCTTGAAGACACTGTTTGAAATCATTTAAAAAAAAAAAAAAATGTGTGAATTAAAATCTAGCTTAGGTTCTTTATCAACTTTGAAATCATCATTTTTTTTTTTTTTTACACCAACACGATCACCAGTCCTAGCCTCCTCCATTTGTGGAGATTCATCTTCAATCCAGCTCTTGTATTTTTTTTTTTTTTAAAAAAAAAATTCTTCCTCACCCGCCACGTCCAACTACTATTATGATTAGGCAAAGAGTCCATGTGGATAGAACAGCCAGGTTATTGCAATTCTTAACGGACGTTATTACAATTTAACAGCAGTAGCATTTTAGGCTTTTTTTTTAAAAAAAAATAATAAATGAGTATTCTTACAAGCTTGTTTATGGTTTAAAAAAGATTGGGTTAAGTAGCAATTTTGTTCTGAAAGTTTTTTTGAGTTAAATTTTACCCTAGAAGTTTTTTTTTTTGAAGTAATGTTGCCCCTCCGTTAACAACTCTAACGGTCAACTAATGGAGGGGTAAAATTGCTCCAAACAAAAACTTCCGGGGCAACATTGCTTCAAAACAAAACTTCTGGGGCAACATTGCTAAAAAAAAAAAAAATTCAGGGGGCAAAAATGCTACTTAACCCTTTTTTATATTTAATATTTAATTTTGCAATAATGACTTGTTAATGAAAATGCAACCCTTTTTTATCTTTGCCTTCGTTGATTTATGTAATTTGGCCTATTTAAAGTAGGCTTATTTTTTTATCTATTTGAAGTAGACCTGTTTTGCAGTGAAGTCTGTGGCCTATTAGCCTAATTATAAAAGTTTTAAAAATATAGGTCTCTTTAACAGGGCACAGGCTAAAAAAAATGACATCTAATAGGCTACAGGCTTGGTCTATTAAGGGTGAAGCCTGGGCTGGCCTGTTTCCACCCCTAGATTATAAATAAGAATTAAAAGTATATGATATCATAAATATCAATTTTAACATTTTTTGGGTTAAATAGCAATTTTACTCCGGGAGTTTTTTTTTAAAGAATTTTGCCTTTTTTTTTTTTGAGCAATTTTGCCCCGTAAGTTTTTTTTGAGCAATTTTGTCTTCCGTTAACAATCCTAACTAATGCAGGTTGACTCATTAGGGTTGTTAACAAGAAAGAAGCAAAATTGCCCAATTTTAACTTTCGGCGCAAAATCACTTAACTCAAAAAAATTATATATATTTTTACACATTTACCTTTTTTCCGGTGTTTCCAGACACGCACTAACTTCGAGCAAAAAAAAGACACGCACTAACGATTGTTTGTAATTTTGGTTTATTTGGCGGACAAGAGTAGCCTGTTTGTATGATGACTGAAGTTATTTTACTAGACCTAGTTCGTGTTTGGGTAATTAATTTTGTTTGACCAAAAAAAAAAAGGTAATTAATTTTGGGAAAATATCAGTGAGGTCCTAAATAGAAAAATATCAAGAAAGTCTCAACCTCAAATCCCCTATCAAAGGGATTTTTTTTTTTATATTAATTACGAAATTCCAATATAAAAAAAGTCTTATTCTCAAAATAGGTTTTCATGTTGCTAAAACGACTTTTCCCGTTATTAAAATTTCCTTATGAAAATATTGTTCTCAAAATGGTTTTTCATGTTTTCAAAATGACTATTCCCGTTTATCAAAAATTTTCTAGGTTTCTAAAATTCTACACGCAGGAGAGAAAAACTCGGAAAATTTTTTACAACAAAAAAAAATTATATTGACAACATGAACAGTGGCGGAACTTGAAGGAAAAGTTTGGGGGCCAAATAGTAGTGGGATTCGGGGCGCGCGCCCGATTTTTTTTTTAAGGAAGCATTAAAAATGAAAAGAATAAAAAAAATATTCATGAAATTAAGTCAATTAATTTTATCTACAAGTGTAGTGTAGAATGGGTAAAAAAAAGATAAGAAGGATACACCACAAAAGTAAATTTTTCGATAAGCTAAAAATTTCAGGTAATTAGAATGAAATATAGAAAAGAATGACAAAATTAACATAAATCATACAAGACCCCACATAACAAAGATTGAATTATAAGCCCAAAGATATAAAAAAGAGGAGAAAATGTAAAATAAAAAGAAGAAGAAAAAGAAGAAGTTGGGGGGCCAAAGTTGTATTATTACACTAAAAAAAAAGTTCCATTAAAAAATTGTACATAATTTTCTTTTGGGGGGCCATGTCATAAGGAAGATCCGCCTCTGAACATGAAAAGTCATGTTGACAACAATATTTTCATATGACAATTTTAACAATATAAAAAGTTATTTTGACAACGAAACTTTTTTAATATTGGAATTCCGTAATTAATTTTTTGATATTTTTTCTCCTCTTTGAGACCTCACTAATATGTTCCCATTAATTTTGTGGCGTAACGAGGAAAAGGCTAAAAGTCTCGAATCCACATTTTTGTACTCATTCTTAAATAAAAGAGTTTTATTTTAAAAAAAAAAAATCATACACTAAAAATTAATATTTGAGTTGAAACTGAAAAAATATTTTAGCTAGTATTAGAAAATATATATTTCTAAATACAAGACTAAAAATTAATTAATATGAGATACTTTGTATAAAAAATATTTCTAAATAAATTATATAATTTAATCTAAATAAATTCAATACATTAAAAATAAAAAAAATGCCACAACCCCAAAATTTAAAAAAGATGAGCATGTAAAGATGGCATGAAATAGTCTCCCTCTTATTATCGGGTTGGTTTTTTATTAGGTCTATTTTCTTAGTCTATTCCCTCTAATTAGAGGATTAATATTTTTTATATATATTCTATTTATATAGATTAGATTATATGCTGTATTTTGAATTTTTTTTTACACCTAGTATCTCAAATTAATCAATTTCCAGGATATTGGGTTACAGGAAAAATATTTTTGAATGTAGGACTAAAAATTAATTAATTTAAGATCTTGGGTGTAAAAAAAAAAATTCAAGATGCAAAGATATAATATAATCTAAATAAATAGAATATATAAAAAAATTTAAAAAAATAAAAAATCCTAATCTCTCTAATTAGAGGGAATAACATATAAAAAGTATATAAGAGAATAATGAACTCCTTATTATCGGCTTTTCTCATTCTTCTACGCACTTCCATTTTCCACACAAATGCCACGTTTTCTTTAGATGGTGTCCTTTTTTTCATGTGCCAGCTGTTTATTAGCATGAACCCACACATGCTGCGTCAGCATGGCATCGTCACACTTCCTTAGGCCCTAAGGACCGTTTGGTAGAAAAAGATTAAAGAAGGAAATGGAAGATCCCAAAGTTCCCATAGATTTTGGATGTTTGGTAGAATAAAGTCAAATCAAAGATCTTCCTGGTGAGTGATCATCTTCCCTTATTTGAGGGAAGATCTTTTCATCCGAAAATGGAAGGAAAGTTACAATTTTCCTGGAAAGTGTTTTTTTGACAGATTTAGCCCGAAATTTAAACTTGGCGAAAAGTTTGAATTTGACGATTTTTTTTTTCACGAGTTCGAACTTAACAAGATTTTTTTTTAAAAAACATATATTTTAGCAAAAAAAATATTTTTCTTTTTTATTTGAATTAATTTATTTTAAGGGTAAAATAAAATTTTCCTAGTTCTTTACCAATTACCACCTCTTCATTTTCTTCCTACCAAACAACTCAAGCCATCTTCCCTTATCTTTCAAATCTTCCTTTCCCTCTCCACCAATTCTTTGTACCAAACGGGTCCTAAGATTTTTAACGGTTTGCTTGGCATGGTAATAATATATTTTTTTAAAAAATAAAAAAAATAAAAAAATAGTCAAGGGTCTGGATGGAAGAATCTTATAAGAATATAACAATATTGGAATATTATTTTTTAAAATAAAAAGATCAATTTTATAAAATAAATAAAATAATTAAAATTAGAATTGGTGAAATGTGTTTTGGGAATGTTGAATTAATAAAACATCTGTTTTAGAGAAAGTTACTGAAAAAATATTGAAATGAGGATAAATAACTTTTTATATGGTGAAAATGAAATTTGGATGTACAATGATCCGAGGAAATTCTTCTTGCGTTTAGTTAATCCAAAAAAATTATTAAGATAATAATTTGTTTGAGTTTTCATATTAGATACTATTTCGATCTTAATTATAAGATCAATTGACTTTATTTAAAAAAATTAAGGAAAGAAATAAGTTTACTTAATCATATCATATATTATGTATCTTTAGATTATATATTAATTTATGAGGTTTATACTTCTCATATTGCATGAGAAGAGGAATATTCCTACCCACACATTAAATGGTGGATCCACATCTTTTTTATTAAAAAAAAAAACTTAAGCATGGAAATGGTGAGACCCACATTTTTTATATCTATGACATAAGGATACACTTCTTCTACAACATGAGAAGTGTATTTTCCTTAATTTATTAGTCAAATTAATTAGTTTGGATAAAAAAAAATTAATTAGCTTCTTTAATATATTAAAAAAATCAACTTAATATTGTAATTTGAAGAGAAAGGAGAGTAGAGTGTAGGACCTTCCTGAACTAGATGCTGCTCTAGAACCTTCCTGAACTAAAGCCGGAGGCAAGGTGTTGGAAAGTAAAAGGAACTTTCATTTTCTTTTTTTAATAAAAAGGTTAATTAATCATATAAAATAATAATTTCATAATACTCCCTTCCATATAAGCGTATATGTTATGATCATTAAATTATAGAGTATATCAGTTTATCAACAAAGAATTAATCTTTTTTTTTTGTAAAGAAAAGTTTAGGTGGAGTAGACAGTAGTACCGCACCAGATTGAGAGAGTGCTTACGATATATATACTTTAAAATAATTTATTTATTTATATAAGTCTCTATAAAAATAATTATCTTAAACTTATACTTTTTTTGGTCTTTATTATAAGGCATTAACTAAAATATTTATTTGGTCCTTTTATAAGGCACTTACTTGTTCTCAAGAAGCATTAATTATTCTTTTCCATTAATGCTCCTAATAAATAAGCGTAATTGGTGAAAGTAATAATTAAAATGATATTAGAATTTAGTGGAATTAGTAAGGATAATATTGAAGTTATTTAAATTATGGACTAACTTTATTGACTTTAACTATTTTTATTGGAGATAGGATATTGTCATTACCAATTTTATGTCACTACCAAGTCACTACCACTTTTTTCTTCGTTAGATCAAAATCTCATATACCTTTTTCATTTCTCTCTCTTATTGAGATTTTGATCTAACGCTGAAAAAGTGGTAGTGACTTGGTAGTGATATAAAATTGGTAGTGACAATATCCTATCTTTTTTTATTGATACGTGAGAATCGTCCCAAATTTCTCTTTCCTTCCATAAATATAGGGAGCAGGTCCTCTCACAGTCCCCCCTCTTCCCATCCTCTCGCTTGATCAGATCTCAAATCTGATCCGTCCGGACGGACGAGATATTACTCCCGTCTAATTTTTTTTTTTTTTAAAAAAAAAAAATTTTTCTTTTGAAAAAAATTTGATCGGTTTATATGACCGGAAGGATGGGGAGAGGGGGGACAATGAGAGAATCCGGACCATAAATATATGCTCAACCCACTCACATTTATGCACGATTCCTTCTTGCAACACTCAGATACGATACTCATCGAAATACAAATCGCCCTAAGCAATCATGAGTGCCCCCGACGATTCGATCCGCCTCCACCCTGTAGGCACCTTAAGCAACGTCACCGGCAGCCGACGCAGAAACAGAGAGAAGATATTTGCCAATATATTCAATTGGGACAAGTCCGTCCACGCTGCCGGTGAGCCAGAATCGGAGCAGGTCCTGGTCGTCCGCGGCCGGAATGGCTCTTTCCGAGACGCAACCCCTTCCCGATCCAGTGTAAAACACGAACTTCTCGCTGGAATCTTCAATTAGAAGTCGTCCGGTGGATAAGACGGCGGAAGATCGTCGGATCTGGTTGTCCTCCGCCTTCCGAACGGTTCCTTCAGCGATTCCCTTAATCAATTTACTGGTTGATTAGTTTCGATTGATTTGCATAGGATCGTATTGTTTTGCATTGGTGATTGTGAATTTGTTGCTATTGGTTCTCTGTTTCAGGCTTTGGGCGATTTGTGGTGCTATTTCACTTTCATTGTTGAATTGTTGAAGCTAATGTAATTTAATAGCTAGGAAGAAGCATGAGCTAAGAATTGAAAGTGGATTCATTGATTTGCTTCATTCCTTATGTCGCTTGATTTTAATTTATTGTTGGTTACGACGCCTATTAGTTTCACCGATTTGCCACGATGCTTCATTACTTTACCTTCGATGTTGATCGTTGATATAAGGCGATTTGGCCAAAAAAAAAATTGATAAAGGTGCGATATAAGTATTCAGAACTGATTTAGGTTTATAAAATTTTTAATAGGAGATTTTTCTTCAATTTCCCTAAATTTAATTGTGTTTTTTTTTTTGGGTAAAAAAGAGAGGCATTCAGCCTATATATTAAAAGGTTGTTGGGGCAAACAAATAAAGATGAAGAACAAACAAAGGTTGTTGGGGCAAACAATCACTAATGAGCACTGATCTGATCTAAGGTTGTTGGGGCAAACAAACAAAGATGAAGAACTAGATAAGCCTTCCTGCCATCAGCCAAGGAATTCTGTGCCCAAGGTATAAATTGAAGAATAACCTCACAGTCTTGTGAAAGTAACGCACGTATTTGCACCAGAACCATACTGCAGTTTGGTCCTTCCCTGCCCTGTATCAGTTTATCTATCAAAACTTTTGAATCAGATTCCACATAAATTTAATTGAATTGAAAATGTGCTCAATGTTGTAGGAAAAATGTATCCTCATATCATAGATACAAAAAGATGTGTGTTCCACCATTTCCGTGTTTGAGTTTTTTTTTAATAAACAAGATGTGGGTCCCACTATTTCATGTGTGTATAAGAGTATTCTTCTTCTCATAGAGAAAAGTGTAAACCCCATTGAATAAGGGTAAAAGATTTCTCCAGTCACTAGAGATAAGTTATCTTTAATGACCCTCCAAACTACGTCATTTTGAATTAATGAAGGGTGTTTCCGTAATTTTTCTTACTTTTTTATTATATAAATTTTATCGAAACACCCTTCATTAATTCGTCTAAAATTACAAACACACTCTTCATTAATTCAATACGACGTAGTTTTAGGGTATTTGAAGATAAAATTATCTCCCTGGAGAAATACTTTCCCTTTTTATAATATAGGTTTTTGAAAAAATATATTTTATTTTAGGTTAGATAATAGCTTAATAGATATTTTATATTGTCTAAAAATATGAAAAAATAATATGAGAAAAAGAAAAGAAAAGAAAGCCACCAACCCACCATGACGTACAGTCCAACCCGTCAGCATGCTGGTCTTTCTAGCCTGACCTATCGGGTTGTCAGCCGGTTGAATATGTGTTGGCCCATATTACTAGAGTGCAGCCTTTTAGAGTATGTCCGGATTGACTTGAGGCCCATCTCTCTCTGCATTTCAAATATCACTCCAGTGTGAGAATATATCCCCTTATATCAAAAAAATAAAATAAAAATATTCACCCATCGTCCTTGGGTTCAACTAGAGAAGGGGTCAGACTTCCTCACCTAAAGGGAGGGGGTTCGATCCTCCGCGTCACTGCGATATCCTCTTCTAGGGAAGTAGAAGTAGGATGAGAAATTCTTAGGGGCCCAATCGTGTACTAGAAGATCTAAACGCTATGCCAGTAGACCCAACCCTTTTCCTAAAATTTATTATCAAAATAAAATAAAATATATTCCCTTATACATATATTTATTATTTTATTATTTATATTATTTGTTTATGTTTTTTATTATATTCTTTTTTTTTTAATTCTAAATTTTAACCCAACCCTTTTCCTAAAATTTATTATCAAAATAAAATAAAATATATTCCCTTATCTATGAATTCACATTTCTGCTCATCCAAACATAATTAAAATCATATGGCTTCTAATATTTTAAATAAAAATTGCATATGATTTCTAGCCATCTAATAAATTAGAAAACGGTAAAAATATATGACTTCTAGCCATATAAAAATGAATCAAGTGAATATGATTTCTAGCCATATTGTAAGAGAGAAAAAAGTATATGGCTTCTGACCATATTGTAAGAGAGAAAAATGTATATGTTTTCTGACCACATAAGAACAAAATAGGAATAAAAGACATATGACTTCTGGCCATATAGTAGAAATCAAAGTGATATTACTTCTAGTCATATAATTTAGGAAAAATTCTTTTTAGGTCTCAAAGGACTAAGAAAATGTTAAAAAAGTCTCAAGGGAAATTCAAATGTCATAAAAATCCCAAAGAGTTATTAATTCCACAAGTGAAGTTGTTAATCCTATAGATGAAAATTGTTAATCTCACAGAAGGAGTTGTTAATGAGACTTTTTTGATATATGAATTTCCCTTTAGACTTTTTTGATATTTTCTTGGTTCCTAAGATCTGAAAGGAATTTTCCCTATAATTTAAGAATAGAAAATTAGAGCAATGTGTTTTAGAATAGAAAATTAAAGAGATATGACTTATGGTCATATAATTTTGGAATACACAATTAAAGCGATATGATGTCTAGTCATATAATTGCAAAATAGAAAATTAAAGCAATATGAATTTTGGTCATGTAATTTTAGAATAGAAAATTAAAGTAATATGGCACTTGACCATATAATTTGAGAACACGAAATTAAAGTAATATGCCTTCTGGTTATATAATCTCAGAATAACCACTTAAAGCAATATGACTCTTGGCCATATAATTTAAGAACAAGAAATTATAATAATATGCCTTCTGGCTATATAATTTCAGAATATGAAATCAGATGTGTATAGCTTTTGGCTATATGAAAATAACAATAATAATATAAAAGAACTTGTAAAAAAAATATAAGATATAAAAAACAATAATAATTTCCAATTTTACCCATGGACCTCGATATTTATAACAATCGGTAAAATTATTTATTTAATTTTATATAGTGGCTAAGATAATCCCAAATAAATCTCTAATTAAAGTTGTTTGATCTGTGGAATGTTGTTGGCATATTGTATCGGGTTGCTCCCTAAGATCCTCACCTAACTTTTTAATCAAATTAATATATTTTTAAGCAGCAAATGTTTTAGTCGTTATTATTTTCATATAAATGTTGGGATGTCATTTTAACTTTGAATTATTTTCTTATTAATTTTTATTTAAAGAGGTATTAATGACCTAATCTAGGTCCCCATGTGCTGCGACAGAGCCTGAGGCAATGGTTTCCTTTTAATTCCTCCACTGCTTTTAACATGTACAGTAAACATTTTTAAATAAAAGACAAGGAGCCCTATATTTTAACATAAAAATAGCCACCGCTGGTTAGCTCCTTGTCTTTTACAAAAAGGGAAAAAAAATGAATAACCTGCTGTAAGTCTGAAGCCATTTTTTAAATAAAAAATAAATATTTTTAGAAAATAAAAAATACTTATATCATGTTCCTTATATTTATTTCGTTAAGTTCTTCAATTACATGTGATTGTGTATCTTATTTTTGAATTATTATCATTTAATTATAGAGAAATACTTACATACTTCATGAGTACCACGCCATCTGAACCCTATCAAATAAAAACATAACTACTCAGAAAATTTTAATTCTAGTTAGCTAATGACTTACATGAAAAAAAAAATCAAATTCTATCTTATTTTTTTAAAAAATATTAGTTGATCATTTTGTTTTAGTTTTTTTTTTCCCTCTTAACTCTAAGCTTATATGAAAAAAATATGGAAAACTTGATATAATTGATATATCGAACTTTATGTATGTATGGTTATTAGAAAATCACAGATTAATAATTAATTAATCAACAACTCTCCCTAAAGAAATAACAACCACTTAATTACTGGTAATGTCAGCAATAAATGTATTTACAAACAACTTGTGGGAATAGCGGACAGAAGCTGCACTGCCGAACGTTTCTTTCCTCTTTGGCTGAAAAGCTGAATAAAGAATTAATTTTTGATTACTAATGGCATGAGTCTTAGTGATTTGGATTCTCTCATAATTTATTGTCTTATTTTCTTCTTAAAATCACATTTTTACTGTTAGTTTAAAAAATGGATGGTTCGTGTATCATATTTTATAAAATTATTGTTGTAGACATAAATAAATAAATTTATACCGTTAAAATATGATCTAAATAATTCATAACGGCAACACACAAAAAATTTTAAAAAATTAAATTATAAAATATTATAATAATAGTTTTAAAAAATATTAAATATGAACCATTCTTTTTTTGATCTGAGGGTAGAGATGAGATTCTGAGAAGAAAATGAAAAAATAAAAAAAAAAGATCATGAGAGTATATCTTCTTGAGTTTTGACTTTTGAGGCTACATGTGTGAGAGATTAAATCCAAAATAGACAATCTTTCCTAGTTTTTTTATTTTGTCAAAAGAAATATATGTTAGGGTTAATATTATCTTTAGTCCTCAAGTTTACTCTTATTTTGGTTTTAATCCCTTAAGTTTCAAATAATTAGTTTTGATCCCTTTAGGGGTAAAATGGTCCAGATATTTATTGATTTAGAGGGACCAATGCTTTAAAAAAAATGAAACTTGAGATACTAAAACCTTTGTTTTAAAATTTGAAGGACCACCATGTCAAAAATATTTGAGGGAGCAAACTTAAAAAATAAAAAATTATATTAGCCCTTTTTTTAATTTAACAGGACACTGAAAAGGCATAAGGCCAAAGCCCAAACAGTAAAAACCTAAGCCCAAATAACACTATAGCTACTTATCTAATCCCAGGTCAAAGAAAGAATGCCAAAGATAGAATGCCACTTGTGATGCGTGAAAATCAAGCATACAGGAAGTTTTGTTTTTTTTAAGAAATGAGTGATCAACATACCTCATTTTAGGCACAAAATGTTGCTGTTTTGGGCAGAAGAGGGAAGTGAGAAAGGAGAGAAGCCCATTTCACCAGCGTCTTCTGATTCTTGTGGGTGTTCAAGGTACCTTCTTTTTCTTTCTGTTCTTTCTCTCTACGTCGTCTTCTTTGCTTTCAACAAACGTTTGTGCACATATTTGTGGGTTTCCAGAGTTACTCAAGAAATCACAAGCTTTTCTGATCCTGAGAAGAATGCCACGGCTTGGTTCAACAATGGAAAGCAGGTAATTTTGAATATGATCATCCCTCTGCTCATGAACTGATTTTTGTTGCTTTTACATCTAGCCATTACTTGCTTTGTTGTTATTGTTGGTTTTCGGGTGATTCATGAATGATTTGCATGTTTGGGCAGTAGCTTGATTTAATTAAAGCCAGGGAAGGCCTTGTGATGTCTTTTCAGTTTTTAAAAAAGAGCCATTAAAGTTATGCTAATGGCCTTATAATATGGTGGCATTTCTGTTAAGCTCTCTTGAAAGTAAGAGTTCCCGTGTTCGATTCCTCAGGCTTCTACCTCAGGCACTAACAGGCTACAGCCAGAATTTATAGTAATATATATTTTCTTCTTAATGTAATACAGCAGTATATATTTTTTTTTTCACAGGGAAACCTGTAATCCACGGCCGCTATTCAAAAAATTCAATAGGGAGCCAAGCTTTTCAGCCGCTCCTCCAAATGTCTCTGGTTTTCTTTTCTAATTTTCAGATTTTTTGCTCTGTTTGAATAGTGCAATAATAACAATAATTATACATTCTGTTGCATTTCAGGAAAAGAGAGGCAGAATACAAAAGAAGGTAAAGACACAAACTCTATAATGAAAGGATATTACTTATCTAGAATGAGGAAATTTATGTTTTCAAGTATGCTGGCTGTATGGAAGAAGAAAATGGGATTTATACATAATGAATTTTGTTTTTATACCAATAAGTTGTTGGTTGACGCAGTAAGTGGTCTCACCCCCGTAAGGAGGGGATTACAAGTTTAAATCCCTAAGTATACTTTTTTTGGGAAAACCTTTGTATTTCTGCGCCAAAAAGGAAACCCTTGATCAAATTAAAAAAATGAAACTTTTGTGATTCTGCAGACAATAATGATAGTTATAACAAATTGCCAAGCTAAACTTTACGTATTCCATCATATATATTCATATTAATAGCTCTATACATAGGTTAGCTTGATAGAGAGAATAAAGTAGTCAATTACAATTTTTTTTTCCGGGTTTTATGTATACCATGCATGAGGTGTCAAGTCTTAACGGATAGGAAATTGAGCAGGTTACAGGTTGCAAACTCGAAGGAGCTTTGAGGTCAGTTAAGTTATTACTCACTAATTTACTTGTATTGCTACATAATGTCATGATATATTGTAAAATGTAGAAGACAGTGAGTCCACTTTTGTACTTGTACTCTACTTATTTATGTAGGCAAAAGCCATCGACCATTGATTCTGAGTCTCGTTCTCTTGAGCGAGCGAGAGGTGTTCAAGCAAATCTATCCAATGAATTTCCAAGCTTTATCAAGTACATGTTCCGATCTCATGTTTCTCGCCCATTTTGGCTGGTAAACTTCCTTAACATAAAACTTAAGCATTGTTTTTTTTTTATGTGTTTGTTATGTTTTTATTGACAAAATTGATAACAGGCATATGTGAGGTACAATAATGATGCTCTTAGCACTAAATTTTGTTATGGCAGCCTCTTCCTAAACATTTCTGTGAAATGCATTTTCCGATGGACGATATGATGGTGGTTTTGGAAGATGAGATTGGAAGAGAATACAAAACAAGATATCTTCCCAGGAAGGTGAGCTTAAGTGGTGGATGGACATTGTTTTCCGTGGATCACAAGTTAATGGAGGGCGATGTTTTAGTTTTCCATTTAACGGAGCCTTGCAAGTTCAAGGTAATGTATTCTTTCACAGTAAATAAGTGAGAATTTGTCATAATTCTTCATTGTTTGAGTTAAATTGGTAATCTTTTCGTTTCTTTCATGCCCAAAGGTGTACATTATAAGATCTCGTGAGTCAAACGAAGTGGATGTTGCACATGACCGTCTACATTTAGATGGTTGCATGACGCAACATGGTTCTTGTAAGTTTTCTATAATTCTCATTTCTTTGTTTACTTTGACATTCCTATATTTCTACTCTCATATCGCGATCTCATCTTTCTAGTTGTTCCTCAAGAAAACATTCCAAGCAATAGCACAATGATACGTGATGCCGGCATACCACCATCAGATCAACCTGAAAATACTAGGGATGTGGATCAAAATTTTGGCTTTGATGTTTTGAATGAGATTAGATCAGAACCTACAATTAGTTTCCAACAAGTGATGGGTATTGAGAATTTTAACATTGTGATCAATGGGATGGTACTTGACTCACAACTATCGAAACATCTCAAGACCAAATACTATGAACTTTGTTGTAGTCAAAAAATGTTTTTTCATGAGCAACTTAAAGGTGAAAACTGTGAACTTTTTATTGGAATGATCTGTGAGATGGTTAATATTGCCGAGGCCATTAGAGCGAGCAAGATCACAACCTCTTCAGACATTTTTGCTTCGTGGTATAAATCTCTAAAAGGCCTTGAAATCTTGGGTATGAATGTTAGTTTCTTGCTTGCTAGGCTTGAAAAGCTCAAGAGCCTAGCTTCGAAGTTCAAGATGTACACAAAGACAAGGATTAAACGAGACGGAGTTGAAGAGGAAAGGAAAATGCTTGAACTAAAGCTTGTGAAAGTGAAGGAGACCATAAGTAGACTTAATGATGAGCTTGATTCCCTGAACCTTGAGAGTTTGGATTTGCAGGCTCGGTTTCAAGATCTGGATAATGCTCTTTGAGCCTTTGGTGATACAACAAAAATTGATTTCTGATATATCTCATGTGAAGCTCTTAGGTTAGTCACTAATACCAAGACAATATGGTACTGCATATATTAGTTTAGGCCAGTAGTAAGTGTTGCGGGATATAAAATGTAATTAATTATAATTTTTTATCCTTCAATTTGATAGATGAAGTTGTGTGTTGTTGGGTTTCTAATTATCAGTGGATTTTTTTTTATTATTATAATTTATTCTCTTTATGTAAATACTAAAATGTCGTTAAAAACTGAAATAATTTTTAAATAATTGGTTTTTTTAAAAAATTAAACAGAATTACATTAACAGTTTGATATTGTTAACAAGATTGAATTTATGACCTCCTATTTTTTGTTGCGTTGTTAGGCCACAAAATTATGGACATTTGATTGTTGTCTATACTTTAAATTTTCTAACATGTAAATATTTCTATAAAATCAAACATTAATTAAAACTCTTTTAAGAAAATACCCACTTAATTACTGCTACTCTGCTTGTTTTAACATGTGGCCCACCAAACATTCACAAAAATTATATTCATAACAACAAGTTCTTTCTTTCATAGGCAAAAAAAAAAAAAAAAAAAAAAAAAGTTCTTTCTTTCATTCTGATTTGTTAGTATCTTTTGTCTCTCTGTTTAATGCTGTTTGATTTGTAGAATGTTGTTTGCATTGCATCGGTTCCTCATTCTCACTTAATCTTTTAATTAAATATAGGGTTAAATACCATTTTTGTCGCAAGTATTAATTGGGGACATTTAGCAGACTTCGTAAGTTTTTTTGATATCATTTTCGAAGTTTACAAAAAAAGGAAAATATGCCCCAAAAGTTTTTTTATGAGAAAATTTGCCCGTGTTTTTTTTTTTTTGAAGCAATTTTTTGTAAACTTATGGGGCAAAAATTATACAAAAAATGATCAATCCAATGGTCAAGATCAACCGATGGGTAAGATTGCTAGGTTTATAAACTTTTAGGGTAAAATGATACCAAAAAAAACTTCTGGATGCTGGGTGATCCAAAACCAATACTTCTGTGACAAAATTAGTATTTATCCCATTAGTATATTTTTAAGCAGCAAATGTTTTAGTCATTCATTTCATATAAATGTTGAGATGTCATTTTAACTTTGAATTATTTTCAAATTAATTATTTTTTTAATTAAAGAGGTATTATAAGTTATAACCTAGCTTTTTTACCAACTTGCCCCTTATTAAATAACTATTTAACAAAATACCCCTGTTTGCAAACTATTTAATGATTTGCCCATGTTTGTCCCTTTTAGTCGACTAAACACCTCATTTAGTCGACTAAAATGCGGGCCAATTTTTTTTTTTAGCATCCCTGCTATTTAGTCGACTAAACTATACCCTATAGTTTAGTCAACTAAATAGCGACAATGAAAGCACCCAACGCAAAAACGCAAATGGGGGTTCGTATAAATGCAAGAACAATGGCAGAAATTCGAAATGGAGATGAGAACATACCGAAATCGACGCAAATAACACTAGAATGAAGTTTCCTTCGCTACCCACCAACGGATTCAGTTGAATGGATTTGGTTAAAAAAGTTTTGAGTCTTATCGATTAGGGTTCCTAAATGCGTGAGTGGGGTTTTTAAAAACTCCTTCTTGTCACGATTTAGTCGACTAAACCCTGTAGTTTAGTCGACTAAATCACAGGGAAATTTTAAAAAATTCCCCGTGGCGATTTAGTCGACTAAACTACATGGTTTAGTCGACTAAATAGCGAGATGTTAAAAAAATTGGCTCACGTTTTAATCGGGCTAAAAATGAGGTGTTTAGTCGATTAAAAGAAACACAACAAATCGTTAAATAGTTCACAAACAAGGATATTTTGTTAAATAATTATTTAATAAGAGGCAAATTAGTAAAAAAACCATTATAACCCAGGCTAGGCCCCCATGTGCTGCGACAGAGCCTTAGGCAATTGTTTCCTTTTAATGCCTCCACTGCTTTTAACTTGTACAGTAAATATTTTTAGATAAAAATAGCCCCTTGCTGCTTAGCTCCTTGTCTTTTATAAAAAGAAGGAAAAATAAATAAATCAAACTAACCTGCTGGTAAGTCTGAAACCCTTTTTTAATTAAAAAATAAATATTTTTAGAAAATAAAAAATATTTATGTCATCTTCCTTATATTTATTTCGTCAAATTCTCTAATTACATGTAATCATGTATATTATATTTGAATTATTATCATTTAACTATAGAAAAATACCTACATACTCCATAAGTACCACACTATCTGAACTTTGTACAATAAAAACATAACTACCCAGATAATTTTAACCCTAGCTGGCTTATCATTCTCTTGTTTTTTTTCTTTTAACTAAAAGCTTATATGAAAAAAAAAATTGACTAATGAATATAAAAAACTTAATGTAAGTATGATTATTAGAAAAACACACATTAATAATTAATTAAAAACTCTCCATAAAGAAATACCACCCACTTAATTACCGGTAATGTCAGCAATAAATGAATTTATAAACTAGAGAAGCCGCACTCGGGCACTCCCGAACGTTTCTTTCCTCTTTGGCTCAATAAAGCTGAATAAAAAATTATTTTTTTGATTACTAATAGCGACTTATCTTATCTAACCCTGGTCAAAGATAGAATGCCAGTTGTGATGCGTGAAACTCAAGTATACAGGAAGTTTTGTTTTTTCAAGAAAAGAGTGTTCAACATAAGTCATTTTAGGCTCAAAACGCTGCTGTTTTGGGCAGAAGAGGGCGGTGGGCTGAAAGTGAGAAAGGAGAGTAGCCGGTTAACTTACATTTCACCAGCGTCTTCCGACTCTGGTGTGTTTGTGGGTGTTCAAGGTACCTTCTTTCTCTTTCTGTTCTTTCTCTCTACGTTGTCTTCTTTGCATCCCACAAATGTTTGTGCACATGTTGGTTGTGAAAATTTTAGGGATTTTAGAATATATGGTGGTTAATTACATATTTGTGGGTTTCCAGAGTTACTCAAGAAATCACAAGCTTTTCTGATCTTGAGAACAATGCCACGGCTTGGTTCAACAATGGAAAGCAGGTAATTTTTAATATGATCATCCCTCTGCTCATGAACTGATTTTTGTTGCTTTTACATCTAACCATTACTTGCTTTGTTGTTATTGTTGGTTTTCGGGTGATTCATGAATGATTTGCATGTTTGGGAAGTAGCTTGATTTAATTAAAGCCAGGGGAGGCCTTGCAATGCCTTTCCAGTTAAAAAAAAAAAGCTATTAAAGTTATGCTAATGGCCTTATAATATGGTGGCGTTTCTGTTAAGCTCTCTTGAAAGTAAGAGTTCGCGTTCGATCCCTCAGGTTGTTACCTCAGGCACTAACAGCTTGCTCATCTAGGTTAAAATGTTGTAATTGGGACTTTGTGTGTTCGATCCCTTGGAACCTCATGCCATTGGTCCTTCTCCTCTAGTTCAAAATTATAGCGATAAAAATAGAAATTCATTACCAATGGGGTTTGGTCCAGCGGAGGGGGCTAAACCCTCACAATGTAACGAACCAAGGTTCGAATCACGTTGGGAGAGCTGCCCACACATTTAGTATCTGACAGTGAGTCGAACAAGATTGTCTCTGATGGGAGAATACCTATGCTTAGCAAAAAAAATGGACATTCATTTGATATTTTTAATAGGCACCTTATACTTTGAAGTATTACCAGATACAGTCAAAGCTATGCATGCAAAAGTTTAAAACTCAGGGTTCGTTTATTTTTATGTTTAGTGTTTTTTTTTTCCAGATCGCCTCGTCATCTATCATACCCCTCCACGGTCTTTGTTTTCCTTCCTCAAGCTAGGTAGCTTATATTCATAAACTATTATCATCTTATTCATGTTCACCAGGCATATCTTCCTTCTTCTCTATGTTTATCAGGGACAAAAAATATATACTCAGTTAATTACCAAACCGATATGATGGAACTGGTGAACCCAGCGATTTGGCCGGTTTAGACCGGGCTGAAAGTAGAGATGTTTTCTCTTGTATACCAAATTGAATGAGCTATAATGTTCTTTGTCATAAATTTTGTTGTGTATATACATTACCTATATATTAAATAGATGGCTAGATTGGTCATGTATAGTATAAAAGTTCCCAAAATTTATGGTAATATATATATATATATTTTTAATGTAGAACAGCATTATTTGTTTTTTTTTTTTTCCCACAGAGAAACCTGTAATCCACGGCCACTATTCGAAAAATTCAATAGGGAGCCAAGCTTTCCAGCCACTCCTCCAAAGGTCTCTCTGGTTTTCTTTTCTAATTTTCAGATTTTTGCTCTGTTTTGAATACTGCAATAATAACAATAATAATACATTCTGTTGCATTTCAAGTAAAGAGAGGCAGAATACAAAGGAAGGTAAAGACACAAACACTATAATGATCTTCTATAATGATAGGATATTACTTATCGAGAATGAGGAAATTTGTGTTTTCAAGTATGCTGGCTGTATGGAAGAAGAAAATGGGATTTATACATAATTAATTTTGTCTTTATACCAATAAGTTGTTGGTTGACGCGGTAAGCGGTCTCACCCCCATAAGGAGGGGATTACAAGTTTGAATCCCGGGAAGTATACTTCTTGGGAGTGGCGAAAACCTTTTGCACTCCAAGCCTCAAAAGATGAAACCCTTGGTCAAATTAAAAAAAATGAAACTTTTGTGATTATGCAGACAATAATGATAGTTATAACAAATTGCCAAGCTAAACTTTACTTATTCCATCATATATATTCATATTAATAGCTCTATACATAGGTTAGCTTGGTAGAGAGAATAAAGTAGTAAATTACAATTTTTTTTTTCCGGATTTTATGTATACCATGCATGAGGTGTCAAGTCTTAACGGATAGGAAATTGAGCAGGTTACAGGTAGCAACCTAGAAGGAGCTTTGTGGTCAGTTAAGTAATTACTCACTAATTTACTTGTATTGCTACATAATGTCATGATATATTGTAAAATGTAGAAGACAGTGAGTCCACTTTTTTACTTGTACTCTACTTATTTATGTAGGTCAAAGCAATCAACCATTAATTCTGAGTCTCGTTCTCTTGAGCGAGCGAGAGGGGTTCAAGCAAATCTATCCAATGAATTTCCAAGCTTTATCAAGTACATGCGCCGATCACATGTTTCTGGTGGATTTTGTCTGGTAAACTTCCTTAACATAAAACTTAAGCATTGTTTTTTTTATGTGTTTGTTATGTTTTTATTGACAGAATTGATAACCGGCATATGTGAGGTACAATAATGATGCTCTTAGGCCTTAGCACTAAATTTTGTTATGGCAGCCTCTTCCTAAACATTTCTGTGAAATGCATTTGCCGATGCACGATAAGATGGTGGTTTTGGAAGATGAGATTGGAAGAGAATACAAAACAAGATATCTTCCCAGGAAGGTGAGCTTAAGTGGTGGATGGAGATTGTTTTCCGTGGATCACAAGTTAATTAAGGGGGATGTTTTAGTTTACCATTTAATCGAGCCTTTCAAGTTCAAGGTAATATATTGTTTCACAGTTAATAAGTGAGAATTTGTCATAATGCTTCATTGTCTGAGTTAAATTGGTAATCTGTTCGTTTCTTTCATCCCCAAAGGTATACATCATAAGATCTCGTGAGTCAAACGAAGTGGATGTTGCACATGACCGTCTACATTTAGATGGTTGCATGACGCAACATAATTCTTGTAAGTTTTCTATAATTCTCATTTCTTTGTTTACTTGGACATTCCTATATTTCTAGTCTCTTATCGCGACTCATCTTTCTAGTTGTTCCTCAAGAAAACATTCCAAGCAATAGCACAATGATACGTGATGCCAGCATACCACAACCAGATCAACCTGAAAAGTCTAGGGATCTGAATCAAAATTTTGGCTCTGATGTTTTGAATGGGATTAGATCAGAACCTACAATTAGTTTCCAACAAGTGATGGGTATTGAGAATTTTAGCATTGTGATTAATGGGATGGTGCTTGACTCACAACTATCAAAACATCTCAAGACCAAATACTATGAACTTTGTTGTAGTCAAAAAATGTTTCTTCAAGAGCAACTTGTAGGTGAAAACTGTGAACTTTTTACTGGAATGATCTGTGAGATGGTTAATATTGCCGAGGCCATTAGAGCGAGCAAGATCACAACCTCTTCAGACATTTTTGCTTCGTGGTATAAATCTCTGAAAGGCCTTGAAATCTTGGGTATGAATGTCAGTTTCTTGCTTGCTAGGCTAGAAAAGCTCAAGAGCCTTGATTCAAGGTTCAAGAGGTACACAGAGACAAGGATTAAACGAGACAGAGTTGAAGAGGAAAGGAAAATGCTTGAGCTAAAGCTTGTGGAAGTGAAAGAGACCACAAGTAGACTAAATGTTGAGCTTGATTCCCTGAACCTTGAGAGTTTGGATTTGCAGGCTCGGTTTCAAGATCTGGATAATGCTCTTTGAACCTTAGTTACTAATACTAAGACAATATGGTATTATATTATTTTAGGACAATAGCAAGTGTTGCGGCCTATAAAATGTAATTATAAATTTTGTTGTAAATTTTATCTCCTTCAATTTGATAGATAAAGTTGTGTGTTGTTGAGTTTCTAATTATCAGTGGATTTATTTATTTATTTATTCTGTTCATGTAAATACTAAAATGTCGTTAAAAACTTAAATAATTTTTAAATAATTATTTTTTTTAAAAAAAAAGAACTATAAAATCAAACATTAATTAAAGTAGTTTGATATGTGGAATGTTGTTGGCATATTGTATCGGGTTGCTCTGTAAGATCCTCACCTAACTTTTTAATCAAATTAATATATTTTTAAGCAGCAAATGTTTTAGTCGTTATTTTGGCTTTTTTGACCAATTTGCTCTCCTTATTAAATAACTATTTACCAAAATGCCCCTGTCTATTCACTCATATGTCTCTGTTTAATCGATTAGACCCTGGATTTAGTCGATTAAAACGCGGCAATTTTCTTAAAAAATGTTCTTGTGATTTAGTCGACTAAACCATAGGGCTTAGTTGACTAAATCGCGACAAAAGTTTTTAAAAACCCTATCGCGGCGTTTCTAACCTTAATCGACAAAGATTCCCCTAAAACCTCTTCCCTCTCTTTTTTCACCAAATCCTTGCTTGAATCCATTGGTGGGTAGTGAAGGAAACTTCATTCTAGTGTCATTTGCGTCGATTTCGGTATGTTCTCATCTCCATTTCGAATTTCCGCCGTTGTTCTTGTGTTTATGCGAACCCCATTTGCGTTTTTGCGTTTTGTGCTTTCATTGGGTGATTTTTATTTATTTACTTAATACTCTTATTTTTTTTAACGCTATTTCACACTCTTATTTTTTAGCCATTATAATTCAAATTATTATTAAGTACAAATTAAAAATCTTAATTAATATAATTTTAAATTTGAAAATAATATAATAATAAATTATATATAACTTAGCCATAACTTTAATTTTAGGAATAAAAAATATCATATAAATTTTTCATATTAAGACTTAATATATTTATGTCACTTAAACATGTTGGTACGTGTGTAGTGTGTTTTTATGTATATATTATTTATTTTGTACAATCTTAACGTGAGTTTTTCATCAGTTGAGTATCAAAATTAAACTGGGAGGATACATTAGGGAAAATATAGTAGGAAAGATTTTATAAGTATAGATAATAACTTTGTGTGAAAAAATATATAATTATATTTCTTATTCGATATTTAATATTTAGTATACGTTTTCTTCTCAATTTACTTTATAATTTTATTGATTAAGAGGATTCAATTTATTCATAAAAATGGAATTATATACGATATGGTTGAATATAAAATAAAGTTATAGAATAAATAAACAAAAAAATATGGTTAAACCTTCATAATCTTGATAGGCTCATTATTTAGTAGATTAGTTAGGGTTGGACGGTTGATTATTAATTTAATTAATTTGAATTAGTCCCTGAATTTAAAATTTGAATTGGTTTGAATTATTTCAAAGAAATCTAGATTATTTTTTGAAATAACGGGAAACTTATAGGAGATGCGGTAGAAAATATAGGAAGTTTAGTTAAGGATAATTTAGTATTTTTAATTTAATTAAATATTTGTTCCTTCTAAATACTAATAGTTTGTCTTGTCGTTGAATTGATTTCCAATTTCCAATTTAATTAATTTTAGAATTATAAATTTTTTATTAAATTTAAATGTTGATCTCTTTGATTTAGTAAGATTTACTTGTGAAATATTTTAAATATATATATTTTACTCAAATGCTTTACCATCATACATATGTATTTTCAATTTAATTATAAAATGATAAAATTTGATATCCTTATATTTTTTTTGGCCAGAGTATTTTAGTCTTTTTCTTTCAACTTTATATATTTTTAAATAGCTGGATAAAAATATGACATGACCATGTGAGTTTATCTTTTTTTGGCCGAAAAAGAAGGCTATCTCTAACGTTATGCGGAATTCAATACTGGTTTTAAGCGGCCGCAAATTTCAAATAGTAGATTCATGTTTCTCACCTTACCGTTTACTCTCATGGCTCAACTGGCTTTTTGACCAGAAAAAGAAGGCTATCTCTAACTGTTCTTGGGTGATTTCGAAATGGAGATGAGAACATACCGAAATCGACGTAAATGACACTAGAATGAAGTTTCCTTCGCTACCCACCAACGGATTCAGCAAGGATTTGGTGGGAAAAAAAGAGGGGGAGAGGTTTTAGGGGGTGCTTAGTCGATTAGGGTTCCAAATGCCGCGATAGGGGTTTTTAAAAAACCCCTCTGTCGCGATTTAGTCGACTAAGCCCTCTGGTTTAGTCGACTAAATCACGGGAACATTTTAAAAAAAAAATTACCCCGTGTTTTAGTCGACTAAATGAGGGTCTAGTCGACTAAACAAGGGCATATGGGTGAATAATTTCCAGACAGGGACATTTTGGTAAATAGTTATTTAATAAGGGGCAAATTGGTCAAAAAGTCTCGTTATTTTCATATAAATGTTAGGATGTCATTTTAACTTTGAATTATTTTCAAATTAATTACTACATCCGGTCCTAATTATAAGACAAGTTGACTTTATTTGGAGAGATTAAGGAAGTTAAATAAGTTACTTAATCATTTTATATATTGTGTATTTTTAGATTATATATTAGTTTATTAGTCAAA
Source organism: Acacia melanoxylon (assembly GCA_019022615.1). NCBI lineage: Eukaryota > Viridiplantae > Streptophyta > Magnoliopsida > Fabales > Fabaceae > Acacia > Acacia melanoxylon. The sequence continues at coordinate 3,463,225 of JAFJYJ010000051.1, read as the reverse complement.
CTAACTACTTTGAAGAAAAAAATAAAAATACTCTAAAATAATGTAATTAGCTTTCTTAATTTCTTCAAAAAAGTCAATTATGTCTTATAATTAGGATCGGAGGAGTAATTTTTATTTAAAGAGGTATTAATGACCTAGTCTAGGTGCCCATGTGCTGCCACAGAGCTTGAGGCTATTGTTTCCTTTTAATGCCTCCACTGCTTTAAACATGTACAGTAAACATTTTTAGATAAAAAATGGTCCCTTGCTGGTTAGCTCCTTGTCTTTTACAAAAAGGAAAAAAATGAATAACCTGCTGGTAAGTCTGAAGCCCCTTTTTAAATAAAAAATAAATATTTTTAGAAAATAAAAAATACTTATGTCATGTTCCTTATATTTATTTCGTTAAGTTCTCCAATAACGTGTGATTGTGTATCTTATTTTTGAATTATTATCACTTAATTATACAGAAATACTTACCTACTTCATGAGTACCACACCATCTGAACCTTGTCCAATAAAAACATAACTACTCAGAAAATTTTAATTCTAGTTAGCTAATGACTTATCTGAAAAAATTCAAATTCTATCTTATTTTTAAGAAAAATATTGGTTGATCGTTTTGTTTTAGTTTTTTTTTTTCCTCTTAACTCTAAGCCTATATGAAAAAAAAAAAATATGATATATGATCATGTGTAATTGAAAAACTTGATATAATTGATATATCGAACTTTATGTACGTATGATTATTAGAAAATCACAGATTAATAATTAATTAATCAACAACTCTCCCTAAAGAAATAGCAACCACTTAATTACTGGTAATGTCAGCAATAAATGTATTTACAAACAACTTGTGGGAATAGCGGACAGAAGCTGCACTGCCGAACGTTTCTTTCCTCTTTGGCTGAAAAGCTGAATAAAGAATTAATTTTTGATTACTAATGGCATGAGTCTTAGTGATTTGGATTCTCTCATAATTTATTGTCTTATTTTCTTCTTAAAATCACATTTTTACTCTTAGATTTAAAAAATGGATGGTTTGTGTATCATATTTTATAAAATTATTGTTGTAGACATAAATAAATAAATTTATACTGTTAAAATATGATCTAAATAATTCATAACGGCTACACACACAAAATTTTAAAAATTAAATTATAAAATACTATAATAATAGTTTTAGAAAATATTAAATCAATCATTCATTTTTTGATCTGAAGGTAGAGATGAGATTCTAAGAAGAAAATGAGAAAAAAAGATCATGAGAGTATATCTTCTTGAGTTTTGAGGCTAAATGTGAGAGAGATTAAATCCAAAATAGACCATCTTTCCTAATTTTTTTATTTTGTCAAAAGAAATATATGTTAGGGTTAATATTATCTTTTGTTGTCAAGTTTACTCTCATTTTGGTTTTAGTCCCTCAAGTTTTAAATCATTAGTTTTGGTCCTTGTAGGGGCAAAATGGTCCAGATATTTATTGATTTAGAGGGACCAATGCTTTTAAAAAAATGAAACTTGAGATACTAAAACCTTTGGTTTAAAATCTGAGGGACTACCAAAATGAGAGCAAGGAATTAAAAATTATATATATATTTTTTTGGTTCTTGTCCAGATTCGAGCTTTGTTATGACTAATCCGAATCCGACTCAAGTCACGCACTTGGCTATGGTGAGTGAGTCTCCCAGTAGGGCTTTTCTGCATTCACAAGACTCGAATTCGAGACCTTACTTAAGCGATAATAAAAAATTATATTAACCCTTAATATAAAATAAAGCCAAAGCCCAAACAATAAAAACCTAAGCCCAAATAACACTATAGCTACTTATCTAATCCCAGGTCGAAGAAAGAATGCCAAAGATAGAATGCCACTTGTGATGCGTGAAAATCAAGCATACAGGAAGTTCTGTTTTTTTTTTTAAGAAAAGAGTCATCAAGTTCTGTTTTTTTAAGAAAAGAGTCATCAACATAACTCATCATTTTAGGCAGAAAAACGTTGCTGGTTTGGGCAGAGGAGGGCAGTGTGGACTGAAAGTGAGAAAGGAGAGAAGCCCATTTCACCAGCGTCTTCTGACTCTTGTGTGTTTGTGGGTGTGCAAGGTACCTTCGTTTTCTTTCTGTTCTTTCCTTCTACGTCTTCTTCTTCGCATCCAACAAATGTTTGTGCACATGTTGGTTGTGAAAATTTTAGGGATTTTAGAATAGATGGTGGTTAATTATATATTTGTGGGTTTCCAGAGTTACTCAAGAAATCACAAGCTTTTCTGATCCTGAGAAGAATGCCACGGCTTGGTTCAACAATGGAAAGCAGGTAATTTTGAATATGATCATCCCTCTGCTCATGAACTGATTTTTGTTGCTTTACATCTAACCATTACTTGCTTTGTTGTTATTGTTGGTTTTCGGATGATTCATGAATGATTTGCATGTTTGGGCAGTAGCTTGATTTAATTAAAGCCAGGGAAGGCCTTGTAAGTTGTAATGTCTTTTCAGTTTTAAAAAAAGAGCTATTAAAGTTATGCTAATGGCCTTAATATATGGTGGCATTTCTGTTAAGCTCTCTTGAAAGCAAGAGTTCCCGTGTTCGATCCCTCAGGCTTCTACCTCAGGCACTAACAGGCTACAGCCTGCTCATCTAGCTTAAAATGTTGTAATTGGGACGTCGTATGTTCGATCCACTTGGAACCTCATGCCATTGGTCCTTCTCCTCTAGTTCAAAATTATAGGGATAAAACTAGAAATTCATTACCAATGGGGTTGGATGTAGGGGAAGAGGCTAAACCCTCACAATCACATTGGAAAAGCTGCCCACATTTAGTACCCGACTTTGAGTTGAACAATCCGATGGGAGAATACCTATGCTAAGCAAAAAAAATGGAAATTCATCTGATATTTTTAATAGGCACCTTATACTTTGAAGTATTACCAGATACAGTCAAAGCTATGCGTGCAAAAGTTGAAAACTCAGGGGTTCGTTTATTGTTATGTTTAGTGTTTTTTTTTTTCCAGATCGCCTCGTCATCTATCATACCCCTCCACAGTCTTTGTTTTCCTTCCTCAAGCTAGCTAGCTTATATTGATAAACTCTGATAATCTTATTCATGTTCACCAGTCATATCTTCCTTCTTCTCTATGTTTATCAGGGACAAAAAAATCTACTTAGTTAATTACCAAACTGAGGGAGCTGGTGAACCTAGCGATTTGGCCGGTTTGGACCGGGCTGAAAGTAGAGATGTTTTCTCTTGTATACCAAATTGAATGAGCTATAATGTTCTTTGTCATAAATTTTGTTGTGTATATACATTAACTATATATTAAATAGATGGCTAGATCGGTCATGTATAGTGTAAAAGTTCCCAAAATTTATGGTAATATACTAATATATATATATTTTTAATGTAAAACAGCATTATTTGTTTTTGTTTTTCACAGAGAAAGCAGTAATCCACGGCCGCTATTCAAAAAATTCAATAGGGAGCCAAGCTTTTCAGTCACTCCTCCAAAGGTCTGTCTGGTTTTCTTTTCTAATTTTCAGATTTTTTGCTCTGTTTTGAATAGTGCAATAATAACAATAATTATACATTCTGTGGCATTTCAAGTAAAGAGAGGCAGAATACAAAAGAAGTAAAGACACAAACACTATAATGATAGGATATTACTTATCTAGAATGAGGAAATTTATGTTTTCAAGTATGCTGGCTGTATGGAAGAAGAAAATGGGATTTATACATAATGATTTTTGTTTTTATACCAATAAGTTGTTAGTTGACGCGATGTAGCCTCACCCCGTAAGGAGGGGATCACAAGTTTAAATCCCGGGAAGTATACTTCTTGGGAGAGTCGAAAACCCTTTGCATTCCAAGTCTCAAAAGAGGAAACTCTTGATCAAATTAAAAAAATGAAACTTTTGTGATTCTGCGGACAATAATGATAGTTATAACAAATTGCCAAGCTAAACTTTACTTGTTCCATCATATATATTCATATGAATAGCTCTATACATAGGTTAGCTTGATAGAGAGAATAAAGTAGTCAATTACAATTTTTTTTCCCGGATTTATGTATACCGTGCATGAGGTGTCAAGTCTTAACGGATAGGAAATTGAGCAGGTTACAGGTAGCAACCTAGAAGGAGCTTTGAGGTCAGTTAAGTAATTACTCACTAATTTACTTGTATTGCTACATAATGTCATGATATATTGTAAAATGTAGAAGACAATGAGTCCACTTGTTTACTTGTACTCTACTTATTTATGTAGGCGAAAGCAATCAACCATTGATTCTGAGTCTCGTTCTCTTGAGCGAGCGAGAGGGGTTCAAGCAAATCTATCCAATGAATTTCCAAGCTTTATCAAGTACCTGCGCCGATCTCATGTTTCTCGCCCATTTTTGCTGGTAAACTTCCTTAACATAAAGCTTAAGCATTGTTTTTTGTTTTTTGTTTTTTTTTTCTGTGTTTGATGTTTTTATTGACAAAATTGATAACAGACATGTGAGGTACAATAATGATGCTCTTTAGCACTAAATTTTGTTGTGGCAGCATCTTTCTAAACATTTTTGTGAAATGCATTTGCCAATGGATGATACCATGATGGTTTTGGAAGATGAGATTGGAAGAGAATACAAAACAAGATATCTTCCCAGGAAGGTGGGCTTAAGTGGCGGATGGAGATTGTTTTCCGTGGATCACAAGTTAATTGAGGGCAATGTTTTAGTTTTCCATTTAATCGAGCCTTGCAAGTTCAAGGTAATATATTGTTTCACAGTTAATAAGTGAGAATTTGTCATAATGCTTAATTGTTTGAGTTAAATTGGTAATCTTTTCGTTTCTTTCATGCCCAAAGGTGTACATCATAAGATCTCGTGAGTCAAACGAAGTGGATGTTGCACATGACCGTCTACATTTAGATGGTTGCATGACGCAACATGATTCTTGTAAATTTTCTATAATTCTCATTTCTTTGTTTACTTTGACATTCCTATATTTCTAGTCTCTTATCGCGATCTCATCTTTCTAGTTGTTCCTCAAGAAAACATTCCAAGCAATAGCACAATGATACGTGATGCCGGCATACCACCATCAGATCAACCTGAAAAGACGAGGGATGTGGATCAAAATTTTGGCTCTGATGTTTTGAATGGGATTAGATCAGAACCTACAATTAGTTTCCAACAAGTGATAGGTATTGAGAATTTTAGCATTGTGATCAATGGTATGGAACTTGACTCACAACTGTCGAAACATCTCAAGACCAAATACTATGAACTTTGTTGTAGTCAAAAAATGTTTCTTCACGAGCAACTTAAAGGTGAAAACTGTGAACTTTTTACTGGAATGATCTGTGAGATGGTTGATATTGCCGACGCCATTAGAGCGAGCAAGATCACAACCTCTTCAGACATTTTTGCTTCGTGGTATAAATCTCTGAAAGGCCTTGAAATCTTGGGTATGAATGTCAGTTTCTTGCTTGCCAGGCTAGAAAAGCTCAAGAGCCTAGCTTCGAGGTTCAAGAGGTACACAAAGACAAGGATTAAACGAGACGGAGTTGAAGAGGAAAGGAAAATGCTTGAACTAAAGCTTGTGGAAGTGAATGAGACCACAAGTAGACTAAATGTTGAGCTTGATTCCCTGAACCTTGAGAGTTTGGATTTGCAGGCTCGGTTTCAAGATCTGGATAATGCTCTTTGAGCCTTAGTCACTAATACTATAAGACAATATGGTATATATTATTTTAGGACAATAGTAAGTGTTGCGGGATATAAAATGTAATTATAAATTTTGTTGTAAATGTAATTAATTATAATTTTATATCCTTCAATTTGATAGATGAAGTTGTGTGTTGTTGGGTTTCTAATTATCAGTAGATTTTATTTATTTATTCTCTTCATGTAAATACTAAAATGTCGTTAAACACTTAAATAATTGTCTTTTAAAAAAATTTAAACAGAATTACATCAACAATTTGATATTATTAACAAGATTGAATTTATGTTTTTTGTTGCGTTGTTAGGCCACAAAATTATGGACATTTGATTGTTGTCTATACTTAAATTTTCTAACATGTAAATCTTTCTATAAAATCAAACATTAATTAAAGCTGTTTGATTCGTGGAATGCTGTTTACATTGTATTGTGTTCCTCACTAAGATCTTCACTTAATCTTTAATCAAATTAATATTACCTCCGGTTCTAATTATAAGACTTAGTTAACTTTTTTGGAGAGATTAAGAAAGTTAAATAAGTTACTTAATCATTTCATATGTTGTGTTTTCTTAGATTATATATTAGTTTAGGGTTAAGGTTCAATTTTACCAATGAACTATTTGGCCTGAGCGTCAACACAATTAACTATTAAGTGGACCAAAAATACCAAAAAAGTTTTACTCGAGGCGTCCCAAAGACAACGCCGTTAAACAAAAGTTAACGTCATATCTAAGGTCAGATTAGCCAACAAACTTTTACCCCAGGGAGCGCCAAAGACAAAATTCTAAATTTTACTAAATTAAATAAATTTTTTCTCAATTGTCATTATTCAAAACTACTTGTATTATCTACGGACAAAAATGATTTATTCTTCAATTTTGTCAAAATTATAATTTTCTAAAATAAACAAAATTTTTAATTAAAAATATAATTATATGATTTAAAAAAATTCAACATGTTTTATAGTTTATTATATATGTTAAACAAAAAAATTATATGATTTATTTTTATTTTAGAAGAAATTTATGTGATTTAAAAAATTCATTTAATGTTAATAAAATTTTCGTAGGCCAAGTTGCTCCTTAACCCATTAAAATCGCTCTTTAACCTATTATTAAATTGTCCTTCATCAAGCCTCTTAAGTTATTTTTTTTTTTTGTCAACAAGTCACAAATAATCAATAGATCATTTAATTAACAAATATATCATCAAGTTGCCGGATTTATATTATTAAGTATCAATATTGATATCCATTAAAAATAAATTATATATATATATATATTGTTTAACATATAAATTAAACTATAAACCACCTTGAGTTTTATTTAAATCATATAATTAAATTTTTAATTAAAATTTTTGTTTATTTTAGAAAATTATAATTTTGACAAAATTGAAGAATCAGTCATTTTTGTCCATAGATAATACAAGTAGTTTTGAATAATGACAATTGAGAAAAAACTTATTTAATTTAGTAAAATTTAGAATTTTGTGTCGGGCGCTCCTGGGGTAAAAGTTCGTTGGCCAATCTGCACCTTAGATAACGGACGTTAACTTTTGTTTAATCGCGTTGTCTTTGACGCTCCGAAAGTAAAACTTTTTTGGTATTTTTGGTCCACTTAATAGTTAATTGTGTTGGACGCTCCCCGGACCAATAGTCCATTGGTAAAATTGAACCTTAACCCATTAGTTTATTGGTCAAACTATTTAGTTTGAAGAAAAAAATAAAAATAAAAATACTCTAAGCTAATTATCAACTTCTTTAATCTCTCTAAAAAAGTCAACTAGGTCGGAAGGAAGGAGTATATTTTTAAGCAGCAAATTTTTTGTAGTCATTCATTTCATATAAATGTTAAGATGTCATTTTAACTTTGGATTATTTTCAATTTTTATTTATTTATTTATTTAAAGAGGTATTAATGACCTAGTCTAGGCCCCCATGTGCAGCGCCAGAGCCTAGGCAATGGTTTGATTGGTCTCCTTTTAATGCCTACACTGCTTTTAACATGTACAGTAAATATTTTTAGATAAAAGACATGGAGCCCTATATTTTTAGATAAAAATAGCCCGGTTAGCTCCTTGTCTTTTATAAAAAGGAAAATAAAAAATAAAAAATCAACCTAACCTGGTAAGTCTGGAAACCCTTGTTTAAATTAAAAATAAATATTTTTAGAAAATAAAAAAACGTTACTTAAAGTTTCTTATATTCATTTCATCAAGTTCTCCCATTATTTATGATGTTGTATCTGATTTTTAAATTATTATCATTTAACTATATATATAAAAAAATACTTACATACTTCAAGAGTAATACGCTATATGAATTTTGTCAAATAAAAATATAACTACTAAGACAATTTTAATCCTAGTTGATTGATGATCTATATAAAAAAATTCAAATTCTATTTTTTTTTAAAGAAAAATATTGGTTAATAATTTAGTTTTAGTTTTTTTTATCTTAGCCTGAAAAAAAAATGACATATGATCGTGATCGGAGAATTTGATATAATGAATATAAAGAGCTTAATGTAAGAATGGTTCTTAAAAAATCACACATTAATAATTAATTAATTAAAACACTCTCTAGAGAGGTTATGTTAGCAATAAATATATGGGAAAATTACACTCAGGTCCCAAGGAAGGGAATTAATCACAATAAAGTCCCTTGAAATCATGAAATTACACAGAAGTCCCAAGGGACCTGGTTGTAATTATTTGTGAATGTTAAATTACCATTTTGACCTTCCCTCTCTCTTGTCTCTCTCCTCTCTCCCTTTTTCCTCTCTCCCTCTTCTACTTCTCTCTCCTGTCTCTCTCCACCACGATTTCTGCCAAGAATCGATCATGGAAGACGCACTTAGTTCTGCGATCTCTGGCAAGACTGATCTCCAATATTTTTTTTTTCTTAAACACAGTCGTCAAAAGTGAAAAAGCTATATTTACAACAACAAATGCTATATTAACAACATAAAATGCATATATTAACAACAACTTTTGAAAATTTGGATTTTTTCTTCTCTGACTTACATAAACTATTTACAATAATAAATGCTATATTAACAACATAAAATGCATATATTAACAACAAGTTTTGAAAACCTGGATTTTTTTCTTCTCTCACTTTTAGAAGCTATTTACAACAACAAATGCTATATTAACAACATAAAATGCATATATTTACAACAACCTTTGGAAAAATAACCGGAAAAAAGTAGAGGATGAAGAAGGATGGATGAAGGAATAGGGGATGAGAGAAAGGCAAGTTCGCGGATTCGTGGTCTTGCCGTCGGCCATGTCAAGTGATCACCGTGAGTAAGCAAAACGGAAGCAGAGGTCGAATAATGGAGCAGGTCTGAAATCACAAAATCCACAAAGCACCCGAAAAACGTCAGGTGATCTTTAGAATGATGGTGACGGTTAGCGGAGTGGTCGACGGAGATCGCAGGGGCCGATGGCCTTTCGTGCGTCTTCCTTGCTCGGTTCTTGGCGGAAATCGTGGCAGAGATCAGTCTTGCTAGAAACCGCAGAACCAAGTGCGTCTTCCGTGATTGATTCTTGTCAGAAATTGTGGTGGAGAGAGACAGGAGACAGGAGTAGAAGAAGGAGAGAGGAAAGAGAGAAGAAAAAGGGAGAGAGGAGAGAGGGAAGGTCAAAATGATAATTTTACATTCACAAATAATTACAACCAGGTCCCTTGGGACTTTTGTGTAATTTCATGATTTCAAGGGACTTTATTGTGATTAATTCTTTTCCGTGGGACCTCAGTGTAATTTTCCCTAAATGTATTTACAAACTACTTGTGGGTGTAGCGGAGAGAAGCCGCACTCCCGAAAGTTTCTTTCCTTTTTGGCTCAAAAACTGAATATTTTTTTTTTTTAAAAAAATTACTAATGGCTCGAGTCTTAGTGGTTTGTATTCTCTCAAAGTCTCATATCTTATTTGTTTCTCACAATCTCATTTTCACTTTTAAAATTAAAAAATGCATGGTTTAGATTTTATAAAACTATTATTTTACACATCAATAAATAAATTTATACGATTAAAATCCATAATTCATAACGGCAACATAAAAAAAATTATAAAAAATTAAATTATAAAATACTATAATAATAGTTTTAGAAAATATTAAATCTAAACAATTTAGTTTTTATCTAACGGTAGAGATGAGGCTCGAGAAAAAAATGAGAAAAAAGATTCGAGAGTATCATATCATCTTGATCTTGAGGATATGATGTGAGAGAGATTAAATCCAAAATAGAGAATCTTTATTACTTTTTTTCATCAAAAGAAATATATGTTAGGATTAATATTATTTTTAGTCCCTCAAGTTTTCTCTCATTGTAGTTTTGATCCTTTAAGTTTCAAATCATTAGTTTGATATCTCTAATGGCAAACTGATCCATATATTTATTGATTAAGAGGGACCTATACTTTAAATAAAATGAAACTTGAAAAACTAAAATCTTCGGTTTAAAATTTGAGGGACTACTAGGTCAATTTTTTTTTTTAAGGGATACCAAAATGAGAACAAACTTAAAAAATCAAAGATTATATTAACTTTTAATATAAAATAATCGTGCAGGACAAAGAAAAGGCCCAAGGCCAAAGCTCAAAAAAAAAAAAGCCTAAGCCGAAATAACACTGTAGCTCCCTATCTAACCGAGGTCAAAAATAGAATGCCACTGGTGTTGCGTGAAACTCAAGTATACGGGAAGTTTTGGTTTTTTAAGGAAAGAGGGATCAACATGACTCATTTTAGCACAAAACGTTGCTGTTTTGGGTTGAGCAGAAGAAGGCAGTGGACTGAAAGTGAGAAAGGAGAGAAGCCGGTTAGCTTCTATTTCACAGCGTCTTCTGACTCTTGTGTGTTTGTGGGTGTTCAAGGTTTTTTTTTTTTTTTTTTTTTTTTTCTGTTCTTTCTCTCTACGTCTTCTTCTTTGCATCCAAGAAATGTTTGTGCACAAGTTGGTTGTGAAAATTTTAGGATATATGGTGGTTAATTATAGATTTGTGGGTTTCTAAAGTTACTCAAGAACTCACAAGCTTTTCTGATCCTGGTCGTGGCTTGGTTCAACAATGGAAAACAATTAATTTTGAATATGATAATCCCTCTACTCATGAACTGATTTTTTTTGCTTTCCCTGACGGCGGCGACCGCTCCTGACTTCTTTGCGTCGGCAGTCCTTGAAGCTCACCCATCCTTCGCTTCATTCACTCACTTCGCACAGTCCTTCTTCCACGATCTGCAACTCCGTAGTACACTGTTTTTTTTTCTTTTTCTTTATATAGCCTTCTCCGGTTGCTGAGGTTCCTATGGTGGCCAGTTGGTGGCTGCCGGCTATGGTCCTTTTGGGTGGCTAGGTTTTCTTTCCTCAAGGGCATATAAGTATTTTCGTATTATAAATACAAATATTAAATTAAAGTAATACTCCACCTACATTTAACCCCACCTCCACTCCCATTTCCACTTCTAGCTTCACTGCTATTTTCACTTTCAAATTCTATAAAAACTTTTTCGTACCAAACGAGGCATTATAGATTTTAGAATATATGGTGGTTAATTATATATTTGTTGGTTTCCAGAGCTATTCAAGAAATTACAAGCTTTTCTGATCCTGAGAAGGCGGCCACGGCTTGGTTCGACAACAATGGAAGCAAAAATAGGTATATATTTTTTAGAATGAACTGATTTTTGTTGATTTACATCTATCTATGGGTTGATTTGCTGTTGTTGAAACTTTACATGAGGAAGATAAGGAAGGTATTTAGGTGATTATTTGCAGAATCGTTTGTGGCTAGGGGTCTTTTGTGCTGCCTCAAAAACTCTTCCTTCCCAAACATTTTTTGTTAATGTTTTTTTAATAATTTGATTTTACATCAAATCAGCGACATTTTAATTTTCAAGTATTAAATATTTTAAAAATCATAAAAAATAAATTTTCCTGTAAAATATCAAAATGTCATTCATTTGATATAAAATTTAATAATCAAAAGAATAAAAAAAACATTTGAGAAGATTGAAATTTTTGTAGAAGAAGGGGCATGACAACAAAGGCATAGCAGACACCCTTACCCACTGGCTTTCTTTCTTTCTTTCTTCCCCTCAGCAACACAAGTATCTCATCTAGAGGGATTACTGGATATATACTGTTTAAAATATCAAACATGAGTACTTGGTCTTGAATTTTTTTAATAACCTTGGTATATGCTGTTTAAAATTTCAAACATGTGCACTTATAAATTCAACTCTTATAAATTAGAATTTATAAATTTTTCAGAATCTACGAACTCATTTCAACGAGTCGCAATCACAAGTAGTGTTGAAGATTTCTATGTTGTAGTTAATGGTGTGGTACTTGACTCCCAACTATCAAAACATGTCAAGACCAAGTACTATGAACTTTGTTGTAGCCAGGGAACATTAATTCATGACAATCTTCCTGAAGGTCAGAACTATAAGCTTGTTGTAGGAATGATATCTGAGATCGTTAATATTGCTGATGCCATTAGAGCTAGCAATATCACAACCTCTTCGGACTCTCTAGCAAAGTGGTATACAAATTTAAAAGGCTTTAAAGTATTGGGCATGAAAGTTAGCTTCTTACTTACTAGACTGGAACATGTCATTAGTTTAGCAACAAAAGCCTCCACTAATTCCGCGAGGTACGCTGAGGTGAAAATTAAACAAGACCAAACACAAGAGGAGAAGAAAGTTCTTGAACGAAAACTTGAGGAAGTGAAGAAGACCATAAGCAGACTTGATGCTGAGCTTGATTCCCAGAATTTGAACCTTGACTTGTTGGTGGCCGAGTTTCAATATGTGGTTAATGCTCCTTGGTGATATATACCAAATTTATCTCTTCTCATGTATGTTTTCTAAACATGTAAGCATCTGAAATTTGTGTTTTTTCTTGGTAAAGTTTGAACTTAATTAAGCTTAGAAAGTGCTTGGTACTGCAATAGTATGTGTTCAATGAGAGAACTTTGCAGGATATATGGGGAATTAATGATCAATGATCATAATTTGAAATAGATCTTGAATGTAATTAATTATGTTATATCCTTCAACTTAATGTATAGATTGAGTTGTCCCTTCTGAGTCTCTAAGATATTTTAACAAGACTGAACCCAACATATGTAAAGAAACAATATGGTATACATCAAAAGTGAATTTAACTGAAATTGTACTTTAACATGTTTATGTGTGTTAGTCTCGGGAAAAAAAACAAAAGAAAATAAGTCTGAACTAGGACAATATTGATGTTCAATACCGGAGATTTAACTTTTAAGCTGTTTTAACTTTTGATATGTTGTCTCTCTTTCCATCATTCTGATGTGTTGTAAAAGGTTCCTCCTTTTTGAAGGATACTAAGTATATTGATTTCACAGTTGACTCTTTTGCAAGTTCTACTAGGGAACCAAAGCAGATTAATTTTTAACCTGCTTACACTGTCTTGAACTGTTTCCAGTTGATTATTTCCCCTTGAAGACACTGTTTGAAATAATTATAACTAATCTTAAGAGTTTCTTTTTCTATAACAAATAATTATATGATTTTTTTTTGCCTAAAAGTAATTATATAAATATATTACTAAATATAGTAGACCTAAGATTTTTATTAAGTTTTCTACTTTTTATCAACTAAGTTATTCAAATTATGATAACTAATCTTTATGTATCAATAATTATTTATGATAATCAGTTATTTAATATTTTTTTATTTCGAAATTTATTTTGCTTTTATTAAGTATATCGGAATGGTGTTATTTAAAAATACATTTAATATAGTGTTATTTCATTTAAAAAAACCGTTCAAATAGATTGTTAGGGATGAGGGAAGGAGAGAATACAAGTCCCCTCCAAAAAAATAAAAATAAAATCATATTATAACTTTATAAGGCATGTCACTGACTTTTTTTCTTCTTCTTTTTTTGAGTTCACCATTTACCCCTATTAAGTACATTTAATTGGGAAAATTTTAGAAACTTATTATTCTTCTAGATAAAGTTCTGAGTTTTACCTTACCAAAAAAATTAAAGAGTTTAAAGATTTTCCTTAGAAGAAATTAGTAGAAGGTTTCCATTTAAAAACTTTATTGGTTACAAGAACCCGATAGATTTTTATACACAGGAAATACTAATACTTTGCATTATTTTATGCACACTACTATAGAAGCGTCGATATATGACGGTTATTTTCAGTCATAAATTACGGTTCCAAACTGCCATATATGCAAGCGCTATATATGCTCAGCGCAAGATACAAAATGGTTCCGGTATTATTTTGCACATTAACCCATAGATAAAGTTGCGTGTTGTTGAGTTTATAATTATCAGTGGATTTTTTTTATTCTCTTCATGTAAATACTAAAATGTCGTTAAAAACTTAAATAATTTTTAAATAATTGTTTTTTTAATTTAAAAAGAATTAGATGAACAATTTGATATTATTAACAAGATTGAATTTATGAGCTCCTATTTTGTGTTGCGTTGTTAGGCCACAAAATTATGTACATTTGATTGTTGTTCTAACATGTAAATCTTTCTATAAAATCAAACATTAATTAAAACTCTTTTAAGAAAATACCCACTTACTTACTGCTACCCTGCTAGTGTTAACGGGAGATGAACTTTTTTTTTTTGGGTTAAGGTGTAAATCTATTTCGGAACCTTTCGTTGAGAAGCAACGTTGTGTTGAAAGTTTTTCAAATTCAATGTCTCCCTGGAAGTTTCAAGACGTAGTAATATTGTCATATTTGATTAAAAAATTAATGTTGACAATTTAAAAATTGACGTTGACCGTTAACTATTTAAGGGAAATAGACAATATTGCTAAATTTTAACACTTTTAGAGCAACATTAAACTTAAAAAACTTTTGGGTTAAGGTGTAAAAATAGACATGTGATTTTCTCTGAGGAGCGCCTAGTAGCAAATGTTTTTTTTAGGTGCAAAAATGACTATGTGGTTACAAATTAAGTGCAAAAAAATAGCGTTTGACAAGAAAAGTTTGACCTTTGACCATTAAGTTTGACTTTTTTTGCTGACTGGACGATGACGTGGCATTTCAAAGGTGCAAAAATAATTTTATGATCTTAAAAAAATATTTTAGGTATTGACCGGTACTAAAAGGATACTGAAAAAAATATTTCAGGGTACTGACTGGTACTAAAAAGTATTTTCAGGATATTGATTGGTACAAAAAAATATTTCATAATTTTGAAAAATTAATTTAGGATCTTAAAAAAATATTTCGATTATTGGCCATTAAAAGGATACTTGAAAAAATATTTGAAATGCCACGTCATCATCCAACAAAAAAAAGTCAAACTTAACGGTCAAACACTATTTTTGCACCTAATTTGTAACCACATAGTCACTTTTGCACCTAAAAAAAGATTTGCTACTGCGCGCTCTCTCGAGATAAAGATATGTCTATTTTTGCATCTCAACCAAAAACTTTTTAACATTTCGAAAATCTTTCAGGATAAATTTGCACCTTAACCCTTTCTTTTTCACTTCCCATCTACTTCTCTTTTTTTATAATATTGTTAAGGTGTAAAAATATTTATGATTTTTTTTTAAAAGAGCACCGTAAACTTTTTTTAATTAGAAAAAAACACACAAATTTTCCATGGAAATACCAGTTAATTCATATGTATGTTCGGGGAAAAACACCAAAATAAGAAACTTTTTTTTAAAATTTATCGGATTGAGGCTCTTTCAAAAGTATTTACCATACTAATGCTTACGCCATTAATGGCGTAAGCAAGTATTGCGCCACTGATGAAGGTCACGCCACTAGGTACACTTTTACGCGGTACACTTTTTTATACAGATCCCAAAATCAATACTGTTGTTATACAAATATTTGGTGTATAACAAATATATAGATCCCCCGTATTGGGATTTGTTGTTATAACCAAATCAGACCAGTGTAATCTTTTAAAATGCGTTCTTAATGAGTTATTTGTTCCCATACTTTTTTTCTTTTAACTTCAAATTAAATAAAGTAGAGTTTTAAATTATTCTACTATTTTATCATTTATTATAATTATATATTATTATATTTAATTTTAATTTAATTTAATTTATTTATTTTTATGGAATCATACGCCACAATTGACAATTGTGGCATATGATATGTTGACACCTAGTGGCGTGAACGTACCTCACGCCATTAGGGGCGTGACCTTCATCTGCGCCACTGCTAAGTGGCGCAGTACTTGCTTACGCCATTTATGGCGTAAGCATTAGTATGGTAAATACTTTTGAAAGAGCCTCAATCCGGTAAATTTTTTAAAACAATTTTTTATTTTGGTGTTTTTCCCTGTATGTCCGCTACCTTTGAATCAGATGGTCCCATCAGGTGCCACGTGTCACCCTCAAAATACATTGAGTACCCTGGTCTCTCTCGCCCTCTCCCCGTTTTGCTAAGGAGTCAGACCAGAAGAGAGAGCAGGGGAATAGGAATTGGACATGTTGGATCTGCACAGCAACAGAAGGAGAAAGAAGCAACAAAGCAAATGAAGCCTTCCGATAGATTCCTCATATGGCTTTAAGAGGGGAATGTTCCAAGAGCATTTTGAGAATGCTCTCATAGAACGGGGGCGTGAGCGAAACACAGATGGTGTGCCCACAACAAACAAGATGCTCAACCACCCAAATGTCCAAGACACGCCCTAGCTTCATGCGAAATCAAGCTTTTACAGTGATATATGTACAACATAGATGGATTTGACTTCTCTCCTATACCTTTACCATCATTTTCCCTTTTCACCATTACATTAAAATCTTTACGGTCTGAATTTAACATATTATAACAATGTTATTATAATTTTACCTCAAAAATATTTTTAACAGTTAAAATATATTTTGCATCCTGCATAATTATCCGCCTGCAAAGACCTTATAATCATTGGGGCATATAATGGATGTGACTTACATAACAATCTCAGAAATTACCGTATATGTAACTATTTCAAAACATTTGATTGATTCATCAAATACTACGTACTATGGTTAAAAAAGAAGACACCAATTACAAAAGTCTACTAGAGTAGAAAAGATTTGACTTAAACACTTAAAAAATGGCAATAGTAGTTAAAGAAAGACGTTAGTCTAACATGGTTAATAAATATTTTACATCTGACTCAAAATCACATTAGTCAACAATATGATAACCTGGCCTTGGGCACGTGAAGACTGATAACACAATTTACCAATAGGCCTTTTATTATTTTGCACAACTACAATCTCATCAGTCACCATTCAAGACTTTCCTGAATATATAATTCCATTTTCACATAGAATCATAACTTTCTCAAAAGTTACACAAAAGTGGATCCACTAACAAAATAATAGTTTGAGACCTATGGCCTCAAGCCTCCTTTATTTACACTCCACCATAGTATAAAATAATAAACCAGTCATGCAAATCCTAAAACAGTTTCATAAATTATACCAGAGTATGAATGAGCCCTAGGTGACAATATATACAGTCAACACATAATTACCATAAGAAGAGAGATTTACAATTATACAATGCAAACCTAAACGTCCAAGCCTTCCCTAAAGATATCATATTATGAACCATGGCTGAAAAAATGTTGAAAGCAACAGGTTGAGTCACGTGGAACGAATAACCACAAATCCAATTTAACAAATATGCAGAGAATGATTACAAGATAGTTAAGCGGGCTAAACATCAATTTATATAATAAAGTATAAATAGTTTTTAATAATCAATAATAGCTCAAGGAGTAATTAAGCATGCATAGGACTCCTACAACCATCTTTATAACCTATTTATAACCGCTGACAAAACCTATGGGCTACAACACATAATAGGATTCGTCTTTGAGACAATACTGCACCAAGCTCTCCAATAGTAAGATGTAGCTTGGCTTAAAGCTACAGAACTCACATTAAACTATGGGTCACTACTAGAAAAGTCAGTTTTTGCGACGGAAAAAATCCGTCGCAAATGTGGGTTTTTCCGTCGCAAATTCATTTTGCGACAGATAAAGTCCGTCGCAAAAAACAAGTGGCAATTGCGACGGAATTATATATTCTGTCGCAATTTGTGACGGAATATTTAATCCGTCGCAATTGGCCTAATTTGCGACGGAAAATAATCCGTCGCAAATTCCGAAATTTGCGACGGATTTCATCATCGGCGCAAATTTCAAAATTTCAAAATTTGCCACGGATACAAATCCGTCGCAATTGTGATGATTGTTATCCGTCGCAAATTTTGATTTTTTTTTTAATTTTATTTCTTTATTATAATTTCATTTTTTCCTTTTAAAGTTATATTTTTTTCATTATTTTTTTAAAAATTATTTATTCTATTTTTAAATTTTGTTTTAAAAATTATATAATAAAATATATAAAAGAAAAAGTGTTGTATAACATAAAAACTGAATTTATAGTCATAAAGAGTCATTCATAGAAAAGACAATATCCAAAGAACATGTACTAAAAAAGTAGTCTAAACAATGCATCATCATCATCGCATATCGTCAGGATCACCACTCGAGCCTAGCTCCGGACCCTTGTTTTTCATTAGGGACATGATTTGAAGTTGCATCTCCTAACCAACTCGCGTGTCTCGTGGAGCTCATTTGCCGTCGCCATTTGTTGTTGCCTTGTCGCTCGGCTCATTCTTGTCTCCATTTGTTGTTGCCTTGTCTCGCTCACCTTAGCCGCTTGCTCCTCCACCAACGCGATCATCTTCTTCACCTCATCTCAAAAACATTAGGAAATATAATAATCTTTTTTTGTACTTCATTTAAATGGACCAGAGAATGAAAATGTAACAATCAATATCAAATGTATCACGTTTACCTGTAGAAACACCTTCATTGCCAGATGTGGAGGATGTGCAGCGCTTTGTTTCCCTAAGTTGGCCGGGCGCAGGCACCGTACCCGAAGACTCGCCTTTGTCATTAAATCCACCCGTGACTGAAAGAATAGACTCTCGTTATCGGCACGAGAGGATGCGTGGCGGTCCCCACTCTAACGAGTCTCTCCCTGTGTCGACCTCGATAGGTGTCCTACAAACGAAAAATACATTACAAATAAGCCATGTGAAATGAAATAAACATGTTGGTGTCCCAACAAAGAATAAATGCAATATAAATGTCTCACCGCAACTTGCCGAGACCCGGTGTTAATCCGGCGCCTCTCACTCCCTTCAGACGCTTTGGTATGAGTCCGCTCAAAGGCGGTCCACTCAACATCTTCTCGGAGGAACTTCCCCCAGACGATTGTCTCCAAACACAAAGTATGACCATTAATAAATTGTTTCAAAGTACAAAATATTGAATACTTTAATAGAAAAAAACTTGTACTCACAACTTTCCGTTTATGCTCACTCTGTGGAATGGAGCCGCCGGCATATGAAGGTCCTTCCCGTCGGCCCTATTTTGCTTATTTTTCTCGACTTCTATTTTTAAATTTCTCATCGACGGCCCAATTTTGAAGTAATTGGCACTGCCACATCGTGGTCAATCCAATCTTGCTTGCCGTACCCTTTTTCTCAATTTATAACACCTCTCGATCCAACCATCGCTTCCCTTATGGTTAAATGCTTTTCGATTTTTATGATGTTCGGGTAACGTCATAAACTTATTCTGAAAATCAATAACGAACAATTAGTGTTCCAAATTTTAAAAATACTTAATCAACTTTGTATGAAATTAATAACTATGAAACACTTAACTTACCAAAAACTCCTTGAACCAAGCGTCCCGCCGCACCTTAGGAATGTCGTCCACGTGGCATAAGGCGATTGAAATTACGGAATATTTGAGTTGAGAGGACACTAGCCACCTCATTATAAGGCAAAATCAAGACAAAAGATTTGATGCAAATAAGAGCATACAAACTAAAGGTAAAAAATCGTAGCATTATTAGTAACTTCACATGACTCACTCCTCGGTGCCTTAGGACGGATCCAAAGCTTCCCCTCGTCAGGATCTCTCCTCATATTGGTGTATTAGAGGAACTACCTCCTTCGTCGACGTGGCTATGAGGCGACGGAGTGTCCTGAAGGAAGGAATGTGAACTATTAAAGATAACATAGATGGTAAAAGAAAACTAAACATATATAAATCAATCAGAAATATTGATTAAACCCGGTGTCCCCCTTGTTGTGGATCAGTGGAGGAAGACGGAGACACTGACGAATAAAGCGAAGGTGAAGTGGACAAATAGATCGACGGTGAAGTGGACATATAGACCGACGGTGAAGTGGACAAATAAACCGATGGTGAAGTTGACATCTCATGTGGCGAAACCTGCGGGAAGTGCCTCTCCCCACGCCTACAAAGGGAGCGAGATGACGTTGCCCTACCCCTCGATAGGACGGGTTCCGGTTCGACCACGACCACGTCCATGATCTGAACGACCTCCAGGATGCTCCATCTCTGCATACTTACAAACATTATGTCAAAATAACTATAAAAATAAAATATTTACTTGAATTATTTGTGACAAGTAGCGCGATTCTGATTATGCGGTATAACAGATCGTCATAAACAAAGCACTAACACAAATCAATCGGACGATTCCTGCTCTTCGACATCTTCTTGCACGCCTTCCTCTGAAGTCTCATAGTCGTCAAACTCAGATTCACTATCAGAGTAAATCACTTCTGTCTCATCGTCTGATTCGTCATCCTCAACTTGGATTGGAACCAACTCTAAGTCTCGCGCGACCGAATCGAATGATTGCTTGGTACATCGTCGTCGTCGTAATGTTTACGGGCCCATGTTCCACATCGCTTTGAACGGTTCCTTCATGCCGTCATTTGCTTCCGACTCTTTCGACTTAGGTATAATATTCCGTGCTTTGGTTTTGATAACTCCCACCCACCCTTGGCGAGAAGTGGGGTATACTGTATAGTAAACCTGTTCCGCCTGTTGAGTAAGGATGAATGGGTCATAACCAACCGTATATCTCCTTGTCCAAAGTGAATCTCAATATTCCCATGTTTGTCCACTTTTGTCCCACGCGAACTGACTGTTATCAAACCACTCACATTTAAACATGAGTGTCACCACCTTGTCCCACGGTAACTCAAATTAATTATGTCAATTAACATCCCGTAGTAGTCACCCTCCACCCCGTCAACTTGGTCACCTCGACAACATACACCGTAATTGCAACATAGTGTACCTGCGTTCGCTTCAAGAGTAGAAAACCGATACCCATTGATTATATATTTTTTGCACCGGGTAACACTAATTGCAGCTCCATAAGATAAACTCCACGCAACTTCATTGGGATCTGATGGATTTTCCATGAAATAGGATCAAAACCACTTTGGAAACTCAGAGTTCGTGAATTCATCAACTTGGGAATCCAACATTGAAGGATTTACCGATCGGACCCAATTAGAGAAGTAACTGTAAAAAAACAAAATGAAATTATTACTTTAACACTTACCGTAACAGTAAAAAGAAAAGAAATCTTACTTTAAGTACTGGGCGGCCTCTTCACAATTGTTTAGAATGTACCACTCAGCTACTCGCTTATCTCTTCCTTCAAGAGTTGATCTCCTACGTTTTCCCACGACTCGGCCTGGAAAATTAAATATTGATTTCTCGCTCGTATTACCGCCATCATCGTTGCGAGGTACCCTCTCCATCTTGATATCATTTCGGGGGATAATAATAGTATGACGCGAATTTTGTGGCCTCTTCGACTAGATACGCTTCAAAGATAGATCCTTCAACGTACCTTGTATTTTTTATTTTGTGCTTAAGAGTGCGTAAAAACCTACAATGGACAGGGTATTTATAGACTAAAGTGCGTGAAACAAATAACAACACGAAAGAAATATATATTACCTCTCAAACGGATACATCCACCTATATTGTTGAGGACCTCCTACCTTTGCTTCGTAGGCTAAGTGAACAGCAAATGTTCCATTGAGTCAAACATGCTAGGGGAAACACCATCTCTAACTTGCATAGGGTTATTGGCATGCTCGCCTCCAGTGCCGTAACTTTTCAACATTCAAATTCGAAGCACAAATTTCTCTCGAAGAACATGGAAAATTCCGTCGAAATAGACCATATATGCTTCGGTAGTGCTCGAAGGCCCACGGCAACAATCTCTCGGAAAAAAACATGACAATCATAACTCTTCATCCCGGATAACTTCGCCTCGTGCATCTTGACACATCTTTTCAAGTTTGACGCATAACCATCCGGGAGTTTCGGATCTTTAACCCATTGCAACAATTCTAAATTCTCGCTGTTTGTTTAATGTGTACGGCGCTCTAGGTTTGGAAGTCCGTCCCCGTCATGCTCCACCAAATGCAAAGCGGGCCTTCTACAAATCGCTTCTATGTCCCGTCTTGCGTTGATTGTATCCTTCGTCTTGCCTTTGGTGTCCATCACGGTGTGTAGAATATTGCAAAACACATTGCTCTCAATATGCATGACATCAAGGTTGTGTCTTAACAATTGATCTTTCCAATAGGGTAGTTCCCCGAGAAGATGCTACGTTTGTTCCAATGATGATCAACGCCATATCCCTCGGGTATGTTGGAAGCAGCCCCTCTTCGACACTTTGAATATTTTTGACCCCGTCCCATATTTCTTCGCCACTAAAACAACGAGGTTGATCTTCTCGTTCGGTAACATTCCGCGTGAAGTCTTTTTTATTTCTCCTAAACGGATGATCGGGGGTAGGAATCGCGGTGCTGTCAAACCAACAGACTTTGTGGATCGTGTTCCAAGCTAAAACCCATGTTCTCGTTCAAGACATACCGGGCATGCAAGCTTTCCCGACGTTTGCCATCTACTCAACATCCCATATGCGGGGAAATCATTTATCGTCCACATTAAGGCAAAGCACGCATTGTGAAATTCGGCTCAATGATATATCATACGTTAGAACCCCTCACTCCACAACATCTTCAACTCGTTTATCAAAGGCCTGAGGTACACGTCTATCTTCTTTTTTGGGTTGGATGGCCCAGGGATTAAGGCGTTAAGAAAGAAAAACTCTCTTCGCATACACATAGATGGTGGGAGGTTGTACGGCATCACAATGACAGCCAACAAGAATAATTGCTGCCCGTATTGCTTTGAAAGGAGCGAACCCATCCGAACATAGACCAAGACGAACATTACGGGATCCATAGCAAATAAAGGATTCGCCTCGTCAAATTTACGCCAAGCTTCGGCATCGGATGGATGCGTCACAAAGTTTTCATCTCTATGATGTTCCCGGTGCCATCTCATATGAGCAGCTGTTTGTTCTTATGCATACAATCTCTGAAGTCTGGGCACCAAAGGAAAGTACCACATTTTGCTTAATACTTGACGGGTCATTTTCCTTCCTTTCCCCACAATTTTATATCTCGTCATGTCCACATAATTTACAATTGGTCAACTCAAAGATCTTCCTTGTAATACAACATACATCCTCTCGGGGGCGCAATGGATTTTTTCACATCCAAGTCCAAGTTCTTTCACTTTTTTTTTTGCTTGGTAAAATCCTTCGGAAAATTATTGTTTTTGGGAACAACTTTACTTATGATCTGCATCATTTCGTTGTAATTCCTCTCACTCATATGGTGATCGGTCTTCAAGCTTAGTGTTGCTAGGGTAGCCGATAGCGATGAATATTCACTACTTTCAAAGTGTTCGCAACCTTCCCATAGCGGACATTGCCCTTCTTGAAGCATTTTATAGAACCTATCGGCTTCCTGGATGAGGATCCTCTCTATGTATGATGGTTGAGTATGTGTACCGGTCTCCTCTCCAATGTATGACGGTTCACCATGTGTAACGGGATCAAAATATCTGCCGATGGACGGTCCCGCGGCATCCATAACCAACTGCTCATATTGATTAAGGTTTTCTCGATGACTACTGTCCCCGTAATAACCACTCGGTGTACGTCGGACTTCGCCATGAAATTCCCAAAATTCATAATCCTTCATGAATCCATTTTTACACAAATGAATTCTGACCTTTCCCGAATCTTTAAATCTTAAACACCTACATTTTACACACGGACACCGATTTGTCTACTAGAATTATTTGAATGCGCCAAAGCAAAATTGATGAACTCTTTCAAACCCACCAAGAAGCGCTGGATTTAGTTGTCTTCTATCGCTTAGACGGTTGTACATCCAACTCCTAACATGATTGTCTTCCATACTTCCCCGGCTAGTTCATTACTAAGCTAATTAACATCTATCTCAACATGACACAAATATATATAAGTGGCAAATACAACCGGCCACTTAAGCCAACCAATTGCAACTTAATCAAGGAAGTGGAAAACAAACACATGCATTGAACAAATAACGGATCCCAAAGCAACCGAGAGAATGAGGATAGCACACGAGAAACATGGGGACATGCTTGTGGAGGGGCAAACAAAGAATAGAACACTATAAGTATTTTGGTGAGCCTATCAACCGATGTGCGGCTTAACAATGAGTAGTGTATCATCTTGAGCACAAAATAAAATATCGTATGAACTAAGTATTGTATATTAAATACCACAAACGAGTTATATACCTCAAAACTAGGCATGATTTATAATCACCAAACATATACGAATTTTCCATAACAATTTTCCCGTAGCCTTCACCAATTTTCCATATACGAAATTTTTCATAAGTAATAAATATGACTAATTTTTTCAATTTTTATCTATACTAATTTCTATAACAAATAATGTAAATAATGTGGTGAAAAAAGAAATACAGCTTTTACCGGAACACGGCAGAGTGGGGGTGGGGCGGGGGCGCCGGAGTAGGGGAGGGAGCTGGGGCCGCCGGAAGCAGGGGTCGTCGGAAGCTGGGGGCGGCCCGGTGGGAGCTGGGGGCGCCGGAGTTGGGAGTGTCTTTGGGGGCGCCGGAGTGTGGAAGGAGGGGGCGGCGGAGTGGGGAGAGAGATGGGGGCGCCGGAGGCCCAGGGTGGCGAAATGAGGGAGCTGGGAGAGGGAGAGGGGGCGAAGGAAGGGCTGAAATGGGGGACTGTCGGCGGGGAGGAGGGGAGAGGGAAAAAGGTGGCCGGGGGGGTGGCCCCAGAGGGAAGGAGAGGGAGGGGGGGGCGTAGGCCGGCCAGGGAGCCTGGGGGCTATGGTGAGAGGAGGAGGGGGGGGGGGGTTGTCCGTGGAGGAGTTGCGGGGAGGGGGAGCCGGGGCGAAATCGGGAGAGTGAAGGAGAAAAAGCATAATTAACGGATTTTGCGACGGAATAATTTTCCGTCGCAAAATCCGCTTTTTGCGACAGACGATTAATCCGTCGCAAAAAGCAACGTTACTTTTAGCGACGGATTTATTATCCGTCGCTAAAAGACAAAACTCCGGCGGTCAAAAGGCCGCCCGGTTAGCGACGGTTTAAAATCCGTCGGCTGCTTTTTTGCGACGGATTATTAATCCGTCGCAAAAAGCAAAAAACCGCGGCCTTTTTCCGCCGATTAAACGGATGAATAATCCGTCGCAGAATGTTGCGACGGAATATTATCCGTCGCAAAAAACATCCAATGGCGGTCGTTTTGCCGCCATTTAGCGACGGATTTTAAATTCGTCGCTGCTTTTTGCGACGGATTATAAATCCGTTGCAAAAAGCAAAAAACAAGCGCCATTTGGCCGCCGGTTAGCGGTGGATTAATTATCCGCGCTAATATCTTGCGACGGATAAAAATTCCGTCGCAATTTGCGACGGATATATTTTTCCGTCGCAAAAAGGCGATATTGCGACGGAATTTTTATCCGTCGCAAATTTGCATGAATTTGCGACGGAAATTGTTCCGTCGCAAATTCCGTCGCTAATTTGTTTTTTTCTAGTAGTGGGTTCCCTTCCCTTAGAATATGGAAAGGGGTCACATGTCCCTTTAACTGGCCAAGAAATGGTGATACCAAGAGCCCTGAGAATGTTAAAGCCAGCAACTGGGTGCAAGTAGCGGCTATACCATATGGTATATATTGCTTTTTAATTTCTCGTACAAGGTTAGGAAATGACTTCGAACCTGTACCTCGTAAGTTCCAAAACATGTAATTCATTAAAAAAACTAATTAAAGATTTTTGGAGCCAATCCACTGCCCCTCTTAGACTGTGTAACCGTGAGTCCATCTTCTAAATTAATCATTCCAGCTAGCATCAACTTCCCTCCTCCCTGATCTCCAGATTTTGAATTATTTGCGTCATTAATTCTTGAAGCCAAATCACCAGTTTTGGCTTTATTTGCTTCATTAATTATTGAAGCCAAATGCCCCCGTACATGGTTCTGCGATATCTCGCATTAACCATTTCCATTGGCATATTTTCATTTAAGGGTTAAGGTGCAAATTTGCCAACGAACTATTACCCGAGGAGCGTCTGGCACACAAAAAAATTAAAGAGACCAAATTGGTCAACAAACTATTAAAAAGTGAAAAAAAAACCAAATAACTATAGAAAAAAAACAACTATCACTATTACGTTAAAATATGAGGCACTGACATAAGACGATGCGGAAACACTGGAGAAAAGAGCGGTTAGGCCTTTTTGTTGGATAAGACAAACACCAACGAGATGGAACCCATGCGAACAGGCGTTGTGACAGCGGCGGTTGCTGCTTGTGGCATCGGAGGCATGCAACCGGGGTGCAAGGCGCGTGTCGGTCGAAAGCGTGGACTGGCTTTTGAGTTCAAGAGGGTGATTGGAACACCCAGCAACAATGGAACCTTTGGAGACGCCGACGTCGCCGACACTGTGACAGTCAATGGAAGACGGAGACACTAGACAGTGACGGGGTAAAAGTTTGTTGGCGAATCTGCTCAAAATTGTGTGTTTTTTTTTCACTTTTTAATAGTTCGGTGGCCAATTTGGTCCATTCAATTGTTTTTTGTGCCAGACACTCATCAGGTAATAGTTTGTTGGCAAATCTGCACCTTAACCCTTCATTTAATACCTTCTCCTTGATTTGCGTGTGGCATTGAAGAGGAGAAAAATTATTGACTTGGTCTCCCACATGGCCCCATTCTCTACAGTGACTACATGATTTGATTTTAGCTTTCTAGGAAATTTATATTCATTGCCAAAAGTCTTAACTTTCTCTAATTTTTTCCTCTTCGATCTCGCCATAATCCATTCCATTTTCTTCTTCTTCTTTTTGATTCAAACTTGGCCGCCTTCCATCCATGCTCATTGACTGCTCTTTCTTCGCCGAACTCTGTTCCTCAAATCCCGCTCTTCCCTGATTTTCAGCTTGCAACGATCCAGAACACGAGGATTCCACTACCCTACATTTAACGCCCTCTAATTCTATAACTCCATGAATGCCTCTACAAAGTTCACGCCGAAGAAGCATATGCAGCCCCAGATGACGCCCTTGACCGGAAGGCACGTTACTGACGTCGGAGCTGTTCGCCGTCGCTGCACCGGTGTGAATGCTCGTCGTGCTGGATGCTACCATACCATTGCCCTGTTTCCTAGGACCATTCGACGCCACACCCACTCACGCTGCCAAACTCTTCTTCGCTCCTCCGATAGGGTGAACCTCCTTCTCCTTCACCTTTCGGATCTCCAAGCCCTGTCCTCCACTCCTACTGACGTCAACCTTCATACCCACCGAGGCAGTAGTATTAATATCTTGTTTACTAATCTCATTTGCATTACCTTCGGTCACCTGCATCGTGTACCCACCAACAGCCACCAACTATTATGTGCATCGCTCCTTCTCATGCCCATACTTGCCACACTCAAAACATACTAGGTGCAAACCAAGGCCTGAGGCTGGACTGAAGATTCCGACAAAGAGAGCTGAGATGAGGCAGATGGTCCAGGCGTAGACCAAGACAGACCAGGAACCAAGGCCTGAGGCTGAACTGAAGGAAGTGAAAATGAAGACTAAGTTGAATGGGGCAATATCCAAACCAGAAAGCGGGGCGGTGCTCTATCCACGTTCTCAAATTCCAGCAAAGTGAGCTGAGCCAAGGTAGATGGTCCGGGCATAGAAGAAGACGGACCAAGAACCAGGGCCTGAGGCTAGAGTGAAGAAAGTGAAAACGAAGGCTGAGTTGAATGGGGCGTTATCCAAGTGGGAAAGCTCGGCTAGTGACTATTATTAACGTTATCCGGCGTGGCCATGAGTGAGCGAGTGAGTTGCGAGAGTGAATTCGAGGAGAAGAGGAGGCTATTGAATTCCGAATCCTCTCTCGCAACGACGACACTTTTTCTTTTATGCTATCATTTTGAATTTGAACAACACGCCGAGCACGTACTCTTTCCCCGAATTGGGTGTGTTCTTTCGGTTTTTGAACCCTAGCTTTGTCTCATTTTGATAATTAAATATTTTATACACTTCTTTTTATCTCTTGATTAATAATTTAGGACTCTTTAGTCATTAAATAATGGCTTTTGTACTTAGTTGGGCTTTGGGCCTTTGATTATATTTTAGCCATTTTTAATAATAAAATTTCACTTTTACATTGCTTCACTATTTTTACCATAACTCTTGAACCAGACATCGGATTTGCCTCATTCTTGTTTCATATTTCAGATGATTCAAAGCGATGCAATTGTTATGCAGACATGAAGGGCAAATTCGGACAAGAGGGCGGTCGATTTCGGAGCCGAAGTCAGATGTATGTTTCTGGATTTTTAATTGGGCTCGAATTTTGTAACTTAAGCCCATTTTTATTTCTTCTCCGTTTTGTGCCTGAATTGAATTGTGGATTGGAGCCCCATTTCGTTTTTTCCATTTTTAGGTTAAGTTAGATGGCAGCCACAAACACCTTTGTCATTCGCCTTTTTATACATTTTCGAATTAAACACATAAGTTTGATTTTCTCTGCAATGTTCTTCACGTTCTTCATCTTTTCCAGCTATGCTTGGCTGAGCTTCTGTGATTAACCCAACGTTGAGGATTCCATGATTCGTCTAGAGAGCTCGTGCTTAATCACTAATTCTACTCGTTTGTGTTTTCATCTTATCGGATTCGATTTCTGGAAATAGTTCGAATATTAGATTTAATATTCGGTTTGGTTCATCCCAAGGATTGAGTTCAAACTAGGTATCAGTGTTACTGTGCGGTTGCATAGTGAGACGCCACTGTTCGGACAAATGCTAGGCGATCGTCTAGTCGAGGGACTTTCTCGACGAACGCAGAGATTTCGGTTTGTCCGAACCAAACGCGAGTTCATTCATACTTTGTTCAATGATGGAAGTTTTTGGAATCTGAATGTTGGGTTGATCGATTTTGATCTGTTTTTGTTTATTTCGTTCTGTTTCTGTTATTTTTGTTTTTATTTTGTTTGAACCGAAAACCCCCCAGTTACTGTTTTATTGCTGTTAGAATTAACCGATTGTGAATTCGTTGGGAAACGACCCAGGTTACATTATACTGCAAATCCTTTTCTAATCTGGTTATTTTGGGAGATTACGGAAAATCTCATCACATTTCCAATTCCATTTCTTGCTTCTTTCGCTCTCAATTTAATTTCTTCGGCAAGTTGCTTTTGCTGAATGGATTAGTGCCATATTTGGGGTCATTATTAGTGTGTGGCTGTGGCTGTTTCTTCATATGAACTACTAGTACTTCTCAATGTGGGCTTATGATTGGTGAGGAATATGGGGAGATGATTTAGGGCTTTAGTTTGGCTTGAGAGATAGACAGAGAGATTGCTAGTTGTAACATGCCTGTTAGCTGTGCAGCCTTCTCACATGATCTCTCTGTGTTTAGCCTAATCTTATTGGACCTGGCTTTGGTCCTTTGCAAAGCCAGGTCCGATGCATCAAGACGGTGCCGTTTTCATGCAGTGGACCACGCACCCGGTCCTTTAAAAAAATCCAGGTCTTTTTTTTTGTAAAAAAAAAAACTAGAAAAATTCAAGCACTGCGGGTAGTAAATTTAGGGGCGTGAGTAGATCCTTCATTGGTAGTTTGATAAATAGGTAGAGGCATCTTTGACCTTTGAGCATACTCTTGTAGCCTATTTTTGTGCATCAAATGCTCTGGAACACCTCGAGGGATTGATACACAATTCAGAGGATTAATGTTACAGAATACTTAGAAATGGGGAAAAACAGATAAATCATATAAATAAGAAATTTCTGAATCTAATGTTCTTCCTGAGCAAGCAAACTAAGCAGACAAAATAAACAGGAAAACTCACGAGTGCCAAAAGATTCCGGCATAGAGAGCCGGCTGAGGCAGATGGTCCAGGCGCAGACCAAGACGGACCAGGAACCAAGGCCTGAGGCTGGAATGAAGGAAGTGAAAATGAAGGCTGAGTTGAATGGGGCATTATCCAAACCAGAAAGCTGGGCGGTGCTCTATCCACGTTCTCCGATTCCAGCAAAGTGAGCAGAGCCGAGGTAGATGGTCCAGGCGTAGAAGAAGACGGACAAAGAACCAGGGCTTGAGGCTAGAGTGAAGGAAGTGAAAACAAAGGTCGAGTTGAATGGGGCATTATCCAAGTAGGAAAGATCAGCTGGTGACTATTATGAACGTTCTCCGGCGAGGCCACTGAAGGAAGTGAAAACGAAGGCTGTGTTGAATGGGGCATTATCTAGGTGGGAAAGGTCGGCTGGTGACTGTTATTAACGTTCTCCGGCGAGGCCACCGAAGGAAGTGAAAACGAAGGCTGAGTTGAATGGGGCGTTATCCAAGTGGGAAAGCTCGGCTAGTGACTATTATTAACGTTATCCGGCGCGGCCATGAGTGAGCGAGTGAGTTGCAGAGAGTGAATTCGAGGGAGAAGAGAGGAGGCTATTGAATTCCGAATCCTCTCTGCAACGACGACACTTTTTCTTTTATGCTATCATTTTGAATTTGAACAACACGCCGAGCACGTACTCTTTCCCTGAATTGGGTGTGTTCTTTCGGTTTTTGAACCCTAGCCTGTCTCATTTTGATAATTAAATATTTTATACACTTCTTTTTATCTCTTGATTAATAATTTAGGACTCTTTAGTCATTAAATAATGGCTTTTGTACTTAGTTGGGCTTTGGGCCTTTGATTATATTTTAGCCATTTTTAATAATAAAATTTCACTTTTACATTGCTTCACTATTTTTACCATAACTCTTGAACCAGACATCGGATTTGCCTCATTCTTGTTTCATATTTCAGATTATTATGTAGACATGAAGGGCAAGTTCAGACAAGAGGGCGGTCGATTTCGGAGCTGAAGTCGGATGTATGTTTCTGAATTTTTAATTGGGCTCGAATTTTGTAACTTAAGCCCATTTTTATTTCGCTTCGTTTTGTGCCCGAATTGAATTGTGGATTGGAGCCCCATTTCGTTTTTGCCATTTTTAGGTTAAGTTAGATGGCAGCCACAAACACCTTTGTCATTCGCCTTTTTATACATTTTCGAATTAAACACAGAAGTTTGATTTTCTCTGCAATGTTCTTCGCGTTCTTCATCTGTTCTTCATCTTTTCCAGCTATGCTTGGCTGAGCTTCTGTGATTAACCCAACGTTGAGGATTCCATGATTCGTCCAGAGAGCTCGTGCTTAATCGCTAATTCTACTCGTTTGTGTTTTCATCTTATCAGATTCGATTTCTGGAAATAGTTCGAATATTAGATTTAATATTCGGTTTGGTTCATCCCAAGGACTGAGTTCGAACTAGGTATCAGTGTTACTGTGCGGTTGCATAGTTGAATGGGGCATTATCCAAGTGGGAAAGCTTGACACGTGACTATTATTAACGTTATCTGGCGCCGCCATTAGTGAGCGAGTCAGTTGCAGGGAGTGAATCCGAGGGAGAAGAGAGGAGGCTATCGAATTCCGAATCCTCTCTGCAATGAAGACACTGTTCTTTTATGCTATCATTTTTAATTTGAACAACACGCCGAGCACGTACTCTTTCCTCGAATTGGGTGTGTTCTATCGGTTTTTGAACCCTAGCCTATTTCATTTCCATTTCTTTTTCCTCTCCCTCTCAATTTAATTTCTTCAGCAAGGTTCTTTTGCTGAAATGGATCAGTGCCATATTTGGGGTCATTATTAGTGCTTGGCTGTGGGAGTTTCTTCATATGAACTACTAGTACTTCTTTTCGTGGGCTTATGATTGGTGAGGAATATGGGGAGATTATTTAGGGGTTCAGTTTGGCGTGAAAGAGAGACAGAGAGATTGCTAGCTGTAACCTGCCTGTTAGCTGTGCAGCCTTCTTGCATGATCTCTCTATGTTTAGCCTAATCTTATTGGACCTGGCTTTGGTCCTTTGCAAAGCCAAGTCCGTCAAGCGTCTGCTACATCGGGACATGTCATTTTGATGCGGCGAGCCACAAACCTAGTCCTTTTTAAAAAAAAAAAAAATAGGTTTTTTTTTTTTTTTTTTAAAAAAAACAAGAAAAATTCAGGCATTGCGGGTAGTAAAATAATAATTTATGATCTAAAAAAATTATTTTAGGATCGTGAAAACATATTTCAAGGTACTTACCGGTATGAAAAGGATACCAACTTTTATTGAAAAATAATTCATGATCTTAAAAAATTATTTTAGGATCTGGAAAAAATATCTTAAAGTATATTTTTAGTAGCGATCGATTACTGAATTAATTTTTCAAGAGCCTAAAATAATTTTTTTAGATCATGAACTATTTTTTCAGTCTCGGTTAGTATCTTGAGGTATCTTTTTAGTATCGTTAGTATCCTAAAATATTTTTGTAAGATCTTAAAATAATTTTTTTAAGTCATGTAGATTTTTTCGCACTAATTATTTTGTTACTACCCGCAGTGCCTGAATTTTTTTTTTTTTTTTTAAAAAAAAATACCCGATTTTTTTTAGGACCAGGTGTGTGGCCCGTTGCATCAAAACGGCACCATCTTGATGCGGTGGACACGGACCTGGCTTTGCAAAGGACCAAAGCCAGGTTCTTATTTTAGGCTTTAGCTCCCTACAAATTCCAATATTTTTTTATATAAAATAAAAGGAGAAAAAAATACATTTTCTGCTGTATTCCAGGGAACCAAACGTGCAACCTTGGTATGATTACTCTATTAAGCGTGTTCCTGGCTTTGGCATTCCCCACAAGCTTCCTTGACCATACCCTCCATGATTCTTGCCTATGCGGGGTTGCTCCCAAAATTTGTTCATTGCTCTCACTGACTAGCACTTCATGCTCTTTATTTTTGTAAAAAGCACTAAATTTTTATTTTCATTGTCTACCCTAAGGCTTTGTTTGCGAGTTCTATTTTGGAGGGAAAGGAAAGGGAAGAGAGAGTTTTGGTAGCCCTTCCCTTGTTTGCAAGTTTTAAAAATAGGAGGAGAGGGAATCGGAGGATTTTACAAATCTTCCAAAACCCTCCATCTTCACAAAAATAAAGTTCCCCATATGGAGGGTTTTAAGAGGGAAATAGATTAATTACTTTGTTACCCTCGTTCACCACCCCACCACCCCACCACCGCCACCACCACCACCACCACCACCACCACCACCACCGCCACCGCCGCCGCGCCGCCGCCACCACCACCGTCGCCACCGCCACCGCCGCCACCACCACCGTCGTCGCCACCACCACCACCACATAAATAAATTTTTGAATATAAAAATTACATAAATAATTTTTTTAGAAAATTTAAATTTAAATTTATTTGTAAAGTATAATAATTATATTAATTATTAAAGAAAAGGACAAAATTGTAAAAATAACTCATTAATCCTCCATCTTCCTTCCTTACTATTTTTTTAACTCCCAAACAAGGGAGGAAATATCCTCCATTTCCCTTTCATCCCTTCCCTCCATTCTCCTTCCATCCCTTTCCTTTCCCTTCCTTCAAAACTCCCAAACAAAGCCTAATGCTCATTTACGAGTTCCGTTTTTGGAGGAAAGGAAAGGGAATGGAGGGTTTTGGTAGTCCCTTCCCTTGTTTTCAAGTTTTAAAAATAGGAGGAGAGGAATCGTAGGATTTTACAAATCCTCCAAAACCCTCATCCTTCTAAAAATAAAGTTCCCCCAATATGGGGGTTTTAAGGAGGAAATAGATTAATTACTTTGTTACCCTCGTTCACCACCCCACCACCGCCGCCACCACCACCACCACCACCCCCACTACCGCCGCCACCGCCGCCACCACTACCGCCGCCGCTCCACCACCACCGCCGCCACCACCACCACCACCACCACCACCGCCACCACCACCACCGCCGCCACCACATAAATAACTTTTTGAATATAAAAATTACATAAATAATTTTCTTAGAAAATTTAAATTTAAATTTATTTGTAAAGTATAATAATTATATTAATTATTAAAGAAATGGACAAAATGGTAAGAAAAAACTCATTAATCCTCCATCTTCCTCCCTTACTATTTTTTTAACTCCCAAACAAGGGGAGGAAATATCCTCCATTTCCTTCCTTTCCTTGCTCTCCTTTCTCCTTGCACCCCTTCCTTTATTTTAGAAAGTTGGCAGCAATATGAAGAAGGGAAAAGTAAAATTATAGGGTTTGATTTATTGGCATGTAATTAATTAATTAATTAATTAATATATTTCAAATTTACACGTTTCTCTAAATGTAGTATAGTATTTTTCCTTTTTATTCATAAAAATACCGACACCCAAGATAATAAATATATACTTGCCATAAATTTCTTAACTTTTCATTATTAAATTTCCACCCAAAATATTTTAGAAAAGTTATGAGTCATGGCAATCAAACATGATTCGTATGATTTTTTGTCTCGATTACAACTCTGCATGAATACACACAAATTAATTCTTTGAGCCATATGATTATTAACTAGTATTAACTATTAATATAAATTATAATATTTGAAAAATATGCAATAATAATAATAATAATAATAATAATAATAATGCATAATATGGTATTATAAGAACAACCTAATTTGGAATTATACATAAAACACTAGATTCACTAAAAACCATGGTTATCAAACCCAGACCGGCCGGTTTAGATGGGAAATCGCGGTGATAGCGTCGAAGACTCCGAGCTCGAAGATGGCTTGCAGAGACATGGAGAGAACAGAGGAGGAGGCCAGTTGCATGGCGGAGATGAAGCTTTCTTCGTGCTCTTACACTTGCCCTGCATGTGGCTGTTTGAGCTTGTATGATTTGTCATTGGTGAGGTTAGAGTTGGACTTCAAGGAAGGAGCCATTGGGAAGGAGAAGAGAAAGAGAGATTACAGATCTGTATGTGTTTGGGTAGATGATAAAGATAAGGATGAGAGTATCCTTCACGGAGTCCACATTATATGCACATAATTATGTGCTTTTTAGGTGCTCATACCTCTAATTAGAGGTATGAGCATATTATATATATATATATATATATATATATATATATATATATATTTTTTTATTTTTATTTAAATTATATGTTGCTTTCGAGATGTTTTTTACACCCAGTATTTTAAATTAATTAGTTTTCAGTTCTGCATTTGTCTTTAACACCAAAATTATGGAAACAACATATAATTTAAATCTAAATAAATACAATATATAAAAAATAAGAGAAAAAAAGCTCATACCTCTAATTAGAGATATGAACACCTAAGAAGCACATAATTATGTGCACATAATGTGGACTCATCCTTCACATGCCTCATCAAGTCTCATAAAGAGACGTGAAGGCTAGATTCATAAATGAAGTAGACTGCCATACTCTTCAGTTTATTTATTTATTTATTTATTATTATTATTATTAACTTTTGAGGACCTCATTTCTATTAAATTTAAATGTGTCAGGTCTTTCCAGATTATGATGAGAAGCAAATAAATATTATATACTCCCTCCGGTTCTAATTATAGGAACACATTTTAGAGTTGGTTTTGGTCCTAATTATAAGAGCAAGTTTTATCATTTGTCAATTTTTTCCTATAATACCCCTATTTATACTTTCTCAATAATAATTAAAGACAATAATAATTTAATAATACACCTATATATTTTATAAAGTAAATAATGTTTGCAACTCATTAATGTTATATACACCTCAAGTATACTTTTTTTATATATAAAATAATTTTGAGCAATTTTTGTCATATTTTTCTCATATCACCCCCGCTAATACTTCTTCCACAATAATTAACAACACGCTTATATTCTATCAAGTAAGAGATTCTACTTTATTTGTTATTTTTAAATAAAATAATTTTAATATTCCTTTAAAAATATTTTTTTTTTGTTACTTCCATCAAAAGTGATTAATTTTTTCCCTAAAATAACCTAATAAAACATTAATTTCATTATCTTTTTTCCAACAATAAAAAAATAAACTTGCATTTGTATTATGCCCAATTAAATAGATACTCTCTTGACGAAAAAAAAATTCTTTAAAAAAATTCATGGAAAATATACAAAAAATATTTATATACATTTAAAATTCATTTTAAATCTACAACCTAGCATTTCATGATAGTAAAAAATCATTTTGAATCTATAAAAAAAAATCATTTTTACAAAAAAATTAATAAATAAATAAACTAGCATTAAATACATAAAAGGTGATTATGTAGACTTTGGAAATGTGTACATAAATTTGTCACAAAAAAATGTGTACATAAAAAAAATATCACTGCAATAGGCAAGATTTCATCCCAAAAAAAAAGTGTACATATCGTAAAAGATGCTGACTTATGTGCTAAGTTATTCCAACCTTTCCTCGCGAGTTTTCAGGAAATTAAGACAGGTCACCTTGGCACATGTGAAGACAGTGATTGACTCAAGCCGAATCCAGAATATGCGGAAGAATCAAAAGAAAGATCTGAAGAATCCCGTGATATTAAAAGAAAGATCAATCAACCGAATCTAGGATCTTGGACCTCACAGATTTGGAAGGGCCAACTCATTATACGTATGGCCAAGGGAACCTAACTATAAGAGGAAAGTGTGGCAAAACCTAAAGAGAGGTCGGAAGCCGCGAGAGGAAGCAGTCAACTAACTCCTATCCGACTGAAGGTCACGCTGAAGGAACAAGAGAGAAGACAAACCGAGAGGACAATAGACCATACCAAGTTCTTCCTTAGAGCAAGACGGATCGTAGAAGACGTGGAGACGTCGCGTGACAGGACGCCTCTTACGCTGTCAACCTTTCGACGAGATTCTTGATTTCTTTGTTATTTTTATTTTTGTAATTCTGTTATGGGCTGCCTTACAGTACTCTGCGCTATGTGTCCCTCATTAGTCATGAACTAAATTCTCTTTGGCTTAGTGAGGATGGATTCCTAAGTTGTAGAATGAACCTAGTTTGTTAGTTCTTCATTTAATAAATTCAGTTTGTTTAACAGCATTTTAATTCATAGTCAATTAGCGAACGATAGTGGTGGGTTAATTGGATAACGTTGTAAAAGGTGGTTATGTTGTAGCATTGCGGAAGCTGTGCAGTATAATTGCTATAGCAATGCATTGTCGGTGAATTGGGGGAATGACATGACTTAGGATGGAATCTGATCTCAACATATTGTTAAACTAATACCTTCTTTCGACTCTCAATCACTTGTTTATTTCTCATTATTAATAATAGCAAAAACAACCAAAATCAATATTATTTATACACAACTCTCGTTAGAAACTGAAATAATCTATGGTGTCACAGTCTCTGTGGGACGATACTCTACTCACTCTTTTTTACCTGTTCGACTGCTTCACTTATCATAAGGGAATTCGACACATAGCAACCCCTACCTTTCTCGATGCAGTTGTTTCTCGTAGAGGAATCGCACTTTGCATACATGATCATTTGCATATAGTCATGATGGATTAACTTCTTATCCATGTGGGGATTGTTGGAATTTAGGATATAATCCGATGGGTTATGAATAAGAAGAAGGTTGGTAAAGAAGAGGAAAAAGGAAGAAGGAATATGTGTGTGGATAGAAGTCCCACATTGGATAGTTGGAGAGGAGTTAGAGGATATATAAGCCTCAAATTTGCTCCTCTAAATTGGGCCCTTGAGCCAACCCACTTTTGTGGAGGGGTGAGGACTTAGGTGACCCTTTGTCCACAACACGTGCATGCCGCCATTACCGGCTCAGTCGTGTGTGCGCGCCGCCCACCCGGTTTAGTTCGCGCGTGTGTGAAATAATAATAATAATTTTTTATTAAATATTTTTTAAATTTCCAATTAGTCCTTGACTTTTAATAATTCTTTTTTTTTGCCCCTCAAAGATTTTCCAACCAATAGCTGCGAATCGCGATTTGTTTCGATCGTTCGCTCCGTTCTGGTATGTCTGTTCGTACGACGCACCAATTCACCAGCAAAGGTCATCAGTCGTTTATGTTCGCTCCGTTTTGGTGCGTCTGTTCGCACGATGTACCAGTTCACTGCAACAATTGAGTCCATCTGATCAATTTTTCGTTGTCCATAAATAGGACGCCTTATTGACAGAGTCGATATCTCTTAAAATTTCTCTAAAGCACTCTTCTCTGCATACTGCATTATGCAAACATACTCTATGTGATTCTAAAAGTAGACTTGTTGCGTTCGCTTGGGCTTCAAATTGAGAGAGCCATCACTCTGAAGACGAAAAATCTGCTCTATCATAGGAGACAATTGCTTAGCAACCTTGGGCATCCATATTTAGGGAGCAAAATTGTCTTAAGGAAACAACGTATGTTGGGCCCGGATGACTCCAAAGTTCATTACCATATTTGGCAGTTTTGTGAGTTTGTTCATGATTTTTTCATATTTTATAGAACCATTATATTCTTGTTGTATATGCATTATTAGTTATACAGATTCTTATTATTTATAGTATATTCAATCTTAGTAATACATATTCTTGATATTGTTCAAATTCTACTTGTTTACTACATTTTCTATAGTAAAACCATCATGAGAATAGAGTGAAGCTGGCAACAAAGAATGGCCACTCGACGGAGGTGAAGAGGGAGTATTTGAACGAGCCGTTCAAAGACTTGGCTGAGTTCATGAACGGCGGTGACGAAACCAGGGTTAGGGCCTGCAAGCTAATGAGAGACGTGTGCATTAAGCACGGCTTATTCCTAGTGACCTGCCATGACGTCGACCCTGTTCTCATCTGAGAAGCTTATGAAGAGATTGATTCCATCTTCGGAATGTCTTATGAGAAGAAGATGATTCTCTGCGAAGAAGCTAGCGTGGTGCTATGAATTTAGGGACATTCGATGATAATTTTTCATCGATGGTTCCATTTAAAGAGATTTACTCTCTTCATTATAGCAACGTCAGATCCAACTGTCGGGTCATTGACCATCTCTTGACTGCACTTATGGAGATCTCCTCCCTAAACGCATCGAGTACGTAATTAAACTACTCATATCATATATAGTTTGATCAAATTTTGGTATTGCCCCTAAAGTTTTAAATCATTGGTTGTTTTTATCCATATAGTTTCATAAGGACTTGTTTAACTTTAAGAATAAGCATCAAAATCAAAACTCATTAGATGTTTGGATCCGTTTTAAAACTCAAACCAGATATTTATGAAATTATAAGGATCAAAACCAACCGTTTGAAATTGCAAGGATAAAAAAATTGATTAAAATATAATAATTAAAAATGATACTAACCTTCATATACTTTTTTCTTTTCATCTTTTACTTCATTCAGTTTTTCCTTTTTTTGGCTCATAATCTTTATTTTTTTTTGGTATATATATTTTGAGTTTTCAGTTTTTTCTTATTTTCCCCTCTTTTTATCCTTTTTTGTCCCAAATTAAATACCTCTCGATACTATATTATCTTTTTAAGATAAAATTGTGTGTGTGATGTTTATCTTCCTATTAAAATAACTTAACTAAACTTGATACCTTAAACACTTTATATCTTCAATTCCTTCCCTAGTATATATATGATGTTAGTATGTTTTTTCATACATCTTCAATAATATTGTACACAGGAAGGTGTATGAGAAGTACTATGAAGTGATGACGAAGCTGTGTGCTATAGGAATGGAGGTGATTGTAATGAGCCTGGGAGTGGATCGATCACACTTCAAGGAATATTTCAAAGATGGTGGAGGCATATTGAGATGCAGCTTATTATACCAACCATGCGACAACTCAAATCTGTCCATAGCAAAAGGTCCTCAGAGTGACCCTATCTGCATCACCATCCTTCACTAAGATCAAGACGGCAGCCTTGAAGTTCTCATGGACGGCAAGTGGCTCTTCTGTGAACGCCACCCTGAGGCCTTCGTCGTCAACCTCGGCGACACTTTTCAGGTACATTAACTACTACCCTAGGCTTGTCTGAAGAGATATTATTGGACGGTCATCCCTTGAAAGATTTCTTCTTGGACTTTAAGAGGTTGTATGAAGAAATGAAGGTACTTATGTCTCCACAAGCGCGGATCTTTAGACTCGCATCAAGAATCTGAAGTTTCAAGTTATTATCAGTTTCCTTGAAGCTCTTGACCCGTCTTATAACACCATTTGATCTCAAATTCTGTCAAGTCAAGAGCTTCCATCTTTTGAAGATGTGTTCTCTCGGGTTCTTCGTGCGGATAGTTTGTTTCATTCGTCTATTGATCCAAATGCAAGTGCTTTGGTTGGGTGTGGCCCCCTTGCAAACAAGAATTATGGGTCCTAATAGGGCACTAATGTTCCACACATGACTTGACCAATATTATCTGCAATTATTGCAAGAAACTTGATCACATTAAGAAAAATTATCGAAAATTGTAGAATAAACAGCAGCGTGGTCTTACTCATATTTCCCAAACACCTTATTAGTTTGATTCTCGTCCATCATCTCCAGGGGCCCTAGCAACAGGTACTTTGTCCTCTGGCCTTGCTACTACTTCCACGAAGTAGGTTATTGATTCTAGTGCCACCAACCACATGACAGGTAACCATAATTTATTTTCATCGTATGCCTTATATGCCAACCCCTCCTCGATATTCGTTGCCAATAGTTCCCCGGTCCGAGTCCTTGAATTAGGCACTGTTATACCAACTACATCCATTTCACTATCTTTTGTTCTTAATGTTCTCGATTTCATGTTTAATCTTTTGTCTCCAAGTAAATTGACCCATCATTTGAATTGTTTTATTTCACTATTCCCTTACCATTGTTTAATTCAGGATCTTTCGAAGAAATAAATTATTGGTAGAGGCTATGAATCTTGTCAAAATTACATCTTTGATGATCATGTGCCACGTTCTGTTACTTGTTATGGTGGGTCATCTCCCTTTAAAGTCCATTGTCGTCTTGGTCATGTGTCCCTTTTGTCCCTCAAAATGTTGTATCCTCAGTTGTCGTCAGTTTTCCAAACATCATCGTGTTCATTTGGCACCTCAAGTCAATAAACGGGATGCGCGCCATTTGAGTTAGTTCATTCTAATGTTTTGGGTCCTTGTCCAATTTTGTCTTAGACTGGTTATCGATATTTTGTCACTTTTGTTGGTTACTTTTCCCAAACCACTTGGCTTTACTTAATGAAACAATGTTCTAAATTGTTTACTCATTTTCATAATTTATGTAGTAAAATTCAAACCCATTTTAACACTCTTGTGAAAACCCTTCGAAGTGATAATGCGAAAGAATATTTTTCCACCACATTCACCGATTATATGCATAGTTATGGCATTCTTCATCAATCCACATGTGTTTATACACCTACTCAAAATGGTGTTGCTGAAAGAAAGAACCGTTATCTCTTAAAAACTGCCCAAGTTGTCATGTCTCACTCCTGTATCCCTAAATTATTTTGGGCTGATGCTGTGTCTATGACATGTTTCCTCATCAATTGCATGCCTTCGGTTGTCATGTCTCACTCTTGTATCCCTAAATTCTCTTGGGGAGGTGTGTCTTTCTTGGTATTCTCGTTCAACACTACAAAAAAAAAAATCTGTTTTGCAAAACATGAATTTTCATGTTTCATATCATAAAAATATCATTAAAAAATATAGAAAATTATGAAATAAAAAAATATGTATATAAAAGGAGTAACTCATGACCTAATTAAATAAAAGCATCAATGAGAGAAGAGCCACAATAGTGATTAAAAAAACCAACTTGAATGACATTCATCTCATCACAAACACCTTCTTTTTAGGAAAATAAATAATGAGATTATTTAATATTATCACCAAACATTAAAATGTAAGCCAAAACTCTATTTTTAGCTAATTTATTTGGATCACCACTATAACGATCCCACTAAAAACGCCACCGACTAATAATAAGTTTGTAGTAAATAATTTCTGTTATATTCATGAGTGTGAGTATTGAATTGCCCCAAAAGAATCCAACAAGAGAATAAATGTGTTACTATGAGCAAGCACTACATCACGATTTATATATCATGATTTTGAAATTAATTGTGTTTTCTATAGCAATCTTTTGCAACTAATTAAAATTAGGATTAACTATTTTCTTCAAACCATTGTATATATCTAATTTATATCTATACATAGCATAAAATTTATCATTGACCCAAAAAAAATAATCAAAAAGAAAAAAGTGGTTGTGTTTGCTTTATTCTAGATGGGAGGAGGAGAGGAGACGGAGCGGAGCAGGGAGACGACGTCCGGAGTGTTAGTAAACTCAATCTCAAGTCCTTGAAATGTGTCTTTCTTGGTATTACTTTCCTAATCTCCGTCGTTATCTTGTATCCATTGATGTAACCTTTCATAAGTCTTTTCATTTCTTCAAGTCATTGGTATTATTTAAGTCTTCATCCGTCGTTGATGAGCCTGATGATATCCTAGTTTATTGTGTCCATATCTCACCATTATAGGTTGTTGTTGCGACGGAACCGTCGATATTATCGATGATTATTGATGTTGCTAATGTTACGCTATCTTGTATCCATTGATGTGACCTTTCATAAGTCTTTTCATTTCTTCAAGTCATTGGTATTATCTAACTCTTCATCCGTCGTTGATGAGCCTGATGATATCATAGTTTATTGTGTCAATATCTCACCATTATAGGTTGTTGTTATGGAACTCCGATGATGCGGTTCCCGACCACGATTCCTCATATCCTACCATTCCTTTGTATGACCCAATTGTACATGATTCTGGTGTTGGCTCTTCTGATGACATGCCTATTGCCCTCTGAAAAAGTACTCGTCTTCACTGTTCTCCTAAAAGATATGTTGATTGTACCTATCTTATCTCCTCCTTTGTGTCCTAGCAGCGTTTGTCCCATTTCCTCTTCCTTTGTGGCCACCCTTGAGTCTATCTCTACCCCTACTACCTTTCACCAAGCCTTGACTCACCTTGGTTTGCATGCGGCAATGGAAGAAGAAATGATGGCCTTTGAAAAGGTTGGTACTTGAACTCTTGTTGATATACCTTATGGGAAGAAGGCCATTGGATATAAATGTGTGTTTGTTGTTAAGACCAAGGCTGATGATTCCTTGGAACGTTGAAAGCCGGCTTGTTGCTAAAGGATATGCTCAAACTTATGGAATTGATTATTCCGAAACTTTCTCCCCTGTGGTTAAGCTTACTTCAGTTCGTCTTCTTGTCTCTTTAGGTACCACCTATCATTGGGATTTGCATCAGTTGGATGTT
Organism: Acacia melanoxylon; assembly: GCA_019022615.1. Classification (NCBI taxonomy): domain Eukaryota; kingdom Viridiplantae; phylum Streptophyta; class Magnoliopsida; order Fabales; family Fabaceae; genus Acacia; species Acacia melanoxylon. The sequence goes on along the minus strand of JAFJYJ010000051.1, from coordinate 3,420,094 downwards.
AAGAATACTATTTTGAATGGTAAACTCCTTGAGGATGTTTATATGGAGCAACCAACTGGGTTCGTTGCTTAGAGGGAGCATAGGAAAGTATGCTACCTCCAAAAGTCGTTGTATGGTTTGAAGCAAAGTCCCCGTATCTGGTTCGATAGATTTTGTAGTGTGGTCAAGTGTACCATCGATGAGACAAGAAGTACGGATATATGCTTCATTTCATGTCTAGTTAGGTTTCGAGAGCGAGAGTGGAAGATAGATCTGGAATGTCAAGAGCCAACCAAAGACGACATGCAAGTCAGTAAGTAAGTAGGACAGTCGTTAGAACGAAATTCCATACGAGTCATTCTGTAAGTTGCAGCTAACAGATCTTGGCCACTGCAGCAGCTTGATCTTGACTAGCTTGGGCTTCCTGCCTCTCTTCCATGGCATTCAAGGACCCAAGCTTGGGGCATTCCCTCATGGCATGTGGCCCCTTGCATATTTATTTAGCACCCACCTCTGGGCACATATGCTTTCTTCTTCTCCTCGTAGTCCGGCCTACCATCGATCGTTTGGCTTTCCATCACCACCCTTGGCAATGGCTTTTCCACCAACAGTCCGATGCAAGCATGATTCTTCTACTAGTGTATGTCACTACTACAATAAATGGATTTTGCTTCCCCAAAAAATGTCTAAGGGAAGTAAAAAATAAAGGTGGTACATTTTTGTAATATTTTGACATATTGGATATCCCTATTTAGAATTGAGACGCCTAAAGTTGATCTTAGGCGTCCGAAATTTAAATTGGGACGTCTAATTAAAGTCAACTATAGACTTTCAATTAAAAACGAAACACCAAAAGAAAGGGATCTGGCGTTCCTTTTAAAGTTAGGACGCCTAACATCAAAAATTCTATCATTTTACGTGTTCTCCTCTCATCCATATGTTTCTCTATCCTTTTTGTCCTTAGCCTTACTTTTTCGTCCTTAGCTCTCCTCTCAGCTACACCTCTCTCTCTCTCTCTCTCTCTCTCTCTAATTTTGTAGATATGAAAATAGGTCTGCCTCCATCTTCACCATCATCTCGCCTTCCTCTACTTTTACTCTCTCGCCACTACCGGTCTGCCTCCGTCACACACACCATCACCGGCATGTTGACTATGACTGTCCAGAAATTGCCTCCGCCTTAGCCCAAAAAGCCCAAGACCATCAAGGTGAAGATTGCTTAAGGGCTATGAACCGGTATTTGCATTTATGTGCTTGTTTCTGTTGAACGTTTTGCTGTCACATTGTAAGAGTAGTGCTGCGATTTTGTTTCTGGTTTGGTTGTGTGTCTGATTTCAACAAGGTAATAGTTTTATTGATGCTATGTCCTTTTCCGTTTATCCCTCAAATGGTGTGCAAGTCTCAAGCCTCTTAACTTCCTCTTTTCTGTCAAGATTATTCTGGAATTTTGATCAGTAATTTTTAGAGTCTAATTTTTAGACCTAGAATTTTGGATATGAAATTTTTAGAGTCCGATTTGTAGATCTGAAATTTTTAGGTTCAATTTTTAGAGCCAGGTTTTGGACCTAAATTCCAACCTGCTTCTCATCGACGGCATTACGAAACTATCTATGCAAAGTGCTCTTTTTGTGCAAGCCACCGAGCAGAGTGCTTTGTATTTTTATTTTTATTTTTTAAAAAAAGGCCTACGATGTCCCAAATTTAAAGAGGGACGCCGTAAATAAGACTTACGGCTTCCCTTTTTATTGAGGACGTCGTAAGTCTGACTTACTACGTCGCTCGGATAGGCGTCCCCATCTAAAGGGACATCCAAAATGAGAAAAAACGGACGTTAAAGAGGTATTTTGTAGTAGTGTGTTGATGATATTGTGATTACTGGGAGTAACATCTTTGGAATCTCAGAACCTAAAATCTTTCTTAACTCCTACTTCTAGACAAAAGACTTGGGACCATTAAAGTACTTTTTTGGTATTGAGGTTTTGAGAAGCAAGAAGGGAATCCTTTTGACTAAGAGGAAGTATGTTCTCAATCTCTTAAAGGAGACTGGAAAGCTTGAAGTTGCACCGTTGCACCAAGTAGTATTCCCATGATTCTGAATATGTTCCTGGATCTTAATAATAGCATGTTTCATAAACGTCCTAATGACTTGAAGAAGAAGATTGATCCAAAGAAACTGAAGCCGTTTGTATCTCCTGAGAGATATAGAAGACTGATTGGGAAGCTAAATTATCTGACAGTAACTCGTCTTGATATAACCTTCTTGGTCAATGTACTTAGCCAATTAATGGCATTTTTAACAATGGCATAATGAGAAGCCTTAGAGCATATCTTGAATTATTTGAAAGGTTTCCCAGGTCGTGAAATTCTCTATACAAAGTATGGGCACGCTAAATTTGAGTGGTTCTATGATGCGGATCATGTAGGATTTAAGGCCACAATCAGTACAAGAAATTGTGTGGGTATTTCAACTCATAAAAGAAATCGACATCGCCATGACATCGCTTGCGAAACTATGATGTGACAATAAAGTAGCACTTCATATAGCATCGAACTCTATGTTCCATGAGCGTATGAAGCATATTGAAATCGACGGTAAACTTTATTCGTGACAAGATCAAAGAGAATGTTGAATCTATAAGGCACGTGCGATCAAACGACCAACTGACTGATCTTTTGACAAAAGCCTTAAATGAGACATGAGTTGAGTATTTTTATAACAAGTTGGGCATGATCAATATATATGCTCCAATTTGGAGGGTAGTGTTAGGAAATATATATATATATAGAAATTTTATAGAAATTTCTTTGTTAAAAATGATAAATTATGAATGTTGATGGATTTAATTTCAATTATTTGAATCTAAAAAGTATTTAAATCAAATTGTTATTATTTTTTATATTTTAATTATTTAATTATACAATATTAATATCTATTTAATGGTAAAAGTAAACACTTACGAGTTTACCTCACTGTCACGAGTTTCTTTAAACTGGCGAGTTTGACAACCTTGTATACAATGAATACCGCAATTAATACAAATGAATGTACACTGTGTGATCCTTCGCAACATTCATGTATATAAATGCACATTAATTTATGAATGTGCATTTATTAGTCTTTTGATTTTCTAACTACTAATTTAGATTTCAAGATTCACTAAACATTCACATGATTAATATTTATAACACATTTCATTTAATTTCTGTTCTTTTTTTGGTTGACCTAGCTCAAGCTCATTTTGTTAGACGTAATAGGGAGAAACACTGGCCTAAATATTTGTGTATATTCATATATATACGCAAGACTTCATGTAATAATGGGTGTTTGTGAAGATATTTTGTTCTGATTTATCAACGCTTTTTTTTTAATTATTGTTATTAATTAAAAAAAGGGAAAATTACGTGTAGGTCCCAAGGACCAGAAATAATTACAAAAAGTCCCTTAAAATCACCAAATTACACAAAAGTCCCTAGGGACTTTTTTGATATTATTTGTATGAAAACAAAATCCATTTTAAAAATTTGTTGTAAATATGATAAATTATAAATGTAAATATGGTTTTTAATTTCAAATGGTCATATTTTAAATTTTGTTTAAATCAAATTGTTATTTTTTTATATTTGAAATATTTAATCTAGCCTTTTTCTATTTAATAAATGACCTCTTACATTCAAAATCCAGGTGTTTAAATGTTGTTGTAAATATGATACAATGAATGTTAAAAGATGAATGTGCACTGTGTGTTTAAATGTTATTGTAAATATGAATGTGCATTTTTAGTCTTTGTTAATACAAATAATATCAAAAAAAAACATTCACATGATTAATATTTATAACCATTTCATTTAATTTCTGTTCTTTTTTTGATTGACCTATAATTTTTGTGATTTCACTGGCCTATGGACTTTTTTATAATTATTTAATGGCTGTGTGTGTTGGGATATTTTGTTCTGATTTATCAACGCTTTTTTATTAGTATTATTGTTATTAATTAAAAAAAAAGGCCATTTTAAATTGAAAATAGATATTTGGTCAAAACAAATTGAAAATCAATATAAAATATTTGATATTCAATTGAATTTGGACCGTCCAAGTTCAATTTGAATATAGGATTTAACTACTTATATAATTTTGATAAAAGAGTATCCTTATTTTCAGTTTTTTTTTTAAAAAAAAATTAGATTATTATACATAAACTCATATAATTTTTCTATGGATAAAAAATAACACAATTTTTTATTTAAATAATTATAAATTCTCTAGATTTCGAAAACAAGATTGATATATTTTTTTAATATAAAATTATCATAACATGAGCAACAATTTTTACCAAAATTAAACCTGGTGAATCAAATCTCCAGACTTTATAAAATTAATTTAGAAATTTGTCATTACATTCAAGAAAAATAAAATAAAATGTTGGACACATTATCCTAATGAAGCAGATAATGTACTAAATTGCCTTTTTGTATAGTTGAAATTGGAACACACATGTTTATCCACTAATTTATCTTCTTCTAAAATTAACAATAGAAATGAAGAGAATTTTCTTAAATTATGAATATCGTGAAAAATACGCTGCACAATTAAAATGAACGATATATTTTCAGTAGCATTGAAAATGAACATATTATACAATTATTCCAAAACATAAGATCACGTGGGATCTAATTGTAGTTTGTAATATGTATATGTAATTAATGTCGTCTAACAATAGATTATTAATTTTGCGGGCAAAAAAAATAGATTATTAATTTTAAAAATCGAATATAATTCGTTGAGGGGATCTTTGCTACCCCAACCCCAATAGTTCAATGGCCTTGGGAAGAAATACTACCTCAAATGCTTGATGTAAGATCGAGTTTATAGTTTAATTTAAACTATAAACTAGATCTTATATCAATGATTGGAGGTAGTTTCTTTTCTTTCTTTCTTTTTTTGCTTGTAAAACAATTTAAAATTGATTTTGGCCCTTTAATCCATGTATTTTTTGGAGAATTAAGGCTAGTGACAAAGGAAAAGAAGTATTTATTAATAAGATCTTAAGAATTATAATTATTTTCAAGGACCCAAAATTAAAATATAAAGTTTTGATTACGAAATTAACCCTAACCAAACTTTTTATATTTTCTCTAATCACATCTCAACTAGTTGACCCATTAGTTATCAAAATATAATGATATCTCCACGTACATTTTGATTATATAAAAAACATGAATGCACCTCAATATTTGTATGCTATTCTCTCTCATGCACATCAATATATTTTAAGAGTTACCTAAATTAAAATTATGGAAGTAGATTCTCTCACGGTTCTCTATCATGTTTTCTCTCATGAATCTTGCTTCCATAATTTGAAACTAATAATTTGAAAATGCATAGACTAAAATCAAAATTCAATGAAACAATAAGCACTAAAATTATTTAATATTTTTAATGGATGGTGTGATTTATATACAAACATATTTATAGGCACTACCAGCATTCATATAGGTACATTATATTACATGCATGAATTGATGATTTGTAGAAGAGGGAGCTATTAATTAAATTGAATCCTCACAACTCATATTCATGTATTTGGAGAGAGTAACATGCACACAGGAACTAGATTCACATGGTCAAACTATCACCCTCTTATTACCATATATATAAAAGCATATAGTTAGAACACATTTCCATTTTTCTTTTGGGATTGTTATAACATCAATAAAATATATCGATTTATAGCTCATAAATGTTGGCCCAGTTGGTAAAGTGGTTGGCTCATATCCATAAGTTGCAAGTTCAGATCTCACCGATATGGGGACCTTGTTGGTGGGCATCTGTAAATACCTCTACAAGTCATTTGATTTGAAATTGGAGCGTCATCTGTTACACCTTGGTGAGCCACCCAACTCACTTAAATGTTTTTGTCCAAAAAAAAGAATATATCAATTTATCAATGTTTTAATTTTAAATCTGAATTATATTTTAAGTTTAGGGTAAATGCGCAAATCTATCCATAAGTTTTTACCTGATAATGTCCGTCAAACACCATACACTTTTGTGAGATACAAAAGTACCTATCAAGTTTTTAAAATAGTGTAAAAATATCACGACTACTAAGTCAACTAATAACATTGACTTTTTAAAAAACATGTCCGATAAGAAAATGGAGCACATATATATACACATGAAGTTTTTAAAATGGCACAAAAATATAATTGTCTTTTAAGTTAACCAGAATTGACTGTTTAACAAACAATTCTCACACACGTTACAAAGCATTTTGGGTTCTAGTAGCTTTATTCATCAGATTGTCATTGTGGGGTTTCATGCAAGATGCAATGGCTACACAACCCTCTCATTTTCTTTGGTTTTTTTCTTTGTCATTGACTATTATCAAAGGATTTCGACACGTTGATTAATATGATGAAGGATGAGTCATCATCAACATCCTCTGTCTCCTTCCTATTCATGCATATCCTTTTAACTCATGGCTAATTTATAATTTATAATGGCAAAACCCTTGATTCATACACTACAAAAAACATCAAATTATCGACTGAATTTTTTCTGTCGATAATCACCGCGAAAATTCCCTCAGTAAATTTACCGATGGAAAAAATTATGTTGATAATTATCGACAGAAAAATTCTGTCCGTAATTATTGAATAGAATTTTCCGAGAAAAAAAAAATCATCTGTAAAATTTATAATTTTTATATTATATTATAATAATTTATATAATATAAAACATAATAACAATATGAAACTTAAATATCATAAAAATAATATTTAATATAAGAAAGTAAAAATATATTATAAAAAATGAAATATATAAACATATATTTATTATATATATATATATTAATATCATATTTTCTTTTCTTTTTTTGCTCAGAATATCATATTTTCTTTTTAATTGTTATATTAATATTGTATGTATCTATGTGTATGTATATATGTATGTATCGCCTGCGAGGTCTAGAGTTCGATTACCTTTCATCAGTAAAATTCTGTCCATAGTTCCAACGGAATTGAAATTTTGTCGGTAATTTGATTTGATTTGATTTTTTTTTTTTTGTTTTGTTTTGTAGCGATAGCTCATTAGCTTTGTAATAACGGCCATGACATTTTTTACGGTTTTCAATGTGTAAAATGTATTTTTGCTCCATTATTATCTTGACTGAAATGACAATTATTAGTTGATTTAACAGCTAGTACCATTTTAAAAATTTTATATGTACTTTGCACTCGATAAAAGTTTATTGTGTTTGTTACATATTCGGTAAAAGTTTATAAGTAGTTTTACACTATTACCCTTAAATTTATTAAGTGAAAAATTCATGGCTAAATAGCACTAGAGGTTAAAAATTGACACAAAATTTAAAAATGTTTCTGGACACTACGAAGAGGATAAATAAAGGAAGGGGGAAAAACACCAAAATAGCAAGTTTTAGCAAAAAATCTACCCAAATAATGCAGTTTTGAAAGTATGTATCGAAGTAAAGGGCTTTTTTAGAGCGATCGCGTCGGGCCCATACGACGGCACCTTATTAGTGCCGTTATACGGCATTCGGATCACTGACTGCCCAGTGCTCCGTCTGCGTCGTGGTCCCCTGACGCACTAAGCGTCGGGGGCCATGTGTCCCCTGACGATCCTCTCGGAGTGCCATCGATAGTCTTTGTCGGGGTCCCCGACGGCACTACCCGATACCGTTGTACGGCCCGACGTGGCTATCCCCAAAACAAATTGCTTTTTTGGTAAATTGTTTCAAAACTGTATTATTTTAGTTTTTTTTTTTTTTTTTGTTAAAAGTTGTTACTTTGGTATTTTTTTTCCAAAAGAAGGGTCGTGGACATAAAAATGTTTCTGGATTTTCCTATGCAAAAGGCATATTTTCTATCATCTAGGAAGCAACGATACTCTTTACTCCTCTTTTCGATTCTAGATATATGGTAAAGTTTATAGTGCAAATTGTAATATAAACTTTATCCAATATTTAAAACCGAAGCTACGTAGCTTACATATTCTGCCATTTGTATGACTTTTTTATTTGTCAAAATATTTCTATATATACATGCATGACTTAAAAACATTTTAGAAAAATTTATCGATTTTTTTTTAAAAAAAAAAATCATATTTTGATTATTATAAATATCCGGGCAAAAAAATATAAATATATTTATATTACTTGTTTAAACTCAAGATACTCCTACCTAAGGTTATTCTTAGTCCATATGAAAATATCAGAAGTGTCTTATAAATAGGACAAGAGGAGTAAGATATAACGTAACTTCTCACACATGTGTATCTAAAATTTTAAAAAATATCATATTTGATATATATCATATCGTACATTATTATCAAACTCACGAGTTGACTCTCCAAGTTTACCATTTTTACATTTCTACCTTATAAAATCGTGTTGAGTCACTTTTAAACCTGTAATAGTTGTAAACTTTGTCAAATTCATAGTTCACACAACGAGTTTACCATTTGTATATTTCTAACTTACAAACTCACATTAACTCACTTTCAAACTCGTGCTAACTTTTTCGGTTTATTCATGCTCTGTGGTTATATAAATTTTATAAAAAATTCTTTGTTCAGTATGATAAATCATGAATGTTGATAGATTTAATTTCAATTAGTTGGATTTAAAATATATTTAAATCAAATTGCTATCATTTTTATATTTAATTATTTAACTACGCATTATTAATACATATTTATTGATAAAGGGTTAAGGTGCGATTTGACCAATAAACTATTGGCTCAGGAGCGTCCAACACAATTAACTATTAAATGGACCAAAAATACCAACAAACTTTTAAAAAGGTGCAGTCAGCACAAAAAAAAAAGTTTTACTCAGGAGCGCCAGCACAACACCGTTAGACAAAAAGTTAACCTCTGTTATCTAAGGTGCGGATTGGCCAACGAACTTCTACCCCGGAGTGCTCGGCAAAAAAGTTTTACTCGGGAGCGCCCACCATAAAATTTTAAATTTTATTAAATTAAATAATTTTTTTTTCTCAATTGTCATTATTCAAAACTACTTGTATAGATATCTGTGGACAAAAATTACTCATTCTTCAATTTTTGTCAAAAATATAATTTTCTAAAATAAACAAAAAATTTAATTAAAAATATAATTATATGACTTAAATAAAACTCAAGGTGTTTTATAGTTTATTATATATGTTAAACAAAAAAAAATATATATGATTTATTTTTATTTTAGAAGAAATTTATGTGAAAATTAAAAAAATTATTTAATGTTAATGAAATTTTCGTAGGCCAAATTGCTCCTTAACCTATTATTAAATTGTCCTTCATCAAGCCTCTTAAGTTATCTTTTTTTTTCAACAAGTCCTATATTCATATAATCAATAGATCATTTAATTAACAAATATATCATCAAGTTGCGAATTTATATTATTAAGTATCAATGTTGATATCCATTAAGCTCTTTCTATAAAAATAAAAATTAAACTCATTTCATTTCTTTCAGGATATAATAGATTTTTTAAATTTTATTAACATCAAATGAATTTTTTAACTCACATAAATTTCTTCTAAAATAAAAATACATCATATATATATATATATATATATTTGTTTAACATATATAATAAACTATAAAACACCTTGATTTTTATTTAAATCATATAATTATATTTTTAATTAAAACTTTTGTTTATTTTAGCAAATTATAATTTTGACAAAATTGAAGAATGAGTAACTTTTGCCCAAAGATATCTATACAAGTAGTTTTGAATAATGACAATTGAGAAAACAAATTATTTAATTTAATAAAATTTAGAATTTTGTGTTGGGCACTCCTAAATAAAACTTTTTTGTGCTGAGCGCTCTTGGGGTAAAAGTTCATTGGTCAATCTGCACCTTAGATAACGGACGTTAATTTTTTCTAACAGCGTTGTACTGACTGCGCCTTTTTAAAAGTTTGTTGGTATTTTTTGTTAACTTAATAGTTAATTGTGTTGACGCTTTCACGGCCAATAGTTTATTGGTCAAATCGCACCTTAACGCATTAATAAAAGTAAACTCTTACAAGTTTATAATTCGAGTTTACAATATAATTTTTTATCATTGGCACGAATTTACTTAAACTCGTAAGTTTAACAACCTTGATATCGTATCATATATATATGATCCTTAGCTTTTGTTGTTGGGCGGCCTCTAATTACCAAAGCCTTATTAGGTTCATTATGTGTCATAGTATCATAGATACATTCCTTTATTATGATTTTTTTTTTTTTGGTTATTCTCTTAATGGAGCCTCTATATTGATTCTTTTGAATATAGAATATCTGAATTGATTGGCTAATGCATTTATGACTTTTATTCAAGCTCTTACATGGAAAAAAAAATTAAATAAGAAATCTGCATTTATTATTTGTTTTATATATTCTAAAAAATCTCAAAATCCTGAAATTCATGAACCATCTCATTTTCATATTCATGAATCATATTAATAACCCAACTAACTGATCAACAACATTAATATCTATAAAGAACAAAAATTTGGGGAAAAAAATTATTTCACTGTCTAAAAATCCAAAAAAAAAACACACACACACACACATACATATATATATATATATATATATATATATAAAAGTTTCACCCTCTTTAATGAATTAAACATTGAATCTGGTCATCGTTCTCCTCATTCAGTTGAAACTAATTAATGGCAAATACATAAAACATTACAGAAATTAATTCTGTTTCATTGCACCTAGTAGTCAACAATAGACACAAATTAATGCCAATAATAAATTGCTAAAAAAAATAAAAGAGAAGAAATAAGGGAGAATGACATAAAAAGAATTTTGAAATTGTAAAATCTCAAATCAGGTATTTCTCATAAAATGAGTTGTAAATTGCTTATCAACTTTCGTCATTTTTTTTTATCAATTTTTAATAACAAAGATTTTGTAATTTGCAAATTCTTTTTCTGTCCAAGAAACAATCCCCATTATATATTTTTCCATAGAAGGAGGAGGTTGGGTGTATAAAAAGGAGCCTCCCAAACTCATCACAGTCTCACACAACCAAACATTATAAACAAAACGCTTAGGGTGAGAAACAATGGCAATGGAGACAAAAAAATACGAGAATGGAATGATGGTCTTCGACACAAGCTTTCTGAAACAGAAAGAGATGCCAAGTGAGTTCGTGTGGTCGTCGGAGGACTTGACGGAGACGGCGAAGGAGGACCTGAACGAGCCACTGATAGACCTGAACGACTTTGCAAAAGGCGATGAGGAAGCCATGGCTAGGGCTTGCGACCTCGTGAGAGAGGCCTGCGTGAAGCACGGATTCTTCCAAGTGACCAACCATGGCGTCGACCCTCTTCTGATTCAGGCGGCTTATGATGTGATGAGTCCCATCTTTGGTCTGCCTCTTGATGTGAAGCTCAAGGCAGAAAGGAAACTTGGTAGTGTTCAGGGCTATGCTGGTGCTCAGCATCATGCAGATAGGTTTTCAAGAACAAACTTACCATGGAAGGAGGCTTACTCTTGTGAGTATAGCAACCAGGGTTCTGATTCTCACATCGTTGAGCATTTCAAGTCTGCCTTCGGAGACAACCTTGATAAACATACCGGGTACGTCCGTAATGAACTTCTGATTTTGTAATTTTATAAGTGTTTTAAGAACTGATTTGTTTGTTTGATATGGCTTTTTGGTCATTAAAACTGACTTTTGAACTCAAAAAGTTAGGCATAAAATGATGTTTGTCGTAGCTTTGGAAGCAAATAATTTTTTTACCAAAAGTCATTTTAAACTTAAAGTTGGTTTTTAGAGCTTCTTGCTTTTTGGCTTTTTTATCTTCTTCAGATTTAAAATTTCTAAAATTGACCTTTTAATATATTATCTAAACAAGTATATATCAAAATATCATTTTCACGTATTAAAAAGCAACTCAGTGAACCAGTCACCTAGTCCGTCCAGAGTTTTAAACAAGAGTTGGATTTTATATATTCTATTCTTCAATCTTATTAAACCTGAATCAACATTATTTTGAGTTAGCAATCCATCATATTGTAATATAGTAATTCTATGTTTTTATTATAAACGGTCTATTTACTTGTTGATTAATAATTCTTTATTTAATATTAATTATTTTATTTATGATTGACCCCGAACTAACCTTTATTTGAGTCACTGATTTGACAAGTTTATTAACCAATCTGATTTTCAGTACCTTGAATATTTTTATAAAATTATATCCAAACATAAATTAAATTATAGGCTAAAGTATACTTTTAGTCCTTTAAGTTTGCATGAGGTATACTTTTGGTCCCTTAACTTTATAAAGTATACTTTTAGTCCTATAATTCTAACACCGTTAGTTTTGCTAACGGAAAATGCAAACTCAAGTGATAACAGTGTAAATTTAAGATATGATTGTGTAATTAAATGCTATTAGGCTTAAATTTAAAATATGGGTAAATTAAAGAATATATAAAATTTGTGTAATTAAATGTTATTAGTCATCACTTGAGTTCGCTGCATTAGCATTTTCCGTTAGCAACATTAACGGTGTTAGAATTTTAGGACCAAAAGTATACTTTATAAAGTTAAGAGACCAAAAGTATACCTTATGTAAAACTTAAAGGACTAAAAGTATATTTTAGCCTAAATTATACTACCTCCGGTCCAATTATAAGGCATAGTTGACTTTGTTTGGAGAGATTAAGGAAGTTAAATAAGTTATTTAATCATTTCATATGTTGTGTTTTCTTAGATTATATATTAGTTTATTAGTCAAACTAATTACTTTCAAGAAAAAAATAAAAATACTCTAAAGTAATTTAATTAGCTTCCTTAATTTTTCCAAAAAAATCAACTATGTTTTATAATTAGGAGCGGAGGGAGTATTACACTAGTTAACTTTTAACAGTTAGAATAAATGCTAAAGCCGCTACTTTTGCAAACATTAATCTAAACAAACCTTATTATCAATTATTATTGTCGACAGGGAGGTGTGTCAGAGGTACTGTGATGCGATGAAGGGACTGTCTGAAGTGATAATGGAGGTATTGGCTATGAGTTTGGGAGTGGAAAGATCATACTTTAAGGAATATTTCAAAGACGGAGGAGGCATTATGAGATGCAACTTCTACCCTCCATGCAACCTCTCTAATCTCACCTTGGGCACTGGTCCTCACAGTGATCCTTCCAGTGTCACCATTCTTCATCAAGATCAGGTCGGTGGCCTCCAAGTCTACATCGACAACAAGTGGCTCGCCGTTCAGCCCCGCCCTGAGGCCTTTGTCATCAACCTCGGCGACACTTTCCAGGCACGTACCTATTATACTTTCTCTGGTCATTGTCACAAGAACCAGTTTCGGTAATCTTAGCAGTGATGAACACCATAGTAGTTATTATCTAAGATCTGCACCGTCCAAATGCAGTTTCAACATTTAATATTTAAAATTTTCAACAAATTGTTTTTAATGAAAAAATTTATTTTTTTAAAAAATGACGGTTCAAATGTTATCTTCATATAGGTTTTGTACACAGTAAAATAAACAATCCAAAGATGATGAGCATTGAAACTGAATCCCTTATTCAGAGGCACCTTCTAAGAAAAAGTAGTTGGCCTTTATTATAAGTCACTTGATGGGATATTAATTAAGTTTTTCTAATATCACCCTTATTTAAAGTCATGACTCATGAACTACAAGAGAGAATGTAATACGAGTATGAAAATTTTCCATTTAAATATGGATAAAATTAAAAATTCATTTTATTTTCAGACAAAGTTAATGACATGGTTAAGAAGCTAATGATATATGTATCTACCACTTCATTGTTTTTTCAATATATATATATATATATGAATGACCATATGTTGTTTGTGATACTTGTTATTAGGCGTTGACAAATGGAAAATACAAGAGTTGTCTGCATAGGGCATTGGTGAACAGGGAGAAAGAAAGGAGATCATTGGTGTTCTTTATTGTTCCAAACAAGGACAAAACTATAAAACCACCTGAGGAGTTACTCGGAAAAGAAGAGGAGAGGGAGTACCCTGATTTCAAGTGGTCTGATTTCTTCCCCTTCACCCAACGCCATTATCGTCCTGATACCCATACTCTTCCCAACTTCGTTCAGTGGTTTCTCTCTTCCAAATCCAACAATGACCAGTCCCTTCCATCTTCTAATAATAATGCTTAATTATTAGTTTCCCTTCTTATTATATGTCTCTATCCATGGCAATTCTGTTCCCAATTGCCAAACTTATATAATAAAACAAGTAATCGCGTGCTGTTTGTTATCTGGTTTGAATAATCTTCTTCCTCCTGTGTATCTGTTACTTGACAGTCTTGCTACTCATGGATGATGTAAGGGTAGTTATGATGAATAAAGTTTTATTTTCTATTATATTGTGCCAGAATATATTTATCTATCTCCTATATATATGTGTGTGTCCGCGTGTGTGGAGCAAAAATATATTAGAGTAAATACCCTTTTGGGTCCCTGGGAAAAAACACGGACCTCATTTTGGTCCTATGAAATGAATTAGTCCGAAAGGGACGAATAAGGATCGATTGAACATTTTGATTAAAAAACCTTTTTAGTCCATAAAAAAGCTCATTTTAGTCGCCGAGGGCGAAAATGGGGTGTGTTTTTCCAAATTTTACTTATATTATATGATGAATAAATTAGAACATATTAAGAGTCCCACATTTATTAGTTGTAAATTGACTTGAAAGTATACATATAAAGTTGAGATAAGTCCTATATATCAAATTGATGTGTAGATTTATAAGAAAGAAAAACCCAAGAAATACTTAAATAACTAAAAAGATTCAAAATACGATATCAAGAGTAGTTTCATTTGTGGACCTGAGGCCTCAGAGACTAGAAAAAAGAAGCACAATCCTCATATTGATTAAAAATGCAAACCTAATATATACCTAAATCACTATGAATATTCAATAGTGTGTGTATGTACAAAGTCCCTTTATAACCCAGCATCGGGTCATTAGTACTAACCCCTTCAATTCAAAAACAAAAGATATTTCAAGCCGCACCATATATATAACATTTTGTTAAAGAAATGGAGAAACGCATACAAATAATTGTATAATATGTTCATTTTCTTGAATTATGAATATCGTGAATAATACGCTGCACAATTAAAATGAACGATATATTTTCAGTAGCATTGAAAATGAACATCTTATACAATTATTCCAAAACATAATATCACGTGGGATCTAATTGTAGTTTTTTATATGTATATGTAATTAATGTCGTCTAACAATAGATTATTAATTTTTTTCGATGAGTAATAGATTATTAATTTTGCAGGCAAAAAAAAAAAGATTATTAATTTTAAAAATCAAATATAATTCGTTGAGGGGATCTTTGCTACCCCAACCCCCAATACTTCAATGGCCTTTGGAAGAAATATCACCTCAAATGATTAATGTAAGATCTAGTTTATAGTTTAATTTAAACTATAAACTAGATCTTATATCAATAATCGGAGGTTTTTTTTTGGCTTGTAAAACAATTTAAAATTGATTTTGGCCCTTTAATCCTTTTCTTTTTTCGGAGAACAAAAGGATAGGGAAAATGGAAAAGAAGTATTTATTAATAAGGATCTTAAGAATTATAATTATTTTCAAGGACCCAAAATTAAAATATAAAGTTTTGATTACAAAATTAACCCTAACTAAACTTCCTACATTTTCTCTAAACCCACCTCAACTATTTGACAAATGTAATGATATCTCCATATACATGTTGATTATAAAAAAAAAAAACATGTATGCATCTCAACATTTTTATGATATTCTCTCTCATGCACATCGAAATATGTTTAAAAGTTACCTAAATTAAAATTATGGAAACAAATTCTCTCATAGTTCTCTTTATCATGCTTTTTCTCAAAATCTTGCTTCCATAATTTGAAACTAACAATTTGAAAATGCATAGACCAAAATTAAAATTCGATGAAACTATAAATACTAAAATTATTTAATATTTTTAGTGGATGATGTGATTTATACACAATCATATAGGCACTAGTACTACCAGCATTCATATTTGTAGAAGTGAGAGCTATTAATTAAATTGAATCCTCACTACTTATACATATTCATGTATTTGGCGAGAGTAACATGCACACAGGAACAAGATTCATATGGTCAAACTATCACCCTCTTATTACCATATATATAAAAGCATATAATTAGAACATATTTCCCTTTTTCTTTTGGGATTGTTATAACATCAACCGAATATATCAATTTATAGCCCATAAATGTTGGCATAGTTAGTAAAGTGGTTGGATCATATCCATAAGGTTGCGGGTTCGAATCCCACCGATATGGCGACCTTGTTGGTGAGCATCTGTAAAAACTATTATAAGTGTTTTTTAAGCCTGGAGGTATGCACTAAACTTGGTGAGCCCCTTGGCCCAACTCACCTCAATTTGTTTGTACAAAAAAAAAGAATATATCAATTTATCAATGTTTTAATTTTAAATCCGAATTATATTTTAAGTTTAGGGTAATGGCGCAAATTTATCCATAAGCTTTTACCTAATAATGTGCGTGAAACACCAAAAAAAAATTCTCAGGTGCAAAAGTACCAATCAAGTTTTTAAAATAAGGTAAAAATATCACAGCTATTAAGTCAACTAATAACATTGACTTTTTAGAAAAAAAATGTAAGATAATAAAATGCTGCAAATACACGTACATGAAGTTTTCAAAATGGCGCAGAAATGCAATTGCCTTTAGGTTAACCAAAATTGATTGTTTAACAAACAATTCTCCCACACGTTACCAAGCATTTTGCTTCTAGTGGCTTTATTCACCAGAGTGTCATTGTGGGGTTTTATGCAAGATGGAATGGCGGCACAACCCTCTCATTTTTTTTTAAAATTTTCTTTGTCATTAACTATTATCAAAGGATTTTGACACGTTGATTAATATGACGAAGGATGAGTCATCATCAACATCCTCTCCCTCCTCTTCATGTATATCCTTTTAGCTCATGGCTAATTTATAATGGCAATAACCTTGATGCATACACTACAAAAACCATCGAATTATCGACCGAATTTGTTCCATGGATAATTACCAGAAATTCCCTCAATAAAATTACGGATGGAAAAAATTAGGGAGAATGTCATATAAAGACGGTTGAAATAGGAAAATTCTGATTGGGTTACTAAACTTAACAAATTATTAATTAAGTTATGTGACACAATTAGTGATTTAGAATTTGGGCCAAATTACCTCTATATCATTTAGTTATTAAAAAAACAAAATTGAAGACAGAATAATATTGTTTACGCAGTATATGTAAAAACCCTAACGACAGGAAATTCATTGAAGGCTCAAATTTAATCTTCATTTTTTAACCGATTTGAGTAATGCTATCCATATAGATTGTTACAGCGATGGAGGCATAAAAGCTCGCAGTCACAGGTGGTGGTATGGCTAAAGACGGCTATCCCCTATAGAGTCAAAGATCGAACTGCTGATCAGCACTAACGAAAAGGCTCTCTCAACTCTTGGTTCTCCAGCGCTGCCAAGTCCAAAGTATGTCCAATTCAATATTTAATTACATTTGCTGTATTTCTCTTGCATCACCAATCCGTTGTTTTTAACTAGAAAACTCACCAACTTGAAAAATGTCACAAAACCAAACAAAAGTATGGACGTCTCTCTCTGTTTGTCGATCTGCTACGTTGGTTGTTTATTTGACCTAATTCAAAAATCATAAGGAGTTATAAGAACATAACATTTGTCTCTGCCTCTAATTAATCAATCAACTAATTTAATAGTGATCGAGAGAGGCATGATGGCGAAGTACGACATCAATTAACTTGCATCTTTCCCTTTTCTCTTTTCTCTTTGGACGATAGATGAAGGGTATTATTGGAAAAAATTATATTTAAATATTCTAAATTGGGTCATTGACCCAATTTAAGATTTGTTAAATAAATATACCAACCTAATCTAGAATTTTTTTTTTCCAACCGTCTTTATATAGGATTTTCCTAAAAAATTATGTTGATAATTATTGACGGAAAAATTATGTTGGAAATTATTGAATGGAATTTTCGGAGGGAAAAAAGTCGTTAGTAAAATTTATAGTTTTTTATTATTATATTTTAATAATTTATATAATATAATAAAATAATAAAAAGTATAAAAATTAAATGTCAGAAAAATAATATTTAATATAATATATTAAATATATTTTATATTCGTAGTAAAAATATATTATAAGAAATGAAATATATAAATATATATTATTATTATATATATATATATATATATATATTGATATGATATTTTAATTTTAATTTTTATGTTAATATTGTATGTATCTATGTGTACTTTCATTGGTAAAATTATGTCCATAATTCCGATGGAATTGAAATTTTGTCGGTAATTTGATGATTTTTTTTAGCGATAACTCGTTAGCTTTGCAATAACAGCCATGACATTTTTGTACAATTTTTCAAATTTGAGGTGCATTTTTGTTCCATTATTATCTTAACTCACATATTTTTTAAACGACAAATGTTAGTTGATTTAACGGCCGTGACATTTTTGCACCATTTTAAAACTTCATATGTACTTTACACCCGATAAACGTTTGTTGTATATTGGGTAAAATTTTATAAGTAGTTTTACACCACTACCCTTAAATTTATTAAGTGAAAAATTCATGGCTAAGTAGCACTATAGGTTAAAAATTGACACAAAATTTAAAAAGATGACTATTTTAATGTTTCTGGACACTACGAAGAAGATAAATAAAGGAAGGGGGACGTGGATATAAAAGTGTTTCCAGATTTTCCTTTGCAAAAGGAATAGTTCTATCATCTAGGAAGTATCGGTACTCTTTACTACTCCTTTAGTTCTAAATATAAGATAAAGTTTATAATGAAAATTGTACTATAAACTTTGTTATATTTATAACTGGAGGTAGTATTACATATTCTACCATTTGTATGACTATTTTTTTGTCAAAATATTTCTATGGGATAGGTTATTCTACCTACTCCTATTTTACCTATCTCTGCCTACCCCTCTCAAAATCGTTAGATTATGAGATTATCAATGGCAAAGATTTGATAGATAAAATAAACATTTTACCCCATCTCCCTCCCACCCTCTTTCTCTCTCTACCCCTCCGCTACAGCACCCCAGAATCAGATCCCTCTTCTCCGATCGAATCTCACCGGAGACAATTTCTGATGTAGGAGACCGGATTATTTGTTGCTGATGTTAGATCTTCTGCAAATTGTTAGATCAAATATGGACTCCCAATTTCTTCTCCCACACTCATTTGTGGCACATCGCTTTTATGAACCTGAAGCCCACTCCATCATTCAATTATTATCTTTCATATTATTTAACTCGCCAAAATGATTAGTGCAATGTTCTCGCAATTACGTTTCCAAATATTATCCCCATTATACTAACCAAACCAAATCACCCCAAAATTATTTCCATTTTAAAATTTAAAGATTGCAGTCTGCAATCGGAACACATTCATGGTCATATTCCCAGAAAAGAAAAGGTGTAACACAATTGACATGAATTCGTAAGCGTAAAGAGGTGATTCGAGCACCGTCGATGTTTCCCAAGTCTACATATAACTAAGCACACGCACAGGCATTGTCAGCTTCTAAGAAAGTTCCTTCATCATTCTCAGACCTGAAAATGAAGTAGCCGATAGCAAGACCGATCACGATTGCCACAAGGACCCCTCCGTTAAAGGACATGACGGCCAGCATCAGCAAGTACCCAATCGCCGAATTAAACCCAAACAAAAACGCTTCGGCGAGATTCGATCCCTAATTTGGCCTTGTCTCCGGCGAGATTCGATCGGAGAAGAGGGATCTGATTCTGGGGTGTCGTAGTAGCGGAGGGGGTAGAGAGAGAAAGAGGATGGGAGGGAGAAGGGGTAAAATGTTTATTTTATCTCTCAAATCTTTACCGTTTGATGATTTCATAATCTAACGGTTTTGAGAGGGGTAAGTAGAGGTAAGTAAAATAGGAGTAGGTAGAATAACATATCCATATTTCTATATATACATGCATGACTTAAAAACATTCTAGAAAAGGTTATCAAAAAAAATTTAAGAAAAGATTCATATTTTGATTATTACAAATATCCGAGCAAAAAAATATAAATATCTTTATATTGCTTGTTTAAACTTTAAACTCAAGATACTCGTACCTATTCCTAAGGTTATTCTTAGTCCATATAAAAATATCATAAATATCTTTATAAATAAGACTGGAAGAGTAAGATATAAATTCTCATACATGTGTATCTAAAATTTTAAAAAATTTCATATTTGATGTATATCATGTCGTACATTATTATCAAACTCACGAGTTAACTCTCTAAATTTACCATTTTTGCGTTTATACCTTATAAAATCGTGTTGAGTCACTTTTAAACTCGTAATAGTTGTAAATTTTGTCAAAGTCATAGTTCACACTCCGAGTTTACCATTTGTATGTTTCTAGCTTACAAAATCATATTAACTCACTTTTTATTTCGTGCTAACTTTTTCGGTTTATTCAAATGCCGGTGGTATATATATAAATTTTATAAAAAATTATTTGTTGAGTATGATAAATTATGAATGTTGATGGATTTAATTTCAATTATTTGGATTTAAAACATATTTAAATCAATTTTTTGTCATTTTTATATTAAATTATTTAATATACACTATTAATACCTATTTATCTATAAAAGTAAGCTCTAACAAGTTTACAATTCAAGTTTATAATACAATTTTATATCACTGGCATGAATTTACTTAAATTCGTAATTTGTATCACTACTAGAAAAAACGCATGTCTGTGATGGAATTTGCTACGGAAAATTTTCCGTAGCAAATTTCCGCTACGGATCAAATGTTTCGTCGCAAACTTTTGCGACGGAGCGGTTGATCCGTCGCAACATGGTGCGACGGATCAACGGATCCGTCGCAATTGAGCGGACCGGATCAACGGTTCGCCAAATTGCGGCAGAGATGGCGGACTTTAAGTCCGCCCTTTGCGACGGATCAACGGATCCGTCGCAAAAAAGCGACTTTGGCGACGGATCAATCGATCCGGCCGCAAACCGTCGGTGGACGGTTTGCGACGCATCCATAGATCCGTCGCGAAAACGACTTTTTGCGACGGATCTATGGATCCGTCAAAAAAAAAAAAAAAAAAACAAGTCTCATTTATGAGACTTGCTTTCTTCTTCGGCGAAACACGACCCTTTGCCCCGGCTCCTCTTCCGCCCCCACGTCGGCCCTTCCTCCCGGCTCCCCCCCTCCTCCAGGCTCGGCGACTCCCCCGGCTCCGACCCCACCCCCGGCTCCGACCCCACCCCTAGCTCCGCCCCCCCCCCCCGCTCCGCCCCACGCCCCTCGGCTCCCCCACAACCTCGCCCCCCCCAAGACCTCCCCCGCCCCCACGATCCTCCCTCTCGCCTCCCCTAGCTCCTCCACCACTCTCGGCTCGTCGTCCTCTTCTTCGGTCCGGTCCGTTGTTAGGTTAGCTTTGATGTATTTTTTTTTTACTATATGGATATATCTATGTTAGATTTGCTTTATTTCATAATTTAAATATCCATGTTAGTAGAAGATAAATCTTCTTTTGTGTGTTAGTTTTTCCTTAGCTATTAATTACATAATGATCTTGATAGTTTATGAATTTGAGTTATGCTTATAGTTAGTACGGGATTCCATGATTTTTTTAATTATTGGGTTTAGTGATTTTTATTAATGATACTAATTTTTAAAAATCTTGTATTGTTTTTTGGGACGAAATATGTATGTTAGTAGAAGATAAATCTTCATTTTTGTTTTAAAAATTAGTGGAATTTACTATTTGATTTAGGCTATTATAAAAATGACATTGTTAGTAATTTGTTTAAAAAATATTTCATTTACATTTTTTATTTGAATATATGTTTAACAAGTTATATAATAAATTTGATTAAGTGTTAAATAATCTCTTTGATCTAGATCATATATATTAGAAACTCCAAAATACTTAGTATTCTATTATTTGTTTGCCCTCTCCACATCCATGTCCCCATGTTCTCACGGTGTCTTTATCCTCATTCTCCGGTTGCTTTTTGAAATCTGTTCTTTGTTCAATGCATGTGTTTGTTTTTCACTTTCTTGATTAAGTGGCAATTGGTAGGCATAAGAGGCGACTTATATATATTTGTGGTATGTTGAGATGTTAATTATGTTAATAATTGAACTAGCTAGGAAGTATGGAAGACAACCATGATAGAAGTTGGATGTACAATCGTCTAACTGATAGAAGAGAATTAACGCAACCATTCTTGATGGGTTTGGAAGAGTTTGTCCAATTTGTTTTGGCGAATTCAAATAATTCAAGTAGGGAGATCAGGTGTCCGTGTGCCAAATGTAAGTGTTTAAGATTTACAGATGCGGACACGGTCAAAATTCATTTGTGTCAAAAGGGATTCATGAAAGATTATGAATGTTGGGAATGTCATGGCGAAGTCCGACAGACACCAAGTGGTTATTACGGGGATAGTAGTCATCGAGAAAACCTTAATCAATATGAGCAGTTGGTTATGGATGCCACGGGACCGTCGATCGGCCAATATTTTGATCTCGTTACTCATGCTGAACCATCATACATGGGAGAGGAGACTGGTACACATCCTCAACCATCATACATGGGTGAGAATCCTCATCCGGAAGCCGCTAGGTTCTATAAAATGCTTCAAGAAGCACAGCGTCCTTTATGGGAAGGTTGTGAGCACTTTGAAAATAGTGAATATTCATCGCTATCGGCTACCCTAGCAACACTAAGCTTGAAGACTGATCACCATATGAGTGAGAGGAATTACAACGAAATGATGCAGATCATGAGTAAGGTTGTTCCCAAAGACAATAATTTGCCGACTTTTACCAAACAAAAAAAAGGTGAAAGAGCTTGGGCTTGGATGTGAAAAAATTCATTGCTGCCCCAGAGGATGTATGTTGTATTAAAAGGATGATGCTGAGCTGACCAATTGTAAATTCTGTGGACATGACAGATATAAAGTTGTGGGGAAAGGAAGGAAATTGACCCGTCATGCATTAAGCAAGATGTGGTACTTTCCTCTGGTGCCCAGACTTACTTCGCTACTGTCATATTTAGTAAATATCTTTTTTATATATATATTTTTTGACATTATGTCTATAAGGATTCAGAGATGGAGCATCTAGGAGGCCGTTCAGGTAGTGGATGTGGTAGTGGTCGAGCCCAACCCCGTCCTATAAGAGGGGGTAGGGCGACGCCAACTGCTCCCAATGGAGGCAGAGGGCTCAGCACTTCCCTACCACTTGATATGTCGTCGTCACCGTCGGGTTATTTTTCATCTTCACCGGTGCTTTATACATCGTCGTCATCGTCTACCCCCACCGATCCACAAAAAGGAAGACAACGGTTTATTTTACCATTTCGATTGATTTACATATATTTAGTTTCTTGAAACCATCTATGTACAAACATCTTCAATATTTCACATTCCTTCCTTAGCACACGTCGCCTCGGAGCCACGTCGGGGAAGAAGGTAGTTCCTCCGATACACCAATGCGGGGCTCAACGGATCCTTCGACGGGGATGCTTTAGATCTGTCCTGACGACAACGAGTAAGTCATGTCAAGTTACCAATAATGTTACAATTTTCTTCTCTAATTGTTTTGTATGCTAATATTTGCATGATGTCCTCTGTTTTCAGATTTGTGCCTGATAATCCGGTGGCGACTTTCATCTCGACCCAAATATTCCGTAATTACAATCACCCTTGGACCACGTGGACAGAGATTCCTTCGACGCAACGAGATGTTTGGTTCGATGAGTTCTTGGTAAGTTATTTGTTTCATTCGTGTTAATTAAGTACTTTTAAAATTTGGAGCACTAATTGTTCGTTATTGATTTTCAGGATAAGTATATGACGTTGCCTGAACATCGTGAAACACTGAAAAAAGCTTATAACCACAGGGCCAACCAGATGTTGCGTCGAAAGCTCTATTCATTGAGAAGGTCAAGAGCGGGGCAGTTGGCTTCCACGGGAGACTAAAGAGGAATTATTGGGCAATTGGGAAAACAATGAGAAGTTTAAGAACATAAGTGCGAAAAATAAGGAAAATATGGCCAAAATGGATGAGACCGTCATATCTTTGGCGGCTCCATATCAATTAGTGAGCATCGATGCAAAGTTGTAAGTACACGTTATTTTCTATTTACGTATTCAATATTTTGTACTTTGAAGTAATTAATTAAGGTCATCATTTGCGTTTGCAAATAGAGTTTGGGAAGCTCCGACGGGATCGGTTGAGTGGGTTACCTTTCACCGACCCATTCCCGACGATCGAAGGGGAGTGAGAGGCAATGGATTAACCCAAGGGCGCAACAAATAGCGGTTAGACATTTATTGCCTTTATTACTTGTTTTATGCACCACCATATTTATTTCATTTTACATGTCTTATTTGTTATGTATTTGTTTGCTTGTAGGAAAACTTTCGAAGGCTCGGAGGAGAGAGCCTCGCGGCGTGAGGCCCGACCCTCATCCTCTCAATCCGATAACGAGAGTCTCGTTCTTTGAGGCTACGGCGGATTTGACAAGAAAGGGAGAGTCTTTGGATACGGTGTCTCTGCCCCGAATCAAGCAAACAAAGCGCCCTCATCTCGCAATTTGGAGGGGTTTCTTCGGAGTAAACATAATACATTTGATATTGATAGTTTCCTTTCTCTTGTCCATTCAAATGAAGTACAAATAATAAATGTACTAATCAATTTTGTAGATGAGCTGAAGAAGATGAAGGTGTTGGTGGAGGAGCAAACAACACAAATGACCCAGGAACGGGAGATGATGAGGCAGCGGCTGACTCAGGAAACAGAGATGATGAGGCAGCAGATGATTTAGGAGCAAGAGATGATGAAGCAGGCGTTGAATCAGGAACGGACGATGATACGGCAGGAGATCACTCAGCAAACGAAGATGATGAGGCGGATGCGGCTTCAAATCATGTCCCTTTCCGAAAGACGAGAGGTTCCGGGTCGACTCCTGGTGATGATGACCATCTTTGGTGATGATGATGATCACAATCTCATTGTTTAGACTATTTTTTTGTATTTGCTCTTTGCTACGGATTATATATATTTTGTTTTCGTTATGTAAACTCTTTTTTATTGTTATTATATATCTATGGCACACTACTTTTTGTTTTCAATTTTCTAAAAAATTAAATAAAAACTAAAATAAATATTTTTAAAAAATATTTAAAAATATATATATTTTTATTTTAAAAAAATTATTAATTTTGCTACGGAAAAAATTCCGTAGCAAATTATTAATTTTATACGGAAACAAATTCCGTAGCAACTTTTCGATTTATCTACGGAAAATTATTCCGTAGCAAATTTTCAAATTTGCTACGGAATTTTTTCCCGTAGCAAAATGGCGACGGATTTTAAGTCCGTCGCAATTTGAACATTGCGACGGATAGAAAAATCCGTCGCAATTGCGACGGACATTTATATCCGTCGCAATTTTGCGACAGATATAAAATTCCGTTGCAATTGCGACGGATTTTTCCAAATCCGTCGCAATTGCGGCGCCCTTTTTTGCTACGGACAAAATCCGTAGCAAAATGATTTTGCTACGGATTTTTTCCGTAGCAAAAATCAAATTTTCTTGTAGTGATATTTTAATCAACCTTGATATTGTATCATATGTGTGTGTGTGTGATCCTTAGCTTTTGCTGTTGGGCGCCTCTAATTACCAAAGCCTTATTAGCTAGGTTGTGAAACTCATGAGTTTAAGCAAACTCGTTAGAGCGACGTAAACTCGTATCGTGAACTCAAATCATAAATTCGTAAGAGTTTATTTTTATCATTAAATAGGTATTAATAATGTATAATTAAAATATAAAAAAAATGACAACAATTTTATTTAGATATATTTTAAATCCAAACAATTGAAATTAAATATATCGACATTTATAATTTATCATTTTAACACAGAAATTTATATAAAATTCATATATAAAGCCACCGAGCATAACCAAATCAAAAAAGTTAACACGAGTTAAGAGTGGGTCAACACGATTTTTGTAAGTTAGAAATGTAAAAACGATAAACTCGGTGTGTAAACTCGTGAGTTTGACTAAGTTTACTTTCACAAGTTTACCAAATGACTTGAGTCGATTTAGTAAGGTGGAAACGTAAAAACGGTAAACTCGAAGAGTCAACTCGCGAGTTTGACAACAATGTTATTAGAGTTCATTATGTGTCATAGTATCATAGATACATTCATTTATTATGTTTTTTGTGTTTTTCTCTTAAATGAGAACGATGACCAGATTCAATGTTTAATTCATTAAAGAGGGTGAAACTTTTTTTATAAAGAAAATATATGTTTTTTTAGATTTTTAGACAGTGAAATATTTTTTTTTTCAATTTTGTTTTCTTTATAGATATTAATGTTGTTGATCAGTTCGTTGGGTGTATTAATATGATTCATGAATGAAAATGAGATGGTTCATGAATTTCAGGATTTTGAGATTTTTTAGAATATTTAAAACAAATAATAATTGCAGATTTCTTATTAGTAAGTTCTTTTCATGGAAGAACATGAATAAAAGTCATAAATGTATTAGCCAATCAATTCAGATATTTTATATTCAAAAAATCAATATAGAGGTTGCATTAAGATTTTCCTCATTCAGTTGAAACTAATTAATGGCAAATAAATAAAACATTACAGCGATTAATTCTGTTTCAATGCACCTAATAGTCAACAACAGACACAAATTAATGCCAATAATAAATTGCTAAAAAAATAAAAGAGAAGAAATAAGGAAAATAACAGAAATCTTTTTTTGAAATTGCATAATCCTAAATCATATGTTTCTCAAAAAAACGAGTTTTTTTTCCCCGATCCCACCGGTTATTTGAAACCTTTGTTCGACTCATCCGCATTTTTCGCTCCCATTTCCCACGGTATCATAACATCCTTTTTTCCATTCCCACGCCTCGAACCGAGGATATGGTGATAGAAGAACAAGTCCCTTACCACTTCTTACGAGTTGTAAATTGCTTATCAAGTGTTTTGTTATTTATTTCTTTTTCTATTCTTACTAACAAAATTTGAGATTTTGTAATCGCAATCTGGGGGGGAAAAAATCCCATTGTATATTTTTCCATAGAAGGATGAGGTTGGGTGTATATAAAGGAGCCTCCCAAACTCATCAGTGTCACACAACCAAACATTAGAAATAAAACGCTTAGGGTGAGCAAAATGGAGACAAGAAAATACGAGAATGGAATGATGGTCTTTGACACAAGCTTTCTGAAACAGAAACAGATGCCGAGCGAGTTCGTGTGGTCGTCCGATTACTTGACGGAGACTGCGAAGGAGGACCTGAACGAGCCACTGATAGACCTGAACGACTTTACGAAAGGCGACAAGGAAGCCATGGCTAGGGCTTGCGAGCTCGTGAGAGAGGCCTGCGTGAAGCACGGATTCTTCCAAGTGACCAACCATGGCATCGACCCTCTTCTGATTCAGGCGGCTTACGATGAGATGAGTCCCATCTTTGGTCTGCCTGTTGATGTGAAGCTCAAAGCAAAAAGGCAACTTGGTAGTGTTCAGGGTTATGCTGGTGCTCATGCTGAAGGTTTTCAACAAACTTGCCGTGGAAGGAGGCTTACTCTTGTGAGTATAGCAACCAGGGTTCTGATTCTCACATCGTTGAGCATTTCAAGTCTGCCTTCGGAGACAACCTTGATAAACATACTGGGTACGTACGTAAAGAACTTCTAATGTTGTAATTTTGAAAGTGTTTATTTGAGTCACTGATTTGACTAGTTTATTAACCAATCCGATTTTCAGTACCTTGAATATTTTTATAAAATTATATCCAAACATAAATTAAATTATCTTACACTAGTTAACTTTTAACAGTTAGAATAAAAGCAAAGCCGCTACTTTTGCAAACATTAATCCAATCAAGCCTCATTATCAATTATTATTGTTGACAGGGAGGTGTATCAGAGGTACTGTGATGCGATGAAGGGACTGTCTAAAGTCATAATGGAGGTATTGGCTATGAGTTTGGGAGTGGAAAGATCATACTTTAAGGAATATTTCAAAGACGGAGGAGGCATTATGAGATGCAACTTTTATCCTCCATGCGACCTCTCTAGCCTCACCTTGGGCACTGGTCCTCACAGTGACCCTATCAGTGTCACCATTCTTCATCAAGATCAGGTCGGTGGCCTCGAAGTCTACATCGACAACAAATGGCTCATCGTTACCCCCCGCACTGAGGCCTTTGTCATCAACATTGGCGACACTTTCCAGGTACATACCTGTTATACTTTCTCTGGTCATTGACACTAGAACCAGCTTCGGTAATCATAGCAGTGATGAACACCATAGTACTTATTATCGTTGTGGTGACTGGTGAGATCTACACTGTGCAAATGTAGTTTCGACATTTAATATTTAAAATTTTAATGTCAACAAATTATTTTCACAACATATGTAGTTTCATTTTATTTTTAGATAAAGTTAATGACTTAACCACCCTTTCTTAATTCCGACGTACAACCGGGTTAAGA
The DNA here is from genome assembly GCA_019022615.1 of Acacia melanoxylon. Classification (NCBI taxonomy): domain Eukaryota; kingdom Viridiplantae; phylum Streptophyta; class Magnoliopsida; order Fabales; family Fabaceae; genus Acacia; species Acacia melanoxylon. The sequence goes on along the minus strand of JAFJYJ010000051.1, from coordinate 3,391,443 downwards.
AGCTAATGATATATGTATCTACCTCTTCATTGTTTTTTCAATATATATATGTGTGTGTGTGTGTGTGTGTGTGAATGATCATATGTTGTGATACTTGTTATTAGGCGTTGACAAATGGGAAATACAAGAGTTGTGTGCATAGGGCATTGGTGAACAGGGAGAAAGAAAGGAGATCATTAGTGTACTTTATTGTTCCAAACAAGGACAAAACTGTAAAACCACCTGAGGAGTTACTGGGAGAAGAAGAGGAGAGGGAGTACCCTGATTTCAAGTGGTCTGATTTATTCACCTTTTCCCAATGCCATTATCGTCCTAATACTCATACTCTTCCCAGCTTCGTTCAGTGGTTTCTCTCTTCCAAATCCAACAATGACCAGTCCCTTCCATCTTCTAATAATAATGCTTAATTATTAGTTTCCCTTCTTATTATACGTCTCTATCCATGGCAATTCTGTTTCCAATGGCCATACTTATATAATAAAACAAGTAATGCGTACTGTTTGTTATGTGGTCTGAATAATCTTCTTCTTCCTGTGTGTTTGTTACTTGGCAGTCTTGCTACTTATGGATGATGTAAGGGTAGTTATGATGAATAAAGTTTATAGAAATTTTTTTTGTTAAAAATGATAAATTATGAATGTTGATAGATTTAATTTTAATTATTTGGATTTAAAAAATATTTAAATTAAATTGTTATTACTCCCTTCGGTCCTAATTATAGGAACACATTTTGGAGTTGGTTTTGGTCCTAATTATAAAACCAAGTTTTAACTTTGTCAATTTTTTCCTAAAATACCCCTATTGATACTTCCTCAATCATAAGTAAAGACAATAATAATTTAATAATAATTAGTCATAAGTACCTAAATAATGTAAGTTATATAATAAATCATAAACGAAAAAGAAATTCATTTTCGCTGATTTTATTTGAATAAAATTTAATAATAATCCAAGTTTTCCTAAAAGTGTTTCGAAACAAGGTATAACTATTTTTTTTCCGCAAGGATTTTGCAATAAAAAAATCTTAATCGTATTAAATCATGGTTACAATAATAAACACAAGCATTTGAAGGCGTTACATTCCAACGGCAGTTAAGGAAAATGCACATATTCACTTTTTGTAACACCTACCGAGCAACTCCTCGACCAAAATAAAAATAAAAATAAAAATCTCCCGATCGTCACTTTTTGGAAAATCTCTCCTTTGATGTCATTCTAAATTTTAAGCAGGGGTATGTTTGGAAAATAATTATAATTAACTAATTTAACTTCTCTCTTTAATCTCTCCAAATTCTGGTAAATAGTTTTTATAATTAGGACCGGAGGGAGTATTTTTTATATTTTAATTATTTAATTATACACTATTAATATCTATTTAATGGTAAAAGTAAATACTTAAGAGTTTATGATAGGAGTTTGCCTCACTGTCACACGCATTGTTGTCAAATTTGCGAGTTGACTCTCCGAGTTTACTGTCTTTACGTTTCTAACTTACCAAATCGAGTCGAGTCATTAGTAAACTTTTGACCGTTGTAAACTCGATTAAACTCACAAGTTTATACACCGAGTTTACCGTTTTTACGTTTTTAATTTACAAAACCGTGTTAACTCACATTTAAACTCATGCTAATTTTTTTTATTTAATCATGTTCAACGGCTTTATATATAAGTTTTATAGAAATTTCTTTTTAAATTTTGAATGTTGATGGGTTTAATCTCAATTATTAGGATTTAAAATATTTTTAAATCAAATTGTTATCATTTTTATATTTTAATTATTTATTATACATTATTAATACCTATTTAATAATGAAAACAAACTCTTCAAGTTTACGATTCGAGTTCACGATAAAAGTTTACATCACTGTTACAAGTTTATTTAAACTCGTGAGTTTGACAACCTTTGTCACACGTTTCTTAAACTTCACGAGTTTGACAACCTTATATACAATGAAGAGCGCAATTAATACAGATAAATGTACCCTGCGTGATCCTTTGCAACATTCATGTATATAAATGTGCATTAATTTATGAATGTGCATTTATTAGTTTTTTGATTTTCTAACTACTATTTATAATGGTGACTAGGATATGAGATGTCAAGATTCAATAAACATTCACATAATTAATATTTATAACACATTTCATTTAATTTCTGTTCTGTTTTTGGTTGACCTAGCTCAAGTTCATTTTGTTAGACGTAATTAAGGAGAAACACTGGCCTAAATATTTGTGTATATTCATATATATACGCAGGGCTTCAATATAAAACTATTTAATATTCAATTGAATTTGGACCGTCCAAGTTCAATTTGAATATAGGATTTAACTACTTATACAAATTTTATAAAAGAGTATCCTTATTTTCATTTTGTTTTTTTTTTAGATTATTATACATAAACTTATATAATTTTTCTATATATAAAAAATAAAAATATTTTTTATTTAAATAATTATAAATTCTCTAGATTTCCAAAACAAGACTGATATTTTTTTTAATATAGAATTATCACATCATGAGCAACAATTTTTACCAGAATTAAACCAGGTGAATCAAATCTCCAGACTTTATAAAATTAATTTAGAAATTGTTCATTACATTCAAGAAAATAAAATAAAATGTTGGACACATTATCCTAATGATGCAGATAATGTACTAAATAGCCTTTTTGTAAGTTGAAATTGGAATACACATGTTTATCCACTAATTTATCTTCTTCTAAAATTAACAATAGAAATGAAGAGAATTTTCTTAAATTATGAATATCGTGAATAATACGCTGCACAATTAAAATGAACGATATATTTTCAGTAGCATTGAAAATGAACATATTATACAATTATTCCAAAACATAATATTCACGTGGGATCTAATTGTAGTTTGTAGTATGTATATGTAATTAATGTCGTCTAACAATAGATTATTATTATTTTTCGGTGATGAGTAATAGATTATTAATTTTGCGGGCAAGAAAATATATTATTAATTTTGAAAATCAAATATAATTCGTTGAGGGGATCTTTGCTACCCCAACCCCCAAAACTTCAATGGCCTTTGGAAGAAATATTACCTCAAATGCTTATAAGATATAGTTTATAGTTTACTTCGTATATCAATTATTGGAGTTTCCATTTTTTTTTTATCGATGTTTTTTTTGGGAGAATTAAGGATAGTGACAAAGGAAAAGGAGTATTTATTAATAAGGATCTTAAGAATTATAATTATTTTCAAGGACCAAAATTAAAATATAAAGTGTTGATTACGAAATTAACTCTGACCAAACTTTCTACATTTTCTCGATGCCCATCTCAACCATTTGACCATTAGTTATCAAATGTAATGATATCTCCATGTACATTTTTATTATGAAAAAAACATGTATGCACCTCAACATTTTTATGATATTCTCTCTCATGCACATCAAAATATGTTTAAAAGTTACCTAAATTAAAATTATGGAAGCAGATTCTCTCAGAGTTCTCTTTATCATGTTTTTCTCTCAGAATCTTGCTTCCATAATTTGAAACTAGCAATTTGAAAATGCATAGACCAAAATCAAAATTCGATGAAACTATAATCAGTAAAATTATTTAATATTTTTAATGGATAGTGTGATTTATATACAAACATGTGGGCACTACCAGCATTCATATAGGTACATTAATGATTTGTAGAAGAGAGAGCTATTAATTAAATTGAATCCTCACTATTTATACATATTCATGAAGGGATAAGTACCAATTTTGTAACGGAAGTTTTTCCCAGGGAGCATTGGTCACCTGAAAATTTTCTCTGTCTCATTTTTTCCCTGGAAGTCTGAAAAACATAGCAAATATGACCTACCATCACAGAAGTGCCACGTGGATCATTAAAATTACACATGGCGTCGGATGAAGGCCACGTAAGAATGAAAAGTTGACACATAGTGTCTCATCTCACAGGTGTTAGGGCGGAGGATATTAAGCAGGGACGGACCTAGGAATTGTATCAACGAGGGCAAAAATAAAAAATGCTACATCAATAGTGGCACTCTTCTCCATAATAATCACCTACAAAGAGTATAAATTATTTCATGATCGATATGATTTTAAAAATATTATTAATAACAAAAATAAACCGATTAAAATTAATCATTAGTCATCATCTATATTCTTATAGCCATCTTTTAACAAAACTCAAAACTTGTCCAAAATACTAACCCTAAAATATTTTTTAATTAGTATAAAAGTAGTATTATTAAAAAGATAAAATTATGTATAATAAATTTCATAAAGGAAATTTAATGAAAATAAGTTATTTTAAATACCTTAATGATTCTCAATTTTGTCGTAAGCTGTTTAAAAAAATGGCAAACGCCGCAAGCGAGAGGAAGAAGAGACGAAGGCAATTTCCAAAAAGTGCAAAACAAGTAGGATATATTCAAGGTGTGGGCTCCACCTCTTTTAAAAAAAATTAATATGTACGAGAAAGGAAACGAACAATATAGTGACTAATGTATGCCTCAATGGTGGCACTCTTCTCTAGGTTTGTTTTGATGATAACAGATAATTGTAAATGAAATGAAGTTAATGGTTTAAGTGAAAATGTTTTATCTTGATCAAACTTAAATCAGTAACTTGTTTAAGTATCTGTAAAAGAATGACTCGAGTTAAGGTAGACAGACCTAAGTCAAGTATTTTTAAACTTCAGTCAAAATGAGTTTTAGCTTTAACTGACTCAAGTTACTTCTATGTGACTTGAGCTAAAGACTTTGTGAAATATTTTTATGAAATGCATCAACTTGAGTTGAGGCTGTTAAACTCGAGTTGACCTCTGTGGACTTAAACTTATCTTTTCAAAATCCTAAGTCCTGCGTTTAAATATTTTCTAACAGTCAAAATATTGCCACAAGTTAAGCTTGAGTGACTCGAATGTCTCTTTAAAACCTATTTTCAAAACATATTCTTGCAACTCTAGTTAAGTGATTGATGACTCGAGTCATCTTTATTAGAGTTATCACTTAATGACTCGAGTGTTCTCTGTGTTCAAAACATTTTCAAACTTAACTTGAAGACATTTGTGAAAATGAAATTGACTCAAGTTAAATATACATGACTCAAGTGCACAACTTGAAGTGAACATTTTAGACTCGAGTTAAGTTCATACATGGACATCTTCTCAATTGCTTTCAAACATGTTTTCAGAGAAGATATAAAACTGTGATTCGAGTGATAATTGCTCAACTCAAGTCAGCAACTCGAGTAAGTTAGCAATTAACTCGAGTTAGCTTTTCTGGTTTTGCAAATCACCGTGTCCGTAAAGCTTAAATCTTTTCTTGTGATTTGATTACTTCTTATCATCACTCATTATTGTTCTTAACTACATTTAACCAGTGTATTAATGAGTTTCAGATGATTCGATGAAAGATTAACTGCAGATTAGTCAAAAAGCATTGATTACATCAAAAGCATTTATTGTTGTCACAGAAAACCAAGCATGAACTGGGCAACCATTCTCTGAGCAATCTAAAGGCATTCATGTTCTCTTTCCTTAATTAAATGCAACAACACACAACGGGCAGAACATAAGGAATGTCAAACGACAGAATGTCGGTGATCATTTGTAGAATCAAAGCATGTGAGTAACGGACAAGCTTCAACGTCTAACGGCTATATTTGTTACTCACAACGGTTCATTGAAGCTTCTTAATGATCATTAATTTCCTTCACCAAATATAAGCAGAAGCATTCAATACGATTCAACCACCGGAAACACATACGCTCAAACGAACTTATTGCATTTACTGTTTCATTCACTTTACTGTGTAATATATTCATATATCTAATCTTCAGTGTTTATCAATCTACTCTGTAAGAGAGTTATATTCTATTCATCATTTATGTAAAGAAACTCAAGGTAGAGGAACCTTAAGAGTGGGTGTATTGATTACAACTTGTAAGGGAGGGTGAATCCTAGAGAGAGGATTACTCGAGAGTTACAAAGTGTTAATCAACTGAGTGAGTTAGTGAAATACCCAAAGTGCCTAGGGACTAGACATAAGTCAAGGATTTAGACCGAACCAGTATAAATCTCTTGTGTCATTTATCCTTCTCTTCTTACTCTGTTTTTAGTGAGTTTCAAGGGTCAATCAAAAAAGTTTTTAAATCACCCAATTCACCCCCTCTTGGTGATATTCCATCCTTCAGTTATCTGATATGTTGTTCATACAATAGTTGCAGGGTTTACTTGCTGCTGTATCGGAGGTGTTGCCTTTGACAAAGCATCAACTGTGTGCTAGGCATATATATGTGAATTGGAGCAAGAAGTAGGGAAGTGGTGAGTTGAAGAAAAAGTTCTTATCGGAGGTGTTTGTGCTTAGAGCATATTTGAAGAACAATTGATTCTAGGAGGATTGTATATAATGTACATACTACCATTTTTTGTCTATTATATGATTACTTGGAGGCATGTTCTTGTTTTATGTGTAAGTGAGTTTATGTTTCTTGTGTTTTTTGTTGCTTGTAATGCATTTCCAATAGTGTCATTCATGAGGTTACATCAGTTGATTCAATGCAACATCATGAACACATCGAGACTAGATTCCCCATCCCAAACAATTGGACCATGTGGATGACACGCAGCATGTCTAGGTCGAGCACTGACATGGTTCAACACAACCTACCCCATCTAATCTCCCTGTCACACCTCCAAGACTCATGTGGCAAGGAAAACCAGCGATGCCAACATCTCAGCTTCTAGCACATAGGAACCAAACATTCATAGCTTCAAGCGGCAAGAAGAAATTTCCAACAACGAGAGGCAAGGGAAGGGGTCAGGACTAATTCTTCCGCCATATGTTTTTTTATTCTGCTTTAAGCTCCAATGTTTGAACTTCTGTTTTTGGCTGTAATGTTCAGGATGGTACTAATTTTGCTTTTGTTGCCAAGTGTTTTGTGCTATCTCTAGCTACAATGTGAAGGATGCTACTGCTTTATTCTCCTATTGACTGCCAAGTGTTTTGTACTATCTCTGGGTGCCGTGTATTTTGGTTGTAATGGTCAACCATGTCTTTTGGTTGTAAAGGGCAAACATGTATTTGGCTTTCTGAATGGCTATCAACTATTTAATTTTGTTGTCATTGTCATGTGGTTATCTAGAACTAATCTTGCCACCATGACAATATTTTGGTTCATGTTTTGGCTACTTTAGTTGTATTTGGTTCATATATTGGCTACTGGTTCACATGTCTTTGTAAAGAACTAATCTTGGTTATCAATTTGCAGCTTATTTAGTTTATGGTGATGCTTTTTTCATTCCAATTAGCTTCTTTACTTAATAGTGACTACTAGAACCGATGTGCATCATGTATTGACACCATCATTGTGCCTATTTTCCTCTACTTGATAGCATACATATTTGTCATCTTACATAATGGCCTTACACATACTACTTGCTTCAACTTACAAAATTGTCTTACTTGATAGCATACAAAAAGTCCTTGCATACACTAAATGACTTGCCATATAAAGAAGACCATTGACTTTATACATTGGGATGCAACTTACATTCCACATAGGGATATAAGTACCTGACTTACATTCTACATTACAAATGACCTTCCACGGACATTAAAACCCATTTAACACAAAATGTAAACAACAATCAACAACCAAGTGAATACCAAGCCACAAATTGCAAGTCCCAATAATCTACCATCAAGCTTCTTCAATTGCCATCAAGCTTATCCATAACCAAATAGATGTCAAAAAAAATTCTTCTACATTTCCATCTACTTTATTATCAATTCCTCTCCTCTGCATTTCATTGGCAACGTACAGTCTATCCACATGGCCAAGAAGCTTGTTTATCACCTAGATGGCTTCTCACCCATTTCACCATCATGCCATTGGAAGAACCCATGTAACGCCCCAAAATCTAACACCCAAAACCTTGGACAAAACACTTGAAATATCTCCAATGAGGATGATCAACATCCAAATCATTAAAATACATAACTAATACAATTCAAAATGTATTTTTGAGTCGACATAAATTCCCGAAATATTTAATGATAAAATACAAAGCGGAAGTCTTATAGTCATGGCAAATATAATAACATAACATAAATTCTGGGAGCACAACCGAGCCTTCCAGGCTCACTCCATAGATTTTTTCCCTCGCTCCCTACTAGAACAGTCACCTGAAAATTGTTAATATAGAGTGAGATTTGACATCTCAGTAACTACTGAAAGTTTCTACCGTACACAAGCAAGTCACATATGACAAAAACCAGGAGCTGATTACATATATATTGCATATACCATAATTTCATACAACAATAATTATCATGATATCAATGTGAATCGTACAATTATACAATATGCAATATGCAGCCTCCCTTATATCACCGTCCATCCTCAACCGCTGACTGGAGCCATAGGCTAACATATAGTCCAATAGCAACTCATCCATTTGATTGGATTGTCACAAGCTCACCAAAACTTAAGATACACCCGGCCAAAGATATAGAGCTTAAGCATGGACTATGGCTCCCCTCCTTAAAACAACACTACTAAGGAGGTGTCACATGTCCCACAGCTCCAATGCAATCTCGGCCAAAGGAAAACATGAAAGAAGGGGCCCTGACAAGTGTCATCTACTGTGCACAGAGTGATGACATACCAAGTGGTAAAAGATCTCAACATACAAATCCCTCCTTACTCCAACCCATCACAAATACAGCCGCCATGACAAATATGTTCAGTAACAATAAATCATGCTTCAATTCAAATAAAATATCAATTTACAATAAAAGATAGTTACTCACAATCACACACAATTTACAAGTATATGGAAGAATATTCAGAGTTACATGTTATTCCCTAGCTGACAGGTAATCACACAAATATTACTCCAAAGCTCTCAATGAGAGTCTACAAAATTACACATAATTATCTATTAATATACTAATTAAAACTATTCTAAAGTCTTGAAACTAACTTCTAAAAATTAATATTATTCATATTAGTTGTGCATGATGAAGCCCTTCTTATTGAAATTTTACACTGGCTGAAGGTAGAAATTAACTTTTTACCTACCACAAATGATTTAAATATAAAAACCATATTACATATAAATACACTATATATATGTATTAAAAGCAATGGGTATAGTTAAGGAGGGCTCAGTGGACACAAGACGCAACAAAAGGGGAAAATGACACAAGACACAAGGTTATGATTATATTTATGAATAAAGGAAAGAAATGACAGTGGGTGGCGAAAAGAGGAAGGACAAAAGATTGATGGAATTGAATAGATTCAAACTTAATTGAATTCTTATATACACTACATATATTGAGGCTTGAAAGAGGGAAAGTAGGGGCCAATGTATGTGGGTCCGTTACATACACACATTAAAGGACAAAATAAGCCATTTAGGTTGAGTGAAAGTTGGTAGAAGGAAGCACATGACATCTGGTCATATGAATGAGAGAGAGAAAGATGTTAAAATCATTGCATGCTAAAAGCCATTTAAAGAATTTGGGGCTAGCGCAACCAATGTTACAGAAAGATGTTAAAATTCAATGGGCTAATTACAAGAATTAGTTTTAACAATGGCGGACGACGGGAGGACGGAAGGCGACGGGAGGACGGAGGGCAACGGTGGAGGGAGCAGGAAATGGCCGGAGAAGGATGAGAGTTTTAAAGAATTTGGGGCTAGCGCAACCAATGTTACGGAAACCGTTCGTAACGGGGATCTTTGGATCTTCGTCGAAACAAGGGGATGTTGGCAAGTCGTTCATGGCATCTAGAGCCCCAGACTATCATACAAGGACAAAGCTGCTATGTCTTGGCGAGTCGGGCTTTACGGAGCTTAATCTTTCGGCTACCAATGCTTTAAATGGGCGGGAAGGAATATTTTGCCGGAATCAATGACAAACGAATCTGCGGGGAGGAGGAGGAGGGTGTTGAAGGGGATGAGCGGGAAGAGGATGCGGTGGAAACATGGCGTCGTAGGTAAACTACCGAAGCTTAAAGTTAACTCGGAAGAATATGAGGCATGGTGCAAGCCTTACATGAACTCACTCTTGGTTAAACTCCTCGGTAAATCTTTTAACGTGGGGTTTATGCGGCAAAGGATGGAACGGATGTGGTCTCCAAAGGAACCGATGAGAGTAACCCCGCTCGGTAATGGTTATTTTCTTGTATCTTTCTCCTCGAAGCGATCGAGAATATGCTTTACAAGAGGGTCCATGGATGATAGCGGATCATTACTTCGGTCCAACGGGCGACCAAATTTTAATCCTTGGAAAGCAGATAACCAAAAGCGAATAGCTGTTTGGGTTAGAGTTCCTGATCTTCCACACGAACTATATAATGTTGAATCCATCAGGAGATTGGGAAATATGATCGGAAGGACACTCAAGATAGATCGAACCACGGCATTTTCGGAGAAGGTGGTTTTGCCCGAATGTGTGTTGAAATTGATTTACAAAGGCCTTTACTACCGGCTTTGTTCATTTCGGTGAAGAAAGACGTTTTGAATATGAAGGTCTCCATCTAGTGTGCTTCCATTGTGGCAAGTATGGACACCGGATGGATCAATGCACGATAAAGAATCCAGATCAAGAGAAAGGTTGTTATTAGGAGAAACCCAATCGGGCCCGAGGTGATACCGGAGAAGACGAGGGAAGGACAAGGCTACGAGTGGATGACAAGACAAGCAATAGTAATAGCGTGACTTACGGTCCGCGTATGCTAGTGAAGAGAGAGTTTGGAAAGAAAAGTTCAAAGGAAGTGTTGCGGGGCTCTCAATCGGATTTGGCGCCGAAAAAAGTGGGAAAGGAAAAGGCACTAGAGACTCGGGGAACCTAAAAAGGCTGGTCTAAATGAGACCCAAGCACCTAAGGGTCCGATGATTAAGGAGAAGGAGTTGGATAAAAGGAATTCACAAGGGTGGAGGAAGATAAGCGCAGATTTGGTGAGGATGTGCAAAATAAACTAAAAAGTCAAGAGTGGGTTCAAGTGGGGTCTAAGAGAAAGAATGGTGCCAAATTTCCTAAAGGAGGGAAGGAAAACAAATTAAGTGTGAAGCCTCGTGTAAGGAACAAAGGAAAGAATGCACACAGGGCCCACAATATTAAATTCAAACCCTTTTTCCATTATAATGGAAAGTCATACGGCATTGAAAATTTTTCCAATAAAGGAGATAATGGTGGGCCCTATAAGTTGGACGTATTCAAAGAAGTAATTAGTAGTTTGCCTAAAGTTAGCAACATGGAGGAAATTATGGATGACGGGGTGGCGGTGTATCACTTAATAATGAAATAATTGTGGAAGACGCGGAGCTGCACAAGAACCGGTTACATCATGGGCAAGTGAATTCTCCTCCAACAACGAGAAGAGAAGGGAACTTTCACGACACCCAACGGTTTGACAATGTGGAAATTGTGGATGAAGCCATGGTATCAGGGATTTTCGAAGGGATGGTCTCCCGGTGCATCATACGAGTTCCCAATGAATTTCCTCCTTTGGAATGTTAGAGGAGCTGGTACCCAAGCTTTTCTACTCCTTATTAGAGGCATGGTTCAATCTTTTGGTGTTGACTTTGTTGCATTTTTTGAAACTAGATGCGGTGGTACAAAAGCTAAAAAAATTGCAGCGTCAATGGGTTTCCCAAATTACAAAATTGTTGATGCAGATGGTTTCAAAGGAGGCATTTGGTGTCTTTGGTCAGAAAAGTGTAGACAGGTGGAGGTCCTTAACTCATCAAACCAGTACATACACGTTCGGATTACTAATCAAACTCTGCAGGCTTGGGAGATGACCTTTGTTTACGGCAGTCCCAACATATCTCTACGTCGTGCATTATGGCAGGAGTTGAAGCAGTTGAGTCTCTCAATCCAGGGTCCATGGTGTTTGGGAGGGGACTTCAATGCGACTCTTGCGACGATCTTGAACGCTACTCTCGGAGCTTTGAACAGAGGGCCGGATAAGGAGTTTTGCAAATTTGTGGAGGATGTTGCTTTAAATGATTTGGGCTTTATAGGACCTCCTTTTACATGGAAACGTCTTAGGTGCGGAAAGTAGACTTGACCGTGTGTTGGGAACTACCACTTGGCGGGAGGCTTTTCCAAATGCAAGCGTGACGCATCTAAATTGGTATAAAAGTGATCATAGACCTCTTCTTTTGCGGGTTGAAGGATGCTATCCGAAATTCGAGTAAATCGTCCCTTTCGATTTCTAGCGGCATGGGTCTGGATGAGCGTTTCTCACCATTTGTGTCGAGAAAATTGGAAGAATGACCTACCATGGACGGAAAATATTCCCCAATTTACAGCCGCTTGCAGCAAGTGGAATGAGCAGATCTTTGGCTATACTAATGCAAGAAAGAGGAAACTACTAAGTCGATTGAATGGGATTACAAGAACTGAGGCTCGATTTGGTTTAAATTTGAAACTTGAAGAGCTTCAGAGATCGTTATGGCAGGAGCTGGAGGAGGTTCTGCTACAGGAATCAACGATATGGGCCCAAAAGTCTAGAAGCGAGTGGACGGTAAATGGCGAGAAACACCCGGTATTTTCACTGCGGGCAAATGGAAGACGGAAGAGGAACTACATTGGTGCTTTAAGAGGGAATGATGACGTGCGGGTTTATGATGGTGATCAAATCAAAAACATGACTACATCATTTTTCTCAACACTTTTCATTGAAGAACAACCACGGCGACCGCCTCTAAGTTGTACTGTCACTTATCCAAGCATTACATTTGAAGAGTTGAGCAGTCTGGCTCGAAATATTACTGAAACAGAAATAAAGCATGCTGTATTTAGTATGGGAGCTCTAAAGGCGCCAGGGCCTGATGGATTGAATGCTCTGTTCTACCAAAACCAATGGCAGGTAGTAGGGAAATCCATATGCGAATTTATTAAATATCTATGGTCTTCCCCAACTCAAATTCAATCTATCAATGATACTTTAATTGTGCTTATTCCAAAGAAAGATAACCCAGAATTCGTACAAGAATTTAGGCCTATTAGCCTATGCAATGTGATATTCAAGATTATTACTAAAGTCATTGCAAACAGGATCAAAGTGGTATTGCCGAAAATCATTAGTCCCCATCAATGTAGTTTTGTCCCTGGAAGACACAGCTCAGATAATATCATAGTCGCCCAGGAAGTTATTCATTCGATGCGAAACCTACGGGGGAAACGTGGTTATATGGCTATTAAAATTGATTTGGAGAAAGCTTATGATCGTGTAAACGGCTTTTCCTCCGAGACTTGTCTAAGCGACCTCAACCTACCTAGCACCTTAATTGATGTCATTTTTAGCCGTGTTTCTACTCCAACTATGCGGCTTCTATGGAATGGGAAAGAGCGGGATCTTTTACCCCAACTAGGGGTGTTCGACGGGGTGATCCTCTTTCACCGTATCTTTTTTTATCCGTATGGAACGATTGGCTCATTTGATTCGGGAAAGTATTGGAAATGGAGCTTGGAGACCTATCAAGTTATGTAAGAATGGCCCTCCAATATCGCATTTATTCTTTGCGATGACATTGTGCTTTTTGTTGAAGCATCGTGCTTCAAGCCGAGGAGGTTAAGCATTGTCTTGATACATTTTGTACGGCATCGGGCTTAAAAGTGAATACTTCCAAGACACGAATCTTCTTCTCTAAGAATGTGAACCATGTATACGTAAGACCGAAGGCTGTGTAATATTTTGGGTTTCCAAGTGACTCGACCTTGGGAAGTATCTTGGAGTACCTCTTCGCTTCATGAGCGGGTCACTACGCGCACTTATCAAGCACTTGTTGATAAAGTTCGCAACAGTGTCTAGTTGGAAAGCGTCTTCATTGTCGTTAGGCTTGGGAGGTCCGTACTAGTATCATCATGTCACTTCGCCATTCCCGGGATATACTATGCAAGCGCTTCCTTACCTACGGCAACGTGTGACAAGATGTGAAAAGCGGAATAGGAGTTTTTATGGGGCTCGGCACACGAGAAAAGAAAGCCACATCTTGTGTCCTGGGATACCGTTTGTGAGCCTAAGAAGCATGGGGGTCTTGGATTGAAGCATCTTCACCGCCAGAATCAAGCGTACATGATGAAGTTAGGGTGGAACCTGATCAAACGACGTGATGATTTATGGGCGAGGGTGGTTCGAAGTAAATATAGATGCGGTGATGATCTTATGCCTAATATTGAACCCAATCGTCTTGGGTCCAATGTTTGGTCGGGTATTAAAAAGACATGGCCTCAGGTAGTTGCAGGTACCATTCTAGTTCCTACATCGGATGGTGTACGGTGGAAATATGGCCGACATGGGGAGTTTACTGTCAGATCTGCATATCAAGCCTTATCTCGGGACCACTATCGGGGAGGACCGGGCATGGCAAAGAATCGGAAGCTACACTTTTGCCACGATGCAAAACTTTTATGTGGCTCGCCCTCCATAATAAACTTCTCACTAATGAAGTGCGTGTCCGTAGAGGTTTGGGGGTTGATGGTAGTTGCTCCTTATGTGGAGCTGCATCTGAGAGTTTGATCCATGTTCTGCGTGATTGCACGGAGACTAGGAAGCTATGGATGGAGGTGGTGGATCTAACCTTTGTGCCAAGCTTTTTCCGAGTTAGATATTGGAACTGGCTCGAAAGAACATTCGAACTCTTCATGACGGGGAAAGGAGGGTTGGAGGGATTTTTTTCCACGGTATGTTGGCTTCTCGGCAACGACGAAATGCTAGAATTTTTGAGAACGTCATTTCTAGCAATGAGACTATCAAATTTAAAGCTGACTCAATTCTTAGCTCTTTGTCAAAAGCCAGGAGTTTGCTGAAGGGAGCTAACTTGAACGGAAATTTTGTTCAGCCTAACTCTGCCACATGGGCTCCTCCGCATCATGGTTGGGTAAAGATGAATGTGGATGGGGCTTGCTCACGGAACCATGTAGTGGCATGTGGTGGTGTACTTCGGGATGATCAATGTGCCCTCAAGGCCGGATTCATGTTTAAAGGCGACAAACCCGCGATAGTCTACTCGCCGAATTATGGGCTGTCTTATTTGGTCTCAAGCTGTGTTGGGACTCCGGAGAAAAGGGTGGTAGTTGAAACTGATGCCGAGGAGGTGGTGAATTTGATTCAAGATCCTGTTCGGTTGAGCCATCCAGATGCTACTGTCATAATTGAGATCAAGAGTATGCTACTCAGGGAATGGGAGGTTGAGATCCTTTGGATTCCTAGAACTGCGAATATAGCTGCTGATTATGTTGCGAAACAAGCTCTAAGCGCTTGGCCAGGTCATCACTACTTCCGTGCCTCCTTCGGTTGCTTGTCTGAATTTCTGGATAAAGACGACGTGCGTTGCAAGTAGATTCCATTAACGGCTTAGGTTGAGGGTCCTCCCTCCTCTTCTTGTATCAAAAAAAAAAAAAAGCCATTTAAATTCATTGCTGGGAACGTAGTAGTAGGAACAAGCAAAAATGAGTCTTAAGTCTCCCTACACACCCACGGGAATTTATATGAAGTGATTCTTTTTTTTTTTTAAATAGAATAAATATGCATGTGAACCCGTGCACACACCAAAAAAGAGAATGCGGGGTTAGAGGACAAAGTAGGATAATGTACAGGTCAAGGAACATTATTTAATTTCAGATCTACAGTAACCTATCTACAGGAGCTATGTGAATGCGAGAGAAAAATAAAAATAGTTTATAACCACAGACAGATGAAAGGATAAAAAAAAAATTAAAAAAAAAAAAAAAAAAAAAAAAAAAAAAAAAAAACCAGTCAGTGATAAGGTGATAAGACATCTATCAGTCCATTTTGGAAATGGGAGAATGAACGGGAACAGTGAAATGAAGAAAGGAGAACCTGTTTCAGAGCTGCGGCGCCAATAAATTTACCGAAAAGTAAAATGAAGAAAGGAGAACCTAGGGCTGTTGTAAAGCTACGGCGCCTAGGAATTTACCGGACAGATGAAATAGGGTATTTATGAGGATGTGAATTAGGGTTTGACCCTAAAAAAATAATATTTATTTATTATTTTTTCTCTTATCTTTTTTTTTTTAATGTAGATATAGATTAAATTATTTTATGAAATATTTTTCCCACCTATTTTCTTTTCCTTATTATTCTTATTAATATTATTTATCATTGTTAATTAATTAAATTTATTAAAAATTAATATTATATATATATATTATTATTATTCTCAACTCTTAATTTTATACTTCTAGATTTTTTTAAACCCATATTACTTAATAAATCATATTCTAATAACACTTAATTACTATTAGAAAAATTAGGATGTTACAACCCACACCTAATGCACTACAGCATCATCAGCCATTAGCATTATTAATATACATTTATCTAACATCTATCAACTAAATAAACACTAACATACTTGTTGATAGTTTTGACAGCCAAAGATTCTTCGCCCTGAGTTTTGGTCTATCCATGATGTACACAAAGGAGCCACGATTCCACAATGACAAATCTTCGCTGGTCCGTCGTATTGCAACTCTCGACCTCCTCATCTAAACCTCACCACCCTCTGCTAACTCTCATTCATAAAACTTGTCGTGGACTCACCCATGTCTTATCTTCTTTATACCACCACCTCTGGTTTCACAGATGGGTTAGGATTTTTGGCCACGGATTTTTTCACCTCCAGTCTAACCAAAGCCTTTTTCTTGCTAAGTTCATCTACTGACCTAACCAGAGCGTTTTAACGTGGGACAAGAGAAGCTATGTGTCAACTTTACATTCTTGTGTGGCCTTCCATTTGACACCATGTGTCATTTTAACGGTCCATGTGGCACTTCCGTGATAGTAGGGATATTTGCTACGTTCTTTAAACTTCCAGGGCAAAAATGAGACAAAAAAACTTATGTGTGACAAGTGCTCCAAGTGCTTCCATGAGCAAAATTGGTATTTATCTTATTCATGTATTTGGAGAGAAATTGAACAAGATTCATATGGTCAAACTATCACCCTCTTGGTATTTATCTCTATTCATGTATTTGGAGAGAGTAACATGCACACATGAACAAGATTCATATGGTCAAACTATCACCCTCTTATTACCATATATATAAAAAGCATATAATTAGAACACATTTCCCTTTTTCTTTTGGGATTGTTATAACATTAATAGAATATTATATCAATTTATAGCCTATAAATGTTGGCCTAGTTGGTAAAGTGGTTGGCTCATATCCATAAGGTTGCGGGTTCAAATCTCACCGATTTGGGGACCTTGTTCGTGGGCATCTATAAATACTTCTACGCGCTCTTTGAGTTTGGAAGCATGCGCTAACCTTGGTGAGCCCCCTTGACCCAACTCACCTAAATTTTTTGTACAAAAAAAAACGAATATATCAATTTATCAACGTTTTAGTTGTAAATCTAAATTAATTTTAAACACATACAAATTGATCGATCTATGTATCAACAATGAAAGCTCATTTTGTCATATATACATACATGCATGTAGGGATATGTATAATATACGTACGCAACTCTCGCAAGGCGCAACACTAATTAACTATAACAACATTAAAAGTGGAGATTAAAATTAACTATAATATGTTAGATGTAAGGATATATGTATTAACGTTTACGTATATTCATATATAGGCGTACATGCATGCCGAACTCGACATAACAAAATTGCAATAAATGTAGTGGAAAGTTGAATATGAAGATATTCATACATACGTGTGTGTGTGTTTAGTATGAATATATGAATTACCAGCGCCCCACTGTATTGTCCTGGGGCTGTAACGGTTTCTGAATAGAAGTTGATGAGAAAGGTATGGAAAATGTCTGATCCGAGGTCACATAAGGAGGAGGAGGCTGATGAGAAATGAGATTGGTTGAAGAATATACACTAGTATTTAAAGGTATATTATTAATATTAGCAATGTTATTGTGTTGTAGCCTTCTTTGATGATGATCATGATGAGAACGTTGTTGTTTGGGAACATTAAGCTTTTCTCCTTCTATCTCTCTATATTTCTGAAGGTAACATTTCAAAGGATCAACGTAGTTCTCAAAGCCAAGAGTTGAGATGGCCCAGATAATGTCATCGCCATTAATGGTCTTCCTCTTTTCTCTCTGGCACTTATCAGAGGCCTCGCTAGTGATGAAGCTGATGAACTCAGAAACACATTCTTGGACGGTTTCTTTGGCATCCTTTGAGATTTTCCCATTTGAAGGGATCACTTTCTTCATGATCCTCCCGACATTCGCGATCGGAAGGAATCGATCTTGTTCTTTGTTTGTTGTTGCTGTTGCTGCTGCTGATGATGATGATGATTTTAAGCAAGGGCTTTCAGGACTGGCTTTGTTGTTGCAGGGACTCTCTTCGTTCATTATTATTCTTAGGGGAAGAGAGAGAAGAGACGTCTGGTACGAGGTTTATAAGAGACGAGAGAAATATTGGAATTAAGGTTTAGAAAGAGAAACGAAGAATGGGGCATGAGAATAGGCGTGTATAGTGCATAGGTCTATTTTTTTCACCAGTGAAACCTAGGGACTCGCTCTTGATGAGGAGCCAATTTTTAAACTGTCACGACCCAGTCCAAGTAATGTAGACATAGAGTATAATTATTTTGTTTGCACAACTGAGATATATAGTTATCTATTTCACAATTTTAATGATTCCCTAGAGAGAGACATATCATATAGTATGTCGTTTTTTTTTTTTTTTTCTTTGGAATGTCTTGTTATTTTTTTTGAGTAGATAATCAATGTACTGTGAGCATATCGGATCCGATTTATGTATCATAACCAATAAAATTCTTAAAAGAATGCATGCGTTTAGAAAAATTATAACATTATTTTGGGGGTTTAATTTAGAATTGGGAGTTTCAGTTAGTAATCGCGCGCTTCATCCACTTGGAAGACTAAAATAAGTCTATTTGGCAAAAGAAAGAGGAGGGTCAATTTGGCCCACTCAGGCCAGAAGTCAAAAGCAGGTACAGATTCAAATAAGCGTCCGATCCTCTCACAGTCCCCCCTCTCCCCATCTCTCATAGTCTCATCTGGACTGTCCAAATCTCGATCCAACGGTCTAGATTTTTTTTAAAAAAAAAAATAATTTTGAACTGCATCTCGGCCGTCCAAATCTGGATCGGATGGCTGAGATGCAGCCGAGCAGAGATGGGGAGAGGAGGGGACTGTGAGAGGATCCCCTTCCTTCAAATACATGACTTTACTTAGTATTTTACTATCGAAATTCTTCCCCTTTGATAGGGAAAAAAATTATAGCTTAAAAGTCCATAAGTGTATGGGTCATATTAAGTAATAAAGAGATAAAAAAAATATCATTCTCACCAAAACTTGGTACTAACAATTCAATTGAGCAAAATTTTACAATTTTGATTAATTTGAATCAAAGATAGAGGGGAAAAAAACTAACCAAAAAAATCAAATCTAACCAAGGCTAGGGATAATAGTGATTTTATATTTTAAGGGGTGACTTGAATTATTATAGCTTTGATTTTTTCTTAGTGTATAATTTCTCCCCTTAATTGCATTTAAAGTTATATTTGTTAATCTATTACTCTTGATTACCTAAGAATGTCTTTCAATCCACTAAAAATCATTCTAATTATGTTAATCCCTAATCCCTAACTCATAATGAGACTATATAGCGCCAATAGGTATATGTCTATCCTTCAAGCAAATTAAATATGAAAACTTAATCCTACATGATTCAATTGAAGGTGTATCTAAATTTCCAATGTCTAGACTCTTTTAGAACACCAAATAAAGTTCTAATCAAATTTCTCATTTTTCAAAATAATTAAGCTCACAATTGAATTAACAAACATAAGATTATAGCAATTAAAAGAAGAAATCATCATCCATTAATCCATAATCAAACTAAATAATCCAAAACGAATGTTTAGCTACATAAATTGAACTTTGTCATAAACAAAATAATATCTAACCAAAGACACCATAAAAGACAAAACAAAGAAGAGAAAGGAAAGGAGACACAAAAAACTTAATGTCTAATTTTTGTTCATGTTGTAGATCTTCTACATCTCCAAAATTTAATCTCCCTCCATTAAATTATGATCTCTTGTCTTGCCGTCACCAACCAAAAACATTGTCTTCTCTCTATGCCTCACATATATATAGGCATATATTGCCTCCTCCAAAACTTCCAAAATAGTGTTGTTCCCAAGGTTGTCAAACTTACAAGTTTAAGTAAACTCGTGATAGTGATGTAAACTTGTATCGTGAACTCGAATCGTAAACTCGTAAAGTTTGCTTTTATCATTAAATAAGTATTAATAGTGTATAATTAAATAATTAAAATATAAAAAATGACAAAAGTTTGATTTAAATATACGTTAAATCTAAATAATTGACATTAAATATATGGACGTTCATAACTTATCAAATTTAAAAATAAATTTATATAAAATTCATATATAAATCCGTTAAACATAACCAAATCGAAAAAGTTAACATGAATTTAATAGTAAATTAACACGGTTTTTGTAAGTTAGAAACGTAAAAATGGTAAACTCAGTGTGTAAACTGGTGAGTTTAACCAAGTTCTGACAATAAGACGAGTCTACCAAAGTGACTCGACTTGATTTTATAAAGTAGAAACGTAAAAACGGTAAACTCAGAAAGTCAACTCGTAAGTTTAAGAACACAGGTTATTCCTATCAAATATCAATGAAAAGAAAAGAAAAGAAAAGAAAATAATAATGATAATGATAATAAATCTGATAATAAATTTTTTTTTTATTTGAGAAAACTTTTCATTATTATTTATTATTTATTTCCTAAATTTTAAAAATTCTATTTTAATTTGAAATCACGCCAATTATGCACCCAATTGATATCTCATAAAAACTTTCTTTAATTTAGCATTAATAATTTTCTAAATATATCAAAATATATTAAAAATGGGAAGTTATCACCCCTATTTCCCAAAAAAAAAAAAAAAAAAATCTTTTTACGTGTAGAGATCGATCATGCTGTTCTTTTAACCGGATTGATAGTGTATTTGTCCAAGAAAAACAAAAACCAAAACCGGATTGATTCTGACGCAACCCAGCAACTGAGGAAAAAAGAGCCCAACTTGTAGATCGCATCATGCGCTTGCAAGAACTCTCTATTCATTTGGGCTCTCGTCTTTGGGTTTAACGGGTAAAAAAATCAGACGCTCTCATTAAAGGGAGAAGGTTTGATCTTAGAATTGGTCAAAGCGCTGGGGGAGGCATCCTAGCTCCTAGGTGTTTAGGTTAACGCTTGAGAGTAATAGACGGCTCACCCTGCCCAACATTGGTATCACTTAGGAGGAAGAGATTTATCCCTTTGGGATCGAAGGTGACCTACTCTTTCCTAAAAAAAAAAAAAAAAAAAAACTCTATTCACTGAGTTCTCCTTGGTTTTTTAATTAATTTATAAAATCTGATATCAAGAATGCGGTGAGATCAAGTTTATTCAACTAAGTTCGGTACACTTTGAATCTTTGTCCCAAGACTTCTTTGACTGTCTAATAGAGTAATAGAGTAACACAGCTCGTTGATGACGCCGTGGACTCCGACCTGAATCCCCACCATCGAGAGTGACAAATGGTTACTAGGACTACAATTTGGATTCTACCCCGCTCAACTCACAATTAAGTTGACAAATGGGAACATACCGTTGACCCTAGCATCCAACTCTAATTATTCTATATGAACAGTAGCAAGTAGTAACCCACTCTGAACCTCTGGGGCACTCCGAGACAAACGCTATGAAAAAAATAACAGCCGGGGCAGGCCAGAGCGTATACGAGTATTAAAAAACTTAGTTAATTTTTTTTTTTTTTGGGATCCAAATATTCAAAAAAATATCAACGGAATCATACTATCAGTTCTGGCGTATATCTGCCAGTATGTTTTCAAGAATAACAACTATTAGGCTCTCTTCCAAACCAATCGCCTTTACACTTTGCAAGAATCCTGATACTTCCCCACCATTCAACATTACAGCAGAAAACATCACCCTCTAAATAAATATCAATATGAAAAAACCAGAGGAAGACGGAACACTGAAGTACCTAACTAACATGATACATGGCTTGCGTGGAAGTACCAGTTCCAGTTACACAGATCTTTCTTTTTGAGAAAAGAAAAAGAATCAAAAGTTACACGAGAATTTAGAGCAACCAAAACCCAAAAAATCATCTAATTTCTCATCTGCAGTGCCTCCATGATTAGGCAAGAGCATACTCAAGCTTTTCGGATTCTGTTGGCCGCCACATGGACTTCTGGACACAGAGCAACCCCTCCTTGTCCTTGGAGTAAGTCATGCGAACCTCCCAATGCATTGACCTCAACATGCTTTCAAGCTCAGTAACGACATCAACATTATCACGGACAATAAGCTTCCCCTCAGGCCTAAGGATCCGATCAATCTCAGCAACAACGGCCACTAAATTGCACCTGCATGACCAAATTAATCCAGATTTTAGTAATCTGACAACTAAAATGTCGTTGGCAATAAATGTGAAAAGAAAAAAAAAATGCCACACCTTTTCTTAAGCTTTGAAAGCAAATGATCTGCATGGAGGAGATCGTAAGTCCTAGGGTAGGTATTAAAGGATTCACACCAATCATGGTATATGCCAAAAAGACCACGTTCGTATATAATGGGAAGAGTATCTGCATTCTCTATCGAAACCACATTCATGACCCATATTTTCAAATCCCTCAAAGCAGCAGCAAATCTGCAAACCATATCCAAAGCAAGATGTCAGAGATGATAATCACAAGCTACTACTATAACTCAAAATGAGCAACAACTGAAACAATGGATATTGCTTTTTGCTTACCCTCCATAGACAGATCTCATATCCATGACATTTCTCACATTTGACCAGTCAATTCCCATCCCATGTAGATAAGACTTAGACACTACACGACTCCAGTGTTCATAGTCAGCGGTAAAATCATCAGGGGCAGGCTTCCCGTAAACTCCAACTTGGGAGCTCGACAGCCAGTATGGTGCTTTGGTCAGTCTTGCTGGCCACTGCTCTGGCCATTGTGATCCACGTTCAGATGAATCCACTGGCACTTTGTGCATGCAAGCTTGCAAGGGAATATTCCTGTCACACCAATGAAATTAGACATTCACAATATATTCCAAGTCGACATGTTATTGAATAAAACCTTGTAGCTCGAGGTTTTCATTTGTAGCAGAAATAATAAACATCAATCCAAGTCTATTCAAGTTTCATGATTTTTATATGTAAACACAGTATGCCTCCTAAACATTTTTCTTGCCTCAAAATAATACTTAATATATCAGTAAAGCAGAAATACCATGCTGCATTAGGATCATCTACGTCTGGACACATAGGAGGCTCATTCTTTGAACGTTTCTCATAGCACTCATTGGTCATTGGCTTCCTGTAAATGGCAATACCCACACCATTAACTTTATCCTTGGTGATTGACACAACTTCCCAGCACAGAGTTTTTGTTAGCGACTTCATGGCTGTAAATGAATGCACAAAACTTATTAATTAATATACGCCAAAATTTAAATGGTTAAAGGAGATAAATGCAAGTTCTGTGCTATCTACCATTCCAAATTCCAACATCTTCAGGATTCTTCTGATAAATAGGAGTAGCAGACCAAACAAAGAAACCACCAGGTCGTAATAGTCGATTCAGCTCTAATAGAAGTTTACCACCTGCAGCAGTACAAATTGATAAGCATCTCAAACAAATCCCTTTTGTCCTTCACATTGAATTTGAGTCATTACTATCTATACAAGTTATCTTAAAATCTCAATGCCTAAAAAATCCACGAATTTTTTAAAGCATAAATGCAAAACAAAAACATTATTTGTTTGCCATCTAAAAAACCAATTAACACGAACTGCCTAATCAGCAACATAAAAGTTTGGTCATGTGAGTACCTTCTATATGCCAAGGAACTCTGCATCTAGCACAGTGGACAATATCAAATACTCTCCCAGGGAAGGGAAGCCTCTGTGTGCCCATCACGGCAGATATAGCAGGAATTCCCCTTTCAAGTGCAAATTGTACTTGTGCTTCATGCTCGTCTTTAGGAGCAAGAGACATGGTAAGTACATCCCTATCAAAGAGAAAACCTCCAAAGCTGGCAACACCACATCCAACATCCAGTACCACACATGAGCGCTTTCCCCAAGCGATATCAGGTACAGACTGCATCACCAAGATTTTTTAATATTAAGCAAAATGACCAAGAACATTCATGGTCTAAAAGATAGATGGAGATAAAAAAAAAATTCCAACACATGACAGAGTATGTGACAGTCAATTAGTTTATGAAAAATTCTGGATATCTAACAGGATTGATAGCTGCTACAATTGTCACTGGCCATACAATATAAACTTATTTATTTAAAGCAAAACGTCATCCAAATATAAACTTACAGATATATTAACATCAAGATCAATCAACCGTTAAGGTCAATGCCAACAAGAAAAAAGAAACTATATCTTACCTCTTGTATAAAGTCAATGTAATGAAGTGCCCCATGCTTAAATTGGGTTCCACCACCTGGAAAAGTGAGGTACTCGCCGGTAACTTTCACCCAATTTTGGTGACCCTTGACTTCAGCAAGCTTAGTGTGAGGAACATTGTAATACCATATCTGCGGGAGAAAATTATTATTTTACGGAAGAATAAATTTTCACATGCCAAATGACAATCTCAAAACATTATCAATTTATTTCTACCTTCTCTCTGCTTTTAGGCCACTGAATAGGGCGTTTATATCCTTCAGGAAGAGAAACCAGGCAGGTGGGAGGTTCTTCAGGACAGTGCCTCTCTCGATGTTCATAGTGCTTAGTGCTTCGAAGACTCTTGATTGCTTTCAAATTGTCAAGACAGGGAATATAATCAGGGCCAGCAGTGACTTCGCAAACTTTCCACTTGTATCCAGATAGCTGTTTAGAGGATTCTTGAGCCTCCTTTTCACTCCTTGACTCTGATGCTTGAGTTTTAAAGGACCCAGTTTGAGTGGTAGTTTCATTTAGAAGCTCTGACTGAGCTCCAGAAGGGTATACTTCATTGGAACTCTGGTTTTCAGTATTCCCCACGTTCTTCTCACCAGAGTTGTCATCAGATCCTTTGTTATCGTTTCCTTCCACCTCCTCTATCTTACTATCTTGTGTTTCACTTGCATCATTTGATTTCTTCTCACTTTCATCGGAACCAGAGTTTTTGTCATCATCAGAATCAGATTTCTTCTCAGATGAAATTTCTTCAGCATCTCCTTTATTGGAAGTTTCACTACTGTCTTCATTTTTCTCTGAGACTTCAGGGTTTGATCCTGAATTTTCTGTCTTGGAATCTGTGTCTTCAGTTCTTTGATCTCCATCTTCTTTCCTGGCATCTTCAGAAGACTTCTTCTCTGTCTTCTCTTGGTTTTCTGACAACTTATCGTTATTATCAGGGTTGACATTACTGTCCCCCTTGGTTGCATCCTCAGGTAAATCGCCTGGATTATCTTCAAATTGCCGAGTATTCCCTTCGTTACTTTCGGTCACCTGATCTTTCAACCCACTCTGTTCTTTGACATCCTGTTCTTTGATGTCGTTCTTATTCTCCTGAGACATGTCCATGTTTTGGACGGGAACTACAGAGGATGATGTCATCATCCAAACCCCAACCAAGCATAGGGCAACAAACGCAACAATAGTCACTGTGGAACAGTAACTCGAAGCTGATCTTCTATTATCTATTCTCGTGTATTTCCCAATCGCCATTTTGTTGGACTGCGGTAGGTGTTCACAAGTAGTTTAGACCTGCAAAGGCACAAAAAACAGCAATGAAATACATCTCACAATGTATATCAACAGAGCCAAATCTTAGTAGCCATTATCTACCTAATCAGTTGGCACCTGTGCATGAAAAGAATTCAACTGTTCCCCAAATTTTCTTGTGTAAAGAATTGTATAAAAATTAAACACAGATATTAACTAAATGTTGGATGAGTAAAAACCGCGTTAGATTGGTAATATACGTTTGGACCGGCGTAATATTGTACACGAGTGAGGGTCAGAAGGTCTCAATGATCATTTTGCATCAGAGATTGAAATTCAACAGAGATTCGTGAAGGTAATGCTACGCAAATCATCAAAGCGAGATTATGACATATCCTAAAGATGCAAGTATTTTCAAAGCATGCAAATACTAGCTACCCTGTGCTTTGTGGTTATCTGATGTGCGCCAAACTGTGAAGACACGGGTTCGAAAGCAGTTCGCAGAAAGAAAAGGAAAGAATACAAATAAATAACATGGCGAAATCAACGACGATTAGACAGATCTACATAATCCGAAACACATTCATAAAGAATAACAATTCATACAGCAGCATCTACAATCATTGAAAGATTTTCACAAGAAATCAAAAGAGATCAAGAAGAATAGTAGCTCAGATACGAGCACAACATACAGCAAAATAAAAAAAGAAAATGACCCAAGAAAATAAGTTTAAATAACGCGTTTTAATGAAAAATTTGAACTGAGCAAGGAAAAAAAAGGACAAATCCGAGAAGAAGATGAATGCATAACTAGATCTGGCACGCGGAAAAAGATTCGGCATACCTCTCGTTAGCAGATCTGAGTAGGAGAAAAGAAGATGATCACTCCATTGTTGCTTAGCAAAAAGATGAGAGAAAGATGAGAAATGACATCTGTGCTAAGCGAGTGTGAGACAAGGAAGGAGTGGGAAGGGAGAGATTATATAGAGGAAGAGGTAAAGAGGGACGAACAAGCGAACAAGGCAATTTGGTCGCTAGCAATTCAATTTTTTCTACAGGATTTGCTGAAAGGAATAATAAAATACTGACGATGAGAGAGAAACAGGTGAGGGGTGAAATGATGAGTGAGAAAGAGCAAAGGACGAAACCAGAGACGGTGAACGAGTTACCGCCACGGAAAAGCCGTGAAACCGGTTGAGGATGATTATAGATAAAAATGCTTGAGCCAGCTCAACAACAGAACATAAATAGTTTCTTTTTGAGGAAAAATTGCATGAGGGTCTCAGACTTTATTTAATAAATTTTCAGTTTAAAAGTTTTTTTGACCACAGTTGAAATTTTTTTGGCCTGACCGTAGTTGAAATTGAAAATTAACAGAATTATTAATTACTAAATTATACCAGTGCTAAAAATTACTAATAAATTAAAAAAATAATTTGCATATAATATAAAAATATCTAATCGGCCACGGCCACACTAATTATGATCTATAATTAATTAGTCTGATTTTGATTTAATTTTTTGAAGGAATTATAAAACCAACGCCAATTTTAATTACTTTCTAATATATAATAAATTATCATTATGCGGGCAAAAAAAATCAATTATCATTATATATTATTTTGTTAATATTATATTGACTAAAGAATGTAGGGGTGAGCGTGCGTCTTGAAATACCGAAATCTGCCCGCCCCAGCGTAAAAAAAAATTATCTAAAATTTCCCTAAAACAAAGTGGCGAAAGAAATTTGAAATTTAGCATATTCAGGTGGGCATCGAGCAGGGGGTCCTGCCCTGTCCATTTGGCCCTGCCCGAAAAATTAAATATATTTAAATAAATATTGTTCTACATATATTATTTTATTTAAAATATATTATATTATTATGTCTAAATATATTATATTATATTATACTTAAATATCTTGAAAGGCTTTGAAATTCTATGAATCGTAAACTAAAATCAACTAAAATCTTGAGAAGCAGTAAAGGCGTTACTACTTGACAAGAGAAAAATCCGCCCGCCAAGTAGCCAAATTTTTTACCCAAAAAATTGTTAGAACTTTTATCGGGCAGGCTAGAGCATCGAAATTTCTAAATGGTAGTTTCATTCTTCAGTGGGCGTCGCGCGGGGTCTCACCCCCCCAGCCCCTGCCTATGCCCACCCGAAGGCTTGTGTCATAAATATTACTGAGAGCTTATCAAGATAATAATAAACCACACCTTAATATTATAACCTTGTTCTAGATGTTTCCTTTTTATACTGTGTTGTAGGTGAGGTTTATTTCACTCATTTGTATTTAACTAGAAGCTATGCTTTTTTCCTCTTTTATTCTGTGTTTCGAATTCGTCTTATTACCATTTTTTATTAGAATTAATGCTATACATTAAATTGTTAATTATAATGATAGTGACATTAATATTTATAAAATTATAAGAAAAAATTTGTCAAAAAATATTCTATAATCCTAAATATAAAAACTAGTAGAAAAATTTGTTTGGTCTTAAATGCAAGACATAATATGTGTTATCTCCCAAATTTTATTTTTTTCTAAATTTTTCATTTAATTTATCATGCAAATCAACCTCATATTTTGTTAAAGAATTAACTAAACTAGTTTATCAATATTTGAAAATTAATTATATCTAATTATCGTATTTGAAATCAAATGGAGTATTATATAAAACAGTAGTAATCACAAATAATAGGGTATGCCTAAGCTCAATCCATGTGGCGTGTTTAGGGTAGCCGGCTTACTTGTCTTGCTTGAAAGAAACAAAAGAACCCCCTCAACGACGTCGCTTACCCAATAAAATCCCAAATTCCAGATTCGATTGAGACGTGAATGTGTTGATCTCCGTTTTGCAGGTTATCTTATGAGTTAATTTATTTTACCGTTTTGCCTAACACCAGGCAAAACTTCAAAACCGTTATAAAGGGGTTACAATATCTCTATAGCCTTGGCCTTTTTTACTTGACATTATGCATATATAGTATATACTAGGATAATTTTCAGATTTGGTATTAAATAAAGAGATAGGATATTGTCACTACCTTCTTATGTCACCACCTTTTCACTACCTTTTTCTCACCATTAGATCTATTTTTGATCCAACGGTCCTTATTTAACATACTTAAAACCAATTCCTTCCCCACATTTCTCCCCTCTCTTCCGTTCACATTGCTGTACCTAACAACGTAACTCCGAATCTTCACGGGTAAGACAAGCAAGAGGCTCTTTGTTGAGATTCGATGCATTTTTCTACTCTTTTGATTTGTTTATTAACAATAACAATCTTCGTACATGTTTGGTGTTTATAATCTAATACTGCAGCTATTCATTTCCAAAAACCATGGATCAAAAACAGGTCGAATAAAATCAACCAGAGTATAAAGCAAAGATCAAATATAACATTTGCATGTAAGAGAAAGAGATTAAAAACTTGTGCTCTTACTATATCTATGCCTGATGAAATTGGAATATCTCAAAAACAAAAAAAATTACTAATACTCGATATAAACAAAACAAAAACAAACCAGGCAAACCTCATACAAAAATTGCCGATTCTCAACGAACATCAACGACAATCCTATCCTATGGTGTTATATTACTCATTCACTCACTGCTTCAAAGAGCAACAAGTGGATCTGTAACAAACAAATCGCCGATATCTTGGAAATAGTCATCTTCTCTGTGCCAATTCAAGATCCAAGAACCCAATTCGAAATCGAAACCCGAATCGAAGTTTTGGCCGGACTCAAATCGCATCGGAGTAGCTTTACAGCAATATTCGTATCGTCAAATAGGAGAGAAATTCTAGAAAGCCAGTATTCTCTAGAAATCAAATTACCTAGATTTCTCGTGAAGATATAATTAATCAATCGACGGCGGAAGAAAACCCTAGCAGAGAGGGAGTGGGGCGGTGGCTGGGGTGGGAAGATTCCGGACGACGGAAGAAAACGCGTAGCGTGGGAGCAGAGAGAACGGAAGAGAGAATTGTGGGGAATGAATTGGTTTTAAGTATGTTAAATCGGGGCCGTTGGATGAAATAGCGATCGGCGGTGAGAAGGAGGGTAAAAAGGTTTAATACTTTTAGGAAATTTTAGGAAATTTGGGGAAAAGTCCCCACTAAAAATTTAATTGGTGAGAATTATGTAAATCTCTATTCAATGGTCACAAAATTTTCAGAGTACTGATACCTTTTGGTTACGAAAATTTAATAGTTCATCCTCACCAATTGAATTTTTAATGAAATACTTTTTCTTATGTTTTCCCTTTTTTGTTTATTATATCAATTTTTTATTTTTTATGATATTCTGCTTATTGAAATATGTTATCCTATTAATTTTTAATTATTAAATAATAATACTCCCTCTGGTTTTATTTATAAGAGCTCGATAACTTAATTATAAGATTTAAAAAAGCTATTAAAATTGGTTTAAAATTATAAGTATGTCTAAAATATTTTTTTAAAAAAATATGGTATACCCTTATTTATAAAGGACAAGTAAGAGAGAAAATAAAGTAATTATAAATATAACCGACTTTTCAATTAATGTAATACATATGATTAATGAAAAAAAATTATTAAATGTTCAGACAACCTTTATCAAGCTCTTGTAAAAAAAAAAATTAAGGGAATTCAAATTTTAGACGTTTATGAAAAAAAGACTGAGAGAGTATATTATATATATATCTTGATACAAGAGTACGTTATATTTAGGACTAGAGGATATTATTCATGATCTTTGGAATTGTAAAACCATCCACATTAGTCAAAACTAATATTAGTACGCTTTTTCAATATAATCAATTTAAAAATATTTCACCAAGAAACGTTAGTTAGCACATTATTAATATTTTTCATCAATTAATTTAATTTTACTTTTATTCCTACTCGTATTAAATAACATAAATCTGAAAACATATATATAATATATACCCCTTGCTTGATAACTAATAATAATCATGGATTTTTTGGAATATTATGTATAATTCTCTGAAAATTATTGCGAAATGAGTTACATTTTAGACTATAAAACTAGATGATTTATTTAAAATACCAATTGTATTTTTCCAAATTATTGATGAAGTGAGACTAACACAATGGACTCGATTACAATTAATGCTAAACTTTCATTAATTAATTTCCAACGATGAATGTTGATTGTTAATGTAATACAAGATACTCCTAGCTACTCTATTTTTCAGGAATTAATAAAAATAGTTAAAAGTAGTTTGCATCATTAAAATATCAGTAAATATGATTACTACTATTTTTTTAAGATTACATTTCGATTAAATCAATGTATATTAATTACTTTTAATAGTTTCCTTACCCAATCTCTCTTTTTACATTACAGCTAATAAGAAGATTTGTAAAAGAAAAATCTAACGTTATTGACTTGTTACTAAAATGATTTATATTATTTTCAGTGTTCAATATAAAAGTGAGTTGGGACTTGATTTCCATCACAATTCATTTTATCTGCTACAGGAGCCTGCCTGGCATTGAAGATAGTGTATCGATTATGGAAGATACTTTGGAGGATGTGTCTTGATCAATCCTCAAGGAATCGTAAAACAGAATCATTATAATAATAAATTGAAATTAAATTGTACGTATTAAATGAGCGTCAACATGCTGTGGCCAGTGATGATCCATAATAAAGGAAGCACACAAAAGTTGAAATTAACAGCGATATGCATGGAAAGAGATCAGAGAGTGAGAGAGGGGTCTCTCATAATTTTGTGCTGTGCCCCTCGTTTTAGACTGATAAAGGGGTCGGACACTCTCATTAAATGGGGGGAATTCGATCATGAAATTGGTTAAGACGTTGAAAGAAACATCCTAACTCCTGAATACATAGATAAATGTCTTAGGATAATAGATAGCTCCATAGGCAGACCCAAGTGTTAGACAAGGGGGGCAAGTGCCCCCCTTGAATTTGGAGATTTTTTTTTTAAAAAAAATAATAATACATGTTTAAATGATTGCTCACCTTTAAATGAAGTGTTCACCTTTAATACATCAAAACTGCACTTCATAATCGGATGGAGGATGAATGGTTGAATGATTGTTTAATGTCTTATATTGAAAAAGATGTATTTGATAGCATTGATAATAAGACAATTATGATGGAATTCCAAAAAATAATGCCTAAAAAGATGACATTATAATTATTTTTATTGTAATATACTTTTGTTATTAAAATATATGTACTTGAACTTATTGAGTGTCCACCCTTTATTGTAATTTATATAGCTGCATGTCTAACAGTACTTTACCTTGCTTTTCTAAATAATCACCTCACTTATTATATCATTAGTATTCACTTAATTTCATGAATATTTTTTATATATGTTTTTTCTTTTCTTATTTATATTCTTTTATTTTTAATGCATTTAAAAATTTTCTTTAAAAAAAAAAAAATCAAGGGTGGCACCCCCAAATCCTCCCGCCACTGTTGCCCCCCTTCAGTATTTTTCTGGGTCCGCGTCTGGACGGCTCACCCTATCCAATATTAGTGTCACCTAAAGACTTCACTCTATCTTTGTATCATGGGTGAGTTTAATCTTTTTTTCCTAAAATTCATTTATAAAAAAAATAAAAATAAAAAAATGGTGCTGTGATAAATTCTATTTCACGTGCATTGCACTTTTAGTCTTTTAGATCCAATCAATCACGTAGGGATCCGGAAAATACAGAGCGGCACAAAATCACATACACAAAAAAATACAGCAGAAAATTAGTTTTGAAGAAATGGCACATTTGTAATTTCTTCCCTTGATCCACAAAATGATGGAACAAAACCGAATTCAATGTACATATAAATTATAAAATCAAGTAAATGATTTATAGGCTTTTTAGTAAACTCTAGAACAGCACTTTTCCATCAATGCGTAATTCCATTTTTCTTAAATAAAAAATTAATTAAGTGAGTTAGTTTTGAGGCGATTATCAAATATCAAAATCTTATAAATAAAATCTTTACAAACTAAACCAACTTTTATTAATCGGTCAATGTGTAATTCTAACTTTAATATTTTTCGTACAATTGCACGAATTTCATCTTTACTAATGCATGCATTTTATATGTTATATAAATAATATTGATTTTGATTTTTGTATATATATATATATATATATATATATGCATATAGTTATAATATAATTGGTGTTATATAACTGGCAGGGGAAATGTCGGTGAGAGCATGAATTTAAGAGATGGGAATGAAGAAGACGTGAAACCCATACTTGGCCCACCACCATGTGTCATCTGCCGGCATTCAAACGCCGGCCACCTTGATTTTTTAATCTGAAAAGGAAATACCAAAAACAAATTAAAAATGAATTTGTGAGGATATAGACTACCATTACAAGAGGGGGAAAAAAACAAGAAGAAGAAGAATGTGCCATGCAAATTAAAGAAATATGAATAATCATGGGTACGTAGTCACTGATGTATATCTGAATAATCATGGTGTGTTCTATTGATTCCGTGAATCACGAAACCTTGACACAGAAATAAGACCCTCATGATAAGTCAAAGTATTTATTATGAGTTGATAAGTATAACTTATGTGAAAATAATTAATTACAAAGATTTGGACTTTGGACCTATAGAGCTTCATTGATACATGGCCCCCAAAAAAAGATTTGTTTATAACTTTTTTTAAAAAATTAATATAATGTAATATAAAATTTTATATAGTTAATGAGTTTACATTTGGCCCCCAAATTTTAGGCTAACTTCATTAAAAATGTTATATAATCATAAAAAAAGTTAATTAATTAATGAGTATACATTTAACCCCCAAATTTTTGTCACAAGCTCCGCCCTATAGTGGGTATTCTCAAAGCATCACTATTAATTTTATTTTAATAAAAAAAAGTGCATTCCAATTCATGTGGTGTTTATTTTCGGGTACAATCCAATTCAAGTGGTTGAATATGTGTGTTGAGTGTGAGCAAGTGTGGATCTAGACCGAGAAAATACTATATATGCAAGTGGAAAGCGCCGAACCGTTCGATTATTGTACGGTCAGCTCAAATTTGGTATTGAAACACAACCACAAAAATATGGTCTTGAACAGAATTGATCCCTTCCTTCTAATGCTACTATCACTTTGCTGTCCTTCAAACGTGTAATGGATTTTAGATGGAATTGTAAAATATAATTCCCTCTTGTACTTTTTTTAAAATTCACATTTTTTTTTCATAAAAAATTTTTAGGAAAGGGGTTGGGTTCACCCACGATCCCGAAGGTAGAGGCTTGGGCCGTTCCATGAAAAATTCTTGAGATACTTGCCAGAAGTACACATGTCTCCACCTCCTCCCAAATAAGTTCACTATTCTTGTGGATCCTTTGGATCGCTAAAAATGCCTTGACTAACTCAGACCGAATCCCTCCCTTTAGGTGAGGAAATCCGACCCCTTCGCTTGGGCTCAACTGAATGAGGGGTTTTAAATTCACATTCTCTAATAGGCTATAGATGCTTGATTCTATATATAAGCAATAATTTATATTTATTCAAAATTTCATACACTTCTTTCATTTTTATCCCAATTAATTACACTTTTTTATTTTATAAAACTAGTTACACATATAATCTCTTATTCGTTGTCTCTATTCTCATTTTTTTTCTCATTTTTTTCCGCCCATTCTTTCTCTTACTCATCATCTTTTGAACATTTGGAAAACATTACACATTTATTATTGTTAATTCATTTTTAACTAAAAATTTGATTTGCATAATTTTAATAGAGTAGTTTGTTACTTAACAAAAGGACTAGTTTAAAATAAACTATCTTCCTCCAAGTCCTAAATTTACATTATAAACTTTATCCTATATTTAGGATTGAAAATATTTTATATAATGAAGAAATGTTATTGTGTTTGTGATCATTTGGCTGCATTATAGTCAAAGTAAAAAAATTAGTTTATTAAAAAGAGATAGAAGGCGAGAATTATGGAAAACAGCCAATAATGTTTGACTCTTTTGCCATATACTCTGACTTAAGGGGCACATCATCAACTAGCGACCGACAGGGTTAGTGGTCAGCGATCTATATACTCCACGTGGCAACCAAAGTCCTGCATTGTATAAACTCTTATAGTATTGAACAAAAATTATTAAATGTCAATCGTTTGGTCCTTTTTTAAAATAAAATAAAAAGAAATTTCTCTCACACTTCATTTCGCAAGTGCGTTTTTATGATTCAACATATGGCTGCAGCCTCGCTAGCTTCACCCTATCCCCAGTGTTGTTAAAATGTAGAGTCTACCTA
This sequence comes from Acacia melanoxylon, assembly GCA_019022615.1. Taxonomy (NCBI): domain Eukaryota; kingdom Viridiplantae; phylum Streptophyta; class Magnoliopsida; order Fabales; family Fabaceae; genus Acacia; species Acacia melanoxylon. Next base: position 3,356,384 of record JAFJYJ010000051.1, on the reverse strand, counting down.
GAAACGGTAAGGACGAGCAAAAACGTAAACAAAACGTAAGAGTTTACTACATATTACAAAAAAAATAAAATTCAACATATATAAAACCAAAACACATTAATACATTAAAGTCATCACAAATTTAAGTCTAAACACTCAAAGAAATAATTAAATTCATAATTTAATGTGATTTTTCATAATTAAATTAGGATTCTTAATATATTTTCTTGGAAAGTGTAGTTATGCCCCAAAAAAATTTTAAACTTTTTAGTTTAGTCTCTCCTCAGGACTTTGAATTCTTGCATTTTAGTCCCTTGGTCAAAACGCACGTTTTGACCAAGGGATTAGTCATCTTCTTCTATCTTCATCGAGGGACTTGAGAGGCTAAGACAGAAACAGACCCGATCACAGAGCGCCGCGAGGTGAGAGGTGAGAGAGGGGCGACCTTCGACCTTCGATCCTTCCTTCCTCCACATTCCTCTAAGTCTCCGCCGGCCTCCACCCTCACCACCATCGTCGCCGGCGACCTGAAACAGAGGGATGAGAACTGCAAAATACCCTTTTTAAAAAAAAAAAATCAGAACGGTAAACTCGCCCGTTTCTACCGAGTTGAAACGGCGTCTCCACCGTTCAGATCAATTTCCATCTCAACCACCGTTCTGACACGATTTTCCGACGAAAAACGTAAAAACATATGTTTCAACGTTTCGAAACAACGTTTTAACAACACTGCTTGCAGCAACACGGTATTTTTAATGCATGCAATATAACAAAATGTAATTATTTTTAGTGAGATAGGAAAATCTTCAATCAATTGTACTGTACATATTAATCTTTCTCAATACACGGAAAAAAAAGTAAAGGAGAACCCTTTTTTGGGATAAAACATCAAATATTACTATTAAAAACAATAAAAAGAGAAAGAGTTAATACAAAATTGGCTATTATAATTTGTTCTGTTGATAAAAAATATATATATTAAAATTTATCATCATTTTGGTTGGTCCTTGTAGTTTAAAAGTTGAGAAAAAGACATATAAATATTATTTGAACTTCCAAAACCCTAAAAGGTCTGTTAATACTTATAAATGACAGAAAGGTGACAGGGGATTAAATTGTGATATTAAAATCTTGGTGATTTAACTATAATGCCCCTCAATTTTTAAAATTAAAAAAAAGGGCACCTCGCCAAAGAATCATCGCCGGCTGACCGCCAGAGCTCTGGCACCGGTCCCACCCTTCAAGTCTACCTGTTGTCAGAGCTTTGGCACCGGTGACGGGAGCTTTGGTGACAACTTCAATAATGCGATTAACTACTTTAATATAGAGAGTGTCAACTTAAGTTTCCTAAGTTGTCCATGTGTATACCCAAATTGCTGATTGTTATTCTTAAGTTGTCATTGTCTATATCAAATTTGTTGACAATGCCTAATAGTCATTGACAACTTTAATACAAGCAATGACAACTTGAATAAGACAATTAGCAATAACTACCCTATTAGATGTTGTTGACAACATGAGTTTAGACAATTAACAACTTAGTTATGGAGATTGACAACCCTCGAGGGTTGTCAATCTCCATAACTAAGTTGTTAATTGTCATGCTCAAATTGTCAATGACGTCAAAATGAGATAGTTGTTAATTTATATACTTAAGTTGTCATTGTCTATGCTCAAATTGTCAACAACTCTTGATGAAGGTGGACAATCATTGACAATTTGAGTATAGGCAATGACAACTTCATATAATATCAATTACCAAAACACACAAAAAACCAGGCATAACTATAAATCAGATTCTGATGGTGAAGCAAATGTTTCCCACAGCCATAAACCCAACCAAAATCTAACTAGATGTTGCCCACAAATCAAAGTCATGATCTGGTCAGAAGCCCAAGCGAAGCAAGTGTCACTATTACAAAAAATGGCTTTTAGATCACCACATTTAGACCAGATATAAAAGATCAGGTCTAAAAAGTATGATCGGTGGCAATTTCATAAATACAAATAACTATAAAAAGTTTTAAAGAAATTTCAATTACTTTTAAGACCAATTGTATTGTTTAATCGGTCTAAAAGATGAAATTCTTAAGACCGATTGTTAATAATAGCTGGTCTAAAAGATGAGGAATAAAAAATAATATATTTATTACTTATAAGACTGGTTGTTAAGAATAATTGGTCTAAAAGGTGAACTTTTAAGGCCTTATTTTAATCATAACCAATCTAAAAGATTTTCAGTTGAACCTCTTCGTGGCGCCGAAAATTGAAACTTCATCCCTTCTGGACATCGTCCCCTTCCCTTACCCACTCAAACACGGATAATTTATCGGTGATCAAGGTTAAGGCTAGTCCTACTACCCCTCTTTCGTCTTCGTTTGGTGAATCTGACGATAAGCATGTCGTCTTGAAAAAGAGACAATCCCAGAAAAGGGTACGTTCTGTTGCCTTGCTTCAATATTTTCATCTTCTTCATTAATTATTTCACTCTGCTCTCTTATGGCTCTCGTATGTATAATCATTTACTTATGCTTCTACATCTCATCCTTATCTAATTTTTTTAATTGTTGTTATAATTAAGACCTGTAGAAGAGAGATGACTTTTTGAGGATGATAGAAGAATTGATGAAAAGCAAACAATTGCATCAAGGGGTAAGTTTTTAACATACGCTCTATTTAGCAAATGACATGCCCTTTTAGTTCTAAAAGATATGTGTCGTATCTGGTTTTCTTGATTACTGTTTGATCTATGAAATTCAAATAGGAGAGACAATTGAAAGCACGACTAGGAGAGGTAGTCAATTCTTTTCCTCTCTTTTTTTGCTCCCCTTGTTGTTGCTTTTTCCTCTGCTTCCATAATGTTTATCCTTCTTTTTCTTTTACTTTATCGCTCGCTTTATCTAATGTAGTTTTTTTCCCCAAAACAGTCAAGTATGGGTCGTCAAAAGGAAATTCCCTCTATGAAATAAGCTTGCAAATAGTGGATGCGTGGGTAAACCCGTCTTCCATGGCTAAAAATCAAGATCCCGATCAGCGTCATCACCATGTGCAGCAAAGCGTGTGCCAAATGGGTGATTTTTTCCAAACAACGATGGCGTGACCTCTCGTCGCCTTGATATGGAGTTCTGGACTCGCCACTCTCGCCCTCGCTCTCAACCTCACTACTAACACGCTGTTGGAAATTATGCCCTAGGGGCAAATCATTGTACTTTAAACGTTAATGTCATTTAAAGTATTCTCCATTTAGTTATCATCTCATTTACATGTTTATAGTGATAACTGTATCCCTGGATATATCTTATAGATTATCCTAAATGTCCCTGGTCAATCATCTACACGGGAGCGAAGATGAAATAAGACCAGTATGACTTTGATGAGGTATGAAGATACGAATCAAAGTCATGGGCACTTGTAAGAGTACAAGGTGCTGAATCGACCCACTATGAGAAAGTTGCATGGATTTAGTCATACACTTTTCTCATGTATAACTGCGTCACAACGCCCTTTGACTTGAGATCATCATGGATTTCTACATGAGAGTTGCTGGTCTTTGACCTAGTCAAGAGTCACCTTTGACCGGGTGATGATAAAGGTTTCGATCGGGATCAATGGTTTTCATGCAGAAGAATGTGAATGGTCAAGATGGAATTTGTCCCTCACATTTGTAAAGAGATATTACTGGGCCCCTCGATGAGTGAGTCTGAGAAATGTATGGCCATATTACGATGAAAAGGAGTTTCCATTTCAATTGTTAGACTACTCAAGAATCAAGAAAGTAATGGTCAAGGACATGAAGTTGACATTACCCATGCTTCATCCTTGACCAAATTATCACGTGACAAAAGGGACGTGACATGGTTGTACGACAGGTTGTATCGTATTATCGATCCCCATATGAATTGGGTAGCCGCAATGTCTTGCTAGAGGCCGCTTGCGACTTGTGGGCTGGTACAGTATTAGCCTGCTGCTAATCTCATGTGGGCCTGCAGGGTCGCACACAAGAATAGCTCAACACGAGCAAAAGTGTCAAGATTCATTGAATCTTAGATATGTCTTAGATTTAATGAATACAATATTTAATTTAAGATGAATATATATATATATATTATTAAATTCGAAAATAATATAAAAATATTATTTAATAGATATTATAATATTATTATATAATATTTTTTTTGTATTTAATTTATTTGATAAATTAAATATCTAAAACAAATTGAGATATTGTATCTCGATTTAATTTTTGAATTTAGATATCATATATCTAATTTAATTTGAATTGAGATATAGTATCTCAGATTTAATTAAATAGATAGATATCATAATTTATAGAGATAAATTAAATCGAAGGCTTTTAATTCGGATTAAATAAATAGATTAGATTAGATCTATTGGATAGATTTAATTAATATATTATTTTAATTCAAATTCAAATTTTAAGATTAATAAGGATTTATTTTGAATATAATACGTCGATTGAGTTTTGAAAACCTACAGGACATTTTGCAAGACGTATTAGAAAAGCGCGAAAAACCCTAGAGAATAGAAAGAGACGTGAAAATACTAAAGGCGCTAGCACGTTGCCGTCGATGTTGAGGCCGTTCGTGAGGATACCGGTAGAAGGAGTGGACGCTCGAAGTCGGCTCCTGTTTGATTGAACGTAGGTAGCCCACGAGAACGAATTGAACGAAATGCTCACAAGCTCGCGTAGGTACGGTTTCTAACGAACCTGATTTAAATGTCGTTGATGGATCCTCTCAATGGGATCCGTAACTTCTAATGGATGAGAATCTTTCTGCTGCGTGTACGGATCCCAACACCCGCGACCTCTCGTTGCCATGATCTGGACTCACCACTCTCATCCTCTCTCCCTCAAACTTGCCTCGAACCTCACCACTCTCGGATGCTCGCCAAGCTCAGCTCGCTTCGCCCTTGACCTCTCCCTCTCGTTGGCGACCAGTCAACTTCATGCTTCATCTTCTCATATATGTTCGAGTGCGTATGCTTCTTCTTCTCACATCTGTTTGACTTTCGAAAAAGCATGTAAGACTGGTTGTGTACACAACCGGTCTTAAAAAAAGTCTTAAAAGTGAGAATTTTTAGACCTTATATAAGTCATGTCATGGCTAAAAGTCTAACTTTTTAGACCTAATATTTAAATATTTGGTCTAGAAACAAGTTTTTAAGACCGGTTGCTCAACCGGTCTTAAAAGTAACAAATTTGTAAGATCTCATGTATCGAGACTGATTCTAGAACTGGTATAAAAAGCCTTTTTTGTAGTAATGTGTTGAAGTCGTGGCTAAAATGAGATAGAAGGGGATGTCGTTCCACCTCTCGCAATTCCCAAATTTAATTTTCTACCTTCATATCTGTCAAACTAAATGACCACACACCCAATTTCAATCAAAACACTATTTTTTTCTCTATTCCTCAAATTATCAAGTTTCATCGTTCTCATACATATACTTAAACATAGACCTAGAAACAATTGTTCTCATTCTTACTCTACAATGCCAACAAATCAACCAACACCGTCGAATCAAGCAATTAACAACCCTAGAATGAGACGAACTGAGGCAGTGGCATGGCGGTGGAACTTTCATTGCTTGAATGAGACCCCGACTTATGGTTCTCTTGTGGCGGCGGCAAAACTAGGGTTCGTGGCAGTGTGAGAGGGCATTCTTCAAAAGATCGACCAAACGGCATATTAAGGAAGGGAGAAGATGAGATAGAAGGGGATGTAGAAGGGAGAGGCAGTGAGCAATTGAGGTGGGTAGGGCATGTGGATGTCGACAGGGACGGAAATAGAGAGAAGAAAAAGGAGGATATTTAAGTCTTTTTACTCAAACTTTGATATGCCATATTCCTATCACATGACCTCTATGTCATTTACATGTGTTAACATATCTTTTGGGGTTTTGAAGTTCAAATGATATATATATATATATATATATATATATATTTTATATATTTTCCCCTTAAAAGTTTGTCTTTATATTTTAGAAAAGGCTTTACCCGGTAGGGATCAAAACTAAAATAAGAACAAAGTATGAGGACCAAACATTATATTAAGCCAAAAATTAAAGAAACTACAAGCTAACACAGTACTACCTCTGGTGCTTAATATAAAAGCTAATTGACTTTTTTTAAGAGATTAAGGAAGCTAAATAAGTTATATTAAAATATTTATATTTATTGTTTTCCTCCAAATTAGTTTACATAACTTATAAACTGATATATAATCTAATAATACATAACATATGTTATGATTAAATAACTATTTAGCTTCCTTAATTTTTCCAAAAAAAATCAATTAGCTCTTATAATAAAGACTGAAGGTCAAAACATATATAGACTCTGATGGTAGGTCGATACTTAAGGTAATTGGAAAACATAATGTACAAAAATATGCAAGGTTATTAAAACCGAACTGGCTGGCTTGACCAGAAAACCAACAAATTGATCGCCTAACTAGTTCAATCCGGCCAATTTGACCGGTTCAATTTTATTCAACATTGTATAAATTCAAAATTCGTATCTTATTTTACATATCTATAAAAATTACAAACTACGGTTTTATGAAAATCTTAAGATGTCGAATTTCTAATGCAAAAAGAATCACTAAAAAAATCTCAAATTCCAAAGCTATTTTCACTTCCTCACATTAAAAAAAAAAAAAAAATCTTTTAGTAGTAGTTAACTGGTAGCAGTTAAAAATGTGATGCCTAAATTTGTAGCGGTTGAAGGGCAAAACTGCTACAGAAAACAAAAAAAGTTGTAGGTTTGTAATGGTTCCTATGAACCTGGTACAACGTATCTCATGATTTCTAGTGGTTTTTGAGGCAAAAACCGCTTCAAAAGACAAAAGGCTGCAGGTTTATAGTGGTTCCATGGAATGGCTTCAAAATGTCATGTAGACCGATGTAGGTTTCGTGATTTGTAGCGATTGAGGTACGATTTTGGGTACAACCACTACAAATCACGTGGCTTTATGAACGCTGTCACCCCTTATTTTACCACTTTTGGCAAAATCATTCTCCGTGCGTGCTCTGAGAAGTATTCATCACACCTGAGGTTCTATTCGAAGATTTAAGGAGTTAGGCAATTGAGGTTCGTAAAGTTATTTATTTCATTTGATTTTTGAGCTGAGTAGATTTGTTTGTAGTTATTTTATTACTATTTAATTCTGTTTTTGTAATATTTATGAGTTTCTGAGTCTATTTTGCCATGTGTAATATGTTTTTTATTAAACCGTTTTTGTCCATGCGTTTTTAATTAGATTTTAAAAGATATTGAGATTTATTTTTATTTTGTTTGGTTATGTGTAATTATATTATTATAATATTGTGATATTATTTTCTTAATAATATTGGTTATATTTATTTTGAATTATATTATTAACCAATACAAATCTGTCATGTTAATTGCTACAAATGAACGAAATTTTTGTAGTGTCACCGTTCTGATCGTGGATTAGCTTTGGTCTAACTTCGCTCTAATCCATTAACCTCGACCTACAACCTCAACCGGTTCGATGGGCGGTCCAAATTTAATATCCTTAAAAATATGTAAAATGGGGAAAAAGAGTGCCTGTCTTGAATATTGATAATTCTAGAATATAGATGATTTCAATATGAACCCTCGGATCCCTTGTCTTCTTAAAATGGAAGCTCAATATAGATGTTTCATTTTGATCGTCCTTGGTGAGATTTTTAATTCCCATAATCATTGCCAACAAGATAATGGAGTGTGATTGGAATAGATGCCCTGTGTATTGACAATCCAAACTAGCTGATCTTCCTTTGCCGTGATTGGAGTGGGAATTTTAAGAATCTGATGATAAGTTATCTTAGAGGGTACGTTCTCCTAACAAAAATAAATAAGATATAAATTCATCTTCTGATAAAATATTCACTAAGAATGTTAAAAAAAAAATTATGAAGAAAAAATTGGAGAAAATAAGTTAGAAATATTTTTTCTGAAAAATGTTTTTGGTGAGAAAGACTTAAATTCAAGTATTGATACTCCATATATATATATATATATATATATATATATATATATATGAAATATTGCAGAGTATTAGTATTTTTTGTATGTAAAAACATATTGGGTCCTTTTAATTTGCCAATGATTTTTTTAATTTCTCAAAAATATTCTCAATCTATTTTAGATTTGTGATTAATTCCTTATCTTTTATGATTTAGAGAATAAAAAATTCTCACGCTCTCAACAAACAAACGCGTTTTATGTCATGACTTGAATATATGTTCTCCTCTTATTTTTTATTTTTATTTTTTTTACCATCCTTCTTACATAGTGCCTCAATCAATGGATTGACTGATAAAATTTTTTAAACAGGACTTTCCATGGACTTTATTTTAAAAAAACCAGTTAAAAGTGAAAGCAGGGAGAGCGAAGTGAATATAAGGCCCCATTTAGTTCAAGGAAAATTGGGGGAAGGAAATGGAAAATGCCGATTTTACGTCGGACATGGCTGTTTGGTTCGTATTTTTACAGGAAAAATTTTTCCGATGGTAGGCCATTTCCCTTAAATATGGGAAAATCGGTTTCCTCCTATTTTGTGGGACCCATTTTCTAACAAATGGAGAAGACCAACCTACCCGGCTACCCGTTTTCAGTGCCAAGTTTTCCATTTGTACGAGCAACACCTTGTGTGGCGTTGACGAGGACAGAGAGGCCGATAATGACATGGCCATGTACGTGTCCCGCTTGTCCATGGAAAGTTTGGAAGAAGGCGATGGCGATGATGGCAGAGAGAGAATATGACAGTGAAGAAAGAGAAAGACTCAAACACAAACGCATGCGGAGTTGTCGGTGGGGATGAGAGGAGGAGACGCAGACGCTTGCAGAAATTTTTCTGATCAGAGAGGATGAGATTTTTCCGATCGTGTTGAGAGAATGAAAGGAGAAGACACGTTTTTATTTGGCTTTGATTTAGGTGATTTCCATGGTGGTGAAGGCGAAAGAGTAGAGAAGTGAGTGTGTAGGTTTAAAATAATATTTTATCAGGGGTAAAATGATATTTTACCTCATTTTATTCTAACCAAACAAACATTTTTCTATTAACCCATTTTCTTTTTCAGTACGAACCAAATGCATCGAGATAAATTATTGTTCGTTCCTTTTTGTATAAGAACACAGATGTCTAGCCCAATGGACTAGTGTATTGATATAGGATCTGAATGACTCTCCAAGATATCTATGAGAAAGATATCACAGAGAGCAATGGATTATGTGCACGTATAAGGCTTTCGCCTAAATGGGGTAGTGTGTGTGCACAGTAATGACAGAATAGTAAATGAGAATAAGATGAATGTCCGTACCTTTTAGGTTTACCTCCTATTTATAGAGATTACTTTAGGGTTTGGACTCTTGGGCCCTGTACACCTCATAGTCTTGATATTACGCCGCCACATATTCCTTGAATTTATCCTTCATTTCAGGGCAGTTAGTTACTCCCCTCATTATGGGTGGATTCTGAAGTTGATTACCCTTTGTTGGGCCACATCGCAAATGAGCCTTGTATAAGTCCGTAACAATTCTATTTCATTTTTTTCATTTTCATTCCTACATTTTCTTTGATCCAAACGAGGCCTAAGTCATTTCTAACTTATTCTTCTTGGGCTGTGCATTATTTATTTAAATTACTACCTCTTGTCCTAATTATAAGAGCTAGTTGACTTTTTTTCACGAGATTAAAGAAGCTAATTAAGTTACTTAATCATTTCATATGTTGTGTTTTCTTAGATTATATATTAGTTTATTAGTCAAACTATTTAGTTTAAAGAAAAAATAAAAATACTCTAAACTAATATAATTAGTTTCTTTAATCCCTCCAAAAAAGTCAACTAGCTCTTATAATTAATACAGGAGGAAGTATAATTAACAATGGGCCTGTTTGGGTTGCGGTAGAAACGGTGACTTAAAAGCTATCTGACTTTAAAAAAGTTTCGGTAGGAAAAAAGTTAGGTTATATATAATGATTTATGTTTGGATTGATGGGGTAGAAGTGGCGGGGCCGTCAAAAAATGAGAGCGTTATGGAAAAAGGCGGATTAAGAACTTTTTCCTTAACTCGACTTTTTTTTTGGCTTTTTTTTGACTTTAAAGTTCGATCGATGTAATGGGCAATCCAAACAGAAAAAAAATTGGTTTTTTTCATCATTTTGATCGTTGGCAAAAGCGCAAAATTTTTACACACTAACGCTGAAAAATAAACACTCCAAACAGGCCCAATGACATGCAATCAGCCTCAATTTATTTTACTATATGTCGAAAATATCCCTCATCTTACGAATATTGCTTTCCCCTATCCTATGCACTATTGGGCAGAGTTTTAAATTAAGTTCTCCGTCGAGACGACATAACTTGGGGGCAAGTAATCCTCTTAATTATTCGCTTAACTCTTTCTCATCTCAACAAGAACAACAATTGGATCTGCAACTGTAACAGCCGATTCATCCCAATTAAGCCATACAGGTAATTTCAGAGGCGACTCCACTGTGCGGGTTCTTTCTTTTCCTCTCTTTTCTTTTTGGTTTTGCTCGTCTACAATCCATGCCTCGTTTCATATCTACATCGACGATTTCTTTTTATAAGCAATTTGGTTTGAAATTTAGCTGCTTCTTTTTTTCGCCAGACTATTGCGGCTGAGTGCATTGATGTTCAGGTTTCATACATGCAATTAAAGCCCAACATTTCTAGTCATTTCTGAGGAGAATTCGAACCGATGGTTCAAATTCCCTTGGTTATCTGGTGTCTGGTACTATCATTTAAAATTTCCTCTCCAGCAGCTCCTCTGGATCTGTCAGTTTAATTTCAAAGCAGCTTTCTATATTCTAAATTTATTGTTATATGTCGCAGTTACAACTTACATCAGGCATACAAAAGTTATCATTACTTCAGTATCAGAAGCCATGAATGTTGCATGAATGGTATGAATATTTTGAATTAATATGCCAGATACTTGGAACTTAGGCCTTGTTGTGACAACAGAACTTCTGAAGTCTAATCTGTTAAATTATGTTGATTATTTATGTATCTACATTGGTTGTTCCTGCACTCAATTTTTGTATTTATATTGGAGAATGGATGCCTGTGAACCTTGGCTGGCATTAAAGTGTATAAGTTTGTATAATAATTCACATCAGTTCATTTTTACTTGCGTGACTGTGTAACTCAATGGACTAGACATCATGGAATATTGTTGTTTTGGGTGATGATTAGATGTCTCCTGAATTCTGAAGTATGATGGTGGACATGTTTAAGTGGAGAGCGAAATTTTGAGGTCAAGCTTGACAGGACGGCAAGGATGGGTAGGGGTTGCTGAGCTTCCATTTGCTAAGTTTATGTTCATACTTCACACCACTTCTTCCATGGTCCGGATTTATTAAATGTGTAGTCTGGCAACTATTTGGAGTCTCTTGGTTCATAGCTCATAGCTTTTTAGGGGAAAAAAGAAATTTAATTTCTAAAATCTAAATTATTAGGGTGCTAATTGTAAAACATTTTTTTTTTTTAATATTGGCACTTAAAAATGGTTGCATGCGCCTACTGATGTGGACACAGTAATGTCCAAATACAGACAAATGTACTTTTGTTATGAGTGCAGCTTCATCAGTTCCAGTATATTTATGTGCTAATTTGCATGTACTTACGTTTATTTTTCTGATCCTGCTCTTGTTATCTTCTCTTCACACAGATAAGCCTCCATATCAATAATAATGATAGATATTATGTTCTCTATTTTCTGAATATACTGACCGAGCCAAATATCTCTATCTTCTATAGCACATAAGCAGCAGAGATGAAGGGAGGGCATGCATATGGCTTGAGAGGGTGGCATATTTTTGTAGTCCTTGTTTCTCTTGTTCTAATGATCACATTACTGTGGACATGGGAGCAAAACCCACTAGCCATAACTTTACATACAGCTCAAGAGTGGTATCACAAACCTTTATCAGGTATGTCTCCCTAGAAAGTTTATATATGTAAATAATGACGTGGTCTTTTTGGGATGAGTGAGGCAGGAATGCCTTGCGGTTTAGCTTATTCATGTTTAATTCAACCACTGATGGCAAAAATTTTAGGAGGAAGCAGATTCAATACTGTAGATGTACTTTTCCCCGCAATAAATATGATTTAGAGAAATAAAATATTTAATCCGCAAAATCTGAAAGAGAACATAAATCCCCCCTCTCCTCGTGTCCTTGAATATCACTTTGAATATTCACTTGTTAAATTTTTCTAACACACACACACACACTGAGTATTCCTTGATTATAAAGAAAATGTAACTCTTCCTTGTGGATAAGACTCAAGAGTCGAACGCAATAAAATATTCTTATGGGTACATGAAGATGATAATTTCTGCCTTTACAAAGTGGACTGGTTATAACTTATAAGTACGTGTCTCTGGTATATTGGGTAAAACATCTGGAGATTTTAATTTTGTGCTTGGACTTTGGTAGTTGTATTGGTTTTGATGTGGTACTGCCTTGCTAGATGTGCTTCTTCAGCTTTATAGGAATCTAGGAATCCATATAGCACACCCCAATCCCTAATGTAACAGTGAACAAGATTGAACGTACATTTGTAGTTCTTGCATCTCCTGTAGAATTTGCTTGTCATTATTCCAATGGCTGTTAACAAACTTTTACTGTCACCTGCAATAGGTTTTGTTATCATTTCATGTTATTGCTGTTTTCATCCCTTTCCAAACCTGCACTTTTTGGTTTCAAATTATGCTGATTTTCCCCTTCCTCTTAGGAGTGCTTGTAGAAGCCCTGAATAATACAACGGGAGATTCAAAGCTGACAAAAAGTGAGGAGATATCTTTAAATACTAGCAAAAAGAATGAAACAAAGGTGCAACTTAATTATGCGGATGCAGTTCCTGTACATTCTGTCCCTTCATATTCTCCTGAAATACAATACATTCAGGGTATCAGGTCTTCTTTAGGAAGAAAAGGTATATTCTGGCATTCTTTGTCAAAATTAGAAATTGTAGTGAAGCATTTTTCCTCCTACATAAATGTTTCTGTAATTAATTTGAAAATACATATTTTGGCTTTTTGTGTATGTGTGTGTGTGGGGTTTTATACTTTTATGTTTGGTTCTGACTTTGAATTTCATAATTCATTATTTTGCTTGAATATTTGGTCGTTTGGCTTTCTGTTCCCTCACTCAAGTTGTGCAATACATATCATTCTCTCCACCATGTATATTTTCCTTACATCTTTGTCAATGGCTTGCATGAATTGAATATTGGGAGTCTTTCTTATGCCTCGAGTCTGATATTTGCATTCTAAACTGTTTTTTTTTTTTTTTTTTTTTTATTGTGGAATATATTTTATAAAATGTGAGAAAATAAAAGGAAAGCTCTTGATAAGAGATGTCAACGCTTTTTAGCTACATGATCATTATTATAGTCCTTTATTTTTGTATCCTCTTTCCTTTTTATGACAGTAACAGGAAATCCTATAAAAACAAGAAATTTAAATGGCCGGTGGCCAAGATACACCAGTTCGAACCTTGAGAAACTAGAATATTATTCTACTGATTATGTCTGAAATTTCTCTGTGGTTGCATATGCTTCACTTTTTATCTCCAACTAAACTAGGTTGCAAGGTCTAGTTTACTGGTTTCATCTAAATGGAGGTTCTCTGTCTCCATTAATATAAGAGCTGATGTATTCTTGTATTTTCAGTCTGTAATTATGCAAAGGGTAGATGGGTCGCAGACAAGAGAAGGCCATTATATTCTGGATTTGGCTGTAAAAAATGGTTATCCCCTATGTGGTCATGTAGAATGACACCACGACCAGATTTCTCTTATGAGGGATACCGTTGGCAGCCAGAAAATTGTGACATGCCAGAGTTTGACCGGTCTGCATTTTTGAGAAAGTAGGTATAACCCTTTCTTTTTTAGCTGATCTAGTTGAGAATGTATATGCAACATTATTATTTGATTGTTTTATTTCTTCATTGGTTTGTTTGTTATGGTTTATCAACGTTGTTCTTCCAACTTGATTGCGGAACTTGCATTATAATATATATCTCTTTGACGTACTGACCTAGTGACCTTCAGTATAAGTTGACTATTGGTTTATATATATTTACAGGCAGCTCAGCCAAGTTCTTCCTTTATATGCTTCAGCAAGAAAATTCTGTCATTTGATTTTTTTCGTTTTGGACTGAATTGAAATTTTTGGTCATTGAATAATTCATGGTGTCAATTTCATCTTCCAAAGTTAAAATCTCATTCTGGTCCTTCAAAAAGTATTTCATCTTCAATTTTGTCCTCACATTAAGCCTGTCAAATTGGATGACTGATATGGTGTGTTGTCAATCTAATATAGCCATAAAGTGCCTGATTATTATTGAAAATTTCATGACGCCACTCCTCAATAATATTGGCGTCATGGCTACGTCAAATATATGATGCTTTGTTTTGCATGTTTTAGTCATAGTTGGCTACTTAATGATCTCATCAACTTCATGTTAAGCTACATCACACATGGTAGAACATTTTGACGAGCTTAACCTGAGGAACTTGAAGGTGAAATATACTCTGGAGCACTGAAATGAGATAGTTAAACTTTTAAGTCAAATTGAGGGATCAGAGTTCCTAGCCTCTCCAGTTATTTTGATACTATGGTGCTAAAGTTTGACTTTCTTTTTGGATATCAAATTTAGAGAATTTAGATTGTGGTTGTGAGTGGTCTTTAATTTGAAGCGGACTCCAGAATGCAGGACAAAACAATAGCATTTGTTGGAGATTCGTTGGGCCGGCAACAATTTCAATCTTTGATGTGTATGGCCACTGGCGGTGAAGAGAGCCCTGAAGTTGAAGATGTGGGATGGCAATACGGTCTGGTAAAACGTCGTGGTGCTCTTCGTCCTGATGGCTGGGCTTACAGATTCCCAAAGACCAACACCACAATCTTGTACTACTGGTCAGCTAGCTTATGTTATCTAGAGCCCCTCAACATGAATGATCCACTCTCCAATGTCGCAATGCACTTAGACCGCCCAGCTGCGTTTCTGCAACAGTTCATCAATCGCTTCAATGTCTTAATTCTTAACACGGGGCACCACTGGAACCGGGGGAAACTTACTGCAAACCGGTGGATTATGTATGTAGGTGGGAAGCCTAATGAAGACAAAAGGGTTGCAGAAATCGTTAAGGCCAAGAATTTAACAATCTATAGTGTAGCTAAATGGGTGGATTCACAACTTGTCTCCCATCCCCAACTTAAAGCATTCTTTAGGACTATATCGCCGAGGCATTTCGTCAATGGGGATTGGAACTCTGGAGGTAGCTGTGATAATACCATCCCTTTGTCTGTAGGAAGCGAGGTTGTACAAGATGGATCTAGTGATCTAACTATTGAGGGTGCATTACGGGGTACGAAGATTAAGATGCTGGATATAACTGCTCTTTCTCAATTGAGGGACGAGGCTCACATGTCTCGCTACACTATTCGAGGAACTAAAAACGATAGCGATTGTTTGCACTGGTGCCTACCTGGAGTTCCAGATACTTGGAATGAACTCCTTGTTTCTCAGTTATAGTCTTCCAAGGTGTGATCACTTTCCTTCTCCTTTCTTACGCAACAAGAAGACACAGGCTGACACAAGAAGAAGCCACCCATTCTTTGTGGTCTTGGATGACCAATTATTATTTGCTGTCATTGTATTTTATGTATTACTTTCTCAGTTGATAAGAATTTAGGCAGAGCATGTAATTCCAATTTGTCTCATTTTTTTAGAGTGGACAGATAGATTGATTCGGTATTAGATCAACACTACAGTGGATACAGCATGAAACTTAGCATAAAACTTACACGAGTTATGCTGTATGTAACAGCGGAACTTGCATAGTGTCTACTACTTCACTATATTCAGCCATTTGAAGTGATGCTGAAATAATGTATTGTTCAATAGGAAAGGAAATACTCCATGCAAGTATTGGAGCTTATTCTGTACTTGTCCAGAGGGGTGTTTTGGAACACCTCACAAAATAACTTTTGCTTCTTGTAAGATAAAACTCATCTCACATATTAATATTGTATATAGCAAAATTACTTGATTTAAATCCCTATTAATTTTTTTAACAAGGTGACATTTGAACTTAGTTTATCCATTGTCCACCATTAGATCAAGTACCTTTGAGTAGAAGTTACGGTTAATTCTGAAGTATTTTTCAAATGCATCTAGTGCATGGGTCTGTTTGGCAGGAGGGGAAGAGAGGGAAAGGAAAATTTTTAAGAGTTGGATTTAAAAAAATTGGAAAAGTGGGGTTATTGAAGTTTAATAAAGATAAGAAGTAAAATAAAATAGTAAGAAAAATCAATTAAAAAATCTCAACCCCTCTTCTCTTTTTTTTTTTTTTTTTTTTGAAAAAATCCATTCATAAATTTTTTTCCTCTCATCCCTTCCCCTCCAAATGTCTCATACCAAACCGACCCAAAAATTTTGTGGTGCACCCAGCACCTTGAATTATTTTTTCAAATGCACCTAACATTTTAAATATTTTTTTCATTGCGTCCAACACCTTAAACTATGTTTTTAGCGCATTTAATATCATAAAGTATCTTTTAAAGTTATCTAATACCCTAAATTATTTAAATTGTTAAGTGCAAAATTATACAAAAAAGAAGAAGAAGGTATTTTAGGGTGATGGATGTCCCTAAAAAATACTTCAAAGTGTTGGGTGAAAAACAAAATGTTTTATGGCACTAAATACACCTGGAAAAATACTTCAGGGTGTTGGTTACACCTTAGTCCTAGAAGGTAAGATGGCTATATACACAAGCTTGATAGTTTCATAGATTTATTATTAAATTTTAAAGATTAAGTAAGTCATCTGACCTGAACATGCTAAATGATTATTGAAAAACTTATAAATGTTTGATAAATATCATTAAAAACTAAGAATTTATAGGAGACACGAGGAATACCACGCTAGGGGTGGATGTATCAAGATCCTAATAACACATTAAAACCATTGAAACATCTTCAAGCAAAGAAGATGAAGATCTCAAATAGTTACCAACAATGTTATTTGGGATCATGATCTATCCTATCTGGCGAATGGAGACCCAGATAAACTAAAAAATATCATACTGAACTATACCAGGGGATGCTTACTTTGATAGGAAAGATGTTTGATCCAATGGCGGTCCGAGTCTATGAGCTCTTATCTCTGGCTCATACTCAAGGACACTTTAGGACTCAAACATCTTCCCAACCAAGGCTTACAATACTGGCAAGATCAGTATACTAATTTTCAATACTCTCATAGTGGATTGTATTCTTGATTATGTTCTGATGCGCAGGTTCCTCTTGAAGAGGCAAGTGCAAAGCATACTTAGAATCTAAGAGGCAGATGATATTAACATACTAAGAACTCATGTTTTCAAAAGTATAAGAAGGAAATTAGAAGGAAGCCATATTATAAGAATACTCTAGGATTTTATTTCTGATTTCTCGATGCTTACAACTAAAGAGAATCTCTGCTTACATAGGGGTGCAGAGATACAAAACGACAACTACCTTGAGCTGGAAGATAGAACGCACTACAATAGACTTGTGGATGAAAATTAAAGAGTACAAACACTTATGGTAGACGCATGATCTAAAGTAAAGCAGTACATCATGCGTGAATAAAGTAAAAGACACGTAGTACACCAGTATAATAATTTAAAACATGTGGGAATAAGGACAATCTGCCGACACTTATTTTAGTGACCAATCCTTATAGATGGGTTCATGACTAAGAGAGAGATTGTTGTTGTCATTGTCATCATCATAGAAATCTTGAAGATAACTAAGTGGATCAAAATCATCATTATATGGATTTGGTCCTGTAAAGTCATCTTGGGCCTGGGCTAAAGGCTGAGTGTAATAAGTCGGGTATGTGGAAGAACTGGGCTGAATTAAGGATCCTGGTAAGGACAAGGATAACTAAGTGAAGTCATATGGGTCTTGTGAATCCTCAAGGAAATTGCCTTGAGAGTCTGGTTGAGGTCCAGCTATGTCTGAGAAGGTGGCATAGTAGGTAGATACATAGTGTGGCATAGGCTCATACAACTCATCATAACTGAAAGCTTCATGAGGAATTGGTCCAAGTATATCACAGTTTCTTGGTCCTTGTTTATTCCTGTCAGCAATGAGAACTCCAAGTTCTTCTAACTTTGAGGGATTTGGTTTAACCCAGTCAAGTAGTAAGGGCCATGGATCTATACTAGTATGGAGATAAACATCACCATCTCGTTCTGCAAATAATGTCCTGCGAAGGAAAAACACACACGAAGATTTTTTTGTTTTCTTTTTTCAACTTGCCAAAGATTATTTTTATCTATAATGCTATATAATTCACCTCTCCAGTAGAGAGGAGGGGCAAAAAGCTGGAGAAGCTTAACAAGGGAAGAGTCTTCATGCTTTTATCACATATATAATGATAAATAAGAAGTAGAGCAAGAGCAATAGCACTGGAGTACAAAATAGTCAATGACCATATATACCAAAGGAGTTTATTAGGTGTATGACCTTGGATAAACGGAAGAGTGATATATGGAAATGTAGAATTGAAATGTTGAGGCTTGGGGAAAAGATTAGTTTTGACAAAAAGAAGATGAAGCCAAGAAAAAAAGATGTTCTTCAGCATATTTTTGAACTTCAACAAAAGTGTGAAGGTTGGTGTTAGGAGGGAAAATAACAGTTTTGCGGTAGTAAGACATGAGGGAGATAGGATGTTTTTCTGAAAGAATTAGGATATACAAAGGCTTGGATGAAAGTATTTTAGGAGGAAGGAGAGACTTCTGTGGTCGGGAGAGGAAGTCGGTAAGGATGTTGTGAGGACCTTTCAAGTGTCTCACGGTGCATTTATAGCAGGAGAACCAATCTTTCCAGCGAAGTAATTGAGCATCTGGCAATATCGTTTTCTTCGGGTCTAGCATCTTTGGAAATGACATGTTGTCCATTTCCATGATGAAATGGTAAGGGCTCAGATGAAAACCAAACTTCTCAATTCCTTGCTTGATAGCAAGGATCTCTTTGTATGTAGCATGATAGTGATTTTTAGAGTCCTTGAATTCTCTACTTCCATATCCACAGTAATGTTTAGTCCCATTAACTTCTTAAAGAAGTATTGCACCCAAAAAATCATCACTTGCATAGCAAGGATCATTATTTCTCGATGCTTACAACTGAAGAGAATCTCTGCTTATATAGAGGTGTAGAGATACAAAACAACAACTATCTTTGGTGACCAACCCTTAAAGCTCAAGATAGTTGTTGTTTTGTATCTCTACACCTCTATATAAGTAGAGATTCTCTTCAGTTGTAAGCATCGAGAAATCAGAAATAAAATCCCGGGTGCTCTTATAATATGACTTCTTTTTAATTTCCTTCTTATGCTTCTGAAAACCTGAGTTCTTAGTATGTTAATATCATTCGCCTCTTTGATTCTAAGTATGCTCTGCACTTACCTCTTCAAAAGGAACCTGTGCATCACAATAGAATTAAGAACACGATCCACTATGAGAGTACTGAAAATTAGTATACTGATCTTGCTAGTATTGTAAGCCTTTGTTGGGAAGATGTTTGAGTCCTAAAGTGTCCTTGAATATGTGCCAGAGATGATAGCTCACAGACTCGAACTGTCCACTAGATCGATCATCTTTCCCATCAAAGTAAGCATCCCCCGGTATAGTTTAATATGATATTTTTCAATTTATCTGGGTCTCCAGTCATCAGATAGAATAGATCATGGTCCCAATAACATTATTGGTAACTATTTGAGATCTTCATCTTCTTTGCTTGAAGATGTCTCAATAGTTTTAATGTGTTATTAGGATCTTGATACATCCACCCCTAACGTGGTATATGAGACAGGAGGAATCAACCAAGGGCAATCCGGCAATATGTATACCGTATACGTGTTTGTGGCAATTCCAACCTCCAAGTGCTTGTGGTTTTTCTTTGAAATAAGATTTATGTTGTCCATCCAGTGGTGGAACTCGAGAATATTTTTAGCCTGGGCCAAAAAATAAACATGTTGAACTATTTACTAAATAATATTGCATAACATTAAAAATATAAATAAGTAATAACTGAAAATTATAAATCAAAATAAGATATAAGATGATAACATTTTCAGTAGGTATTTCAAATAATAATTTTACTTTCCTCTTATAGCTCAATGAGTAATGAACCAAACATTATCCTAAAGATATCACAAACACAATCATAATAATATTATGTATAATGAAATTTAATAAAATTAACACTTAAATACGTATTTCACCTATCTCAAAACAAAATAATTGGAGAAAATAAAAGAAATATAATATGAACCCCAAAATATTTTAAAAAAACATAAAGATCTGATTTAATTTCAGCTAAGCAAATAACCTATTATAATCTATTTTTTAAAAAATAAATTCATTATAAAATCATAAGACAACTAAATAATAAATCCAAACTGATTAAAATTAGCCATTAATTATCCTCTACATATATATAGTCATCTATTGTCAAAACTCAAGACTTTTCCAAAATCATAATCCCAAAATTTTCACTAATCAACACAATATTACCCTCATTAGAAATGGTAAAATACATAGAATAAAATACTTAGCTGGGGCCAAATTATTGGCCAAAATAAAATATTATATGATATATATATATAATATATATATATAAATACATAAGTTAAGAAAAGTCCAGCACAACGTGGTCCCGCCATTGTGTCCATCTACTTTTAATTTTGGGTTAAGTAGCGATTTTTTTGCCCCTAAGTATCTGCCCAAAACAATTTTGCTTTGGAAGTTTTTTTTTTGGAACAATGTTGTCCGGAAGTTTTTTGGAGCAATGTTGCCCTCCGTCAATCTGGTCAACTAACTGTTGAACTACCCTAACGGTCAACGGTTAGTTGACCGTTGACGGAGGGGCAACATTGCTCCAAAAAAAAAACTTCTGGGGTAACATTGTTCCAAAAAACTTTTAAGCAACAACATTGCTCTAAAAAAAAATTACGGGCAAAATTGCTCCCAAAAAAACTTCCAAAAATTGCTTCTTGGCTTAAAAAAAAATGTTAAAAATGTTATTTATGATATCATATATTTTTAATTCTTATTTATATAATATCTAGGGGTGGAAAAATGCCGCCCGGCCGGCTTCACCCTTAACAAAGCTAGGCACGTTTGTTGGCGTGAACAAAGTGGCCCGAGTTAGAGGCTATTTTTTCAGCCTGAGCCTGGCTTGTGCCTTGTTAAGGCGGTCTATATTTTTTAAAATTTTATAATTAGGCTAACAGGCCATAGAGATAAAAAAGGGTTGCATTTTCATTAATGAGTCATAGATATTATGGAAATTACAGCTCAAACTTTCTCTCTCCAATTCCCCTTCGCCCTCTCTCAATCCCAATCTTACCTATCGAGCCGCCCATCTCCGCCTCCTCAACGCCGTTGCCACCTTTTTGTAATTTTCAAAACTATATGGGCCCTAATCTGTATTTTTCTCCGAGTCTCCACACAAAATTTTATTTGAAATTTAGTTGAGTCATCATACGTGTTAGCCTTAAAAATATAAAAAAAGTCAAGTTAACGGTCAATTGGTATTTTTGCTTCACTTTTGTGACCACATAGTCATTTTTACATCTAAAAAAAGCACTTGGTGCTGGGTGTACTTTTGGAAAAACCACATATGTATTTTTTATACCTTAACCCTATAGTAATGAATAATAAATATATATTTTTGGTTCAATTTTCAAATTGAAAGATCTGTACTTAATTATAAATTTAAATTTGTTTAAATTTACATTTAGTAATACAATCACAAATTTATAATATTATTTATTTTCTTAAAAAAATCTTAAAAAAAGTTATTCCCCCAGGAGTAAACTTTTTTTTATACCTTAACCCTATAATTAAGTAGTAATTTTCTTAATTATAAATTTAAATTTGTTTAAATATACAATCACAAATTTATAATATTATTTATTTTCTTAAAAAAATTTTTCCCGTTAAGAAATTTTGTTTTTTTTTTGTCTCGGAAGTTTTTTTTTTTTTTGAAAGATATTCTTTCGAAAGTGTTTTTTTTGGACAATTTTGTCCCTCCGTCAACGGTCAACTAACGGTTGACCGTTAGGGTGGTTAACGGAGAAGCAACATTGCTCCCAAAAAAAACTTACAGGGTAACATTGCTTCAAAAAAAAACTTACAGGGCAAAATTGCTCCTGGGGGTATACTTTCGGAACAAAATTACTACTTAACCCTTTAATTTTTTAGTTACCCTCGAGTAACATCATCATCATCGTTGTTGTTGTTTTGGCACATTATATTACGAAGATAACAAACAAGATTATACTAGTAATAAATGATTATATGTCATATGTGTAGGGGGAAAACACTCAAAAAACAGTGTAATACAGAGTCAATATATCATTTATGTTATGAATATATTAATTATATAGATGTCTATTTACTCCACCTCTCATATTCTAATCATTATTATTAAATAGTAGCTAGGAAACTAAGGCTATTTAATGTACATTCAGATACATGAATGATATGAAGGGTCATATAATGTTAATTGTACAATTCATTGTATCTTAGTGGTGATTCTTGGGGTGACTTTTGAAATTATAAATAGAGATCTTTGCGTAAACAATACAAAAACTCTTTTTCTCTATCAAATTTTCTCTTATGTTATCTTTGGCTTTCTTATCCTAGATTTCTTTTATTTTTATAATAATATATTTTTATTGGCCCTTTTATAAAATACTTTTTTGGCCGAAACTCTTTTTAGAATAAACTTTGTTTAAATTTATTGGAGCCAAATTAGTTAATTTAATAATTTTTATTTTAAATTTACAAATCACTTTGTTGCTAATGAACACTTGTTTGGGTTGGCGGTGGGAGCGGTGACTTATTTTATCTAACTTTTTTAGAAGTACCATAAAAAAAAAAGTCAGGATGTAAATGTGATTTGTGTTTGAATTGATGATGACATGAAGTGATTTTTTTCCAAAACGGAAATGTCTTTGGGTTAGCATTTAAAAAGTCACTTGAAATGAAAAATGACTAAAAAGAGATACGACATATATTATATATATATATTTGTTCAGGATATTAGTTGTATATACAGTTATAATTGAAAGTGAAAATTTGAATTTGAAAAAAAGTTAAATGATTATTTGAAAAATTATTAGTTGCACTGAATTCGGATATGGGCCCCACCAATGGAAAATCAAGAGACACCTAAAAAGAGGGGGTGCATGTGGTCGCTATAGTTAGGTGGTTAGTTAGGTGCGTAAGCGATTTTTTTTATTTTTTTTTTAAATTTTTTTATATATTGTATTTATTTAGTTTTAAATAATATGGTCTTTTCGAGATGTTTTTTTGCGTCCAAGATCTTAAATTAATTAATTTTCATAATACTTATGTTACAGACGAATATAGAGCTGAATTAATTAATTTGAGATCTTGGGTCTGCTTTTCAAAAAAAACATCTCGAAAAACACCATATGATTTAAATCTAAATAAATATAATATATAAAAAAATTAAAAAAAAATTACTTATACCTCTAATTAGAGATATAAGACCTAACTATAGACTATAAAGCGCGCGTGTGTGGTGTGGATTCAAAAGGGGGACGATGGGTGCAGAACGAGTGAACGACAAAAAAAAAAAAAAAAAAAAACAGAGACCTAACAGAGGGGTCCTGGAACGAGAGAGGGAGGGAGGCCTGATAAGTAAAGGACGAAACGCCGATCGAGAGGGAGAGGCCTGAGAAGGAAAGGACGAAACGCCGAACGCTCAACGTTGTAAAAGCTGGATTTTGAGCTTATATGAGAAGGAGCTTTTTCTCCAGAAGAAGCTCAGTGACTTCGACTTGTAAGCTCAACCCAAACACCATCTCGGAGAGCTTTCAATCCCACTGAGCTTATTTTCAAACCCATTGAGCTTTTAGGCATCAAACGCCAGATCCCAACAGGCTCAATAAAACAATCGCTGAACGCGCCTCTCTCTTGGTTCTTGCACTCGGCGTTTCTGCGCCTCAACGCCGCGTTTCTGCTCCTCTGGGAGTTCCTGCGTCCGTTGCTGTGCTCGCCTTCGCCGTTATCGGCTCCATCTTCACTGTCCAGGTTTTTCCGCCTTTTCTTTTGAGCTTCAATTCGTTCTATTTCTTCTTCTTCTTCTTAATGCAGATTGTTGCTTCAAATATACTTTAAATCTACTTCTTGTGTTTTATTTTAACAAATTTCTGCTTCAAATCTGCTTCTTTGGTGTGTGTTTTCGTTTTTTTTTTTCAAAGATTTCTAGTCCAAAACTGCTGCTTTTGTCTGTGCGTTTGTGTTTTTCCTTAGATTTCTGCTTCCTCTTGTTGTGTTTTTGTTTGTTCAGATTACCTTAACGATGGTTGAAGTTGTTCTAAAGATTATGTATACCTTCCATAATTTAAATTTTATTAAAACATGTTAAAAGAATAAAAGTAAATTTTTATAAAGTAGTGTTTATATTCTAGCTTATAAATTACGCACAGCTGATATATTGCTGATATTCTGATACTTTAGAGCAACAAGCTACGGTGTCTGTTGTTCATCGTGTTCGTCTCTATTCTTACACTTTTAGCTTTCTCTCAATTTATCAGATTGAAGTCATTATTTCTCTAAATTTAACTTTCAGCAATCCCATTAGTCTTTTTCCTACTTTTTTTTGTATGCTCTTCGTAATATACACACAAATTCCTCATAACAGACATGAGTATCGGAGCTTGCACAGAGCTATCGCGTTGCTTTGCTGGTGTTTCCATCAGACCAAGGCCTAACAAGTACAGGGGAAGTTGTCCATGCACAAGTAGCTGCAATAATGTCAAATTTGTATACATACACGGGGCAGTTGAAGAATTGAGAATTGGATCAATTGCTTCATGCAGCCGCGTAAAACCTATGTCAAGGGATAGTGTCGTAGCAGGTGCTTCAAACAATAACCAAGGTCTTACATACAAGGATGCTGGTGTTGATATTGATGCTGGTTCAGAACTTGTAAGAAGGATAGCGAAAATGGCACCTGGAATAGGAGGCTTTGGTGGTCTTTTCCCTCTCGGTATTTTCTCTTTCAGCCACGGATTAATCCTGCTAATGGGTTTCGATAAAATTAGACTAACCAACTTCTTTTGGACAGGTGATTCATATCTTGTTGCTGGCACTGATGGTGTGGGTACTAAAGTGATGCTGGCTTTTGAAACTGGAATTCATGACACCATTGGGATTGATTTGGTTGGCAACTGGATTCTGTTTTCTTTCCCACTATAAAAAAAATGTTTGTTAAATGCTTATCTTTTGACTATGCTCTTTACTTTAGGTTGCAATGAGCGTCAATGACATTGTTACTTCTGGTGCAAAGCCACTATTTTTCCTCGATTACTTTGCCACAGGCCACCTTGATGTTGACGTTGCTGAAAAGGTAGTGATGAATGTGATTCAGTTGCATAAATTTAGCCATAAAGTTTCTTCATGTACAAGGAACAATGACTAACTACTGCTTTATCAACAGAATAGAAGTTTATCATATTCACAGCTAATTTTGTATAATTCAGGTTATAAAAGGAATTGTTGATGGTTGCCAGCAATCTGATTGCGTGCTCTTAGGAGGAGAGGTATTGATTTTATTTTTTTTAAAAATTTACTCTATTATTTGCAGCAGTATTTGATTTATTGTACATCAGTCTTGCAAAGTCATTACCTGACGAAGAGACATTTAGGCCTCACAAGATAACTAAAGCATTTATTGTTAAATTTTTCTTTCCTTGGCGAAGTATAAGCCTCCAATATGTGTCTAAAAGATGAGTAGTCGCAAGTTCTGGAATCAGATGTAGTCCAGACTCATAATTTAGATTGACATTTTAAACAATCCCCTATAGATTGTTGCTTATATTTTTCAGTTTAATATAGCAAGGTTGATAACTGACACAATTCTTCTGACAGCAATCCATTTTTAACAGTTAAATATTGAAGTGATTTGTTCAGCTGCAATTTTATAGCGGAAAGATTAACCCTATGAATATTTTATTAATTTATTGCTTGAAACCTTTTTATGCTATACATGGGCCTTCTTTCGTATGCTCACCCACTCACACTCTTTTATTCAACATTATATATGCTAAGATTTTAACACTTTTACTAAGGCAGAAAGTTAATTTCATATCTTTTCAGACAGCAGAGATGCCTGGCCTCTATAAAAAAGGTGAGTATGATCTTAGTGGATGTGCAGTTGGCATAGTAAAGAAGGACTCTGTGATCAATGGAAAGAACATAGTTGCTGGTGATGTTCTTATTGGTCTCCCATCTAGTGGAGTTCATTCTAATGGCTTCTCTCTTGTACGGAGGTTAGATTAGATTGGGGTGAAGAATCCATTAGATTTTGTAAATTTGTTTTAGTGAATTGTTTTATTCTTGACTGATATTAATAATATACATCTATACAGGGTGCTTGCGCAAAGTCGTCTTTCTTTGCAAGATCAACTTCCTGGTGGGGATGTTTCAATAGCAGAAGCTCTAATGGCCCCAACTGTTATTTATGTTAAAAAGGTCATTATCTTTGTGACTTGTGATAATGCTTGATTTATTTTTTTGGGGTTTCTGAAGACATTTTTATTGACAAACGAGTATTTTTTCTTAATTTCAGGTTCTTGACTTGGTTAGCAAGGGAGGGGTTAAGGGTATTGCTCACATCACTGGTGGTGGTTTCACAGATAACATACCCAGAGTGTTTCCTGAAGGTCTTGGTGCCAATATATACAAGGAGTCATGGGAAGTTCCTCCTGTGTTCAAATGGCTTCAAGAGGTAAAACTGCTGTTATTATATTTCCATTGAAAGTGATTTTGTAGTGAAATATTTGGAGATGAATTATACATTGATGATTTCTTACGTTATTAGGCTGGAAATATAGAAGACAGCGAGATGATGCGAACGTTTAATATGGGCATAGGGATGGTACTTGTAGTGAGCCCTGACGCATCAGTTAAAATACTTGAGAATAGGGAAGAACAGGACAAAGTCTACAAAATTGGTGAAGTTGTAAGAGGCAAGGGAGTCAGCTATACGTAACCTAAGTATTTCGACTATAATCACATGTTACCTTTTAAATACATTTCCCGGATAAATTTCACATTTTAGATCCAGGTAACTGGTTTATTTGGAGCCTTGTTTCCTCTCCATAAAAGTTCCTGAGTTTACAATGTTTTTGAGTTGCTCATAAAGATGTTCAGTTTTGCTTTTATTATTGCAAGTCAGTGATGTTAAAAGATCATTTCATGTATTTTGAACACCTTATCTTAAATGCCATGGATTCCCAAGTCCCAACTAAATCTAATAAAAGCCCCTGTTTAAGTTGAAGTGCATGAAGTTTTTTAATTACATTGAAAGGATCAAATAAAGAGAGGAGAATGAATCATATAACTTGAGTAAGTTTGTATAATAATATATATCTTGACTGTCTTTATTTTTTTTTGATATAAACTTGACTGTCTTTATATCTGTTCCTGTGCTTGCAAAACATTAAACCCAGATAGAACATGCAGGCCAGCGGAACATTAAATGATGAGGGTCCTCTATAGGGTCAATCTTATCCACAAACTCACCATTCAATTACCAAACTTAAGGGATCGCTATATGTCTCAACCAGAATTGACTACCCGAAGTCATAAAACAATTACTCAGTTTTTAATATAGGACTTTTTTGAAGAGTTGATCACTATCTGTTGATTTTTTTCTGAAAGAAAATGATTGGGGTGTTTTAGAAAATAGATGTTATATTAACTAACTTAATTAACTTCCTTAATCTAATCAAATTAAGTAAATATGTTTTATATTAAGGATTAGGTGTATGATTTTAGTATTTTGGATGAATGGGAGCAAGCAATTGTGTGGGTTGAATCTTGTGTTCCATCACCTGTGGGCTCGCTTACAAGTTACAACTATTAAGAGGTTGACATTTTCATTATGCGCGTGAAACTCTGAAAGACACTCTGCAATCTGATTTATTAATCAGCTCCGCACACTCTCACTGAAGTTGAAACCCCAATATTCTTCGTTCTTGCATTAAAAGTTAACCTGACTTGTAGTAGTGACCTTCATATAAAGCCAAAATACGACTTTTTTACCATCAATTTTCAATCATGTTAGGTGGCAATTAATACATCTCTTCGCTTGACCTTCGTCCGTGATTTGTTCTTACTTGCAACATATTTTATCCAAACTGAACAAAACTTTAAACGTTATAAACTCTTTTTTTAAAATTTAACAATTTTCTAATTTTAAATTGATTTGTTCCCTTTTATAATATCTACTTTGGATTTGTCTGAACATTAAATACATTTTTACCAATTTTATCATTAATTAATATTTTTTTTTCATACATTCTCTCTCATTTTTTTCTCATGCTCATCTACCCACTTATGAATAAAGGCATATTTTTAAAAAATACATTTTCTATATATTTATTGCTTTTAACAAGATGGAGGGAGAAGATATATTGAAAACAAAATCTATACAATAATAAATGAAGAATAAGATTGTACATTTATATATGAAAAATTTAAAAGATTTGTGCATGGGATAAAAAGAATACTCTCAATCTACCTTATAAACAATACTAAAAGAGTACATCATTTATTGTCATTGTCGTGGGAGAGAAGGCTAAAGAAGAACCGAAAAAGTCTTGAGGAACATTATTGGCATATCAGAAAATTTGGTCCAACAAATTTCCAAGGAGTGATATAAAGTCATATAGACGACAAAAAATATATAAAGGTTAAACATACTTGCCGGGGAAACCACAAAAGTCAAAGTGTGTGCAACATATTTATTCCCCTACAATAATTTTCTGAGTGTTTAAATTGTCAATCATATGGGGCCCTGTTTTAAAATGACAAACAAGCTAACAAACATTAGCCATTATATATATAGTATTCATATGCTTGTTGTATATATAAATATTGTGTGATGAGAGCAATATTATCAATGGCGGATAAAAGGTTGAGAGCTTGTGCAGATGATAAGAAGAAGAAGAAGACGGCGACGAAGAAGAAGAAGGTGGTGGTGCCGCCCAGGAGAGGCAGCATCAAGCTTCGTATATTTTCTGCTATCTTCAACTTCATTTCCCATATTTCCTGCTCCACCACTTCTTAGCCCTTTCCATGATTCATTATCTATCCTTCTTGCCTCTCTCTCTTCATATTGTGTTAACACTTTTTTATATTATTTGTTGCTGTAAAATACTCCCTCCACTATCATATATTTGGGTGTTTTTGGATTAGCGGTGGAAAAAATGGCTTATATTTCGTTTTAATATTGCAAACAAAAGTTAGGATAAAATTTAGATAGTGTAATGTGATTTTTATTTGGATTCATTCTTGTAAACCTAAGTTAGAATAATTTTATCCTTTTTTTTTTCAATTAAAAAAAGTTAAACCCACTTTCCTTTTTAAAAAGTTATCTTCTTCTTTTTGTCATTTTCTCTTCTCTTTTCACGGTTGATTTTTACTAGGGAATGAAAGTTAGTTGAGGGAAAATGAAATGTTTGTTATGAAGAATTAGGTGTTGGTTAAGTGAGAAGATTAGGTAAAATTCCCACAATGCCTCTATTTTTTTTTTAAAAAAGAATAGTGATTTATTTTGTTACAACAGCTAGACATTACGAACCCTAAAACGAAATCTCGTAATGGTTGTGATGCAAAATCAAAGTAAACAGAAATAATGCAATTTCGCCTTTTCTTAACGAAAGTGACCTCTGTTAAAATGGGGACAGGAAAAAAAAATCTGCAGTTGTGAGGATGAAGAAGAACACATTCACAGGTTTACAATATGCATATCAGCATCTTTGTTTCACAAAAGAGCAATACAATTGAACCAATATGATTCACAGAAATAAACAGAAACAATGCAATTTCGCCTTTTCAAATGCTGCATTAGAAGGAAAGTAATAAGAAAACAATGCGTTCGAACATTCGAATTATGTTCGAACGTCATTTACTAAAAAATGAACGCGATAGAACCAAATTGTTGACAGTGAACAAACTTCTGCATAAGCTCATATCAGTACATCAAACAAAATTTGACAGCAACCAAACTTTTGCTCTGTTTGTTTGTTACAAGCAGCAGGTCCAGTAATATCAAGGCTAAACTTTGACAGCAGCCAAACTTGGGCTATTTTTGTTTTTTGTTTTTACAAGAAAAAGGTAAGGCCAATATTGGACAACAACCAAACTTGTGCTTTGTTTTTTTTGTTACAAGAAATAGGTACAGTAACCTGGTTCACGAGCTACAAGAGAATATACCACTCAACACACAACCATACACATTAAAACGCAATCTATTTAACACTCACCCAACCTGGTTCACGAGCTACAAGCAACACGCCATCGGATAAAATTTCAAAGAAAATCAACACCCATTTCAACTTACCTGGATTCGAGAATTGTCTCCTTAAACTTGTCCTTCGACTGTCGTTAAAGCAGCCTTTAGCTCATCCTTGTCGCAGCTCCTCCTTCTCGCGTCGCAGGTGTTTATAATCTGATATGTTTATAGGGCTTTTTCGTCCCATTAATTGCCTCTCCCGAGAACATTTTTGAGATCCCGCCAATTTGAAAGGGAACCCACTTTCCCACGTTTATGGGAACTCAGCTAGGCACGGGAAGTGTATCTGCCGGAACTGTAGCGCACCAAACATGTTTTTTTGGGTAGAACTATACTAAGTTCCCTTTCCCTCGACCCAATTCTTTATAACAAATGGGGCCTCAGTGGTGAGGGTGCTTTAGGCTCAAAGGAAGCTATTCCTTTGGATCGCTTTGGGCCTATTTGGTTTGAGGGAGAGGGAGGGGAAAGATAAGTTTTTTTTTTTTTTTTTTTAATTTTTTTTTTTTTTACAAATAAATAGCCCATGGAAACTTTTTAATATTTCAAAAATAAACTCTCAACAAAAAGAAATATTTTTCTCATTAATGACAATTTGGTCAATATCATCCTTTCCAGTCCATTTCCTCCCATAAAACCAAACAGGCCGTTAAACAAGGCCCACCCACAATGAGGAGTTTCATCGTGAGATTTGGCCTTCAAATGTGGCTTTTTTCCTTTTGGTGAAGAATTCAGGAGGTATCTCCCAACTAATAGCTAGAGACTAATCCTCTTGAGACGCAGAGATTATTGAAGTGAGTTTCATCTCTCTCAACAAAACCTTTTTTTTGTTAACTAGATCAAGAGTTTCCTTCTCGAGACTTAAAGGGTAGAGGGTTTTCATTTCTCACAACAAGTGTGTTTTCCAAATTCGAACTTTTGTTTTCCTCCTTACGAGAGGTGAGACCCTTTACCAACTCAATCAACAGCTTGTTGGTCCCAACAAAAGCCTTTATGGACACGGCTTGGTTTAAACCCAAGACATCATGTTTAAGCGACCCAATCATCTACCAACTATACAAAGCCTTTGTCCAACATGACTTTTTACTCTATTGACGTTAGGCCAAACACGTGCAGTAAGCCATGTTCTAGAATGTGTTCTTAGTTGTTTTTTAAAGCATTTGATAGCTTTTAAAGAGTATTAAATATTTTTCTTTTATATACACTCATATTTAATATGGGTAATGAGAGAGACTATACCTTAATATAATGTCGAGTTTAGTGTAATTTAATGAGTAATATTGAAAATTACTAAATTTTATAACTGATATAATATTT
This sequence comes from Acacia melanoxylon, assembly GCA_019022615.1. Taxonomy (NCBI): domain Eukaryota; kingdom Viridiplantae; phylum Streptophyta; class Magnoliopsida; order Fabales; family Fabaceae; genus Acacia; species Acacia melanoxylon. Next base: position 3,324,637 of record JAFJYJ010000051.1, on the reverse strand, counting down.
TTAACTATTTTTTTTTGTACATACAAATTTGGTTAAAATAATTTATATTTGGTACGTAACCGAAAAGAGTATGTTATGACAGTTAAATGTCTACATCTATAAAATATTCATGGCGGAGAGCCATGGCTTAGCTTAGGTTTAGTGCCATGACATCTCAATGTATATTATAAGCAGCGTCCAATTTGTCTTTTCCTGCCTCGAGTGTTAGTATATTTTTTATGGGTTAAATTCTCAACATTCCAACACTTATTATACACGTGAGATTGAGCCCATTTTTTTATTTTTTTTTTCCAAATACTCCTTGAAAAATCCTTCTGTGATAAAAATAACTTTATGCTCTGTTTGGATGGAAAGAAAATGAGAGATGAAAGAAAAATGGAAGGAAAAATAAGTTTTCCCTCATTTAGATAAGAGAAGAAATATGGAAAGAAAATAGGGTGGATCCACACCCCATTTTCCCAATTGTCTCTCAGAAAATTGGGAGTTTTTGAGAGGACCTTTGCTACCTATCCCATGAAGCTCTCCTATCAAATCCCGACGTTCCTCTACCCTTACCGTCCACTTCCCTTCCCTTCTACCAAATTGCGCCGTTTTAGCTTCATTATGAGTAAAGCTAGTGCCTTTTTTTTTTTTCAAAAAAATAAAATAAAATTAGGATCCCGATACTAAAAATATATTTTAGGATACTGATCAATACTAAAAAAATACTCATGATCTTAATAAATTATTTTACAATCTTCATAAAATATTTTAGGGTATTGACCAGTATTAAAAAGATACTTTAGGATACTGAAAAAATACTTCATGATCTTAAAAAATATTTTATAATCTTGAAAAAATATTTTAGGGTACTGAATGGTACTAAAAGGATACTTTAAGATACTGATTGATATTGAAAAAATACTTCACAATATTGAAAAATTATTTTATGATCTTAAAAAAATATTTTAGGGTATACTAAAAATATACTTCAAGATATTTTTTCAAAATTCTAAAATAATTTTTCAAGATCATAAATTATTTTTTGGTCCACTTAGTATTTTGAAGTATATTTTTAGTTCCTTTCATACCCTAAAATATTTTTTTGAAAAAAGCACCAACTTCACTATTTTAAGTCAAAACGGCATAGTTTTATACATACATATATGATTTGAAAATCTTAACAAATTGTATATTTATAAGTCAGTGTGACTTAATTTTTAGATTCCATACAACATACAAAATCCACACTAGTTGTTATAATAGTTTCTTGATATATATCATGATAATGGAGAGGATTGCATGGATGGCCGTAGGTACTTTTCTTTACTTTGTTGATTCATTGCTTTTAATTTCTCCAATATGTATCCAAAATCACGTAATGAGAAAGTCAAAACCGTGGTTTTGTCAGAAGTAGTAACAAGCGTTTTGTTTTTGTCAAAATATGGTTTTTGAATAATTCCAATATACTTCTAATTAAACATATAAAGATTCTTTAGAAAAAAATAATTAACCAAAAGAAGGAAAGGGGAAAGATATTTTCTAACAATTTATATACTAATAAAAAATATAAAAATATTAAAAGCAATAACTTTAAGCATTTAAAATTGTTTTGATTTTAATATATTTTAATTGATTAAGGTCCTAAAATATTTTGTGACATATCTAGCACTTCAAAGTATTTTTTTCAACTGTGCTCATTACCCTCAAGTAATTTTTTAGGCTAGTTCAAAATCCTAAGTTATTTTTTTGGTTCATCTAATGCCATTAATTATTATTTTCATGTTTATCCAACATCCTAAATTATCTAAATTGTTAATTAAGCAAAATTGCAGAAAAAAAAACTTTAAGGTGATGGACGTATTTAAAAAAATAGTTTAGGATATACCACAAAATATTTTAGGGCACTGGTCCACTCAATGCACCTAAAAAAAAATACTTAGGGTGTTGTATACACCTTAACTTTTTTTTTTGGAGGGTCTGGACACCTTAACCCTATCTTAATTTAAGTTTTTCATGTTCTAAACGTAATTTACTTGGTAATATTGCTGCAAGCTCGATATAATTTTGTTTGTGCGTACTATGTGTCGTTCCCCATATATTTCGGATAGATAATTGTCTGGAGCGACAACGACAACATTATCACGCGGTTTGATCTTTGAATCGTTAATCCACGTTTAACTAATACTAAAAGTCAATATTCAAACAGCATTAATTCATTAAAATAATTGTCAATGACGTACTTCATGATCATAATAATATTTTGGGTTAAGTCGCGATTTCTTTCTTAAAGTATCTTATTTCGTGAGTAATTTTGCTTCTTGAAGTTTTTGGCGTAGAAGATATTTGCGTGAAGTTTAAAAACGTACATCAGCATTCCCCTCGTTAGCTGCTTAACGGTCAACGTTAGGGTTTTTAACGGAGGGGTAACATATCTACGTTGTTAAACTTCAGGGGCAACATTGCTCCAAAAAAACGTAGCAATTTTGCCCCTCCATTAAAAACCCTAACGGTCAACGTTAGAGTTTTAAACGAAGAGGCAACATTGCTACGTTTTTAAACTTCGAAAAACGTTATTTATCTAAAAACTTTAGGGAAATTGCTCCCGGGAATACAGATCTTTAAAAGTGCAAAATTGCATCTTAACCTTAATATTTTTATTTGGTGCTTTTTTGTGTGTTAAGAAACAACAACTAAACTCATTTGGTTTAAAATGTTAGTTTAAAATAATAATTATGTAATATATATATATATATAATTTTTAAATTATACCTTTATTTATAAATATAGAACTTGAAATATAGTAAGTAGAAATTTCCTGCAGAGAGATGATAAGTTGCGATAAGATGCTGGTTTAATTTTTTTTTTTTTTTTTAAAAATTGTTCCTTATATTTAGTACCACATCTATGATAGAAATTGCTACTTATAAAAGGAACGTGAAGGAGTGATAATAGTGGAAATTATTCAAGTTATATATTCTTGCTATATCCAGGTGTGTGTGCATTTGAGTATGAAGTCTATAGATGATTTTCACTTTATTATACTCCTCTGATCAGCCTCTGGTCCTATTTATAGAGAGGAAATTTTTCGATCTTATTTATAAAGCACTTATCACTCTGTTCCTATTTATAAATCCATTTTTTACCAAAAAACAATAACTTTAAGTATTTAAAATTGTTTTGATTTTAATAAATTTTAATTGATTAAGGTGCATCCAACATCTTAAAGTATTTTGTGACATATCTAGCACTCCAAAATATTTTTTTCAACTGTGCTCATTACCATCAAGTAATTTTTTAGGTGAGTTCAAAATCCCAAGTTATTTTTTGGTGCATCTAATGCCATTAATTATTATTTTCATGTTTATCCAACACCCTAAATTATTTAAATTGTTAATTATGCAAAATTGCAGAAAACATGCACTACTACAAAAAAGCTAAAAAACGATCTAAATAAGACCCAATTAACGTCTCTTTTCTGAGGGACGTCTCGGAGGGGGTAGTTGAAATTATATCTTTTGGCGTCCTGAAGTTTATTTAGGACACCTCATTAAAGGCGTCCTGAAACCTATTCAGGACACCTTAAATCACGTTTTGGGCATCCTGATCTTATTTTCAGGAAGCTTTATATTAGTTTTTTTTTTTTTTTTAAAAATGCCTGCATATACAATTGGCCAATTTGCTGCAAAACTGAAATATCAAACTTTACATTCAGGAGTCATAGATTTCAGCCATATACAAGCCCAGACGGTGCTCAAAATGAAAACAATCAGAATCTAATTAGGCCAATTAAACAACCCAACATGAGCCCAATGCGAACCACCAATATCAAACTTTACATTCAGGAGTCATAGATTTCAGCCATACACAAGCCCAGACAGTGCTCAAAATGAAAACAATCGAATCTAATTAGGCCAATTAAAAAAAACCCAACATGAGCCAATGCGAACCACCCACTAAGGAACGTCATCAATCCAAAAAAAGCAAAGAAATGTCCACTACAAGTCAACAAGATGAGCATCAAACTCGCACTATATACATTTTAAGGACATTTCATTATGCAAACGGCCACATGAGGATCAACACAACAAGCAATACCTCTGTTCGACCAAGCATGATTGGCTTCCCGATGAAGCGCTCGCAATAAGATGCATCCAGTACTCCAGAGATCAATGCCGACACCATAATGTGTAGCCCCAAGAAGAAGCTCGGGAGCACGATACCAAAGTGTGACAACTGTACTTGTCAAGGGCTTATTGTTCTCGGGATCATACAAAGTCACAAATCAAAATTCTGCAATTTTAAGGATTCCTTCATAATCAAAAAGCGAGACATGCAACATAAATGCCACCATCACAATTCCAGAAGAATCTCATGCAATATAAATGTCACCACCACAGTTCCAGAAGAATCTCAAGAAGCATTCGTCTATCAAAAGATTTAAATAAAATAGATTGATCACCTGATCCAGCCAAAAAATGCGAAGTAAACTTTATATATACCTATATGTGTTGAAGAAGATGTCTAACCAACATGTCTTGAACCAAATTGATGTCATCCTGCGAGTACGGATCCACAGTACCCAAAAACAGTAAATTGGAAAAAAGGTATAAGATAAACCAATGAAGTGAATGAAATAATTAACAACTCAAGTACAACAACAAAAATATCATCATTTGAGGATCACGAAGCGATTACGTACATTATGAAAACCTGTAATACGTCTGGTGGTAACGATGGATTGCATCCAATTGATAACGTAGTATCTGCACTCGGTGTTCCCTGGTTGTTGATGGCACTATAAATCAAAAGCAAATTGTTAAAACGAATAAAGGCATATCGAAAGCTACTGTGTTAATGAAATAACTTGAATTGAAACTACTTACCTTCGGATAAAACCACTTCGGTCCACCTTGCTCTCATGCTCCAGCAAGCTGTCTATACGTCTTGAGACCCCTATCATTAAAATAGAAATTAACAGACATAAAAAAAATTCATTTAAAATAAGAATCGATGATTTAGACAAAAATTTACTTACTCGGCAAACATGGTTTTGATATCCTTGTTTGGATTGCCACCTACAGAATCGAACCAATAACATGCGTTCTTGGTGGGACAAACAACACACAGGGTCCAATGACCACTACAACATATACGTATTAATATTAAATTAAGATAAAAAGAAATTTATTCACAAAAATCTTATATAGACAAAACAAAAGTACGCACCTTTCATGTATTGGCGCTAGATAACAAGACAATTTTCCGTCGCCCATTGTTAAACCAACATAAATAGCCCTTTCCGGGTAACTTATTGCGAGCCGAATCCGTGCATGCAGGACATAAGAATCCATACGAACCCGCTCACTTTGTGTTGGCGCATATGTCGCGGCAGACACTATGATTGAAATAAAATGATAAATGTTGTTGAATACATTAAACAAAAAAAAAGAGTACTGACATAATTAAAGGGTTAAAAAAAAACTTACAGGATTGCAAGTTGAAGAAACTGTATATCTAAACATTGCATATTTATAAACTCTATCAAATCTTTCTTGTCAATTGTTATCGGATATGTCTTTTCTGCATCGACAATGCCCGGAGGCATCTGCAAGCTTATAAAGTCGATGTCCTTCGACAACTCTCACAGCTGTGCTAAGTAGGGAAATAAGCTCGCAGCTTGTTCATGCTATGAAAACATAAAAAACAGATTATGAGTGGGTTAGCAATGAAAATCAATCGGGAACCTACTTATCATCAATCGGTAATGTATTTCCTACCATTGGAGGTGTCGTCCCCATCTGAATAAGATGATGCGGCCAAAGGATGAACCATGTGATGGCAGCGCCTAGTGTGGTAACCTCCTCATCATCAATCGGGATGGCTGTCTCTTCTTCCCCCTCTCGCACACTTTTCACAGTCACCCGACGTTGGTCTTCTGGAATTTCCTTGTTATGGTGAGTGGTTTGTTCTGAGTAAACAAGACCATCGGCAACAATATGCCGATGTGGGTCATCCAAATATAGAGTGCAAGGTAGACCTCCCTGTGGTGTGTGAGAAGGTTCGCCAATACCGTCTGATGAAGGGTGAGAATGTTCGCCAAGATTTACATCTAGAGGCTGAAAACTGTCTTTGCTGCTGGGGAAGGCCGAGGATTCGTGGGCTGTACGTTCCGTATTTTCCTTCTCTTGTACCATAGCTCTCATTTCACCCCGTAGTTGTTCCATAACCTCAGCTACGAGGGTTGTTCGAATTTTGGCTACAAGCTGAGGACTAGGGTTGTCTTCGTCATGCAAACGTGAATGCTGTCCGAAATATTTTGTGACACTAACTCCCTTTGTCTCCCCTCGAACAACATCAAGGTAATCCGGCTTCCCAATCGTCGTTGACAAAATGTCCTGCCGTGAATGAACCTTGGCTGCTCTGCTGCTCAAGTGCATCTTGTACCATAAGATTTTTCATAAATAATAACTAAACTCTTATAGTATGAAACAACTGAGGCTATTTAATACTTCTAATTTAACTACTTACAATATTTTAGGCAACCTCAGCAACATTTTCATTAATGTATTTGTCACCCTTCATTCTTGCAACTTTCCATTTTTTGTGACGAGGAGGACGCTCAGGGGCCTAGATAGCAATGGAAGGATTGGATTGGGAAGCTTCCTTCATTCACTGTAACTCTTCTTCCATCATCTTCCGCTCAAGCTTTTTATAGCCACCTCTAGACATGCAATGCGGATACTTATTTTTCGCTTGCCTCTCTCTATTGGCTTGACTTTTTCCTGTGACACGAAAACAAACAAAACTGAGCCTACGATGTCAAGTAGATTCAAATAAAAGATAAGATATGACAAATTTTACAAGAAATTCAGGATTCTGCCGTGACGCCACAAACTCCCTCCAGTCCTCTGGGGAAATGAAATCATAGGTCATACATGGATCCTTGTTCCTCTTTGACCCTCGAATATACTTTTTAGTTAGCTTGTTCTTAAAATCTTTCCAACGGAAACGAACTTCACCCATCCAATGCTTGTTCATCGCCGTATTGTTAGGGACATCAAATGTTTGCTGCAAGATAAAAGAGAAGATATGAAAGAAATCAAGTAATAAGACTAAAGATACAAATGCAGATATATCGAAAGTAAGATACCAAAATTTGTGCCCAAATCAACTCCTTCGTTTTATCAAGAACCATATTCCAACTAGAGTATACAATATGAACTTTGCTTTGAGCTAGATAGCCTAAATAGCTAATGAAATTGTCTTCCTCTCTACCAATCGGATTCATATTGGCATCGAACTCCACATGCAGCCTCTTTTTTTGACTGTCACGACGAGCAATTAGCGCACCCATCTTCGTGCTACCTCTACCCTTTCTCACAACAGGTTCATCAACCTTATCACCTAATGACTCGTCAGAGCTGGACATATTTCTGTTCATCAAAGACAAATCAATGTTAGATAGGTTATTAAATAATAAACAAATTACTAAAATGAACGAACTTGTTAAACCACCAAAAAAATAACATAGTACTATTTCATAACTGAAAATCTCACTTTATATGGTTTCCCATATTCCTTCACAATGATCCTTTCCCGCAAAGATATTCTTCATCATCTACCAATTCTACTTCACGTGTTGTAGGTGGATTTGTTGTGAAAGGGAGTGTATCGTCAAGATTCAATGATTCTTCACCATACTTCTGTTTTTTACTTTGAAGTACAATGAACATTTTTTTATTTGTAGGGTCTATAACATAAAACACTTGTTTTGCCTGACTTGCTAAAATGAATGACTCATCTCTATGACCAACTCTTTGAAGATCAACTGAGACAAATCCAAATTTAGGATCTATTACAACAACATTATTGCTAACCCACTTACATTTCAATAAAGCAACTTTGAACTTGCAGTAGCTCATCTCCTATATTTCTTCAATAACTCCATAATAGGCCATTGATGCTAACACCAGGTTTTTGTCTTTCGAACTCGAAAAGTGCATGGATTCAGCTTCAACCATCACCCCATTATTTTGCACAGAACTTTTGTCATCTTGGTCTTTTGTGTAGAAAGAATAGTTGTTTATATCATAACCGCTCCAAGTGATGACCTGAAAAGAAGGCCCCCAAGCTAACCACTCGATTGTATCCGACACATCGGTCTCGTGCAATACCGTCTCCTGGAACCACTATATGAATGTCTTCTTTTGCTCATTAGCTATCTACATGTCATTCTTCCTTGGATTCATATCCTTCAAACTCTTTCTGTGTTTATCAATGTATGGTTGAACTCCTTCCACATTATTCAAGATGTACAAGTGTGCTTGCAACACGGCTTCACGAGGCATATTCTTCAGTTTGATGCCTCGAGTTCCCTCGCTTGTCCCTTAGTCATGCTGAGATTGTATCATTGCCCCCGATAGATAATCTTTACAGAACTCCATAGCCTCTTCAACTACATATCTCTCAACTATTGAGGCTTTCGGTCTATAAGGATTTTTAGAATACCCTTTTAAGATCTTCATGTATCGCTCGAAAGGGTACATCCACCTTAGGTAAACTGGACCGCAAAGCTTACCTCCCTTACCAAGTACACTATCACGTGCACCATGATATCAAAAAAAGCAGGAGGAAAATGCATCTCTAGTTGGGACAAAATAATATAACCCCCATTTTCCAATTCATCCAACTTTTCAATGTCAATGACTTTGTTATAGATAGCATTAAAGAAAATACTCAATCTTGTTATAGTAGATCGCACTTCATCTTTCATAATGCCTCTAATAGCTATTGGTAATAGTTGTTGCATCAACACATGATAATCCCACTAACTTCAAATCGTCCATTGAAACACACCTTCTCAAATTAAAAGAATATACTTGTGGCACCTTAATGTCATATAGACACCCACACAAAACTTTTCTTCTCCGCTTTTGATAGTGTATGAGTTCTTTGGCTCCATGTATGCCTTCTTACCATCTTCCATTACTCGTGGATGTAACCGTTCTCTTATTCCCATATCAACCAGGTATAGTCTCGCACTAATTCCATCCTTAGTCTTCCCTGGTATGTGCAAAAGAGTACTGACAAGGCTATCGCAAACATTTTTCTCCACATGCATCACATCAAGACTATGCCAATATGGAAGATCAAAGAAAATTGATCTCTTCTTCCATATATTCTTCTCACTCACAATCCTTTGCTGCTTACCCAATATGACATTGATGTGTTTCACCCGACTATAAACTTTCTCTCCGGTTAATGCCTTTGGAGCCGTTCTCTGCTCCGGTAAGCCGTTAAAACGCTTTCTTAACTTACGATATGGGTGGAATCGATGAAGAAACCTCCTGTGACCGAGGTAGACCGTTTTTTCCCGTGCTTTAGTTTATGAAAGTTTGTGTCTGTTTCACATATTGGACATGATTTCTGCCCCTTCACACTGTACCTTGAAAAATTTCCATATGCAGGAAAGTCGTTTATCGTGGTAAAAATCATTGCACACAACTTGAAGGACTCCTTCTTATATGCATCAAACACATCTATGCCTTCCTCCCACAACTTCTTCAAATCCTCAACCAAAGGCGCCAAGTACACATCGATATTGTTCCCGAGTTGTTTTGGTCCAGAAATCATCATAAAAAGCATCACATACTTGCGTTTCATACATAGCCAGGGAGGTAAGTTGTATATTACAAGGAGAATCGGCCATGCACTATGGGTGCTGCTAAGAGTTCGATATGGATTGAAGCCATTTGTACAAAGCCCCAGCCGAAGGTTTCTTGGCTCACTGCCAAATTGAGGGAACATTTCGTCTATTTTCTTCCATTATGGAGAGTCAGCCGGGTGCCGAAGATATTTTTCATAGGATATTCTCTCATCAGAATATCATCTCAACTTCTTCGCCGTTGCTTCACTAATAAATAGACGCTTAAACCGCATAATTATTGGAAGATACCACAATGCCTTCAAAGGTTGCCTTTTTGTTGTCTGCTCTCCAGAAACACTACATTTCTTCACTTTGTATCGTGAAGTTTTACACTTCGGACAATTACTGAGGCCTTCATACTCATTTTTGTACAATATGCAGTCATTAGGGCAACTGTGTATCTTTTTATACTCCATACCCATAGTAGACAAGATTTTCTTGGCCTCATACATATGATTTGGAAGTACATTATCATCTGGCAACATATCACACAACAATTCAAGCAGCGACGTGAAACTGCTATCGGTCCACCCACAAGTTGCCTTAAGTTGACCAAATGTAAGGTCCCAGTCAACCGTGTATACTTAGTACACCCAGGGAACAAAGGTGTCTCTGCATCACTCCACACGCTTTCATATTCACCCGATTGTGCAAAATATTCTGCCTTAACATCATGAATCATTTTCTCCATTCCTTCATCATCTACCTCAACTTCATTTTTGTGGGACGCACCGGTACTTACTTCCTCACCATGCCATATCCACGTTGTGTATCGAAGGTGTATTCCATCACAAAGTAGGTGATCCCTTATATCGCAATATCCCTTCGACTCCCATTTAAACAATTAACACATGGACAATAATACATCCCATTTTTTGTAGCCACATTCATTCTAGCAAATTTAATAAACTCTTCCACCCCATTCTCATATTTTTCACTAGTTCTCAACGCATTCATCCAACTATGACCCATTTTATTACCACCTACGACATTTCCAACAATAGTCAAGTTCATAACAATTTCAAGAACGACATGCTTTCTTTTAAGAAAATTTTGGCAGCATTTCCCCTTAAAAGTAAGACATCCCAAAATTTCAATAACAACCAATTTCAGCTTAATTCAACAAAACTTACTAACTAAAGCAATTCAGAACAATATCAACTATTAAATCCAACAATTTCTTCAACTAACAGAACATTGGAATTATTCCTACTGACATATACTTCAATGGTAATGGAAATGGTAAACCATGAAGCCATAACTTCTTTAATCAAGTTCACCTAGTTCATATGGCTAATAATAAAGGAAAGACAACAAAAAAATATTCACGGACTGGATTAAAAACACTTAAACCAATAAGGACAATATATGTGTGTGTGCATAAAATAAAAGCAACTGACCTAATTTGGGAGCGCAACCGTTTGCTTCAAACCTTTGACCAAGATTTCTTAGCAAGTAGTCAAAAAAGACAAAGATGACTATCCTTTAATCTCTTCTCGTCTATATCTGCATTATCAAGATATGGTTGTTCTATTAAGAACCAAGCACGAAACTTATTTGCAAGCGGTAATAGGAAATCTTGTTCACAATGTAAGTTCTCTAAGCAAGAAACTCGAGTCAATGAGTGTTTAACCAGTTCATAGTAAGCAAAAAACAGTTATGGTCTTACAACATAGCGATAGTGCTTATAATATATGATATGTTTTCAATTGGTAGCGACAGTGCTTATAACTCTTAGATTCAAAAAAAGAAATAACCAAGATTAAACAAAGTTGTGTGCAAAACTCACTTTGTCTATTATGACGTAAACCTTGCCAAACAAATTTTTAGGAATGGAGTAACACTTCAATACTACTTGTAGAACCTGTGAATCAAGAAGGAAAGATATTGAAAATAATTACAACCTCTTGATTTTCAACGGTGAAATTTTTTGTGTGACGATAATTAGTTTTGTGATGATTCGAAAGTATATGATTCAAAGGCATTTTCACTAATCTTTGACTCAAACTTATTTTTGGTACAGACAAAACTTGTAACCTTAAATGCTGACTTCAGACTTGAAGGGATATATCTTTACCAAAAAGATTTCTGATTCCCTTCCCAGGATCACTTTGTTTTACAATAGACCTTCCAACCAAAACCTGCAAAATCAAACAACATCGTAGTTTGACATTATATTACGATTATTGGCGGCTTACAATCGCTTTCGGTTCAACTGGAAAATTCTTTTAACACGAGTTTTTCATTAATAAAGTTCAAACCATTGACCTTGTTTAAGGGAATCAAGTTCCTTTCACTCAACTCAAATCCAAACTTCTACTGTTTCACCAAACATTGTTGGCTGTATTATAATTCAAAATGGCTAACGCTGACCCAATTACAACAGAGGATTTAAGATTGTAATACGAAGTGGAAGAACAAATAAACTATAACGTTGAATTTGTAGATCAGGTTTGATTATATGGAAATAACATCCACATTTGTAATACTTATTATTCTTTATTAGCAACCAAACATTACTTACATCATGTACATAGGCAATGTCATCGGGAGTAAACATACCAGATTCCCCAACAACCTAACCAAACAATTTATGGAACAAGATCATCATTATCATCTAGCAGGATAATCACCACAAAAAACATAGATCTTTCATTCAAGGAAGTGTTAGTAAAGATAATAAGGATGTACGATTATGTCTTTCTCACGGACTACTCGGCCTCACGGACTACTAAGCAGAATGTAGCATAACAAATTAAAGAAACTGAGGAATGATTGCAGTGCAGTCCAGTTTTAGAGCAGGAATTAAGGGCGTACCTTTAGAGATTGTCGAAGAAGGTGGGGGGGGGGACGCGCCGGAAACAAAGCTCGAGAGCCGACGGACGCCGCGAAGAGAGAAGACGGAGGAGACGGCGGACTGTCACGACTGAGTCTATAGGGTTTGACGGAAGATGAGGGAAATAGCGTAGAAATGAATATGGTTTTTGATGGCAACGAGGGAAGCAGAGGAAAATGAACTCAGAATTACAAAGGTCGGACGCGCGTGGCTATTTGGCAAAATAAAGGGTTTTTTGGCGACTTGAACAAATATTTAGAAGGCCAAAAAACGTCATTAAGGTGACCTGAATGAAATTCAAGTCGCCTTAATGTTAAAAAAATTAAAAAACAAAACCACCCACGACACCAAACAAATAAATTTTATTCCAAAAAAAGTCAAATGGCGCCAAACAAAAAAATTCTCATTCAAATATTGGCGAACCTGAATGAAATTCAGGTCGCCTAAATTCAAAAAGTGGCGACCTGAATTTCATTTAGGTCGCCTTAATGACTTTTTTTGGCATTCATAATATTTGTCCATGGCGCCAAACAAAAAATTCTCGCACGAAACTACTTAAAGCGTCCTGAAATAATGTTAGAACGCCAAAAATCAATTTTACAAGTCCTAAACTATTATTCAGGTCGCTGAAGGCTAATTTTCCTTCCATATATTTACAAGAATGCCACTGCCTTCATTTTTTACTTCCTATTTTTAAATAAGGACGTTTTTTAGGGTAGTAATACCGAATTTTTGTAGTAGTGATGGTTTCTCTCCAAGAGGGAGTTAACTTGATATCCCCCTAAGAGAGAATTGACTTAATTTCTCTCCAAGAAGGAGTTAACTTGGTCTCTTTCTAGGTTTTGGAGATAACCAAGTGAGTTACTCATTGTAAGAGCATGTTACTCTTTTGTAATAATACAATATGATTATCCATCTTAATTCCTTTTTAATTACATTTGTTAATATGGTATCAGAGCCAAGTTTACTGTCCGATTGGGGCTGCATTCCCAAACAACCCGACTCACCAACAGCACCTCGTGGTGCGACAGGGTCCGGGCATGACGGGGCTCTCACCCTCTCTAGCATCCCTTTCTAGGGGACTTGGGCCCGGTCCGTCGTCGAGGACGCTTCTCTAGACTATAATTTGGACACCGGGGGCGATCGATTCTCATAGTGGGCTGTTCCCGGTTTGCTCGCTATTACTAGGGGAATCCTTAATTTCTTTTCATTGTGTTTAAATTGCATTCACATTCGAAAATTCAGTGATGGGTTCTTGTCCCCTTCCAAATTGGTTGGAAGAGCTCATAAGAACGGGGTAAAAGTTCTTGCTCTGACAGATCATTACACAATGTCTGGAATTCCCGATTAGGATAATTCTTGGTGTTGAAATTAGTGCAATTGTCTCTCCTAGTGGAGAACCTGAAGAAGAGGAACCGATTCACATATTGGCATATTACAACATCTATGGAGCAAAACAAGGTTTTCGAGAGGAAGAAGGTCAAGGATGTCGTTTCTTGGAATGCCATGGTCACATGGTATTCTTAGATTGGTTATGCTCAGACAGGACATGGTCACGAGGCCCTGAATGTGTTTGGGCAGATGTACAACTGTAGCTCATGGCCAAATGTGGTCACTCTTGTGTCATTACTTTCAGGTTGTCCATCTATTGGAGCTTGGCTTCACGGGAAAGAAACCCATTGTTTTGCAATCTAGTCTATCCTCAATGTAGAAGGACATGATCCAAGGGATGATTTAATGAAGATAGAGATGTGGTGGATTGCGCTTGCTTGGCAGCATTAATGACACTTGCATCAATCATTATAAGGAAGGGAGAAGCAAGTCTACTATGAAACCAAGTTACTAAGATTCAGTAAAGTTGGAAGGAAGGAGATCTTCCTGATTCTGATAAGTTGTTCTTCATAGTCTTCATTATGGAAGAGAGTGTCATGAAGATATCATTTTTGTGCAAATTGAAGAAAAGAAGAATGGAAGAAGATTGTCATGAAGAAGTCTTTGTATTGTTTTGTGATTCGAAAACTGGTTAGTTTAATTCACCTTATCTCTTTATTTTTGTGTTGTTCAAGTTGAACACTTTGTTAAGTAGTGTTCAACTTGAGAGGCGTGTTAGAAGTATAAAGGATTAGTTAGTTAGAAAGTTAGGGCCTAGTCTATATATAGAGGAAGTTAACTTAGTCTCCCTCCAAGAGAGTTAACTTAGGTTGCATTTGGATGGGCTTTTTTTTTTAAAAAATAATTTAAAAAGTCCTTTTTTTTTTTCTAAAAAAAGTGCTTTTTTGTTATTTTATGTATTTGGATGGGGGGCTTTAAAAAAAACAAAAGTCACAAAAAGCCCAAACTTCTCCTTTTTTTTGAAGCTCCAATCTGAAGCTTAAAAAAAAAGCTCATGCGCTAGATGAGAGAGAAGGAACAATATTTGACCGGCTATTTGGATTTGGGCACAAAATGACCACAAATACCCTGGAGATTTCGCGCCGTATACTCCTCTCCTTCACCATTGCACCGTCCTCTCCTTCGCCATCGCGTGTTCGTGCGGTGAATACTCCGTCTCCTTCGCGCCAGTTCCCGTCGTCTCCTTCTCCTTCTCCTCTGTTACAGGTAAACCTCCTTTTCCTTCTCCGTATCAAACCATCCGCACAGGGATGAGATTGGGAGGGATGAGGTTCTTGTGTGTTCTGGAATGGGTCTGTTGAAGAACGTTGCATGCATTTGACAAGTGTTTTGTGTCAATAAATTTTGGATTTCAAATTGAAGCTCAGATCTGATTCAGTTTCGTTCTTCCTCCCCACCCCATATCTTCTTCATTCAAAACCCATAAATCATAATTCAGAAAGGAAAATACAGAAAACGCAGATTTCTTTTAAAAATTTATAGAAGCATACAACAAAATTGTCCAGATTTCAATTTCTTTCAAGGACTTGAGCTTGTTGAGTCTATTGTTGAGCATAGTGATTTGGTGGTGTCTGTTGCCATAACTCTCTGCATTTGTGGTGTTCATTATTGTTTCTTGTTTATTTTTAAGGTTCTGGTCTTGGATTTGTAGTATGGGAAACAACTATCCAATTATATCCCTCTTTTCGTTGTCTATTTTTTATAGATTGAGATCCAACTTGGCATTAAGGATTGCATATAGTTTAGCTAATGTTCAATGATTCATACATATCTGTGATATGCTGCATTGTGTAGATAGATTTTTACCCAATTAGTAATGAATACGTATATGCATTAATTTGAGCTTGTCACATTGTGATTCTGATGCTTTATGATGTGCAATATATTCATTCGGAAATCCTAGTTTGTTTTCTTTTTTATTAGGAAAAAAGAATCACCAAGTTACTGTATTATTCTGCCTGTATAAAATAAAATCTTTCCTCTTGTGGTTTCAGAATTTGCCTCCCTTACCACTCTTTTTGTTCCCTGTAAGTTGTAACGAGGTATTTTCTGTGCATGTTGGGGGGTTACATATAACACGTGCAGCTTAACACAATTCAGATAATAGTTTCTGATGCATAGAAGAGTTATCAAAACATAGAAGCAACGCTCATAATAGCTGAGAAATTAAAAAAGATAACAGGGAGGGAAAGAAGAGGAAAATAACAGGGAAGATAAGCCTTCATGGAGGGATAATACAAACTTTCCCCTGCAATTACAATATGCTGCATTGTGTAGATAGATTTTTACCAATTAGTAATGGGTTTGAAACATAAGATGTGGAATCTGGGATGAGTCAAAGGATCAAAGAGTGAAAAGATGAAAGCATATATTCCTCTGCATATGTTTTAGGTTTTTCTTTGCATAAGGACAAATTAAATATCAGAAACACTACACCTTCTAATAGAAATCGACCATGTGTATGAGTCCCAATTTTTCTTTCTCATTTCTGTTGCTTTGGTATACTTTAAAGTTGTTTTTGTCAACTAGCTATTTTTCATGCTGCAATTTTTCTGAATCACTACATTTTGCTGACTGTCTTGGTTGAAGCAATATGTGTATGTATCTTTATGCTAGTGTTAACTATTCCTTCATTTGAGTTTAGAATGGCACCGAAAGTAGCTCGTATAACATCGACACAAGAAACAATTGTCCAGTCTGAGAATGTTAGTGAAAGTTACTGCGAAGGCAAAATGGAATGATTCAAATACGAAACTTTGTTGAAAGTTTGTGTTGAGGAGGTTGAAGTCGGTAATAGGCCCCATACACATTTTACTAAAGAGGGGGGGCCAATCTAGTTAACAAGTTTATAATATTACCGGGAAGAATTATGGTCAGAAGCAATTGAAAAATAGATGGGATGCACTAAAATATGAATTTGGCATGTGGGCAAAGTTGGTTGAAAAGGAAACCGATCTTGGATGAGACTCTATAAAGAACACTATAATAGCACCTCCAGAGTGGTGGGAAGCCAAGGGCATAGTATGTATTTCTGATTACAATATTGCAAGTCTTATACCTGCATTAGTTTATAATTTACTTACTAATTGGTTATTCATTTTCATTACAGGAGAATCCAAAAATTTTGAATTGGAAGGAACAAGGTCCAAAATTCCTGAGTTTGATGGAAATATGTTTTAAAGATATAGTTTCTACTGGTTATGTTGTTTTTATGCCGCGCAACCACATTCTGTCACATGAGGAAGCCATAGATGATGAGCCAATTAATGATAATGATCATGCTTTAGAGGATGAAGGGGCTACTGAGGAACATCCCTCTGATCACAATCAGAGGCTAAGTGTACGAAACAATGATCCAAGAAAAAGGAAGAGAGGGAGGAAAGGAGAGAAAAGACAAGGGATAGCTGACAAATTGCAACACTCTCTTGATCGGATCCTTGAAAATATTGACCAAGTGTCACAAACATCAAGTGCAAATGACCATTTTAGTATGAGTAAATGTCTTCTTCTGTTAAAAGATGTGACGGGTTTGGTGAAGGGCAGCTCTACATATATGTTGGCCTCTCGAATCTTTTTCAAGAAACAAAATAGGGAGGCATTTGTTCATTACATGGAAAATGAACCTGAGCTCGCTTTTTCATTTTTAACCATGTTTAAAGTTGAAGATGTTCAAAACTATAGATAGTTTATAGTATAGTGTTATGTTTGAACTTGAACATGAATTTCTATTTGATGTTGAACTTAGACTTTTGTTTTGGAAAATTATGGGAACAATTATTTTGTTTAGACAATATGATCATAATTGTTTATTGATATTCTTTGTGTTTTAGTCATTTCAGTATATAAATTAAAAGAAATATTTGATAACAACTTTGATCTAAATGGGTGGATGAAAAATTATATCAACAATTTAATTTCAATATTATTAAAATTCAATTATATTATAATCTTAAATTCAATTATTGAATATAATATTTCTAAAATTTTAACATAAGTGCTTTCTTATCCAAACAAATATAAAAAAGTGCTTTTATAAGTCAATTTCAGTAATTTTACTAATAAAAAAGTGCTTCTCTATTTTAACATCCAAATAGCCTTTTGATTTAAAAGTCTTTTAAAATTGTGTATCCAAACATAAAATAACTTAAGGGGTTTTGAAAAGCAATGAAAAAAAAGTCCTTTTTTTAAAAGCTCATCCAAACAGACTCTTAGTCTCTCTCCAAGAAGGAATTAACTTGGTTTCCTTTTAGGTTTTGAAGATAACTCAAGGGGTTACTCATTGTAAGAGGATATTACTCTTTTGTAATAATACAATATGATTCTCCAACTTAATTACATTTGTTAATACTTGGTATATGAGTTAACATCCTTCGAGCAAAAAAAAAAAAAAGTTAACATCCAAGTAAACTTTGCACAGTATCAGGGTTGACAATATATAACCCATACTGAACGACAAGTTATTTTACTTATCGACATAAGATTCGGTAAGGCATCCGGGTACGTTGTCTCTCCTCCATGCATGCATCCATTTTCCGACTTTGTCAACCTGATGGGACCCACTCTTTTGATTCACAATCCGACATGTCTCTCTTTAGTAATACAAAGAGCTCGCCCTACTCATCCTTTACTCATTCCTATAAATATACGTGTGTCTTACATAAACACACCAACCATATTCGAAGTCATTATTCAATACTAGAATAGTATCTCTGATCAGCGCATAGCGTAGTCAATTAATGGCGGATACAAGGATGAGAGCTTTTGCAGATTATCATAAGAAGATGATGAAGAAGAAGAAGGCGGCGGAGACACCGCCCAAGAGAGGGAGCATTAAGCGTCGTATATTTTCTGCTATCTTCAACTTCTTCATTTCCCATATTTTCTCCTCCAGAAACTCTTCAAATTAATCATATATGCTTCCACATTAGTCGTTGGATCACTCTGCTTTTCTCTACTCATATTCATGAATCATTATAGTTCTTGTCATCTTCATTTTCATGTTTAACAGGTTTCATACAAATATATGTATGTAAAATATTATAATTTATATATGCTTGTCTTGTTGTCATATATAATAATTTTGTTGTTCTTTCATGTAATATATTCTGCAACATCTGTATTTCACAGAACACTATAAATTCTAATCGGGTAGCTAGTTGGTGTTGGCTTTATCTCTCAAATTAAAGGTGTTGGTTAAAACAATATTTATCATCCTCGTCAACCTGGATAAGTACATGCTTGATACTTTTGTCTGGAGCTGGCTTTATAAAATATAAATATCTTACTGTATTTATAAAAATGCTGCAAGTCACATCTTTAAACCTTCTTCACAATGACCGGTTTAGAACTATCAATTTAAAGAGCTCCCCCCCCCCTCCCCCAAAAAAAAAAAAAATTAGTGTGAGGTATAAAAACCGTTTTCAACGGACCTAAAGAACTTTTTTTCCCCCCATTAGTGCTTGTAATTACTGGATTTTCATGTTTCCTCTAACTTCTTTCTATCAAGAGCCATGCACCACTCGACCTCAAGATCCTGAGTTCCAAGGACAAGAGGATGAGCTCCCATGAATCATATTTACATCGTACAGTCAATTTTTGTAATGTTTATCCATTTACCTCAATTGTAAAAGTTGGTTTGAGTTATGCTTTCTAAAACAATCTGCATTTCAGATTACCATACTAACAACTTTCAAAAAAAGATATATTCGATAAACATAATTTTCACAAACTAATTAATTATATAAACACACACTAGCTACATCATCATTCCGACATATAACCTTCTGGAGTTATAACAACCATTAATTTTCTCATAGATTAGCATTCCGTTTTGTTTCAGTTATTGGAAAACGATTTCGACAAAGTCGTTGCACATATACGTAGTGCTTACATCAGACCTATGATTTCCGGGGGGGGAATCAGACCTATGATAAGAGTTTACAAATGTTTTTCAAACCAGAAATTAATGCTTACCTAATAAAGTAAGATACTCTTATTTGAAACTCATATCTGATCTTTGTTAACCTAATCCAGTCCGTGGGTGTGTCCGTTTTGGGAAACTCACACTTAATTTCATCATCTATATCTTTGATTAATTATTGGTGAATTGTATAGAAAAGCTATGAATTACATCTTTCACAGCAGCAAAAGTGATATTTTATAATACAAATTAGAATGAAAAAGGGTATGTTTTTATCAATAGACACCACAAAAAATATGAAATTACAGACAAAAGCTATGTATTGAAAAATTCTGTTGGAAAATACTATTTCTGACAGAATATTATAGACATACTTTTTTCCATTGGTAATTACCGATAGAAACTCGGTTGATAATTTGTCCAAAAAATTGCCGACAAATTTACTAATAGAACCATTCCGTCCGTGGCCAGAGAGTTGGTATAGATGGTAAGAGATTTGTTCAAGTCCCAAAGGGATGTGTGTTCGATCCTCATTGCCGTCATTTGACTCATTTTTGGTAAGCGATCTCGTAAGTCCCCATTAAGTCTTAAAGAACCCGGGGCCGTCTTGCTTTTTGAGTGATTGATGTGTTGAACCTCCAAAACATTTTTTTTACCAAAAAAAAGAGAACCATTCCGTCCGGCATCTGTCAGTCAAATTTGTAATATTTTATTATTATGGTATAATAATGTATATAATAAAAAAAATAAGAGTAAAATGTATAATAAACATATAAAATATTTGAATATATAGAAAATTAATATTTAATATATATGATATATTATATTAATAATAAATATTTAAATGAAAAAAATCTATAAAAAACGAAATATATATATGTGTGTGTGTTTAATATTATATGTATTTATATAAATATTATAATTTTTTTAATAGTTATACACACACACGCACACACATATATAATTATGTAAATAAAGAAGGCAAAGTGAAAACACCTCAATTAGTTAAGGTATCACGGTGGACAATATGCACTAACTTGGCAGGCTGGCGGCGAGGTGGCAAGTAAACCAATTTGCCACGAAAATCGTAATATGTCTTCATCACTAATTCTGTTGGTAAATTGAAATTCTATCTGTTATAAGATTTTTTTTTTTTTTTTTTGAGAGAAGCATAACCAATTTTGTGTTTTTTGTGGTACAAATTATATTTAAACTCTAACCTCGTTTGCGTCATAATTGGATTGAATTTCACATTTTATGTTGAATGCAAAAGAGGAAAGTAATGAGATGATCGTAAGTCATGGGTGGATGTTAAATGGAATTGTGTGACGAATAGTCAAACTCTATATGATTCCTCTCCTATTGGCTCGGTGTCGGATCCAACGGGGGCTAGTGTGGCCCCCGCCCCTCAAAACTAAAATTTTAAATTACGCATGTGTGACGTGGGAATGTTATGGCGTGTTTGGAGGTGGGAACACGAGACTTGTAAAACCGTGTTAATCGTAGTGACTTGGCTTCAAGCTTCACATAAACACGCTAACACAGATTGCCTCTATCATTATTATTATTACTATTATTATTATTATTATTATTATTATTATTATTATTATTATTATTACTATCTATTACTACTACTACTACTACTATTATAACAAACCCACCATTAAGCACATTCCCTTCTCCCCTTCTCCGTTCTCTAACTTATTCTTTATTTAAACTAATACAAAATTTTAAGTTTTACCAAATTAAATTTTACCTCCGGTCCTAATTATAAAACATAATTGACTTTGTTTGGTGAGATTAAAAAAGCTAAATTAAGTTACTTAATTATTTTATATGTTGTATATTTTTAGATTATATATTAGTTTATTAGTCAAACTAATTAATTTAAAGAAAAAAATAAAAAAAAAGTACCCTAAAGTAATTTAATTAGCTTCCTTAATTTCTCTAAAAAAGTTAACTATGTCTTATAATTAGGACGGGAGAAAGTAACAGTTTTTTCAATTTTCAGACTCATTTTTCAAAGTCTTCTAGAATTGAAAATAAAGAAATTGATATTGTTTCATTGTAAAAAGATCATGCACTACGTCCTCCAATATAAAAATATCCTATAAATCAATAAGATGAAAATTCGTCGTGATTATCTTAAATTTGGTTCTGTTCCGGTCTGGAACCAGATGTGTAGCCCGATGGGCTAATGCTTTGATATTGGATCAATATACTCCACCAGTACCTCTATGGAGTAGATATACTGGAGGAGTCGGGATCACTGCACACTATAGACCTATTCGCCTTGAGGGGAAGGGGAATGTGTTCATGGGGATGTACGGTGATATAGAAATTACTAGGTTTTAGTTAGAGCGTGTGCACCTTAGTGTCGTGCCCTTGTATTTATAGGGCTTGCTTTGATATCCTAACCGTGTGATCTATCATATCTTATTAATATTAGATAGGATAGATTCTGATCTATCATATCTTTATTAATATTGGATAGGATAGATTCTTCTGGATTGTAGGTGTTCTCGGATATATGATATGGCCTGCGTTGGGCCGTCCACACATATGGGCCGTCTGGCTAGACCGTGACAGTTGCCCCCCAGCTCGGTAGTTCAAGGGTTTGAACTGCCGAGGTGTATCCTGCCCTGGCATTCTTTGTCCGAGGTGAGATACCGAGGTTGATTAGATCCGTCGGCTTCGCATGCTGGATTTTTGATTTGACTGGGCTTGACCTAGGATTGCCACCTAGGGCCTACGTACCCTTTCAAGGGATCAAAGCCCACGTAGTTCGAGGTATTATTAATCCTTTGGCCGGGTGCCTTTAGTGATGGCCTGAACCGGTTCACTACTAACCTCGGCCATGGATGTTACGTTCTCGAGAATCCGAGGTCCGATCTCAAGATCCGAGGTCCCTCATGGAGGTTTGCCGAATCCCTGACATTGTCTGGATTCTTCCATGTCCAAGAAATTTATCCCCTGGGGCCGAGGTATGAGGTAAGGCCAAGAGTCTAGGATGCATTTCCAAGGTTAAGAAACCTTCCGCCTTCACCATCATTGTCCCCTGCCATGTGGCGTCCCTGGATTGGTGGGGGGATTTTAACCGCCCTGCTTCGTCGTCTTTGGATTTCATGCGCATTTAATGCTCTCTGCGCACGTCGCACGTCACCCCAACGAACAGGGTGAGTTTTTCCCTTTCTACCCCTGTCGCTTACACTTTCGACTTACTCTTTCCTCCCTTCTCGCATTACCTGTCATTTCTTCCTCTAACTTTCTCTGTTTAGTTGTTACGATATTTTTGCCGCGGAGAAGCTCTACCTGCTCGTACTCTCAGTTCTTCCTGCATTCTTCTTTATCAGGTACTGTTTCCTTTTCTCCACTTATTTGCTGTGTTGCGACTTTGATGGTTTTGATTGCTTATTCCTGTTTTTCCTTCTGCGACCATTTCTGTTTCGCCCCCTTTTTCTGGTTTTCGGTCTGGTTTTGCTTCGGGCAGTTCCAGCAATTGGTCTTGGGTCGTTATGGGTGTCTAAGTTTTTTCCCTTAGGTGTTTTCCCCCTTTACGGTTTGCATACCCCCTTTGGCTCCTCCTGCGTCTCATCGTCCCTTTTATGCATGTTCTAGGTTTCCCTTCTCTGTTTTTGATGGGTAGGAATAAACCTTCGTCATCTTCAGAAGAGGAAGAAGAAGCGATACGCTCTCGTTTTCCAAAGGCCGCCATCGGGCACTTTGGGTTCTCCTTTACTCGAGAACGTTAGATCTAGTACTCGCTCATGGTGCTTCACATGGGGGGAGTGCCGGGAGGTCGCGTTCGAATTGGTCTAGGGGCCCAAGTGTTCGTCCTGCCCTGAGTGGGTTGCCTAACCCTGTAAGTCGAGATGTACTCGAAGGCATCCCGATCGCACCTATTAACTTACATGAGCCAACTCTAAGCACCAGGGTCAAATCTATGCCCGAGGGATACCTCGGCCCATGTTGGGACTGTCTTGCCGACAGTTCGTATTTCATAGCGAACGGGTGGGATTCCCTGGCGGACACTACCCTCGGCACCTGCCAACATAGGTCTAGGGCACCTTCTACCGGACTTCATTTTTCTTCTCAAAATATATTGCATACGCCAGGTACTCCCTTCAACAACTAATTTATGCCTTTCTTTTCCTTTTATTTTTAGGTCTGAATGGAGTCATCCTCTTCTCAAATTAGTGGCCGGTCTGACCTTGAGGAGGCAGATTCCTCTGTTCCTTCCACCGCCCTCCTCCAGCGATTCCCTGGGTCACATACGAAGCACTCACTACGCGATCCTTAATGACCGTAGCCGAGATTAGTCGGATGAAGCTTGGGGAGTTCGAGGGTTGTTTACTGAGCCCTCCTAATGCTGATGAGCCCGTTTGCTCATCTAGGGCGGCCGGGTGTACTAACTTCTTTTTCTTTTATAAAGCTTATATATCCCGGCTCGGTATTCGCTTCCCGTTTACAGAGTTTCAAATATCTTGCATGGACTATCTTCATCTGGCCCCCTCGCAACTTCATCCTAATGGTTGGGCGTACATTGTGGCTTTTGAGAGGTTATGCAATTCTTTTAAAAACCCCATTCCTTGCACGCCCGCCCTCTTTTTTTACTTCTTCTGTCCTTTTACCCCTCGTTCTGGTAAGGAAGTGGATAAATTGAAGGGGCTTACTTCCCTTCGAAGTGATCCTGACCGGAAGGTCTTGAGTGCTTTCTCAGATTCTTTCAAGCACTTCAAGAACATCTTTTTTAAGGTTGTAGCCAAACCCGGGCAAAGGCCCTGGTTTTTGAAAGGGGCCGAGGGGGATGGAGTGGAGTGGAAGTTTCCGTTGTATTGGACGTATGATCACCACAAATGGCCTCTTCCTCGTACCAAGTTGAACCAGACAATCTTCCCGCCGAGGAGGTTGTTTTTGTAGACCGGCTGGTGTCGTATTTTACTACATACGGAAGCCGGAGCGCGGCTTACTTTATTTCTGGTCCCGGCTCCAAGTCGGGATATGTTATTTGTATGGATTTTGTATATACCCTGCTTTAACCTTTTTTCCTTTCCTATTGTATGTGATGACTAACCATTTTCCTTATCTTCTTACTGTAGATCAAGCTATGGAGCCACTACCTCGCTATCTCACCCATGCGAAGCAAGATCAGAAGAAGAGGTAGGCCCCGGAGTCGTGCAAGTCCAAAACTATAGCCGACGCCTTGGCGAAGAAAAATAAACTGAAAGAGACCCCTTCGGAATCAGTAGATGTCCTGCATTCCGGACCCTCTGTCAGTTCTTCCCCAGCTGGGACGACCTTGCCCCCCGCTGTGACTAAAACTATGGCTGCGCCTTCTTCCTCGATCCTTCCGCCCCCTCCTCTGCATCCAAAGCTGCCTCGTGGGCTTACTTGGAGTAAAGGGTGGACCGACGAACTGGCGGTTTCTCTCCTCCCGCCTCGACGTTATACAGATGCCGTGGCTCTCACCGATATTGATGAGGCCGAGCTTTGGGATATCCGTAAGGCTACCCCGAAATCCGTCGGGTTGGTGCAGCGTTCGAAATAGTCAAAAGGAATTATGTTAACGCCGCGCCGCTCTGAACAAGGTTCAGTAGGAGAGGGATAGCGCTGTTGAGGCCCAGAAGAAGGTCGAGGAAGCTCTTGAGGCAGCCGAAGTATTGAAAAGAAGGTTGAGGATGCTCTGCCCGAGATAGAGGCTGAGAAGAGCAAGCTCTCTGAGGAGCTCCATATGACCCGAGAGGCCCTTGACCGAGCTAACGAAGAGCTGGTCAGTTTACAAAAAGCCCACGCACAGGACATCGACTCGCTTCGGGTGGGTGCAATCGCAGCGTGGGGACTCGTGAGGGAATTGGGCGAGGCCGGGCGGCCCTTGCGAGTCTCGTAAAGCTTATGCGACGCTTCGATACGGTTCGAGACGGCCAGGATGCTTTTACAATGGCCCCGGCACAAATCCACCCACTTGAACCCTAATGTCTCGCCGAACATTGAGGGATTTCACCATCTCGGCATATATCCGGGCGATAAGCTCATTCCCCCTCCCCGCTTCTCCCGAGGTGACTTCGATCCCTTCTTGATGACGGAGATCAAGTTGGCGATGGGGAGGAGCACTCTCCACCGACATCCCTACGCGAGGAGCCTTCCAAGCCCCCCGCTCCGGATGCTTAGTTTCTCGCTTTCGTTTATCTTCTTTGGGCGTTAATGCCCTTTGTTTGTAATTGTTGGATGTTGCCGCTATGGTTCGGCTTATTAATTAACTTATTTTGTTTGATTGAGCATCGTATAAATGCTAACCTTTTTTTTTGACCGGGCCAGGGTCGTTATGCGCTTCTGCGTTTATCGTCCGTACTTGCCATCCGGGAAGTTTGGTAGGGTTTTCTTAGTTAACCACAAAAGGGTGTTTATTTAACGCACTACCGAGTTCCGGCTCCCTTGTCCGGGTTCAATCGCCAAGATAAGGGCAAAATGTCACATGTTCGGCCGAATTATCCTAACTCCAAGCCAAACATTTGGACCTGATCAGGGTCGGCATGACAAGTCATCTTCTTATCAAGGAGCGAGCGTTGACGCATCAATTTTGTGAAGACCTTTACAGGTGGGTTCACATTGCTCGAAACCAAGGCTCATCGGCCCTAGTGTCGCCCATCTAGATGTGTTAATTAAAAACCGGGTTCTCGAGACCGCGGTGTAACCGGTATGTGGACCTCGGTGTAAAAACTTAAGTTATAAACAAAGACGCACTTTGAATAAGAACTCCGACGGGTTCCTTCCTTAAGATAAAACTTCAAAGAGTTGAAGGTGTCAATGGAAAACAAACCAAATATAAACGACATAAATTTAAATAAGGAAAAATGAAACAAGTTCCATCATGGACGACATCCGAACCGAGGTCTAGCTATAGTAAACCCTCAGCTTGTCGGCATTCCAGGTCCTTTTGATGGGCTTCCTTCCTAGGGTTTCTAGTATATACGCCCCATTGCTCAGTTTTTCCTTTACGCGGTACGGACCTTCCCAATTTGCTGCCAGCTTGCCATCTCGGGCATTTTTGTTCCCAATATCTGCGCGTCGAAGTACTAGGTTGCCCCTGTTGAAGGAGCGGGGTCTTACTTTCCGATTGTACTTTGCCGCGATGAGTTGCTTAGCAGCTAGCTCCTTGCAATGCGCCCTGACTCTGATTTCGTCTATTAAGTCCAGCTCGGTCCTCAACGCATCCTCGTTCGATTCGCCTCCCGCCTGGATTACATTGGCCTTCCTCTATGACGGAAGTCCAATCTCGACCGGATCATCGCCGCATCCATAAGTCAACCCGAAGGGGGTTTCCGGGTTGAAGTCTCGCACACCGGTCCTATATCCCCATAGTACGCTGTAGAGCTGTTTGACCCAGTTGGACTCTGCTTCTTGCATCCGCTTCCTCAGGCCGTCTAAGACGACTTTGTTAGCTGCCTCGGCCTGGCCATTTGATTGTGGATGTTCTACCAAGGCTAAGTGCTGTACAATATCCAGATCCGAGACCATAGTCTGGAATCCTTTGTCTATAAATTGGGTCCTGTTGTCCGTAACTATTTCAGCAGGAATTCCAAATCGAGAGACAATATTATGTCGAAAAAACCTTTGAATCCGTGCCGAGGTGATCGAGGTTAAAGGCTCGGCCTCGATCCATTTAGTGAAGTAATCTACTGCCATGATGAGCCACCTAAACTGCCCCAGGGCGGCCTTAAGAGATCCATTCCCCATTTATAGAAAGGCCAAGGAGCCGAGATGTCGCATAATTCTGATGGCGGAGGCCAAATAACCTTGGCATGTTTCTGGCAACTCTCGCACCTTTTGACTGCTTCCATGGCGTCCATCTTCATTGTTGGCCAGTAATATCCAGACGCAAAGCTTTCCCGGCCGCCTTGCCCCCATGTGATGGCCGTTCACACCCCGATGTACTTCGGTTAACACATACCTGGCCTCGGATGAATCCACACATCTTATCATTGGAGAATGTATACCTTTCCGGTATAGTTGGTCATCCATCATCGTATAGACCGCGGCTTCTCGTATTAACTTCTTTGACTCAACTGAATCCGTTGGTATAATCCCTCTTTCGAGGTAATCTTCAATCGGTTTCCTCCAATCCGTGGCAGCCGATATCGTCATGACGCAACTAGGCTCGGTCATATTTTGCTGGATGACGGTTCGGAGGATTCCGGGGCCCTTGGTACTGGCGAGTTTCAACAGGATATCGGCTCGGGTGTTTTATTCTCTTGGGATGTGGGTGATTACGACCTCGTCAAATTCAGAGATCACCTCTTTTACTTTATTGAGATACTTAGCCAATAACGGACCTTTTGTCTGGTAAGTGCCTTCTATCTGTGCGGCTACAAGCTGTGAGTCGGTGAAAACCCTTACTCTCTCCGCTCTATGTTCTCGGGCTTGCAATAATCCAGCCAGTAGAGCTTCATATTCGGCCTGGTTATTAGAGGTTGGGAACTTCAGTTGGAGGGAATGTTCAATGGCGACACCTTCCGGGCTTTCAATTATGACTCCGGCTCCACTTCCCTTTGCATTTGAAGAACCATCCACATATACCTTCCATACTTTACTTTGAACGTCATCGGCTCTGTCCGTCACGGTGAGTTCTCTGACGAAATCTGCCAACGCTTGGGATTTGACCGCGTGTCGGGCCTCGTAGGTGATATCGAACTCGGATAGCTGGACTGCCCAACTGGTCATTCTTCCTGCCAGGTCTAGGTTGATGTAATACCTGCCGGAGCGGCAGGCTTGTTCGGACTATGATACGGTGCCCCTGGAAGTAAGGTCTTAATCTTCTTGCCGAGATAAGCAAGGCAAATGCCACTTTTTCTAACTTCTGATATCGAACTTCCGAGCTTTGTAACGCCTTACTCACAAAATAGACCGGGGATTGCCCGGCCTCAGTTTCTCGTACTAGCGCCGCGCTCACTGCTTCTTCCCCCACTGATAAATATAAAAACAAAGACTCTCCCGATTAGGTTTTGATAGAACAAGGGGTCGCCAAACGAGTTTGATCTTTTCAAACGCCGCTCACATTCCCCGTTCCATCCTCCTTGTGTTTCCTTCTTTAGCAACCTAAAAAATGGGAGCGCGTTCTCGGTAGATCGCGGTAGAAACCTGGTTAGCGCGGCGAGTCGGCCGGTTAGCTGCTGTACTTCCTTCTTCGTCCTCGGCTGCTGCATGTCGAGGACGGCCTTGCACTTATCCGGATTGGCTTCGATTCCTCGGTTTGTTAACATAAAACCCAGGAACTTCCCGGCCGGGACTCCAAAAGCACATTTGGCCGGGTTCAAACGAATCTGAAACCTTCTCAACTTTTCAAATGTATGCTCGAGGTCACGGACATGGTTTTGTGGGTCCTTTGACTTCACGATCATATCATCAATGTAGACCTCAATGTTTCGCCCAATCTGATCAGTGAACACATTGTTCATCATCCGTTGATAAGTTGCTCCAGCATTTTTTAGACCAAAGGGCATCACGTTATAGCAGTAGTTGGCCTTGTCGGTCATAAAAGCTGTCTTCTCTTGATCACTCGGATGCATAGGTATTTGATTGTACCACTAGTATGCGTCCATGAAGGATAACAATTGAAAGCCCGACGAGTTATCGACCAACTGATCGATGTTAGGTATCAGGTATGAATCTTTTGGACATGCTTTATTCAAATTTGTATAATCCGTGCATACTCTCCATTTTCCGCTTGGCTTTTTTACCATAACTATGTTAGACAGCCATGTAGTGTATTGTATCTCCCTGATGAACCCGGCTTCCAAGAGCTCCTCGACGTGCTGCTCCAAAGCCTTTCGCCTATCGGCCCCGATATTTCTCTTTTTCTGTGCCACCGGTTTGGACCCTTGCTGGATGGCCAGCCTATGACAGCAAAAATTAGGATTGATGCCTGAGACCTCAGATGACGTCCATGCGAATACATCCTGGTTCTGTCTTAAGAATTTGACCAATCTATCTTTTAAATCCGGGTCCATTGCCCTTTCGATCTTTGTTGTCTTAGCTGGATTTCCTCCGAGGATGAGCTCTTCCAACTCCCCTTCTGGTTCTGGGCGTGGGATTTCGGGCTCATCCCTGAGGTCGAGCTCTACCATGCTGACGGGTCGTCCGTCTCTTCGCTGGTTTTCGAGATTCAGGATTCGTTCGTTTCTTGGAATCTGAAGTGGGGACGATGGTCGCCCTTCTCCTGCTCGGATTGTCTCGAAGTAACATTGACGTGACTCCTTCTGATCTCCCTTAACAACCACGACTTTATTCTTGTTGTTTACCATCTTCAACCTCTGGTGCTTCGTGGATACTATCATATCCCAACTATGAATCGTTGGTCGGCCGAGTATGACGTTATACAGGGAAGGGAAATCAGCGACTATGAACCTTACCCGTTCAGATTTGAAAGCCTCCCTGGTTCCCACGGTGAGTCTTAGGTCGACATATCCTTTGGGAGGTGAATGTTCCCCGTTGAAGCCTATAAGGGTTGTCTTGCACGGTTTTAAATCCTTTTAGTCCATATTCATCCTTTTATAAGCATCCCAGCTAATAATGTCTGCCGAGCTCCCTGCATCGACAAAAACCCTTTTTACGAGGCACTGAGCCACGGTGGCTGTAATAACTAATCCGTCCTGGTGTCCCGGCCACGTCTTTTAGTTCTTCAAAGAGTAAAGACTAATGGGGGTGGTGTCGGTCTGATTGATCGTCTTTAAACTTTGGGATATCCCGACGTAAAGTACTTCCCTCAAATATTTCTTGCGCCGGGCCGATCGTATCTCCTCCCCCCCAAAACCTCCACCGACTACGTTACGGTGGAATTGAGCTTCCGGGAACTCATCTTCCTCGACGACCGACTCCGACGCTTCTAATCTTTCTTCCCGCTTTTGTCTGGACTCCTACTTCGGCCTCCTTGTTGGCGTTTGGGACCCTTACGCCCTTGAGTTTGAATTAGGTATTGGCGTAGCTTGCCTTCTCTGATGAATCGCTCGATGGCATCCCGGAGTTCAAAGCATTGATCCGTGGTATGCCCCGGCCAATCATGAAACTCACAAAACTTCGACTGATCGGTCGAGAATCGAACCCTAGGAGGACGGGGTCGATTCAATTTCTTCATCTCGGTTTGGGCCACCTCCTTCCAAATCTGGGATCGGGAGGCGTTTAGAGGGGTATACTTTTTATATCTTCCTTTCGCCTCAAGCCGTCCTTCCTGATTGCGGCCGTCTCGGTTCCAGGTTCGTTGGAGGCCTTCTCCCCTTGACTTACGCGGTTGGCCTTTCTACTCTGGTGATATATTTCCTCGTTTCTCCGACCTGACCGCGTTAGCTATCTCCATCTGTTCTACGTCCAAATATTGCTTAGCTCGGGTGTGGAATTCAGTGAGCGTGTGGACTTGATTCTTAAAGATATTCTTAGCTAATCGGGCCGAGGGGTCCAGGCCATCTACGATGCAGTGTACGTGGACATCATCAGGAAGCGAGCGAACTTGCAATGCTACTTCTTTGAATCGGTCTAGGTATTTCTGGAGGGTCTCCCCCTTTCTCTGCTTGATTTTGCTCAACGTAAATTGAGATTTCGGTTGCTTTTTACTAGTCGCGAAATTCAACTCGAATTTCCGACCGAGTTCTTCAAAGTTGTGGATCGAATCGCAGGTAAGGTATGAAACCACCTCTGGGCCGGTCCGGTAAGCGTTGCAGCAAAAATTCTTGATATGACCGGGCCTTTGATTAAACAGACAAACATTCCGAGCTCGAATGTGTCGAGATGTGTACGTGGGTCCTGGGTCCTGGGTCCCGTCATATTTAAGGAGATGCGTCAAATCCAGCTTCTTTGGATACAGGGCAGTGGCAATTTCTTCAGAAAAGGGGCCTCGGTTGAGGTCAGTCAAATATTTTATCTTATATTCTTCGGGAGACCCCCTAGACCGAGGTTCCTTCCTCCTATCACGGTCTCGGTCTTGCGTGATTTTTTTCTAAGCGTATCCTTTTTGCTTCTGATGGTGAAGGACGAGTCCGTGCTTGAACTGTCCCGCGAGAAACTCGGACTTTATCCCGCGTTCTTGCCTCGGACGTTTACCGTGGGGACGATCGCTTGTATCGAGGATTCCGTTTCCGTCTTTCCCGCGGTCTCCTTGCTCTCGGTTTCCGATTAACAACTCGAATTTGTTAAACCGGTCCTCCATTATCTCGCCGCATAATTCCGAGCTCTTCTTGGCGCTCGGAGGTTAGAGCGCTTCTCGTTATTCTCCATGCGTCTCGCACTGATTCCTGCGTTTTCGCAAGAGGACGACATCGGGTTTCGGAACGAAACCTCCGTAGTAGCCGCATTATTAGTTTTGGGAACTATCGGAGGGGAGGATGCCGTATCCGAGACGTTCCCCTCCTGGGCTACCGCTGGTGGCTGTTGAGCATGGTTATTCTGAGTACCCTCAACCTGTTGTGGATTTGCAGGTTGAGTGTTCCGACTGCAACTTCTTGTGTTTGCCATCGGTGGTCACGGGGATCAAAATTTACGGTCCCCACGGTCGGTGCCAATGTTCCGGTCTGGAACCAGATGTGTAGCCCGATGGGCTAATGCTTTGATATTTGATCAATATACTCCACCAGTACCTCTATGGAGTAGATATACTGGAGGAGTCGGGATCACTGCACACTATAGACCTATTCGCCTTGAGGGGGAAGGGGAATGTGTCCAAAGGGGGATGTGCACGGTGATATAGAAATTACTAGGTTTTAGTTAGAGCGTGTGCACCTTAGTGTCGTGCCCTTGTATTTATAGGGCTTGCTTTGATATCCTAACCATGTGATCTATCATATCTTATTAATATTAGATAGGATAGATTCTGATCTATCATATCCCATATTAAAGCAATCTAGGGGAGTGACCCCGAAGGATCTGAGGGGAAAGGGAGAATGGGAAACAGAGAAGTAGAGAAAGCGATAACGAAATCAAAACATAAATAAAGAACTGGAAGTAAACGTGCTAAAGAGAAAGAAAGAAATTAAAGCAGATCGGTAGTAAACTACGCTGATCTAGTTCATAAACAGAGAGAAGAGTAAAGAAGAGATGCAGATGCAGAAAGACATAACGAAAGCACAAGTTTATTCAAATCATAAAAACTTACAGGAAAGCGAAAGCCGAAAGAAAGCTTAAAAGAGAGAGAAAGGGAAAGAGTGTAGAGAGAAGCGCGAGAGGATGATAGAAGGCGAGAGAGAATGGGTAGAGAGAAGGTAGAGAGATGGTTCGCCGATCGTAACACGCTCCAAACCGAAAGGGCTTCACTTTTAAAACAGATTCGGATCAATGTTTGAACAGTTCGGTTGATGACCGGTATCGTTGATTTATAATGTATTTAGCTACAGTATATACCGTAACTAACTACAATGATCTAGCAATTACAATATTTAGTGTTACATCAAAAGGAAAAACACCTAATACTATAATGCAGATCAAGATTTTATACAGTTTTATACATGGAAGTTACAGTTTGGTATCTTCCGTCAAAAAATGCTGCAAGTTATTCTTCGCCCAAATTGACGACGAAATCTTCATCTTCATCATCACTTTGGTCTGGATTTCCTTCTGTTGAAGTACTAGCCTGATTTATGGTTGCAACCGCTCCTGTTGTTGGAATTGTTTAAGCGGGAGAGAGAGTTGTTTAAAGTATTCTTGTTCATCTCCTAAAATGCAAGTAAGGTTTGTGCATGGGATTTTTGGTTCAAAAACCGGCTTTGATCCGTTGCACAAAGATGACGAGGATTTTGTTTGAACCAGAGATCTACCGCTTTAGAGTTCACCTTTGATTGGTCAAATTTTGCCCACCATCCGACAAAAGGTCATTCGTTGAAGGAATGGTAAAACAAGACCTTTTTATCATTATGAGAAAAGCCGTATTGCCAAGAAAAAAATCCAGGATACAGACTAATTTGGAAAAGTAATGAAGATCAATTGGAAAAGGATCTCCATTATGGTTATATTTTGTTTTAAAAAGAGACAATGTTTGTTTGAATGATGAAGGGAGGATTTCGGGTATAGGTCCGAAAAAATCCCACCATTGTTTAAACCATTGAGGAAAGTTATACTTGGTGTTTTTCTTAAAATAAAGAAACCAAGTATGTTTAAAAATTTTATTTTGATCATAAAAGATATTATACCAGGCCTCACAATAATCCCGCAAATTATATCCTCTAGGATCATAATCAATTTTGAAAGAGACATTTTTATGTAAATCTTGTCCCCATTGGGACGGTGTGAGAACTTTCAAAATCTGGAGAGTAGAATGAGTAATAAAAGTTCCTTCTTTATCTTCTTTTCGAGATAACTCGATAGATTCAGAATCAACTAGTATTAACTCATAGAATTCTCTTGTTTTTTGTAAACCGGTAGGAATAAAATGAAATCCCGAAGGGAAGACTTTTAAAGCTACCTGGTTGGGGGTTTGGAAGAAAAACTCAGGTTCAATTTGCAGGATATTTTTGACCTTATCCAGTTTGGGAATGTAAGGTGTATCCATTGGGTTAATAGCCGAAGAGACTACTAATTGTTTAGTAACCTGAGGAGGTTTTTTCTGGGCAAGTTGGAGATTAAATTCAGCATTTGCTAAATCGTACTCCTTTTTACTGATTGCCTGTGAAGAAGAGGCAAGGATAGATAAAGCAAGTGCTCTATCATAATCAAGGGCTTGGGTTTTATCATCTTTTTGTACTAATACTTCCCCTAAGTTTTTGTAGGAGGTTTCTTAGCATATGATTCAACCGTTTTTTGTCGGGTTTGGTGGAGGTGAGTCTTTGGGTTGAAGACTCAATTTGGGTTATAGGGGTCGAAGACCCCGATTTGGTTTGTGATCGTGTCCGCAATCGTGGTTCCCGTGTTTGGAAAGTTGATTGGCCGGAAGACGATCCTGGGGTTGGTAGCAAAGACCCTTGAGTTTGAGGAGCCTTCTTTGTTTTAGGAGTTGTTTGATGATCTCCTTCAGATCTTCTTCAGAGACCGGACTTTGAGCATCTTGAAAGATGCGTTGTTTATGATCCTCTTCTTGGAGGGGTTGCTTATTTCTTTGTTCGTCACCTGGTTTTTTCTTTCTGGTCATTTTCTAGAGAAGGAAAAAGGGTTATGGTTTAGAGGACTCTCAACCTAAGAACTACCCCTGTAGAAACTCACGGTAAGAAAATCGGGGAGAGAATTGGAAGTGCCTTCAATGAATTCAATATCAAAATCAAAAGCACTCAAAATTGCTTGCCAACTAGCGAAAATTTGTTTTGATGCAAGGTTTTTAACATCTTTTTGTAAAACATCTTTTGCAGATTTACAATCAATGCGAACTAAAAACCTTTGATTTAGAAGATCGCTTGAAATTTTGAAACACACAAAACAATAGCCAAAATTTCCTTTTTTATTGTGGAATAATTCTGTCAAGCGGGATTCCAATGTTTAGACGTAAAAGAAATAATTTGTTCTTTATCGTCAAATCGTTGTTTGAGGATACCTCCATATCCTAATTCAGAAGCGTCAGTTTGGACGATTTTGAAAGTTGAAGGAATGGGAAGGTTAAGACATGGAAGTTCTTTAACTTTGTTGTTTGATTTGTTTGACAATATTAGTATGGATGTCGTCCAAGGAGGAGGATTTTTGTTTAGTCTTTGATGAAGAGGTTTTAGAAAGTTGCTAAGTTGAGGAATAAACTCGGCTACATAATTTAAACAACCCAAAAATCGTTGGAGTTGGTTTTTATCCAAAATTTGATCGAAATTTATTTGCAAACCGAATTGCACGTTCAATTGGAGTTATGGTTCCTTGGTAAATCCAAAGTGGCCCAAAAAGCGTACTTTTAATTGGAAGAGACTGATTTTGGGTTTGGAGACCACTAAACCATTTATTTCTCAGCGGTTCGAATGAATTTTAAAACATGTTTAAAGTGTTCTTCCAATGAGTTTGAAAAGATAAGAACATCATCAATATAGACGATAATATATTGACCTTGATCATTAAAGATCTCGTTCATAATCCTTTGAAATTCGAAGGGCATTTTTTAAACCAAAAGGCATAACATTCCATTCATACGACCAAATGGAACAAGTAAAAGCGCTTTATACCTATCTTTTTCGAGATTTGGATATGCCAAAATCCAGATTTCATATCAAATTTAGAAAAGATTTTTGCGGAATGTAAATGTTTTAGTAAATCAGCCTTGTTTGGAATTGGATAACGAATCCATTGCAAAGCTTCGTTAAGAGGTTTGTAATTAATGACCGACGAGGCGTTCCACGTTCGATTTCAGCATTTTTGTTAACGTAGAAAGCGGCGCAAGACCAAGGACTACGGCTTTTTCTAATGAGTTTTTTGTCAAGAAGATCTTGTATTTCTTTTTTACAAGTTTCAAGAAGTTCTTGGCTCATTTGGATAGGTCGGGCTTTTGTAGGAATATGTTTCTCAGAAAAGTTTGGTTCGTAAGGAAGATCAACCGTATGTTGCTTTCGACTCCAAAAAGCGTTGGGTAAATCAGCACAAACCGTTTTATGAATTTTGTCAAGACAAGCGTGGATCTTTTGTTGGACAAAAGGTTGGTTGAGCTGTTGCTCAATTCGTTTGAATTGGATTTCGTCCTTAAGAAAGTTGATATGGTTTTCTTTGAGAAAGATGGGATTTAATTCTCTAATTTTTGGTTTTTGAGAAAAAGGAAATAAAATTGTTTTTCCCAAATGTTGTTTTGTAATACCATCGATTGAGTTCCATAAGGCATTAATATGGTAGCAAAAGGTGCACCAAGAATAATTGGTGATCCCATTTGTTTCATAAGAATGAATGGAACTTTAACCCGCCAAAATTTGTCATTTTGAACAATAACATTTGAAAGTTTGTATTGAATGATATTGGTTCTGTGGTAAATGAACTAAATCTTTCAATTGTTTTCTCAAAATATTTGGTAGGAACCAAGCCTTCTAAAATACGCTTAGCCTGGGCTCCAAAGATCAAACAAAACAAAGTTGTTCAAAAACAAGATCTTTGATAATAATTTTTACTTTAATGTAAAATTTTTGGGTAAAACATTTTGAAATTACATTTTGAAATGGTGTTTCTAAAATTGGTGTTTCTAAAGAATTATCATCCTCATCTTCTTTTTCTAAAACTTGATCAACAATCTCTTTTGGAGAAATCTTTAAAGAGGAAAGAAATTCTTGGATTTGAAAAAGTGCAGACTCATGAGTATCACGAGAAGTTTTAAGATTTTGGATTTCAATTTTGAGATTATTAACCTCGCTTTGAGATCGGGAAGAGTAAATGGGGTTAACAGAACGTTTAAATCTTTCCATAGTTTTGGTTAGGTCATAATTATTCTGAAAAGCCAAAAGTTTGGAAGTATGGGGAGTAGAATAAGAAGAGGAAGATGGAGGTTGTGAAAGAATATCTTTGAGTTTTGAAAGATACTCACCTTTGTCACAATCTGGAAGTTTGGTGATGACATCAAGAAGCGAGATCTTGCTCTTTCGTGATGACGTTTATTTGAGGAAAATCATCATCGATGTTGAATTGAATTCATCATCTTGGATTTGGTTTATGTCATCTCGAAGAACAAAGTAGCTTTCATCATCTTCGATCCAGAAGTTGTTTCTAGAAGCAAATTATTAATTTGGCTGCGAAGAGATTCTTCAAGAGTAATTTCATTGATTTTTCTGGACACACGATAGTATTTGGCATAATGACCAGTTTTACCACATTTGAAGCAAGTAGCATTATCTCTATTTTGAAAGTCTTTTGTAAATTTGTTTTGTTTAGGTTTAGATCTAAAATTGGAACGAAAATTCCGTTTGTATTTCTTTTGGGGATTGTGAAGATCATTGTGGGGATTTTGAAAATCATTCTTATAAGGACGTTTTGAATAACGAAAATACTTATTTTTTGAAAAAGAGTTTGGAAATTGAGAAGATTTATGAGTCTTCTGTCTAGGTTTTGAACAAGAAGGAAGACCAAATTGTTCACAAAAGGATCCCAATTCTTTTTGTTAATACCCTTTTCTTTGGCAAGGCGATGTTTGATTCCATCATCTTGACATTTTTAAAGCGCTTTTTCGAACATAGGAAATCGCTTCTCCATACGTCGGGCTTTCATAAGGAATGTTGCCATTATTCAAATTTCGAAGCTTATCTCTAACTTTATCACCAAAAGATTTTGGTAATCCAAATAGAAATTTTTCTTTCCAAAAACCCTGGTTGGCATCATCTCTTGTGAGAACTTGAGTCATGAAGGTATCTTTATACCACCTAAAATCAGACAGTGTCCGACATTTGATGTTAGAAAGAAGTTCAGAAGAGCGATCTTTCAAGATATCTGGATCACCAATAAAATGTTTAATAAGTGTAAAAATAAGGGTATTTACAGAATCTGGAATAGGTTCATCGTTATGAAGAATAGGGGTTCCATCGATTCACCATAATAGAAGAAAAAATGTTAGTTTTTTCACTAGAGACAGATAATAATCCCACCAACCTTTTAATTGTCCAAGAAACCGTAGACTAAAAGAGTAGTTATCTCATTATCTCGAATAATCTTTTGAAGTATGATAAGCGGTGCTTACCATTGTCATTTGTTGAAAAATTTGAATAATATTAGTCTCACTCGACCATCTATATTCCATTCATAGATGTCGTTTGAGTTAAAAGACTTAAAAGTTTGATCATGTCTTTCCTCGCTTAAGATATCCAAAGGACTGGCCCTAGGATAATATAACTTTGAAGATTTTGGTAAAACAGGAGGAAGAAGGTTTTTTCCAATTTTGATGATTGATTTGGAAATCGACTCGGAATCAGAATTTTTTCTAAATTCATAAGAGGTTTATTTGAAGAAGATGATTCTCAAGGAGTTTCGTGAACAACTTTACGTTGTAGTTCGTAAAAGGGTTTTAGGATCATCAACTTGCTTTAAACGTTGGTTAGCTTGTTGCACGATACTCGTGTTATTTTTGCTTTGTAAACTTAGCTTAATTTTTGGATCAAGTCGGAAAGGTTTAAACAAAGGCGGAGGGGCCTTAGAAGTAGTTTGAGAAGAAGAAGAAGAAATAACATGATCTCCAAGGATTTGAAGATACCGATTTGTATAGTTATTTTGTTCAATAAGATTTATAATATCTCTAGCGTTAGGAGGCTCTTCGAGGTTCGATTTTGAAAGGAGAAGCCAAAACAGATGTTGTTTACGTCTACAAGACCAGGAATTTGATATGACCCTTTTGGTGGAAGTTTTGAAGAAATAACTTGTTTGTCGAAAATTTTCCACTCTTTTTTGGTCATATTTATAGATTGTTGAAATGGATATTCTATTTCCGTTGTGAAGCGTAGGCTTCGAACCAATCAAAAAATGGAATATGGATTTCATGCTTTTCAAGGAAACTGTAAAACATCTCTTGGATCTCGTGTTCGCAAAGATCCTTTGAATTGTCCTAAAAACCGCTTTCTTTGCAAAGTATTTTGTTCTCGAGTAGAATTCCTTTTGCAAACTTTGTTTATTAATTTCAAAATGATGCTCAAGAGCACTAATAGATCGAGGCTCACCTAATTCTCGTGTAAGACATTGAAGCTACAGAATCTAGATCATCCTCTTTTTGGTAGTTTGCATGAGAAATTGTACCAGAATTATCAATTCCTTGCATTGTTACATTAGACTTACCTTGTTCTGGTTGAGGAGGTGGAACATGAGAAGGCGGTTGAAGAGGAGGTGGTAAATGAATAACCGGTGGTGGTGAAGGGGTAGGTCTTTCATAGGAAAGCCTTGGGAGATTGGGGATGGGTGATCTAAAATCTTCATATCTTGAAGACATAGATCCAGAAGAAGAGGAGTTTGATCCTTTAGACCTGTCGAAGGAAAGATGGACAAAGTGCGAATGAGTTTGTGTGATCCTGGTTATGTGTGAAGTGAGTTTTGGTGTGGCTTGTACAGCTTTTTCCATAACCCAAGTTTCGGGAGATGAACATCCTTCCAAAGGATTGTTCGAGGAATTGTGATATTTGTGTTTGTAGGATCGAAGAAAGACAATAGTTTGTCCATTATCTACCGGTTGTTGAAGAAGAGAAGAAGTCAAGAATTAGAGACCTTATACTTGAATCCTATACATTAGGGTGACAGGAATAGATCCGAGGTTTCATTGAAAATCCACCGAATGAAAGATTCAGCTTCAAGGCTTCAAGAACATTTTTATCGTTTAAATCAATAGTTTGGGTAGGATAACAATTGAAATAAACTGACCGTTATGGAGGCCAAATTCGGCGGCTGCGAGAAGGGAATCTTCAAAAACATAGTGACGATTATCGCGAGACAAGCGAGACCGAAAATGTTTAACCCTTTACGCACAAGAGGTTTAAGCGCAATTTGAACACATCCAATATGTATGAAATTGTACTTTTCTTTATGTTTTGAAATGGAGTTAGGGGAAAGAAGAAAAAATTCTTCTTTTTCAGGAGGAATAGGAATTGATTCTTCAACAGTCTTGATTATGTAATCACTGAAAAACCATTTCTTATTCTTTTGAAAAAGAGTTTTGTGGTCAATTTGGGAAGTGTCCAATTATCAACAGTTTGGTTGATATTATTAAACTGGATTTCTTCATTAAAAATGTTATG
This sequence comes from Acacia melanoxylon, assembly GCA_019022615.1. Taxonomy (NCBI): domain Eukaryota; kingdom Viridiplantae; phylum Streptophyta; class Magnoliopsida; order Fabales; family Fabaceae; genus Acacia; species Acacia melanoxylon. Next base: position 3,284,183 of record JAFJYJ010000051.1, on the reverse strand, counting down.
GGAAGAGGACTTTGAATCCTCATGATTTAAAGAAGAATTTATGAGTGAACGAGGAGAGGAAGAAAAAGAAGTTGCGGAAGTAGAAGAACGTTTATGAAAACCGCGAAATAACGAAGACATAATTAAAAAGGCAACAGAAATAAAATGACTGGTAAAATAAACAGCAGAAAAATAACAGAGAGTAAAAAGCAAGAGTAAACAGCAGAAGAATAAAAACGAGATAAACAATAATTGTAAATCTCCCTTCAATTAGTATCATTACCTTTAGGTAAAATAGGGGTATATTAATTAAATATTTACTACAATTTACCAATCAAAATATTTAGTTGGAATTTAGCATAACCTTTAGATCTAGAGCTCCAAAAGTGAATTAAGACAGAAAATAGATTACGTAAAAATAAATAATCCTAAACCACCCACAAAGGATGAACTAGGTGATGAAAGATCCGCATCTTCACTTAAAAGTTTATATACAGAGGTTCATACATATGACAGCTTACCATGTGGGGCAAATCGCCTGCCTCAACATACGGGACTTATGGCCTTAGACATCCCACAGAACAAACTCGGCTATCATATGCAGAAAAACCATATATAAATTTTCTCATGAAAATCCGAGACTCTCTTTTTTTTTTTTTTTTTTTTTTTTTACACCGGGAGCATAGATCTAAAGCGAAAGCTAAATATAGCAACGAAACATTCGTGAGAAGGTAAATATGCAGATCCGCATCTAATTAATACATCTCTACTTCCCCTCTGGCTCTGATACCAATGCAAGGAATTGATAATTCTGGTACAATTTCTCATGCAAACTACCAAAAAGAGGATGATCTAGATTCTGTAGCTTCAATGTCTTACACAGAATTAGGTGAGCCTCAGTCTATTGGTGCTCTTGAGCATCATTTTGATAGATTCTTCTGGATTGTAGGTGTTCTCGGATATATGATATGGCCTGCGTTGGGCCGTCCACACATATGGGCCGTCTGGGCCGGACCGTAACATGTTCATTTCAAGAATAGACTTCAAAATATAATGAAAGACTAATTTTTTGATGATTTTTTGATTACTTACATTAAAAAAGAAATTGTTGAGTTTTAGCACAGATTCAATTATAGATGAGTTTAACAATATGAAAACACATAGAGTAAGAGTCAAGTGATGATATTAATTTATGCAATAGATTTTTCTTTTATTTTTTTGTATATTAAGTCCGTATTATATTTCAAATATTTTTATTTATGATATAATATTTTTTTTATTTTCACCCTATCATTAAAATTTCTGAATCCATCACCAGTGGGCTGTGGCTCATTATTTAATTATTAAGTTGAAATTTTCTCAAGTGGAAAAATTCATGACGGGAGAAGAAACTATACATTTTAATTCATTGGATCCCCTTCTCCTGGATCGTTTGCTCCAAGTCTCCCGGTGATTTTTTTTTTGGCTATAATCCCATGAAAATATTGAAGCCGAAGCTTCTAGCATTTAAATTTACTTTGGATTCTTCAAGTTAAAAGTCTATTTGGTAAATTTTAAAATTTAGATTTTGGTAAAAGTTTGTCAAACACCCCTAAAAATATCCGAGAAGTGATTCTGCACCAAACTTAGGTTTTAGGGTCAAAACCTAGGTTTGGAAAAAAAAGCTATTTTTTTCTTCATATTTTTCTTTCTCCATTGCCATCATCGGTATTTTTTCAATATCCTTAAGTATTCTTTGAGTACCTATTAATACCCTGGAATTTTCTTTCAAGATTAGTTAATACCCTGAAATATTTTTTAAATATCCTAAATAATTTTTTAAGATAATGAGAAGTATTTTTTAGTACAAGTCAGTATCCTTAAATATCTTTTTAGTTCCTGTCAATACTCTGAAATATTTTTTCAAGATTAGTGAGTAATTAATTTTTTTTTTTAAGATCCTAAAATAAATTTTCAAGATTTTGAAGGCATCTTTTTAGTTCTTGTTAGAACCCTGAAATATTTTTTCAAGGTCAGTCAATACTCTGAAACATTTTTTCAAGATCCTAAAATAAATTTTTGAGATCTTGAAGTATTTTTTCAATACTAGTCAGTACCCTTAGGTATCTTTTTAGTTTCCGTCATTACCTTGAAATATTTTTCTAAGATCCTAAAATAAATTTTTAAGATCATGAAGTATTTTTTTAGTACCAATTAGAGCCTTTAAGTATCTTTGTAGTTCCCGTTAGTACGCTGAAATATTTTTTCAAGATTCTAAAATAAATTGTCAAGATTATGAAGTATTTTTTCGTAGTTCACCAAGATTCTAAAATAAATTTGCAAGATTAAGCATCTTTTTTTAGTTCCTATTAGTACCAAAATCGGAAATATTTTTTCAAGATCGTAAAATAAATTTTCAAGATCATGAAGTATTTTTTTAGTATCGTTAAGTAGCTTAATTATCTTTTTAGTTCCCATCGCATTCTGAAATATTTTTTTAAGATCCTAAAATAAAATTTCAAGATCATGAAATATTTTTTCAAACCACTCAAAACCTTAAGTATCTTTGTAGTTCTCGTCAATACCCCGAAATATTTTTTCAAGATCATGAAATATTTCTTCAATACCAATATGTACCTTGAAGTATTTTAATTTTGTACACAAATTTATGTAATTGTTTTTAATTATTATAAAATGTTAAAAATATTTAAAATACAACCTTATCCTTAATATGCAATTATACCAAAAGTTAATGTCATTTTTGGTAAATTTGACCATGAAAAAACTATTTTGATAACAATATCCAAACACTGCCATTTTTATCAAATCAATTTTGTTAATAATCTATTTTATAGAAAACTATTATGAAAAACTCATTTTACCTCGTAAATCATAAAAGTTATTTTCAAAAAACTAAATCCAAACTGCCGCAGGTGACATTCATATGAAGCCAAAATACTACTTTTTGGAATCAATTTTGGGTTAAGTAGCAATTTTGTCTTGGAAGTACACCAACAAGAATAATGTTACCTTGAAAGAGTTAGCACACTCGAGTGTGAATTGTTCACACTCAAGTGTGCACAAACATTTTTTTTTCTTTCAATGTGCACACTCATTTGAGTGTGCACAATGCAAAAGAAAGAAAGAAAAGAAAACGATGGTGCACACTCAAGTGTGCTAACTCCGTCTGACCGTTAGTAGAGGGTAACAATTCTACGTTTTTAGACTTTTAGGGTAAAATTGAGCTTACTTTTTTTTTGAGGACAACATTATTTCTGAGGTATACTTTTAGGACAAAATTGCTGTTTAACTCATCAATTTAATAAGCGCAATCAATCCATACTGGTGTTAATGCATCTCGTAAGACTTTTGGGAGAGTACATTTGGTAATCCCACTTTTTGGGATCAAATCTCAATGACAGTAAGGGCAATCAATGTATACGGGCGTGAATGCATACTATAAAGGAAGTAGATACTCTCTCCATCCCTTTTCTGCCTGTCCCTCCTCATCCTTAGATTTGATTGTCGAAATTTTGATCCAAGGGTTTAGATCACATTTTCAAACTACTGTAATTACCGCATGTGGTAGTTCGAAAATGTGATCTGAACCCTGGATTAAAATTTCGACGGCTAGGTCTGAGGATGGGGAGGGATGGGTAGAGAAGGGATGGGCAGAGAAACTGGACTCTACTATAAATCATCTTGTAAGACTTTTACGTTTGGTTTCTCTTTAATGCGCTCAAAAGCATTTGCACTTGAGGTCACTAATATATACTCCCTCTGATCCTTATTATAAGGCACCAATTAACAATTCTCACAAAACCAATAAAAATAGTTAAAGTCAATAAAGTTGTCCTACAATTTAAGTAACTTATAATATTATCCATACTAATTGTACTAAACTCTAATATTATACTCCCTTCGGTCCTAATTATAAGATCACTTTTGTAGTGCAAATTGCATTACAAAAGTGGTCTTATAATTAGGACCGAGGTAGTATTAATTATTACTCTCACCAACTACCATTATTAACTATGTATATACATGGAAAAAGATAATTAATTCTCCTTGGGAACAAGCAAGTGCCTTATAAAAAGAATCAAATGCACTTATTAGTTGGTGCCTTATAATACGGATCAGAGGGAGTACCACTTTGATCCTATTTATAAGTCCATTTTGACCAAATCACACATACCAAGGAGAGGTAGTTAGCTCAATGATTATGTGATGAATTTTTAACTTTACCCTCATTTATGTTTGAGTACCTTTCAACTCTTTATTCATTCTCTATTTTTATTGGTACAATCAATATGGGCAAAATTGTTAAATCTCATTTATTTGGTTGGACTTATAAATAAGACCAAATTTTTTGGTCAACAAAGATTTATAAATAGGATCAGAGTGGTATATATATATATGTATATATATATATATATATATACATATATATATATATTTGAGATTTAGAGCTTAAAAGATTTTTATTTCTTTTAATAATTGTGCTTTTAAGAATTTTAACTTATATATATATATATATATATATATATATATATATATATATATATATTTTACAGAGCCGTAGCCACTTATCATTTTAACAAACAACTGGTAATTAAATCATATATTTAGTATCAAAATAAATACTATATATGTTTCACCTATTTAATTGAGAAAAAAAGGCTTTTTTTTTTTCACCACGAAGCTAATCATACTGACACATTAGTGGCATAAAAAAAATTAAAATTCCACAAATGGGTGTATAAACAAGTAAACAACGCAAAGAAACAAAACAAATATATACTCATCTATAATTCTATTTATAAGCCACTTTTAACATATTTCATAGGGATTAAAAAAACCTAAAATTTCATTAAATAGGCTTAAGAATTCAATAACTCTTTGACTTTACCTCTAATTAATATATATTATACTATATGAGAGTAAAATCAATAAAATAATAAATGAAAGATAAAATTATACGTTCATATAAAAAATTTCTCTCCATTCATTGTAAATATGACCCCAAAAAAATCTCTTTCTATCCTGTAAATGGAACCAGATAGTATATGCATATGTGAGTGTGAATTATTTGTTCCACACCATGTGGGGGAAAAGAAGGCAAAAATCAGGTCCGATGTATTCTATCATATTTAGATATGGGTCGTTACTCATTTTCCAAGTATGTGAATTGTCAACCACGTGGGTCCCTCCTTTAAATTGACATGTCCCACACCACTCACACCCACCACAAACAGAAGCCAATGTTATATTCACATGTATAAAATGTGTGTGTGAATTAGATTTGAGCAAGAATGCATCTTGGTCAAGGCAGTCCGGTTTGACCCGATTTGAAAAAAAAAAAGCCCGAAATAAATTGGGTAGAGGCCAAATCAGACTTCGGCCCAAGGCCTCATACTCTTTGGTCTGGTCTGGTTTAGTCTGACTCAAATATTATTTTTATTTTTTATTGTTGTTCATTGTTGTTGAAGATTACTATGGATTTAGGATTGTGTTTTAATACTTTGTGATGTATTTTATATGATTATAGGTATTGTTATGGTTTTATTAGGTTCAAATATTGTCTATCAAAAAAGGCAAAAAAAAATAAAAATAAAAATAAATCAAATAGGTCTTAGACTGGTTCAGGCTTTATTGGACCAAACTAGATCTTGAATTGTCTTATACAGCTCGAGGTATTATCCAGATTAGACTTTAGGTTGAAATCAAATCCGGTCTGGTCCGATCCATAATCAACCTTATAGTGAAATATTAGTTCCAGACCACGTGGGGGGAAAAGAAGGAAAAAGTCAGGTCCAATGGATTCAGGCAAATTTAGATGGGTCGTTATTCATTTTCCAAGCATGTGAATTGTCAACGATGTGGGTCCCTCCTTTAAATTTACATGTTGTCCTATACATAATACAAATGAACTAGCTAGCCTTTTCCCTCTTATATCACTACTAGAAAACACCTGAATTGTGACGGAATTTACGACAGAAAATTTTTCGTTGCAAATTTTAAGGTATTTGCGACGAAAGATTAAATTCCGTCTCAATTTAGAGCATTTTGCGACGGAAACTCCATTTTCGTCGAAAAATGTGCTAATTTTGCGACGGAAATTGGCGGTCAAAACCGACGGTTTGCGACAGAAATGCTCCGTCCATCGCAAATCAACCACAATTTGCGACGAAAACGGAGTTTCCGTCGCAAACTAGCCTATTTTCGACGAACATGGAGTTCCATCTCAAAAAGGCGGCGTATGAGCCACTGGTTTGCGAAGGAACTCCAAGTTCCGTCGCAAACTTTAATGAGTTTGCTACGGAACTTGTTGTTCCATCGTAAACTTCAATTAAAAATCCCCTTCCTTTATCCTTCATTCACGGGTTCTCTGGCATTTCTATCCTCTCCACGACAGTCCGCCTTCACCGCCGTCCAACCACCACCGCGAGCCGGTTGCTACCGTCCTACCTCGTCTTCCTCCGCCGTGAGCCGTACTCCGCCTTCCTTTCTCTTCTTTCTCCGCCACAAGCGGTTCTTCAACGTGTCAGATTTATTTTTTGTGTTCTTAGATCTTTGTGAAACTGTTGTTGATACGAAAAATTGTAGACATAGTTCTTGTGATTGCTTTGGCCTGAGTTATTTGGATTCTAACATTACTGTTTATATCCACTTTAACAAAAGGAGCATGTAGCGTGCCAAATGCCATCAAACAATTTGTTCCCTTAGTACATCCTATCCTTAACCTTAACAACGTTTGGTTGGAAATTAATTAATAGGCCCAAAAAAAAACGAAGAAAGAAAGGGAAAGATGAAGAAATAAAGATATATAATCCCCAAACTAAAGTCCTATACATATTACGGTTGGTAATAATATACATACAATTTACATAATTCATTTTTTGTATTTTTTTTATCCTCATTATTTTCTCAATTATAAATATTAATCTTATATTCATAGTTTTTTTATTCTTATAGTAGGATATTATTCTTATAAGTGGCCTCTAAGTTGAAGAAAAACCGCACTTATACTTCATTAATTAAGAGAATGGAGAGTATATTTTTAAATATATGGTATTTATTAAGGGTTAAAATAGAAATGATAATAATTTTTATGATATTGTATTAATTGGTAATGATAAGAACACTTTTGTAGTACAATTTACACTACAAAAGTGTTCCTATAATTAAGACCGGAGGTAGTAGTATGTAAGAATCTAAACAATATTTGGTATAATATTTAAGAATATAAGAATAAAATGTAGTTTATATAGTATTATCTATATTTTATTTACTTAGCATTAAAATAAATATTTATTTTCATATTTTTATATGTTGTGATTTGTAATTCTCATTTATATGTTTGGGTAGTGGATTCGTGATTGATCTATTTAAAACAATTGGCATTGCAAAATTAGTTTACTATACATAATTATATACATAAAATACATATAATTCAGGCATTTAAATAATAATAATGGAAATATTTGTGCATATAATTCAATCAGAAGATTATAAATTACCACTAAGTATATAGTACAAATTAAATGTGTAGTTAATTAATTAATTCAAGATAATAATAGTAGTTTTTATTAATTAAGAGACGTTGCATCTCCTCCATTTAATCCCACCAACATTAATTAATTAAGTGCACAAAGGTGAAAAAAATTGCAAAAGAAATGACAACTTAAAAGTAAAGGCTTAATGATTTAATAGATTAATGGAAAATATTGGTACCCCTTGCTACTTGGTTAATTAATATTTGTGTTGAGACTCGATTATATCCTATTTTGCTCATTTGCCACAGTTGCATTTTGTGTGGATTGTTCTCTTATGCATCGTTCAACCCTTGTTTTTTTGTTTGTTTTGTTTTTGTTTTTGTTTTTTTTTGCAATCGGTTGCTGGAATTGAGGTAACAAACTACAACCCTGATGTAATTGTGTGTTTGCATTGTGATGAAATAATAGTATATATGTTTTCCAAAAAAATTGTCATATCTCCCTATTTTGACATGTACTTTATCATTCTTTTTTTGGCCCCTCCACATGCATGTTCTCATCTTCTAGTGTACTATCCTCATTTTTTGGTTGCTTGCCGGGATTTGTTCTTTGTTCACTATATATGTTTGTTTGCCACTTTCTTGATTAAGTGACAATTGGTTGGTATAAGTGGCCAGTTGTATTTGCCACTTAGGTTAGTAGCTGAATTAGTTAGTATTATTGTATTATGTTCCAAAAGTCTTTGTGTAAGGTTGGGTTGGGGAAGTATGGAAGGCGATCGTGATAGGACTTGGATGTACAATCGTCTAACTAAAAAAACAACTTACTCGAGTATTCTTAGAGGGTTTGGAAGAGTTCATCCAATTTGCTTTGGCTATCAACGATATCCTATCAGGACAATATTCAACAATTTTTAGCAGTATAACAGGCATTTTAGGTAAAATTACCATTTTGCCCCTAGTTGGACCTATCGGCGGAATTTCGCCAGAGCTTCGCTGTTTTGACTCTAATCTTCCAAAATTTTGCCATAATTCTTTTCCCATCACATATGTATCATATCTACCCAAAAATATGATATCTATAATATATTGGAAGATTAAAGATAAAAAAACATTTCTCTACTATAAACTACTAAATAAAACACCGAAGCTTAAGACCGGGGACCGAAAAACTTACCCGGGGCCTGGCTAGCACTTCTTCGCTCTGCCTTCTCTCTAACTTCTCACTAGAAAGCTCTAGGAATTGTGAGAAATGAGAGGAAGGAGGTTGCTATTTATAGAGGAAGGGAATGGCGGTTTAAATAAATAAATCGAACTTCGGTCGGAGTTGTATTTCGGCCAGTTGGATCTAGGGTTTTGGCCATAATCCATCTTGGCCCTCCATCCATGGGTGCCGACCTCCTTGGCCCAAAAAGTCAAAAAAATGATGTCATCTTGATGGTGACATCGAGCGTAGATAAAGTTTCGTCCGGTGTCCGAAACGCGTAATCTTGACGAATCGCGAAATCGATCGACGTGACGAGTTTGAAGTTTCTTTCTTTCTCATTAGGAATATCTAGTTTAATGAATTTTATGATCCCATTAAGGGTATTCCGTTACTGTTTGAAGATTTTAGGCCGTGACACTTTCTGCTCGGTTACGGAATTGAATTAGGAAGTGTCGCGTCTAGGCAAAAATCCACCGGTTTGTAATATGATCTGACCTAAGTCACTAGATTCCTAATTCACGGCAACTACTTGTTTCAAGTATTGACTCTAAATCCTCTATCTGCATTTTCTCTCTCCTACCGGTGTCTTAAATACCTGTTGGTTCCGGAATCGACTTCGGAGACGGTCACTTCGAAGAATTTTCACACTTATAAAAAGTCCAGATGACTCCTGCTTTATTCCTATGTTTCGGTGTAGGATTTTATTTCTATCCATTCTCAAATGTCCCTTTTGGCTCTTTACCAAATATAATATTATTTTAATCAAAATATCTAGATATTTTTATTTTTTTCCTTTTTTTATTTTTTTCTAAGTATAAAATATTTTTTATTTTTATTTATTTATTTATTTCGAATTTCAGCCTTATTTATTATTTTATTATTATTTTTCTAATTCATTTATTTTAATCCAAACAATTAGCCACTAATTACTTAATTAGCCACTTACTAATTGTTGATAATTTTATTATTTAGGATCAACTATTATCTCACAACTATTTGACTTACATTGGCATTTTATACCCCATGTAAAATAATAAAAATATCAGGGGCCAAAAAGCGCTTTTAATATTATTTTATTTATGCATCTTTATTTTCCGGGAAATAATCTCAAAAATTTCTAAATTTAAAGATAACATACTTCCTAAGTTTTTGTCATTAACCTTTGTCATATGAGATTTATCCAATTAATTCAATGGTACCTTGATCATTACACAATTAATTGTTTGTTTGTGTGAAATGTAGGTGTTTGCAATTTCAAGATCCGAGCATGGTCAGAATCCATTTGTGTACAAAAGGATTCATGACGAATTATGAATGTTGGGAATTTCATGGGGAAGTCCGACAAACACCTAGTGGTTATTACGGAGATAGTACTCATCGAGACAACCTTAATCAATATGAACAATTGGTTATGGATGCCGCGGGACCGTCAATTGGCCAATATTTTGATCTCGTTACTCATGTTGAACAATCATACATGGGAGAGGAGACCGGTGCACATACTCAACCATCATACATGGGAGAGGATCCTAATCTGGAAGTCGACAAGTTCTATAAAATGCTTCAAGATGCACAACGTCTATTATGGAAGGTTGCGAACACATTGAAAATAGTGAATATTCATCGCTAGCCGCTACCCTAGCAATACTAAGCTTGAAGACTGATCACCATATAAGTTAGAAGAATTACAATGAAATGATGCATATCATGAGTAAGGTTGTTCCCAATGACAATAATTTGCCAAAAGATTTTTACCAAGCATAGAAAAAAGTGAAAGAGCTTGGACTTAGATGTGAAAAAATCCATTGTTGCCCCAGAGGATGTATGCTCTATCACAAGGATGATGTTGAGCAGACTACTTGTAAATTCTGTGAACATGACAAGTACAAAGTTGTGAGGAATAGAAGGAAAACGACCTTTTAAGCATTAAGTAAGATGTGGTACTTTACTCTCGTGCCCAGACTTTAGAGATTGTATTCATCAGAACAAACAACTGCTCACATAAGATGGCACCGGAGCATCGCAGGGATGAAAAATTTGTGACGCATCCATCCGATGTCGAACCTTGGCTTAAATTTGACGAGGCAAATCCTTTGTTTGCAGCCGATCCCCGTAATGTCCGTCTTGGTTTATGTTCGGATGGGTTCGCTCATTTCAATTAGATGGGCAATAATTATTCCTGTTGGCATGTGATTGTGACTCCATACAACCTCCCACCTTCCATGTGCATGAGAAGAGAGTTTTTGTTCCTCAATGCATTAATCCTTGGGCCATCTAACCCAAAAAAGAAAATAGATGTATACCTCAGGCCTTTGATAGACGAGTTGAAGATGTTGTGGAGTGAAGGGGTTCTTATGTACGATGAATCATTGAGCAAGAATTTCACCATGCAGGCTGCCTTAATGTAGATGAGAAATGATTTCCATGCATATGGGATGTTGAGTGGCTGGCAAATGTCGGGGAAGCTTGCATGTCTGGTATGTCTCGAACATAACGTGGGTTTTAGTTTGCATTACAGTCACAACGTCTGTTGGTTTGACAGACACCGGTGATTCTTGCCTATCGATCATCCACTTAGAAAAAATAAAAAAGACTTCAAGCGGAATGTGTTCGAACGATCAGATATTCCTCGTCATTTAAGTGGCCAAGAAATATGGGAGAGGGTAAAGCACATTCAAAGTGTTGAAGGGGGAGCTGCTTCCAGCGAACCTGAGGGATATAACGTTCAACATCATTGGAACAAATGTAGCATCTTTTGGGAGCTACCATATTGGAAAGATCAATTGTTAAGACACAACCTCGATATCATGCATATTGAGAGGAATGTGTTTTGTAATATTTTGTACACCGAAATGGACACCAAGGGTAAGACGAAGGATACGGTAAATGCAAGACGTGACATAGAACATATTTGCAGAAGGCTTGCTTTGCATTTGGTGGAGAATGCCACGGGCCGGACTTTCGATCCTAGAGCGTCGTACACATTGAACAAAGAGCAGAATTTACAATTGTTGCGATGGGTTAAAGGTGTGAAACTCCCGGACGGTTATGCATCAAACTTCTCAAGATGTGTCGACATGAACGAGGTGAAGTTATTTGGGATGAAGAGTCATGATTATCATGTTTTCTTTCAGAGGTTGTTGCCGTGGGCCTTCAAAGCACTACCGAAGCATATATGGACTATTCTGATAGAATTTTCTGTGTTCTTTAGAGAAATTTGTGCTTCTGAGCTTAATGTTGATAAGTTACGGCAGCTGGAGGAGAGCGTACCAACAATGCTATGCAAGTTAGAGATGGTATTTCCTTCTAGCTTGTTTGACTCAATGGAACATTTGCCTGTTCACTTGGCGTACAAAGCAAGGGTAGGAGGTTCGCAACAATATAGGTGGATTTATCCGTTTGAAAGGTAATATATATATTTCTTCTGTTTGTGATTAATTGAAACACATTGTGCTATATGTTATAAATACCCTTTGATTGTCCATTGTAGGTTTTTACATACACTTAAGTACAAGATCAAACATCCAAGGTACGTTGAAGGATTTATCGCTAAAGCGTATCTAGTTGAAAAGACCACTCAATTTGCCTCATACTATTATCCCCTTGAAGTTATATCAAGATAGAGAGGGGTACCTTACAATGATGATGGCGGTGAACCGAGTGGTTAGATATCAATATTTAATTATCTTGGCCGAGTTGTGGGAAAACATTGTAGGTCAACTCTGGAAGGAAGCGATAAGAAAGTTGTGGAGTGGTACATTCTAAACAACTGTGAAGAGGCTGCCCCATACTTAAAGTAAGATTTCCTCTTTTGTTACTGTTACGGTAAATATTAAAGTATTAATTTCATTTTTTTATTACAGTCACTTCTCTAATTGGTTCTGATCGACAAAGCCTTTGTTGTTGGATTCCGAAGTTGATCAATTCATGAACGCTGAGTTTCCTAATTGGTTACGATCCTACTTTGTGCACAACTCATCAGCTCCCCAGGATGTTGCGTGGAGTTTATCTTACGGATCTGCAACAACTATTACTCGGATCAAAAAATATGTAATCAATGGGTATCGGTTTGCAACTTTTGAAGCAAATGAAAATACTAAAATTTGCAATTACGGTGTATGTTGTCGAGGTGGCCAGGTTGACGGGGTCGAGGGTGACTACTACGGGAAGTTAATTGACATAATTCAACTGGATTACAAGTGGGACAAGTCGGTGACTATTTAAATGTGAGTGGTTTGATAACATTCTGTGTGGGACAAAAGTGGACAAATATGAAAATGTTGAGATCCACTCATCAAGGAGATATACAGTTAGTTATGACCTATTCATTCTTGCTCAACAGGCGGAACAAGTTAATTATACATCATACCCCACTTCCCGCCAAGGATGGATGTGAGTTATCAAAACCAAAGCACGAAATATTATACCCAAGTTGAAAGAGTCATAAACAAATGACGATATGACTGAACCATTCCAAGTTGATGTGGAACATGTACTTGCTGTCAGTATGGCCGAGGACGATCTACCAATCAATCTCTTTGATTCCGCTGCGGAGTTAGAATTGATTCTTATCCATATTGGCAATGAGGAATTAGACGATGAGGTACAAGAGATTTACTTTGATAGTGAATCTGAATTCGACGACTATGAGACGCCGGAAGAAGGTGTGCAAGCAGAGGTCGAAAAACAAGAATCGTATGGTTGATTTGTGTTAGTTTTTTTTTGTTTATGTCAATTTATTATACTAGATACTTTGTTATTTTTCTATTGACATATTAAGTATATTTCTTATATGAATATATAATTTGACATAATGTTTATAAGTGTTTAGAAATAGAGCATTCAACAGAGCCTTCAGGTAGTGGTCGTGGTGGTGGTAGAGCTCGGCCTCGTCCTATCAGAGCGTGTAAGGCGACATCATCTGCCCCCTCTGTAGGCAGAGGGCTTCGCTCTTCCCCAGAGTTGCCACCACTATATATGTCATCTTCACCGTCTACTATCAACTTCGTTTTGGGTGGTACAAGTATGCCTGTCACTCCGACTTATCCACAGCAAGGGGCAGAGCAGGTTTAGTTTACGATTCTGATTGATTTACATATATTTTGTTTTCTTTAAGCATCTATGTACTAACATTTTCAATACTTCTGCCTTCAGCACACTGCGTCACCTCGGAGCCAGGTCAGGGAAGCTAGTTCCTCGGATGCACCAATCTGGGGATCGGTTGATCCTGCGATAGGACTGGTGTGGATCCGTCCTATCGGCACCATCGAGTATGTCATGTAAAGTTACTCGTAATGTTATTATGTTTTACCTTTAGTTTGTATGAAAATATTTACAACATTTCCTATGTCTTCAGGTTTGATCCTTATAATAAGGTGACGATTTCATCAGGGATCAAATATTTCGTAATTTCAATCAGCCTTGACCTAGTTGGACAGAGATTCCTCAAGAAGATTGGGACGCTTGGTTTAATGAGTTCTTAGTAAGTTATATGATTTATGGTTATTAATTTCTTCTCATCAAAATGCAAAATGATTAACTTCTTTTATAATTTGGAGTACTAATTGTTTATTATTGATTTTCAAAGAATGTTTAAGTGGTTTCCTGAGGATCGGAGTAATTTAAAAAAAGCTTATAACTTCAAGAGAAGCAAGTGGTTGTATGATAAGTTTTATAAATTGAGACATAATAAAGGTAAGACAACTTGGATTCAACTTGAAACGGCAGAACAGTTACTTCAAAGATGGGCCACCGACGAGAAATTTATAAAGATAAGTGAGCAAAATAAATTAAATAGGGCTCACATGGATGGATTGTCATATGTTGGCAGCTCCATTCCACATAGCGAGCATTGACGAAAAATTGTAAGTATACATTATTTTCTATTTTAGCATTCAATATTTTGTACTTTGAGGTAAGTAATTAACAGTCATCATTTGTGTTTGCAGGCAGAGTCCGGGGAAGTTCCTGCAAAATCGGTTGATTGGGTTACCTTTGAGCAGACCCATTCCTAGGAAACTGAAGGTAGTGGGAGGCGCTAGATTAACGCCAATTCCCAGCAATTCGCAGTGAGACATTAATTACATTTATTATTTGTTTCAAACAGTAATATATTTATTTCATTTTACATGTCTTATTTGTGATGTATTTTTGTGCTTGTAGGAAAACTATTGGCAGCTGTTGCAAGAGAGAGACTCCTAGATTGAGAACGACTTGGCGTCCTCTCAGTCCGATAACGAGAGTCTCTTCATTCAGGCTGCAGGCGGATTTGACAAGAATGGGAGAGTCTTCGGGATGGGTGCCTTTGCCAACAGATTGAATTAGTCTACGAAGCGCTCATAGAGCCATGTTGGAGGTGTTTCTGTAGGTAAACATAATACTTTTGCTATCAATTGTTACATTTTATTTCCTCGTCCATTTAAATGAAGAGTACAAAACATAAACTGACTTCATAATGTTGGTTTTGCAGATGATAAGAGGGTGAAGACGTTAGAACAGGTGGTGAGTCAACAAGCAGATCAGCTGAATGAGCAACGAGTGATGATTGGGGAGATGCAGGAACTACTCCAGTCCCTATTGAAGGCCAAGGGTACGGGGTCACCTCCTGGTGATGATGATGACCATGCTGTTGCTACTTAGACTCTTTTTTTTTGTTCATTTTGGTCGCAACATTATTATTTATATTTTGTTTTTACTATGTAAACTCTTATGATTATTACAATATATTTTATTTTGTAATTTTTTATGTGATATTTTTGAATTTTTTTAAATAAAATGAATTTTGCAATGGAAATTAATTCCCAATTTTGCAACGAACGTTTTTTCCGCCACAAATTCCCAAGTTTTTTTTCCGCCGCAAAATTTGAAATTTGTGGCGGAATCTATTTTCCACCGCAAACTTGGGAATTTGAGGTGGAAAATTCATATTCCGTTGCAAAAAATTGGTTTGCGACGGAGCTTAATCTACCTCAAACCAGTTTTGCAATGGAAAGTAGCTGTTTTGTGACGAAATTTTTCAGTCACAAAACAGTTTTTTTTTTTTGTAGTGTATACCTCGTCCTACACCACTCCCACACACACATTACAAACAAAAGCCAATGTCATATTCATACATATAAAATTTATGCGATGAGAACATCACCAATAATAATGGAGGACACAAGGTTAAGAGGTTTTGCCGATGACGATGAGAAGACGAAGAAGGTGGTGCTACCTAAGAGAGGCAATATCAAGCTTCATATAGTTTCTTCTATCTTTAACTTCATTTCCTGTATTTCCTGCTCCAATCCTTCAAATCCATGAATCATCCTTCTTATCTCTCATCTTCTCTTTCGTATTAAATATTATTCCTTCGATCTTAAATATATGACATAGTTTGTAGTGTAAATTATATTACAAACTATGTCCTATATTTAGAACCGGGTAGTAATAAGTTTTAATGCTACTCCTGCATATCTGGGTTCACACTACACTACTTTGTTTGCTATGTACGTATACGTGATACACTTCTTTACACATATGACAGTTGGAGAATGTGTGTGAGTAAATCTTGCTATAAATTGCCCTTTATCCTTTTTATAAGAGTTTAAAATTTGAATTGCCTTACTTCTTTTTACAAAAGTTCATTGTCTGAGCATTTAATGATTTTTTTTTTCATTTTTACTGCTTACTAATTATATATATTGCATGGTTGGTGATACTTATATTTACTCTATTTCTCTCTTATTTTTTCCTTTATAAATAAGGGCATACTTTGAAAAAAAAGTTTATTTAAGAGATACTTATTATTTTTTATTAATTTTAACTGTTTTCTTAAATCATGTAATTTAATTATCAGACTTTTATAAATAAGAGTAGAGGATTACATTATGTGTTGTTCTATCTTCATTTAGTTGAGTTTGTCGTTTATTTCAATATTTATTTGTGTGTAGTGTAAACTATAGCCTCCTATCCATAATAAACTTTCCCTCCTTTAAACTATAAGTCCTTTTTTCCCCCAAAACTTGCTTGTATAAAATATAAGTTCAATTTAGTACTCCTCCGGTCCTAATTATAGGAACACTTTTGTAGTGAATATAAAAGTGTTCCTATAATTAGGATCAGAGGTAGTACTAATATCAATGACATTACTACATACTTTTCATAGGAAAATGTCCATTTTTCTAGACATTGTGCTTGTTTAGAATAGTGATTGAAACCTTTAAAATCAGTTTTCTAATAGTGATTTACGGTATACGAGATAAGTATGTAAGATAAGTTTTATCTCGATTTACGTAAATAAGTAGCATATTGCATATGCTTCAGGCTTCTACGCAGCAATAAGCTTCAATATTATTACCTCTTGTCCATCATATAAAATTGTCTTCACAGTAATGATCTGACGTACTACTCTTAATTTTATTATAAGGCCCTTGTATTTAGAGAAATTCTTATATGAACCAGGTGCACCACGTCATTTGTGCACTATACTACGAAATAAAATCAAACCACATCAATCTCATTAAATTCTACGTGTTTAATTTCTCTTCTCTTTTCTCATTTATGTCATTTGAAAATGTCTCTTCAATCTCCCTTATCTTTCCCACGTAGGATTTAATGAAATCAATATTTTTGAGTCTTGTTTCCTCCCCATAAAGTTCCTGAGTTTACAACATTTTTGTACGATGCACTAGTAATTGAGTTGCTCGTAAAGATGTTCAGTTTTGCTTTTAGTATTGCAAGTAATTGAGGTTAAAAGATCATGTCATGTATTCTAAACACCTGATCTTAAATGCCATGGATTCCCAAGTCCCAACTAAATCTAATAAAAGCCCCTGTTTAAGTTGAAGTGTATGAAGTTTTTTAATTACATTGAAAGGATCAAATAAAGAGAGTAAAGATGAAAAGAGAGGAGAATGAATCATATTACTTGAGTAAGTTTGTATAATATATATATCTTGACGGGCTTTATATTTGTTCCTGTGCTTGCAAAACATTAAACCCAGATAGAATATGTAGGCCAGCAGAACATTAAATGATGATGGTCCTCTATAGGGTCAATCTTATCCACAAACTCACCATTCAATTACCAAACTTAAGGGATCATTATATGTCTCAACCAGAATTGACTACCCAAAGTCATAAAACAGTTACTCAGTTTTTGATATAGGACTTTTTTAAAGAGTTGATCACTATCTGTTAATTTTTTTTTGAAAGAAAATGATCAGGGTGTTTTTAGAAAATAGATGTTATATTAACTAATTTAATTAACTTCTTTAATCTAATCAAATTAAGTAAATATGTTTTATATTAATGATTAGGTGTATGATTTTAGTATTTTGGATGAATGGGAGCAAGCAATTGTGTGGGTTGAATCTTGTGTTCCATCACCTGTGGGCGTGCTTACAAGTTACAACTATTAAGAGGTTGACATTTTCATTATGCGCGTGAAACTCTGAAAGACACTCTGCAATCTGATTTATTAATCAACTTTGCACACTCTCACTGAAGTTGAAACCCCAATATTCTTAGTTCTTGCATTAAAAGTTAACATGACTTGTAGTATTAGAATATGTTAGAATGCACTAGAATAATCTTGCAACAATATTCAGTTATAGCTCACGTGTTCAGTTCAGTATTACTTGCACACGTGTACACTTTGACACTTTGACTCTCACATATATATGTAACCACTGTGATAGACTTCAGTTAAAGAGAAAGGGTTCCAGTTCTATTCCTCTCTTGATTTGTTCTCTGTTCTCTCATATGGTATCAGAGCCTGACAACCACCGTCAGCTTCGATTTTGGTGAATGAGAACAAACAAACGATATCGTCGTTGGTGATCTTCGGTCATTGGATTGATCGCCTAAAGCAAAGATGTCTATCACGTCTGGATCCAACAACTCAGTAGTTGTTTCTATGGCAGCGAATCCGGCGAATCGTGGTTTTTCTAAGAAGAAAATCACGATTAAGCTTGACAAATCAAACTTCCTATTGTGGAAGCAACAGGTCTACTTTATGGTGAAACAACATCGGATATATTTACTACTCGACGGCACCGCTATTCCTCCACCAGCAAAGGTTCGCGATGAAAATGGACGTGAAGTTACAAATCCAGACTTCAATGAACATGAATCACTTGATTCTGCCTTGGCGTCCTGGCTCCTAGCGTCTGTTGCAACAAACATACTACTAGAAATTGTTGGCCTCACTACTGTAGCTCAGATTTGGGCGAAATTGAATCAGTTGTACTCTAACAAGTCAGATGCGAAAATTCTCTCATATCGAAACCAGCTAGCAAATCAATGAAAGGGAGAATTGCCTATGTGTGATTACCTGGCGAATCTTAAATCGATTTGTGATCACCTAGCGATGCTTGGTGAAAAGGTAGATGAGTCAACTCAAGTTTCGCACATCCTCAATGGACTTACAGTAGAATATGAACCTGTAATTGTAGTAATTAATGCCTCTCACCCTCGGTTTGGTCTTGAAATAGTCTCAACTATGCTTATTGATTTAGAATCTTGTCACAAAATATTTCTCTCAAATAGCAATATACACACAGTTAATCATGTTGCTTCAGTACAACCTGTAGCAAAAACTCCAACTCCTCATACTCCGGTTACTGAGGCTTATTCAGATGATAATACTAATGAAAACTCATTTACTGTTGTGTGTAATACTCAAGGTCCTGCTACAGGACAAGGATATCGAGGCTATCGTCTTTCTTCAAGCTTTCCTCGGGGAGGAGGCCGTGGTAATGCTCATGGAGGTCGTTTTAATAACTAGCGACCACTTTGTCAAATATGCCGTAAATCTGGGCACCTAACAGACAGATGCTACTATAGGTATGAGTATCCTAACTCATATGGCTCAAACTCCGAAGCTGAGGTTTACTATGCAGCTGACTATGGCATTCCTGACTATGGCATCCTTGAGCTTTCTTTGCCCTTTGATTACTATCTTGTATTTGCTGCCTCATTTGTATCTGAATCATCCTCGAAGCTACCTGACACTGCATCTACCATGGCACACTCTGTGGCATATATGCCTCCTCCATCTACAAAAGTGTCAAATACTAAGGCTAATCATTCAAATACACCTACATCTCAGGCATTTCTGGTCACTCCTAATACAGTTAATGATGCTGCTTGGTATCTAGACTCTGGTACTACAGCTCATATTACTAATGATGCTTCATACCTTGCACCTTTCCTCAGTGACTCGTGGTACAGGAACTGTTCAAGTAGGCACTGGTGAGCTTGCTTCCATTCAGACTATTGGTAAAATGTTTCTCTCCAATACTAATTCTCAATTCATTTTAAATAAAGTTCTTCATGTTCCTAAGATGAAGAAAAAATTATTATCTATTGCTCAATTTACTAGCAAAAATAACGTGTCTGTTGAATTTTCCCCCCATCAATGTGTTGTCAAGGACCTGAGGAATGGCCAGCACTTGATGTCTGGAGTTGAGAAACATGGCATGTATCCGCTGCTGGCCAATGTTCAGGCTCACATATGATTTTCTCCTTCTACTTCTTCAGTTTCTGGTATGAAGTCTACTTCAGGTTCTATTTCAAATGTTACTGGTTCAGATACATTTTCTACTCATCTGAATGCAACTCAAGCCTACATTGTTTCACCATCGTATCTGTCACTATGGCATCAACATCTAGGACACCCATCTATAGAGATAGTTAAGAATGTTCTTACTTGTAATTCCATTGCATTTTCTGATTTACATAATAAAGGTCTTTGCTCTGCCTGTCAATTTGGGAAAATACATAAACTTCCTTTTCAGCCCTTCAACCACTGTATATCAGAGACCACTGGAATTAATTGTCATGGATATATGGGGACCTGCCCCTATTCAATCATATGGTTCAGTCTTTTACATTGCCTTTGTTGATGCCTTTACTCATTTTACATGGATATACTTCTTGCATAAAAAGTCTGATGCATTATCAAAGTTTAAGGAATTTCAGCAATTAGTTGAAAATAAATACCATGTGAAAATTCAAAAGGTTCAATCAGATAATGGTGGAGAATTTTTGGCTTTTAAGCTTCATCTTATGCTTGTGGTATAGAACATCGGTTCTCATGTCTTCATACTTCAGAACAGAATGGCTTAGTGGAACGTCGTCATCGCTCCATAGTTGAGACAAGTTTGACCTTACTAGCTCATGCCTCATTGTCTATGTTTTATTGGAAAGATGCATTTGCCTCAGCTGTTTTTCTACTCAATAGATTACCATCCAAGGCTCTAGCTAAGAATATGACCCCTTTTGAGAAGCTACATAGGTGTAAACCCAACTATTCCATCTTAAGAGTCTTTGATTGTGTATGTTATCCGTATCTCAGACCCTACAATGCACATAAACTAGAATTTAGATCTGTTGCCTGTGTATTTCTGGGTTACAGTGCACAACACCAAGGGTATAAGTGTCTAGATATGACCACAGGGAGGTTATACATCTGTCGGCATGTGAATTTTGATGAGTCAAGTTTTCATGTCACAGGAACACAACATTCAGTAATAAAAAATACAGCAAGTGCTCATTCTCCTACTGATGCATCACCTACTACCTCTCTTCAATCCTACATATACTTCCCCCCTCTATCATCTAAACCTACCATGTCCTCCCCTGTTCACAACTCACGGTCTCCTAACCTATTATCTCCAACTTCATCAACAGCCACTTCACCTTCTCCTTCTTCCAGTAATCGTTCCAGCCCCTCATCTGACTCTTCTTCAGGGTCTGACTCTGCCCAAATCAAGCCATCATCAGCGGTTTTACACAAAGCCTCACGAACGCCTGCAATTACTAATAAACATCCCATGATTACTAGAGGTAAAAGTGGAAATTCTAAACCTAAGGTGTTTTCAGTGTCCATTGAGTTACTTCCCCCAACTACAATTGTTGAAGCAATTGCTGACCCTGCCTAGAAACAAGCCACGTTAGATGAGTATAATGCACTCCTAAAGTTTAACACTTAGGAAGTAGTCCCTTTACCACCTCATCGACAAGCTATTGGGTGTAAATGGCTTTGGAAAACAAAAAACTAATGCTGATGGTTCCTTGGCTAAGAGAAAATCTAGGTTGGTAGCAAAAGGTTTTTCCCAAATAGTCGGTATAGATTACATTGATACATTCAGTCCTGTTGTAAAAGCTGCAACTATTCGTGTTTTGTTGACCTTGGCTGTCTCGTCTAAATGGAAATTAAGACCATTGGATTTTAATAATGCATTCCTAAATGGTGATCTCATCGAAGAAGTCTATATGGAGGCACCTCCAGGTTTCTCTTTTGGTTCTTCTGCAGATGTGAGTCCTTTAGTGTGTAAACTAAGAAAGGGTATATATGGCCTAAAACAAGCCCCAAGAGCTTGGTTCCAAAAGTTGCATTTAGCTCTTCATTCCTTAGGATTTATTGTATCAAAGTCTGATCCTTGTCTGTTTATTAGGAAAAATCAGAATGATGTGATTTACTTGGTCTTGTATGTAAATGACATTGTAATTACTAGTTCTAATGATGCTGAGGTCCAACGATTAATAGCAACCATGAGTGATCTTTTCTCCTTAAAAGATCTTGGTTTGCTTTCCTATTTTTTAGGCATTGAGTTTTATCCACATGATCATGGACTTCTACTGTCACAACGCAAGTACATTCTTGCTTTATTACAGGGAACACATTTTCTCAATGCTAAGCCAAATGTTACACCTATGGCTACTAATCTGCAGCTGTCTACTGTCTCTGGCCATTCAGTTTCAAATCCAACCTTGTATAGGAGTGTCATTGGTAAGTTGCAATATCTATGCTACACTAGACCATAGATATCTTTTTCTGTGAACAGATTGAGTCGCTTCCTACAGAATCCTCGTGAACCTCATTGGATTGGTGTTAAGCGAATCTTATGCTATCTTGCTAGTACAATAGATTATGGTTTTCACATTAAACCTCTCTCTCGGTTTCATGTACAAGGTTTGCTGACTCTAATTGGGCCACTAATAAGGAGGATCGTCGGTCTGTGAGTGGTTATTGCACCTATTTTGGAACCAACCTTGTCATTTAGGTATCTAAATGTCAACCAGTTGTGTCTCGGTCAGCCACAGAGGCTGAGTATCGTAGTCTTGCTGATGCTTCTTCTGATGTTGTATGGGTCATGAAATTGTTGCAGGAGATGCATGTACCCATTGCTGAAGTACCAATAGTATGGTGTGATAACTCAGGTGCAATTGCTCTTGCCTCAAATCCAGTTCTTCATTCAAAGACAAAACATGTGGAGATTGATCTACACTTTCTTAGGGAGATGGTTGCAGCAGGCCAACTTCAATTCAGATTGGTTATGTGCCTTCACATGACCAAGTAGATGATGTTTTAACAAAACCACTAGGAAAATCTATGTTTCTTCCTTTCTGTGATCGCTTAGCTTGAATGTTTCTTCTAAAGAACAAAAACAACAAGTAGTATAAGGAATATTAGAATATGTTAGAATACACTAGAATAAGCTTGCAACAGTATTCAGTTATAGCTCACGTGTTCAGTTCAGTATTACTTGCACACGTGTACACTTTGACACTTTGACTCTCACATATATATATATATATATGTAACCACTGCAATAGACTTCAGTTAATGAGAAAGGGTTCAAGTTAACCTGACTTGTAGTGACCTTCATATAAAGCCAAAATACGACTTTTTTACAATCAATTTTCAATCACGTTAGGTGGCAATTAATACATCACTTACCTTGACCTTCGTCCGTGATATGTTCTTACTTGCAACATATTTTATCCAAAAAAAAAAAAAAAAAAACTTTAAACGTTACAAACTCTCGTTTAAAATTTAACAATTTTCTAATTTTAAATTGCTTTGTTCCCTTTTATAATATCTACTTTGGATTTGTACCCACTTATGAATAAAGGCATATTTTTTTAAAAAAAACATTTTCTATATATTTATTGCTTTTAACAAGATGGAGGGAGAAGATATATTGAAAACAAAATCTTTACAATAATAAATGAAGAATAAAATTGTACATTTATATAAAAAAATTAATTGACTTATGCATGGGATTAAAAAAAATACTCTCAATCTACCTTATAAACAAGACTAAAAGAGTACATTTATTGTCATTGTCGTGGGAGAGAAGGCTAAAGAAGAACCGAAAAAGTCTTGAGGAACATTATTGGCATATCAGAAAATTTGGATCCAACAAATTTCCAAGGAGTGATATAGAGTCATAAAGACGACGACAAATATATAAAGGTTAAACATACTTGCCGGGGATACCACAAAAATCAAAGTGTGTGCAACATATTTATTCCACTACAATAATTTTCTGAATGTGTAAATTGTCAATCATATGGGGCCCTGTTTTAAAATGACAAACAAGCTAACAAACACTAGCCACTATATATTTACTCATATGCAGTGGCGGAGCCAGATTTAAATGTTTGTGGGTGCACAATTAGTAGTAGAATTTAGGGGTTCGGGGGCAGCGCCCCAAATTTTTTTTTAAATGAAAGTTTTAAATGCATTAAAAAAACAAAAAAATATAAAAAAAAAAAAAAAAAAAACTTCAACTTAACATGAAATAATAATAATCAAGAATAACTATTGCCTATTACGGTAGAACGATTACAAAAAGATTCTTCGATTCTTCATTCCTCAAAATATCATATTATATCTTCATCATCAATCTTATCAAATGAAATAATTATATATTTCTTTTTCCCTCTTTTTTGAATAACTTTCTGTTAAAAAACTGAAAAAAATATTTTCATACATCCATCAAACAAGAAAACAACGATTGCACGGGTCAGCTATTGTTGATCACAATAAGCATGTTTTCTCGTTTGAGTTTTCTTTCCGTTCCACCAACCAAAAATCATAAATAAAAAATCCTAACCCGTTGGCGTGATTTAATGTAATATGAATTAGTCCAACAACTCACATATTTAAAGCTGAAGTGCGTCAGTATGTATATCAAATTAAAAATGATTTAAATGGGAACGATGGTTGGTTCATATTGTCCATTTGACAAAAAAAGAAAAGGAAAAAGTGGGATCCACCACAGAATAGGCATGAAGCGGATGTGGTTAAAAAGATGAAGCGGAAAGGTTAAGCGAGGGTTCGAATTGGGGACCTTTATGGCTCTATGTGAGACTAGACAAATAACCAACCACACCATCTAGACAATTTGTGATGAAGTTCCTTCAAAATATATATAGATTCTTAAAAGTTTGTGTCTGCACCTGCAGACAGATGCACCAGTGTGGCTCCGCCACTGCTCATATGCATGTTGTATAAACATTGTGTGATGAGAGCAACATTAACAATGGCGGATAAAAGGTTGAGAGCTTTTGCAGATGATCAGAAAAAGACTCGACGAAGAAGAAGAAGGTGGTGGTGCCGCCCAGGAGAGGCAGCATCAAGCTTCGTATATTTTCTGCTATCTTCAACTTCATTTCCCATATTTCCTGCTCCACCACTTCTTAGCCCTCCATGATTCATTATCTATCCTTCTTGCCTCTCTCTCTTCATCTTGTGTTAACACTTTTTTTATATTATTTGTTGCTGTAAAATACTCCCTCCACTACCATATAAGGTGTTTTTGAATTAGCATTGGAAAAAATGGCTTATATTTCATTTGAATATTGCAAACAAAAGTTAGGATAAAATTCAGACAGTGTGATGCGATTTTTGTTTGGATTCACTATTGTAAACCTAAGTTAGAATAATTTTATCCTTTTTTCTCAATTAAAGGAAGTTGGACCCACTTTCCTTTTAAAAAAAAGTTATCGTTCTTCTTCTTTTTGTCATTTTCTCTTCTCTTTTCACAGTCTGAAAGCAACTTTTTTAAAGCAGCTAAGTGGTGAGGGTGCTTTAGGCTTAAAAGAAGCTATTCCTTCGGTTCGCTTAGACAAGGCCCATCTACAGTGAGGAGCTTCATCTTGAGATTTGGCCTTAGCTTCAAACGTGGCTTTTTTCGTTTTGGGGAAGAATTCAGGTGGTATCCTCTCACTAAGCTCTGTTTATTTTGGCAAATTTATTTTTAAATTTTATAATCTACTTATAAAGATAAATGCGCCAAACAAAGATTTTACATGCTCTTTATAATTATAAGAGCATTTTATAATGAAAAAAAAAAGCTTAAAAATAAGCTCACATGAAAATTATTTTAAGCTCTTTTTTTTAAAAAAAAAAAAAAAAAAACCCGTAATCTCTCGATCGAACAATCGCCATTGCGTGCCATCATCACCACCGCCGCGCCACACCACCATCGCCGCCACTACCACCACCACCACCGCCACCACGCCACCACCGCCGCCGCCACCACCCTATTATAATATACCTTTTATGATAATTTTTATTAGAAAAAATGCTTATGACAAAAATTTTATCAAACAACTTATTTTTAATTTCAGCTTTTAAATAACTTTTAAGCCTAAAAATTTATATAATCACCAAATGTTTTTAAACTTTTTTTTTAAAAGTTCTTTTTTTTAAATTTTTAAAAAGTAGCTTTTAAAATAAAAATAAATAGAAACTAATTCTCTTGAGACGTAGAGATTATTGAAGTGAGTTTTACCTCTTCCAACAAAACCCTTTGTTTTTGTTTTTGTTTTTTTAACTAGATCAAGAGTTTCCTTCTCGAGACTTAAAGGGCAAAGGGTTCTCCTCTCTCACAACAAGTGCGTTTCTCGAATTTGAATTTTTGTTTTCCTTCTTATGAGGGTGAGCCGCCTCTCTTACCAATTCAATCAACAGCTTATTGGTCCCAATAAAGCCTTTTCCATGGACACGGCTTGGTCCAAACCCAAGACATCATGTTTAAGGTCCAACATGGCTTTTTACTCCATCGACGTTAGGCCAAACACGTGCAGTAGGCCATGTTCTAGAATGTGTTCTTAGTTGTTTTTAAAGCATTTGATAGCTTTTAAAGAGTATTAAATATTTTTCTTTTATATACACTCATATTTAACATGGGTAATGAGAGAGACTATATCTTAATATAATGCTGAAATTTAGCGTTATTTAATGAGTAATATTGAATATTACTTAAATTTTATAACTAATATAATATTTTTAACTATTTTTATTTGTACATACAAATTTGGTTAAAATAATTTATATTTGGTACGTAACCGAAAGGAGTATGTTATGACAGTTAAATATCTACATCTATAAAATATTCACGGTGGAGAGCCATGGCTTAGCTTAGGTTTAGTGCCATCAGATCTCAATGTATTATAAGCAGCGTCCAATTTGTCTTTTCCTGCATCGGGTGTTAGAATATTTTTTATGGGTTAAATTCTCAACATTCCAACACTTACTATACACGTGAGATTGAGCGCAAACAAAGTTCAAATTCCCACTATTCCTTCAAAAATCCTTCTGTGATAAAAATGAAAAGGATAGAAAGAAAAGTGGAAGGTTTTTCCCTCATTTAAATAGGAGAAGAAATATGGAAAGAATAAAAAAGTTGAGGAGATTGTCTCTCCGAAAATTGGGAGATTTTGAGAGGACCTTTACTGCCTTTCCCATGAAGCTCTCCTATCAAGACCTCGCGTTCCTCCTCTTCCCTTACCGTCTGCTTCCCTTCTATTCTACCAGATTGCACCGTTTTAGCTTCACTCTTAGTGAAGCTAGTGCCCTTTTTTTTTTAATATATATATATATATATATATATATATATATATATATATATATATATATATATATATATATATATTAATATTTTAGGATATTGATACTAAAAAGATATTTCGGGGATCTTGATCGATACTAAAAAAACACTCATGATCATGACAAATTATTTTACAATCTTTAAAAAATATTTCGGATATCGGCCAAATCTTAAAAAAGATACTTTAGAATATTGATTGATACTGAAAAAATACTGTATGATCTGAAAAAATTATTTTATGATCTTGAAAAAATATTTCAGGGTACTAAAAGGATACTGATTGATATTGAAAAAATATTTCATGATTTTGGTAAATTATTTTATGATTTTAAAAAAATATTTCAAGGTATATCAAAAATATATTTCAAAATATTTTTTCAAGATTCAAAATAATTTTTCAAGATCATACTATTTTTTCGATTCAGGTTTTAGTATTCTGAAATATATTTTTACTTCCTTCATACCTTAAAATATTTTTTTTTGAAAAAAGAACCAATTTCACTGTTTTAAATCAAAACAGACACAGTTTTGTAGAAAATGAGGGCAAACGGAGAGCCGGTCCCTCCTATCAGTAGCAGACAGCCATAGTCGTTCACACGCAAAGTTCTCCTTTGTCCTCTCACCGTGGCCGTCCGTCCACTTGTCACTGTCACCATGGCCAGCCAGAAATCTTCACCTCAACCAGAACAACAGTTGAGTCCTATTCAGGTGGGGTTCAAATGTTTCAAATTCTCATCAACTACTTTCTCGAGGAGATATCGAAAATGAGGCTTTTTTTTTTTTAGGGAAAAACACTTTTAAGTATATTCTCATGTGATATACATATAAAATGGTGGGTTATGAGCCTTTTTTTTTTTTTTTAAGGAAAAAACACTTCTCATGTTGTAGGAGAAGTGTATTCTCTCATGTCACACACACATGAAATGGTGGGACCCACATATATATATAGGTCCCACCATTTTATGTGTGTATAGGAATCTTTTTCTTCTCCTGCAACATCAGAAGTTTAAACCTTTTTTTTGTTATTTCCCAACATAATAAGCTAGTGCTAATTCCTGATTATGTGAATTGATGATGCAAAGTCTCTTCATGGCCCACACGCAAAGCGACGGAGGAGTAAATGAAAACCTTCAGCAAAACCTATTTTAAATCAAAGTGTTCTTCTTCTTCTTTTTTGCCATCGAAAATCAAATTGCTCATATTGTGTCTATGGTTGTGTGGAAAAAAAGAATCCTTATCTATTTATTTCCTTTTGTTATATTTAACTGGAAAAATTATCCTTTTATTTTCTTATCATGAAAAATAACTTTTTTGCTCAATTATTTGGTTTACGTTGCTAACCTTTTATAGCAAGAATATTTTAGTCATTCGGATATTTACTAATTTTCTTTCCTTTTTATTTTCTCTCGTTGATCCAAACAATAGGGGTGATAACATTTTCTCCTCATTTTTCTCTTCTATCCTTTTTCTCTCCTGTCATTTTCTTTCTTCCCAACTTTTCTTCCTATCCAAATTCCAAACGGGGGTTGATTCAAAAGAAGAGAGAGAAACATATTTTATAATGAAATAATTAAAAAAATTATCTGCAAAAATTTAAAAATTAAATTCCTTGTTAAGTAAACTGATAGCAAGGATAAAATCAAGTGTAGAACAATATTTAAAATTCTTATTAATTATTTTATGCAAACACATTATATATGTATTTCAAAAAAACTCAAAACAAATTAATACTCCCTCCGGTTATAAATATAAGAAAGAATTGACTTTTTCTTAGAGAGATTAAAGAAGCTAAATAAGTTACTTAATCATATTATATGTTGTTTCTTTCGATTATATATTATTTTATAAGTTAGGCAAAATAGTTTGAAAAAAACCAACAAATATAAATATTAATGTAATTTACTTAGCTTTCTTAATATCTCCAAAAAAATCAACTTTATTTTGTATTTAGTAGCAAAGAAGTACTATTCACTAATACTATATGAGCATAGTGGCAACGTATGTATTGTATAGATTACAAAACATGCATTAGAATTGGCATGAAGCAGTAGCGATGGTGTCATTTCATTTGATGGCGCGCGATTAGAGTTTTTAAAATAATTTTTCAATTGTGATTTATAATGGCATACAAGGTAAGTATATAAGAAGATTTTTATCTTGATTTATGTGAATAAGCATTTTTAAGACCGTTAAAAAGTGATCCCAAACATGCTTACAATAAACTGCTTATTTGGGCTTGTATTCTAAGTAATAACCAAGGTTATTAAAATCGGACCAGGTCTAAACCTACGGGTTAGATGCATGGTTAAGGATTAGTGGGTCAAACCAGAAATAAACCGAGTCAAACCGGTCAAACCGATAAGAAAGTAAATATTTTATATTACAAAACCCCAGCCCCAAAAAGTTTTTATTGTCAACTGTGCATCTGCCTCTTCTTCTAATCAAGTTGGTTTTCCAATGCACAATGATTTTACGTATGACAAAGATATAACCTCCCTCTGTGGAAATTTTTTCAAAATGGTGTACTATTGCAGTCAAAACACCTCTTTATCCTTTGGTTTTACCCACCAAATGTTTCACTGTTGGGTAATTGAGCCATCCCATTAAATGATAAATTTTGCACTCGTAAAAAGTAAAATTCAGACATACAAATATACAATCACACGCTCTCTATCGTGTTTCTCTCCCTTTCTCCTTCCAGATCTGAGATTATTTTTCAGTTCACCGTTGTGTTTCTCTCTTTTTCTCCATCCAGATCTGAGTTTTTGATTCAGTTCCAGCGAGCCCATGTACAACATAAAGAGGTGAGCCATTCTTGAAGTACACCATTCTCTCTGCAAGGTGCATTAGCCATTCTTGAAGTACACGATTCTCTCTGCAAGGTTCATTATTTTTCACCCAAACCACCCCCACGCGCTCAAACCGGTGGCCTCCCTCCTCATCGATCTCCGGCGATTTCTAAGGGGAAAGGAGTAGTGGTCGCTCCGGTCTCCCTCCTCGTCGATCTCACCCCGGCTTCTTAATATCTCGGTGGCTTTTCTCCGGGTCTCTCCCCTGTTCATCTCTCTCAAAAAAAAAAAAAAAAAAAAACATTGACCCTGTTTCTATGGTCAACGGACCGGTTTAAATGCTGCCGGTTCGGCGGTTTCCGTCTGGCAATCGCCGGTCCGGGTTTAATTACCATGGTAATAACCCAGTATAGGAGAAAATTAATTATATATTGCCTCGATAATCGATTAAAAATAAGTCTTATACATGTAAAATAAAATATTTATAATGTATAAATATGTGGAAAATTAAGATTTCTCAAAGAAAAATAATTTGATTAAAATTTTATAATTACGGAGAATTTTTTTAATATTTTTTATGTTAATTAAAACAATTAAATGATCATATTTTCAGAAAATACTTATTGCATAAGAACTTATAGAGTATCTTGTTAAAAAAAAAAAAATGTTTTGAGTAAAATAATAAACACAATTTAAAATAAAATGAGTATATATATATATGATTTGAAAATCTTAACAAATTGTATATTTATAAGTCAGTGTGACTTAATTTTTAGATTCCATACAACATACAAAATCCACACTAGTTGTTATAATAGTTTCTTGATATATATCATGATAATGGAGAGGATTGCATGGATGGCCGTATGTACTTTTTTTTTTTTTTTTTTAACTTTGTTGATTCATTGCTTTTAATTTCTCCAATATGTATTCAAAATCACATATTGAGAAAGTCAAAACCGTGGTTTTGTCCGAAGTAGTAACAAGCGTATTGTTTTTGTTGAAATATGGTTTTTGAATAATTCCAATATACTCTGAGCAAAAAAAATAATAATTCCAATATACTTCTAATTAAACATATAAAGATTCTTTAGAAAAAAGTTAAGAAAAAAATAATTAACCAAAAGAAGGAAAGGGGAAAGATATTTTCTAACAAGTTAAATACTACTAAGAAAATACAAAATATTAAAAACAATAACTTTAAGTATTTAAAATTGTTTTGGTTTTAATATATTTTAATTGATTAAAGTGCATCCAGCACCTTAAAATATTTTGTGATATATCTAGTACTCCAAAGTATTTTTTTTTCAAGTGCGCTTATTACCCTCAAGCAATTATTTAGGTGGGTTCAAAATCCTAAGTTATTTTTTGGTGCATCCAATGCCATTAATTGTTATTTTCATGTTCACTCAACACCCTCAATTATCTAAATTGTTGAGTATGCAAAATTGTAGAAAAAATTACTTTATGGTGATTGACGTATTTAAAAAAAATATTTTAGGACACTCGTCATTTAATGCACCTAAAAAAAATACTTAAGGTGTTATATGCACCTTAACTTTTTTTTTTTTTTTTTTTTTTTTGGGTCTGGACACCTTAACCCTATCTTAATTTAAGTTTTTCATGTTCTAAACGTAATTTACTTGGTAATATTGCTGCAAGCTCGAGATAATTTTGTTTGTGCGTACTATGTGTCGTTCCCCATATATTTCGCATAGATAATTGTCTGGAAGGACAACGACCACATTATAACGCGGTTTGATCTTTGAATCGTTAATCCACGTTTAACTAACACGAAAAGTCAATATTTAAACAGCATTAATTAATTCATTAAAATAATTGTCGACGACGTATTTCATGACCATAATAATATTTATTATTTGATGCTTTTTATAAGAAACAACAACTAACATCATTTGGTTTAAAATAATAATTATGTAACACTCAAACACACACTATATATATAATTTTCAAATCATACCTTTATTTACAAATATAGAACATGAAATATAGTAAGTAGAAATTTATTGCAAAAAGATAAAGATGATAAGTTGTGATAAGATGCATAGTAGCATATATTTAACGGGGTACAAATGAAAAAGCTGGTTTATTTTTTTTTTATTTTTTGAAAAAATTGTTCATTTTATTTAGTAACACATATATGATAGAAATTGCTACCTATAAAAGGAACATGGAGTGATAATAGTGGAAATGATTCAACTTGTATATTCTTGGTATATCCAGGTCAGGTGTGTGTGAATTTGAGTATGAAGGCAATAGATGATTTTCACTTTATTATATATGGTAGAGAGAGGAAATTTTTCGATCTTATTTATAAAACACTTATTAACTTTTTTATATGAATGTACAAGTTTACACTTTATTTATTATTGTGTTGACTTTGTTCTCATATGGTATAATATATATTAAGGGTTTGTTTGGTACGCGGAACAGGTGGGAAGAGAAGGGAAGATGAACAAGTTTCCTTGTTTGGTATATTTTTTGTGTCCAATCTTCTTGGGAACTCAAGTTTCATACCCACCTTGGGCCCACCAATATCTTCCTTTAAATGTGGGAAGATAAGATCTCACCAAAACTGGTGAGAACTCAAGTTCCTACGTGAATAGTGACGCTCTCAAACATATATATCCCTCATAAAATATTTTTTTCTATAATGCAAGAAAATAGAATTAAATTCAAATTTATGCAATAAGTTCAAACTTTGCGGAAAATATTTTAGAAAAGTTTGAACTTGGCGGAAAAATATTTTAGACAAATTTGAACTTGGCGGGAGAATATTTTAGACAAATTTAAACTTGATAAGAGAATATTTTTAAGAAAACATATTTTAGAAAAAATATATTTTTCCTTGTCATTTTGAAATAATTACTTTTGAAGGTAAAATAAGTATTTCCCGATTTTTTACAATTGACACCCCTCTATTTTCTTCCTAATAAAACTTATTTTTCTTCATCCCTCAAAATCTTCCCTTCCCTTCCATTCTTTTTCCTTCTAAGTTCCTTTCCTCCTCGATTTTCCCGTATCAAATGGGCCCTAAATAGAAGTAAATTAAGTTGAAAGGTACTTGCTGAATTTTTTGGTAGAGTCAATAAAATTTAAAATATTATTTGGTCTATGTGAGACAAGTTGGAAATAACTTGTAAATAGAACTAGAGGAGTGTATTACCCCCTCTGTCCCCTTATATAAGGTCATTTTAACCGTATTATTGAAGAAAATAGTTAGAATTAGCTAAAAGTAATAAATATATATGAAATATACTTTATTTTTTAAATTTGCTCTTGCTTATGATTAGGTAAATGAGAGAGTAATAATAAGAAAAATGATGAAAGAAAATGTATGGAAAAATTATATTAATGAAGGATAAAATATAAGTAAAAATATTTATTACCCAGACAAAGTAAAAAACAACCTTATGAAAAGGAACAGGTTTTTTTTCCAAAAAAGAGGATCTTATTTATTAAGTGTGATTTTATTCTATGTCGGACTTCCCACATTGATTCAAGTCCACTCATATACAGTGGCGGAACCAAATTTTTTTTTAAATTTTAACTAAAAAATAAATATATTGAATTATTTACTAAATAGTATTACATAATATTGAAAATACAAATAAATAATAACCGACAATAATAAATCAAAATAAGATATGAGATGATACTAACATTTTCGGAAAGATCTCAAACAAAAATTTTATTTTCCTCTCACACTCCAATAATGAACCAAGCATTGTTCTTATAGAGAAGATAAGAGATTAGCTGGGGCCAAATCATTGGCCAAAATAAAATATCATATAATAAATAAATATATATACTAACAAATTTCATAAGATCACGCCAGCGCCTGCCAAAAACTGGCCATAACTATGTTCCACCACTGCTCACATACACTTAGCCAACCTAACATATACATATATGAATATGGTATGTATTTTAAAACATCTTTTACTTATAGATCAACATAGGCTCAAGACATAACGATAACAGTTTAATTTACATGATCATTTAAGAAATTAATAATAACGTCGGTCCCTAACAAAAAGTAAAGGAGTTTGGCCTGGCTTCAGCTAACAAAGATGTCCTTTTGTCCCCATTTTAAACACTTCAGGGGTATTTTTGCACAAAAATATAATTTATATTGTTGGATGAACATTTGAGAAAACTATATATATACATATACACACACACATACATACATACATGCATACATACAGTGGCGGAAGGCTTTCATTGTAAATGGGGGCCTTGGCGATCTTATAAAATTTGTGAGAATATATATGTATTTATTATATGATATTTTATTTGGCCACAAATTTGGCCTTTAATTTTTTATCTTCTCTATAAAGATAATATTTGTTTCATTACTCATTTGGCTTAAAGAAGAAAGTAAAATTAACTTGTTTGAGATACTGAAAAAGTTAGTATCATCTTACATATTGTTTTGATTTATAATTATCAGTTATTATTTATTTATATTTTCAAGGTTATTTGATCTTATTTAAGTAATATATTCTCCCTATTCTTATTTAAGAACCAACTAACAATTCTCACAAGATCAATAAAAACCAGTTAAAGTCATTAAATTTATCCTAAAATTTAAGTAATTTTCAATATTATCCCTGTTAATTTTACTAAACTCTAATATCATATTAATTATTACTCTCTTTTTTGTTCAAAAAAAGAGTAATAATTAATTTTTATTAATTATTACTCTCACTCACTACCTTTTTAATTATGGGTATACATAAAAATATTTAATCTTTTAAACAATGATCTTTATAAAAAGCACTAAATATCTTGTTAGTTGGTGCCTTATAATAAGAATTAAAGGGAGTAGTTCAATATGTTTATCTTTTGGCCCGGGCTAAAAAACAATTCTGGTTTCCGCCACTGCCTGCATACATACATACATACATACATACATACATACATACATACATACATACATACATACATACATACATACATACATACATACATACATACATACATACATACATACATACATACATACATACATACATACATACATACATACATACATACATACATACATACATACATACATACATACATACATACATACATACATACATACATACATACATACATACATACATACATACATACATACATACATACATATGTGTGTGTATTTTTGTCCCTTGACTGAAAAAAGAAACGTGGTTTGAAGCTTGGTATACGAGTTAACATCCAAGTAGACTTTGCACAGTATTAGGGTTGACGCGGTTTGAAGCTTGGTATACGAGTTAACATCCAAGTAGACTTTGCACAGTATTAGGGTTGACGCGACATACAACCCATACTGAACGACAAGTTATTTTACTCATCGACATAAGACTCGGTAAAATCAAATGCGGCCGTACGTTGAATACAAGCCATATTATTTAATCATATGCTTCTAATTAAAGTCCAAATCCATCTAATTTTCCATCTAAAAGCGCAAGGCATCCGGGTACGTTGTCTCTCCTCCATGCATGCATCCATTTTCTGACTTTGTCAACCTGATGGGACCCACTCTTTTGATTCACAATCCGACATGTCTCTCTTTAGTAATACAAAGAGCTCCCCCTAATCATCATTTACTCCTTCCTACAAATATACGTGTGTGTCTTACATAAACACACCAACCATATTCGAAGTCATCATTCTTCAATACTAGAATAGTATCTCTGATCAGCGCATAGCTTAGTCAATTAATGGCGGATACAAGGATGAGAGCTTTTGCAGAATATCATAAGAAGATGAAGAAGAAGAAGAAGAAGAAGGCAGCGGAGACACCTCCCAAGAGAGGGAGCATTAAGCGTCGTATATTTTCTGCTATCTTCAACTTCTTCATTTCCCATATTTTCTCCTCCAGAAACTCTTCAAATTAATCATGTATGCTTCCACATTAGTCGTTAGATACTCTACTTTTCTCTACTCATATTCACGAATCATAATACTTCTTGTTATCTTCATTTTCATGTTTAACAGGTTTCATACAAATATATGTATGTAAAATATTATAATTTATATATGCTTGTTTTGTTGCTCTTTCATGTAATATATTCTTCAACATCTGTATTTCACAGAATACTATCAATTCTAATCGGGTAGCTAGTTGGTGTTGGCTTTATCTCTCAAATTAAATGTGTTGGTTAAAAAAATATTTATCGTCCTCGTCAACCTGGACAAGTAAATACTTTTGTTTGGAGCTGGCTTTATGAAATATACATAAAATATGATAAAAATGTAAAAATCTCTTACTGTATTTATTAAAATGCTACAAGTCACATTTTTAAACCTTCTTCACAATGACCGCTCTCGAACTATCAATTATTTATTTATTTATTTTTCTAATTAGTGTGAGGTATAAAAACCCGTTTTCAACGGATCTAAAGAACTTTTTTTTTTTTTTTTCATTAGTGCTTGTATCTACTGGATGTTCATGTTTCCTCTAACTTCTTCTATCAAGTGCCACCACTCGACCTCACTATCCTGAGTTCCAACGACAATAGGATTAGGTCCCATGAATCATATTTACATCGTACAGTCAATTTTTGTAATGTTTATCCATTTACCACAAAAGCAGATGTGGTGTTTATTACTTTTGGCTTTTAAACAACTTTCGGTTACTTATTAATTGTAAAAGTTGGTTTGAGTTATGCTTTCTAAAACAATCTTCAGTTCAGATTACCATACTAATAACTTTCAAAACAATATGTATTCAAATATAAATCTCATTATATAATAACTCATGTTCACCAAATTGACCTTTTAAGAAATGAACTTTCAATAAACATAATTTTCACAAACTAATTACTCCATCAGTTCCAAATATAAGACAAAGTTAACTTTTTTGGAGAGATTATGAAGCTAATTAAATTACTTTAGAATATTTTTAATTTTAATTTTTTCTTCAAACTAATTAATTTGACTAATAAACGGATATATAATATAAGAATACATAACATATGATATGATTAAGTAACTTAATTAGCTTCCTTAATCTTTCCGAAAAAATCAATTTTGTCTTATATTTATGACTGGAGAAAGTAATTAACTAAACACACACTAGCTGCATCATCATTCCGACATATAACCTTCTGGAGTTATAACAAGCATTAATTTTCTCATATATAGCCTTCTGTTTTGTTTCAGTTATTGGAAAACGATTTCGAGCAAAGTTACGTAGTGCTTATATGAGACCTATGATTTCGGGCACCAAAAATTCAATATATATATCAGACCCATGATAACAGTTTACATATGTTTTTCAAACCAGAAATTAATGCCTACCTAAAGTAAGATATACTCTTGTTTGAAACTCATATCTGATCTTTGTCAACCTAATTAATCCAGTCCGTGCAGGGTGTGTCCGTTTTGGGAAACTCACACTTAATTTCATCATCTATATCTTTAATTAATTATTGGTGAAGCGATACAAAAGCTATGAACATCTTTCACAGAAGCAAAAGTGATCAATTCCTCATTTTATAATACAAACTAAAATGAAAAAAGGTATGTTTTTATCAATAGACACCACAAAAAGATATGAAATTACTGACAAAAGCTATATATTTAAAAATTCAATCGGAAAATACAATTTCAGAAGAATTTTTGAATCAGTAAATACCGACTGATTACGTATATAATTTTTTCCGTTGGTAATTACCGAGAGATTAACGACTGAAACACGATCGGTTGATAATTTCTCCCGAAAATTACCACAAAATTTACTAAGAGAACCATTCCATTTGTAATCTGTCGATAAAATTTGTAATATTTTATTATTATGGTATAATAATGTATATAATATAATAAAATTAAAATTCATAATAAAAATATAAAATATTTGAATATAAGAAAATTAATCTTTAATCTTTAATATATATTATATTAATAATAAATATTTAAATGAAAAAATAAGATTAAAAATATATTATAAAAAACGATATCACAGTGGACACTGTGCTGACGCTTGGTGTTGCAAGAGGCGAGGTGGCGTTTGGTCTGTAATTTTTTACGGAATATTTTTTGTCTTTTATCGGTAAACCAATTTGCCGCGTAAAATGTAGCGACATAATGGACTTTGTCGCTAATATGTCTGCATCGCTACTTTGTCAGTAATTCTGTTTGTAAATTGAAATTCTATCAGTTATAAGCTTTTTTTTTTTTTTTTTGGTTGTGAGAGAAGCATAACCAATTTTTTGTTTTTTGTGGTACAAATTATATTTAAACTCTAATCTAATTTCCCATCTAAAAGCGTAGGGCATCCGGGTACGAATTGTCTCTCCTCCATGCATGCATCCATTTTCCGACTTTGTCAACCTGATGGGATCCACGCTTTTGATTCACAATCCGACATGTCTCTCTTTAGTAATACAAAGAGCTCCCCCTAATCATCATTTACTCCTTCCTACAAATATACGTGTGTGTCTTACATAAACACACCAACCATATTCGAAGTCATCATTCTTCAATACTAGAATAGTATCTCTGATCAGCGCTTAGTCAATTAATGGCGGATACAAGGATGAGAGCTTTTGCAGATTATCATAAGAAGGTGACGAAGAAGAAGAGGAAGAAGGCGGAGACACCGCCCAAGAGAGGGAGCAATAAGCGTCGTATATTTTCTGCTATCTTCAACTTCTTCATTTCCCATATTTTCTCCTCCAGAAACTCTTCAAATTAATCACATAGGCTTCCAAATTAGTCGTTAGATCACTATTTTTCTCTACTCATATTCATGAATCGTTATACTTCTTGTCATCTTCATTTTCAGGTTTAACAGGTTTCATTCAAATATATGTATGTAAAATATTACGGTCCTAATTATATGAATACTTTTATAGTGTAA
Source organism: Acacia melanoxylon (assembly GCA_019022615.1). Classification (NCBI taxonomy): domain Eukaryota; kingdom Viridiplantae; phylum Streptophyta; class Magnoliopsida; order Fabales; family Fabaceae; genus Acacia; species Acacia melanoxylon. Next base: position 3,245,182 of record JAFJYJ010000051.1, on the reverse strand, counting down.
ATTACACTACAAAAAAGTTCATATAATTAGGACCGGAGGGAGTATTATAATTTATCTATCTACAATGACCCATATGGCGTTGTGGTGTGCTGTGGTTTTCGGTAATCCCACAATAAAATCCATGGAAATGTTGTCCCATTTCCATTGCGGAACCTCTAAAGGTTGAAGTAATCCTGTAGGCTTTTGATGTTCGATCTTCACCTTCTGGCAAGTCAAACACTTCAATACGAAGTCTGTCACATCACGCTTCATCTTTGGCCACCAATACCCTTGCTTCAGATCTCGATGCATCTTGGTGACTCCCGGATGAATGGTATACTTACTTCGATGAGCTTCTTCAAGAATTGTCTTCTTGATTTCCTCGTTATCCGGAACACGAATCCTCTTCTTGTACCTCAATACACCTGTATCCTCGATATCATAATCAAGTACTTCACCGTTCTCCAACTCTCTTCTAATCTTTAGCAATTGGTCATCATTCATCTGGGCCATCCTTAACTTATTATAAAAGTCAAAATCCCCGCGTATTGAACTCAAAATCACCTCGGACTTTGGTTCAAGATAAACCTCTAATAATCATTCTAATAGATTATGTTCGGTTACACACATATGAAACACGTGTATTGACTTCCGATTCAAGGCATCAGCAACTGCATTCGCCTTCCCTGGATGATACTTCAACTCAAAATCATAATCCTTCAAAAACTCCATCCATCTTCTCTGTCGGTTATTCAACTCCTTCTGATCCATAAGATACTTCAAGCTCTTATGGTCACTAAAGATCTCGAATTGAGATCCATACAAGTAATGCCTCCAAATTTTCAAAGCGAAAATGACTGCTGCAAGCTCCAAGTCATGTGTCGGATAGTTCTTTTTGTGAGGTCTCAACTGTCGAGATGCGTAAGCCACAACTTTACCATCTTGCATGAGCACACATCCTAAGCCCTTCAATGATGCATCCGTGTACACCGTGTACGGTCTGTGTGGATCGGGTATAATAAGAACAGGTGCAGTAGTTAACCGGTTCTTCAGCTCTTGAAAACCTTCCTCACACTTCTCATCTCAAACAAACGGTTGCTCTTTCTTAGTCAATCTAGTGAGTGGTGCGGCAATCCGAGAAAATCCCTCTATAAAACGACGGTAGTAACCAGCCAATCCAACAAAACTACGCACCTTTGTCACAAACTTAGGTGGTTCCCACTTCAACACGACGTTCACCTTGCTGGGATCTACTGCTACCCCATCAGCTGAGACCACGTGACCCAAAAACTTCACCCCTCTCAACCAAAATTCACATTTACTTAGCTTCGCGTATAACCGATGCTCTCTCAGAACCTGCAGTACTATTCGAAGGTGCTCTCGATGTTCCTCTTCACTCTTCAAATAGATAAGGATATCATCAATGAACACCACCACAAATTGATCCAGATAAGGTCTGAAAATCCGATTCATATAATCCATAAACACTGTTGGCGCATTAGTTAATCCGAATGGCATGACAAGAAACTCATAATGGTCATATCTGGTACGGAAAGCAGTCTTCGAAATGTCTTCTGCCTTTACCCTCAATTGATGATATCCCGATCTCAAATCGATTTTTGAAAATACTGATGAGCCTACTAGCTGATCTAGTAAATCATCTATCCTCGGCAACAGGTACTTATTCTTGCTAAGGAAAAAATCATGAGATTAAAATCATCCCCTATTAGCTAGTAACCTCCAAATACCTCATACACATGGCTACCACACTCTAGTGCCTTAATTTATTTAGACCAATCAAATACCTAAAGAATCTCTCATTATCAAATCTGATTCTTAGGTTCATTAACCAAATACTGAAACCTTGATCATAGCCAATAAACACGCTACAATCATAATGATTCATAGCTTACAACATTCAGGCACTATCTTCAAATAACCCCAACCAACAATAATTATTAGATTCACAATCCAAAACATTGTTTAGGCCAAGAAATCATACTACCTCAATAATACTCAATATACAAACTAGGATCATAATTCTCTTTCATAATCTAAACCTCGAAACATTCAAATGTCCTTCTCATAACCAAAACACAATACACAAGGTTCTAATTCCCATTCAGTCCTCAATATCACAAGGGCATATTCTAAACATCATCCGTTCACCCCCAAGTTAACCATCAATCATACCCAAAGCATTGTTGACAGCGCGATATCAATCACATTAATGAGGTTCATACTCTTAGATGTTAGAACATTAAAGCAACCTTAATTACATTTCGACCTAAGGTTTAATTTAGATTAGTTCAAATTCAAGCCTATCCGTAATCATTCCAATATTCCTATGGCATCCCTAAGAATCACAATCTCAAGCTATTCAGGCTTTAAATCAAATGATTACAAATTCCTACGGCACTTCCCAGGAGGTCACCCATCCCGAGATTTCTCTTACCTAAGTACGCTTAACCTTCAGATTCTGATAAGATCTAGGCCATACTATAGGGAGATTGACCAAAATAATGTTGGAAAAAAAAAAAAATTTACCGTTAAAGCGGATTGGAAACATATTACCAAAGTAATGCAATTGGAGGCGCATGACAGGCTTACGGGATTAAAGGCGTAAAAGAGCTCCACGCCACTGACACATACTGACAAATTTATGTGTCAGTGGCGTGAAAAACATCCACGCCCCTGGTGGCGTGGATAACAGTGGCGTGGATATTGGGAATCGACCCACTTTCCATATTAAAAATAAAATAAAATAAAATAAAATAAAATATTAAAATTAAATATAATATTAAATATAAAAAATTAAAATTAAAATAATAATAAATGATAAAAAAAAGTGGAATAATTTAAAAAGTTCTACTTCATTTAATTTGAAGTCGAAAGAAAGAAAGCATGGAGTTGAAATAACTCATTAAGAACTTTAAAAAATTACGCGGTACAATTTGGTTATAACAACAAATCCCAATACAGGGGGATCAATATATTTGTTATACATCTACAATTTGGTTATAACAACAGTATTGATTTTGGGATCTGTATAAAAAAGTGTACCGCGTAAAAGTGTTTCTAATAAGTTATACAAATCCCAGAAACACTTTTACGCGGTACACTTTTTTATACGATCCCAAAATCAATACTGTTGTTATAACCAAATTGTATATGTATAACAAATATATTGATCCCCCTGTATTGGGATCTGTTGTTATAACCAAATTGTACCGCGTAATTTTTTAAAGGGCGTTCTTAATGAGTTATTTCAGCTCCATGCTTTCTTTCTTTTGACTTCAAATTAAATGAATTAGAGCTTTTTAAATTATTCCACTTTTTTTTATCATTTATTATTATATTAATTTTAATTTTTTATATTTAATATTAATTTTTTTAAAAAAATATGGAATCAGACGGTCTGATTCCCAATATCCACGCCACAGTGGCGTGGATAACATCCACGCCACCAGTGGCGGCGTGGATAACATCCACGCCACCAGGGGCGTGGATGTGTTTCACGCCACTGACACATAAATTTGTCAGTATGTGTCAGTGGCGTGGAGCTCTTTTACGCCATTGATCCCGTAAGCCTGTCATGCGCCTCCAATTGCATTACTTTGGTAATATGTTTCCAATCTGCTTTAATCTGGTAAATTCTTTTTTTTCCAACATTATTTTGGTCAATCTCCCCCATACTATACCAACTTCTTGGTATAACCGCTCTATATATTCCCATGACATAGAGTGGGGATTTAATTATATCCTATCTCCATGTCAGAAGCCCTAGAATTAGCATTATAATCCTTATTATGTCACTTTGTCTATCTCTAAAGCCTTTGTTGGTAATCCTCCTTAGAAGGTCTGAGGATGGAAACGATCTAAATGTTTTCATACTATAAGCATGTTAGGAACAACCCTTTTGTTCTGTTGACTCCTCCGGTTCAGAGCTTGGTGGATTTGGAATTGTCTCCCTAAAATAAACAGTATTTTCTTCCTCTGATTTTGTGGAAACCTCTTGGGTATGACCATTGCTTCCACCATTCGGCCCTTCACTGGCTCTACCTTCCTCGAGTCTTCTCAACCATTCCTCCGTCATATGGGTCCATCTATACATATGCCGCAACATTTCAGCCTCAGTTAACTGATCCTAGGGCCCATTAGTTTCTTGCTAGCCGTTGTTATCGATGTCTGTACATGGGTTGTCACCGTATTTTGTATGCCTGGTATTCACCATCTCTCCCCACCTAAGGGTAAAACCCACCAGAGATGGAGAACAAGAAGAACAAGGAACAAAACAAAATACAACAGGGAAGCAGGTGTGTAAAGATTATATATTGCCATACTCTAAATGCAATGCACAACAGGGCCAGGAAATCATAAACACAAGGCTCTGGATACCAAGTTGAAAAGACCCTTTCTCATAAATAACAATTAACTATAATGTTTTCGTAAGATTGGATTAGCAGGTAATTATAGAAAACTCTTTTTCTTTTCAGTATATACACCTCGGGGTCCAGGGCACAAATTTTGCCCACAAACCCTCTACAGGAAATCCATAACTTAGGGCACAATTATCGAACAAGAGATTCTATAGCCCACAAGTCATACAACACAAACCCCACAACAAAAGGGTCTTCACAAAACAATGTTCACACAACATAGGTAAGTGGATCCACTATAATTTGATGGTGCATAAAATAAGGCCTTCGAAAAACCAACAGTCATCCAAAAATAGTTAATGTAGTATCTCAAAATATGAGGGCCCTATGATGGCAATATATTAATCAATACAACACTAATACCAAAAAGAGGCCTACAAGTTTTACGACGTCTATGCCTCTGGCTGCTTCCCTTGTCCTCTACTAAGGTTAGAGGTCTCGCCTGAAAAATTTAGTAATGACGGGGTGAAACATAAAGTCCCCAGAATCGAAATTAATTTATCAAATATGCGGGAAAGGATTGCAAGTCGAGAGAGCGGGTTTGTTAATAATATAATAATAATAATAATTTCAATAATTAAATAACCACAAATAAAACAATTAATACATAATTGTTATAAATCTAAAGGAAAAGAGAACAAGAGCAAGAGAAATTTTAGAGAGAGGAGAGAGAAATTCTCAGTCAAGTGTATTCTGAATGTTTACACAAGGCCTCTATTTATAGACCTTCAATAGTTACTATGCAATGGACATCCACATAATAATATATTTATAACACTCCCCCTTGGATGTCCATTTATGAATGTGCCTCATTAAAAACTTTAACTAGGAAAAACCCAAAGGATAAAAACCTAGCCAAAGAAAAGAGTACATCATCCATTGATACATTTTCTAATACCGCCTCATTAAAAACCTTTCTAGGAAAACCCAGTGACAAAACCTAGATAAGGAAAAAAGAGTACAAAGTGTATCGACTCTCCCTCTTCATTACATCAGATTTTTCTCCCCCTGATGACAACATTACATACAATAACTTTGTAAAGATGAAGAACTATATTTTGCTGATAATCAAGATACATTAGTGCTTTATGGTACTTCTGGACCATGTAGTTCTCCTTCATCTTCTTTTCAAATTCTTTCTTTCAGTAGTCAAATATTATATTGTTCTCTATTGAACAATAATAACATCCTGTCGTATATTCATTGTCCATTGTGTACCTGCAAATTCTAAATTTGCCAATAAAAGCATAATGAATATTAACATAATTACTAAAAATCACATAAATATCATATACTTCGAGATCTTTTCATAAAGATGCCTGGACATATAGAATTATTTTGTGCATCATTCTTTCAATAAATATTTAGGCTTCGTGCCATATATAGACTTATTTAATAATGTTCTCGAGAACTTAAATCTTTTTAACGCCTTGAATCCTTTAGGGACTCGTGCTTCATGCACTTTAATTCCTTCAGGGATATATATACTTATGGCATTTTAAATCCTTCAGGGATATATGCTTCTGGCATTTTTAATCCTTCGGGGACATGTGCTTCTGGCACCTTATGTCCTTCTGGGACATGTGCTTCTGGCACCATCTTATTAATTTTGTCTTATGATCCACATTATCATTCATTATATCATGTGCTATATCATAAGCAAATATATCGTCAACGTTGACTTTCTTTTGATCTCATCGAATAACATTCACAGTTTATTGAGATCTCATTATTTTCACATTTTCATGTACCTGGGTCTCTTCTGGGACTACAACATTCTCTTCTGGAGATATCTCTACTGGAGATAATAACTCTTTAGGAGATGACTCTTCTGGAGCATTTAACTTTTATTAATTATCCTCAACTCGATCATCTATATTCTTGGCTCCTTTTTCTCTTTTGAGGATTTATCTTTAAAATCGATGGACCTACTACGCTCAGCGTGCTTTAAATTTATTAATAGTATGTTGTTCTTCAGGGACATCAATTCGATAGGAGCATTAGCGGTTGGAACATGTGACTTTGTCACTTTCTTTAGGTCAGTAAATGCTTCCGGCATTTGATTAGATAAATTCTGCAAATGAATTATATTTTGAACTTCCAGTTCATATTGTTTTGTACAATAATCAAAATGAGTCAATGATAACTCATTCCAGCTGATATCTTTTCCCAACCGCCTATTTTCTCCCCTCATGTTGGGAAAACAATATCGAATCTCAATTGACAAATCATGCGGTGTAAGTCTCCTAAATCCATTTGTTACCTTTAGAAACATCATTTTGTTCCATTTAGAGACAAACAAGAAGGAGGAGGTCCTTACACTGCATTTAACCCAATATTCATACTATAACACTCTATGTACATTGTAGAGAATTTATAAGTATTGCACATTCAAACATTCTAAGATAGAATTAATCTGGTTCTTGACCAAAACCAATTTTACGGGGAGAGTTTTGTTGGTTTATATAAACGATACAATAATCAAATATACCAACATAGAAACTTTGTTCTCATAAGCATTGATCTAGCTATTTATGGATGCTATAATACATGATTTCTAGATCGTATAATCTGAAATAGTGTGCTTTAATATATACAAACATCATTGCAAACATCGGTTGCATTCTTACAAACTTCTGGTTGTAAGCTTAGAATATCACATGTAATCATTTTGTAGATGCATCTTTCAGATTTACATGTTATTTTGATGGGCCCATATAAATATATTTGATATATTTCCAGAGATACTGAGATCCATTACTAATCATGATCAATGAGAACAAACATCATATAACACATAGACAATATGTTGGTTATTCATAAAGAATCTTCTAGTTCTTCAATGGATGTCAATACATAATCTTATTTGCATTATGTATATATGACTTGGATAATCATACAAGTCATGCCAACAATTAATTTAAATCAAAACTTATTGTTTACTTTGTAACATATATTTCAATCAATCATAAATTTTTGAATACTATGACATCCATTTTGGGAGATCTATTAGATAATGAGAAGTATATAACTTTTCAAACATGTTCTCACACTTGTTTTCTAACAATCTCCCCCTCAAGTGTGAGTCATATAAACATTTTCAAAATCATTTTCGAAAAATTTATGTTTAATCTTCAGGAGTAAACATATAATATTACATCACTAAATACACAAATCCACCATATATGAAGATATTCATAATCAAAATAATGTAGAATCACACATATGATTCTCATAGCGATAAATTAATGAAATATGATGACAAAATAACAACAAATTAATCATTGCATTAACTTCGGGCTTATTCTTTCTCTCAGTAGTTCATTGCCCTTTTATTGACAAATATTGGATTTGTATCAAGAAACTTCCAGTTTGTATTTACAATCCCTACATTAAAATTTGTAAACTTCTAGTTTACAAAAGCATACGTTTTCTATATTATATCTATTTCTCGCAGATATCTTATAGAGTAATTAATACATAATTTTGTTTCTTTCAGGGTAAAATATTAGCTCTTCCTCCGAAGCCTTCAATCAAATGTATTCTAATGTGATTAGAATACAAACTTAAAACCTTATGACTTCAGGTCATTTAATATTCATGGTAAAGGATCTAATTCTATCGATATGATCGTAACATAATGCATTTTAATGCATTGATCACAAGGTTCACAAAATTCATATTTTCATATACTAGATTCATAGATCAACCTTAGTCATATTTTGATCTAAACATTATTACAGCTTTTTAGATCAGATTCAAACCAATCCTCAATCATACCATATTAATTCTAACATTCTTCATACCTCAAGGTATTCAGATCTTAAATCAAGAAGTTTCAAATTTTCAAATATTTCTCGAGACTCACCCTTCTCGAGATTACTATCATCTTAGCACGCTTTACGATCGAATTCCATTTTCAAAAATCATCCAAAGTCTCGAATCAGCCGCACATCCAAAATAGATTTCCGAGATACGTTCATAAAATAATCACTACGTGAGTACAAAAATCCAAACGGTACAGAACTAGCAACTACTAGGTTGCATTAGGTTTCATTTAGGGTGCGGTGCCGTAAATTTCGCGTGATCAAAAGTCTACACGGTTCGAGCTAACGACAAATCGAAAACGGCGTTGCTTAATTAAAATAAATCTAGACGTTACGAGTGCTCGGCTATAAATCGAGGAAGACGAAGGGTAAATGCCTTACTCACTATCAAGTATTTCAAAACTTCAAAGATACCCATTTCCTCTCGCTGCATTCATACCTTTCTCTATATCTTTCATATTATCTTTAAACATGGCCGGTCTAAGTAACTTCATTCCAGTTTTCCGAGTCATACAACCCTTTCTTTCTTGAAGCTTTACTAAATGATAACCAGTCTAATATATTGGCCGATTTATCTAACAATGTACGTCATTCCTTACCTTCTTATAATCCCTTAGAGGTATACGTTCCTCCTTTTACTTCAATGTCTTATGTTCCAGGGGCTAATGAACCTCATCCATCCCCTAGGATTCAAGATCCGACTCCTTTAATTACAAACCAAGAAGTATCTCGAAGTGTCCATCAAGGCGACCCACTAAAAAAGATGTCGTAACATGGGCCGAACTTATGGAATCAACCAAGCCCGCTCAACCAAGGAATTCTCGCTTCCAGTTTGGTGAGACTTCTAATCCATTCTCATGTAGTTGCTTTGCCATGTTCGAGGGTGATCATTCATACCAAATGGGTTTCAATACCATAAACTTGAAGTTCATGGGAGGATCGGTATGATAAGCCATGCTATCTTTCACCAGGACGCATACAAGGAGGTTCCTCCGGACCTCAAATGTTCGATTTTGGTAAGAAAAATATAGAAGAAATCAAACATTTTCTGAATAGTTATTGTTTGAATCAAAACTCTTTAGGGTATGTCCTGGTGTCGATCCCCATCGGCCTACTATGAGGCTCTTAGTGTTGGTTTGGAATGGACCAAAACTCAAAATGAACCCATCGGTAGTTCATTTCCAACCACTACTGAAAACATAACCAATAAAGGTAAAGAACCCATGGTTGTAAATAATAATCCTCCTATCCCTATATATAATAATCCTTTAGTCCTCATACCTAGAGATTCATATAGGTCAAGGGCTGAACAAAACATTAGGGGTGAATTAATATCAATAGATGATCTAAAAGACTTCTTCCATTTACCTCAACAAGAGGCGGCTAAACGAGTCATTTTATGCAAAAATGTTGTACGAGAAAATATGTAAAAGAGAGGAATACACTCGGCCTTACGTAAAGGTTCGAACTACCATGAGTCGAATTGCGGGATTGAAAAGAACGCTTTCTTCGGTGATCCTGTCTCAAGAGCAAGCTCATGAAAAAGAAATTAGTAGACTTAAACATGAGATGGTCGTAGCTTGTGGTGGGATTGTACCAACTGTTGCTCTTGATATTTGAAATAGCATTCTTTATTTTATTTTGGTAAATAGGTCACATTCTAATTTTCTTTTCAGTCCAACATTCATGATCTATTAATTTCTGAATATGGAGTGCTCTATAATTTACTTCTCAAATCCCATTATTCTAATTCTCATACATATAAATGGAATTATAAATTAACATCATATGGCATAATAATAACTATAGTAAGAATAAAATAATATTTACTATAGTAAATTAATGCACTAATGGTAATTACCATATAAATAGTAATTATTATGCACATGGTAAAATAATAATTACCATTATAATTTACTGCATCAATAGTAATTACCGTGTGAATAGTAATTACCCAATGGTAATTACTATACAAATAGTAATAATAATAATAAAATAAGAAAATAATATTAATATTAATATAATATGGAAATAGTAATAATAATAAAATAAGCAAATAGTAATAATATTAATATAATATGTAAATAGTAATAATAATAAAATAAGCAAATAGTAATAATATTAATATAATATAAAACAATAGGATTAGATAATAGGATTATATCCTGCAGATGCGTTTTATGAATTATGAAAAGAAGAAGAGACAAAAACATACCTTTTTCATCAAGACTTTCAGCGCATCAAACATACCTTTTTATCATTTTCCATTTAAGTCAAAACAAAGCATGCCGACTTAGTGGAAAATTTGAAGAAGAAGCACGTAGAAGGAGGAAGAGGGTCGATTTCTTCTTCATTTTCGGCGCCATAGAAAACAGCTCAATTGGCCTCGCGTTTTCTTCTTCGATTGTCTGGAAAAATATATCAGGTGGGCCATGGCCACCGGAGAATATTTACAAATCAATAAGCCATCCTGTCCAAATTTGTCGCCGGCGCATGGTGCTTATTCAGATCTATCGACAGATTAGCTTGGTAGGTCTCCCACGGCCTAAAGTAATTCCACGTCCATTCTGTACCGTCGGTTTCATGATCTTCGCGGGTTCAATACCCCAATAACTCACCGGCCTCTTTCCGTCATTGTTCCCAAATATACTGCAATCGAGCGGAGGCGGCGGCGGACACATCCTACTTCTCTTTCGTTCCACCGATAAAGTGCTCGACTTCGCACACTTCCTCTCGTGAATCGTGGAAACCTAAGCCGATGGCCGAGATTAGCTCGACTTGCCCCAACTTGGCCACCAAAAAACTTGGCTACGTTACTCGGACCGCCCTCGGCGCCGAGCACGAGCGGTTGTAGCAGGTGTCGAGAAGAAAAGTGAGCCGTCGCAACGCGACTCTGCAGTAATAACGGTACGCCTCATCTTTTGCGAAGGAATCCAGTGATGGAAGAGAGTTTGTCTATGGAGAGAAAGTAGAAAGAAAAGGTGTGGTGTGGTTTGTATTGTATTGTTTGGTTTCCAGCCTCCCTCTCTGAATAGTTACTCCTCCATTCTTCATCAACACCATCATATTGAACCACTTCTTGACCAGTATTTTGGGCCATGAAAACTTGCTTTTCTTCGAGTTCTCATCTCCCATTTTTGGAAGAACTTCATAAATCCATCTTTTATTATAGAAACGACAAAGTGTTAGCTAGCTAATCCCTCTCGCAGTGGTTTCACCATGTTTTCTAGGGTGTAAAAGACTTGTGCGCTTCAATCTAATAATGGAGCAGCTCGTTGGGTGATGATGTATGTTGGGTGGTGGTGTATGTTTCTGGGTGATGCCAAGTTGACGTTAGTGATGATATTTCAGATGGAATTTCTAGGATTCGTTTTGTAGGGAGCTCGAATTGATTCAGAGCAATTCGTGTTGATAACGTGTTATAAATCTAAAGGAAAAGAGAACAAGAGCAAGAGAAATTTTAGAGAGAGGAGAGAGAAATTCTCAGTCAAGTGTATTCTGAATGTTTACACAAGGCCTCTATTTATAGACCTTCAATAGTTACTATGCAATGGACATCCACATAATAATATATTTATAACAATAATAACCATAACAATTAGTCATCCCCACTCATCCATCCTGCTCCTCCTTATTTCCTCGTGGACGCGGATCAGCCCATCAGTGTTAGTAACCCGGCCAAGGTTAGCTATCACTTCAAGGATACTTGTCCCCTCCCCGTGCCACCACAAAAATACCGTAACAGGAGGTGTCAGCTCAAAACACTCAACTCAAATCCGGGCCAGGAATATGAGAGAGCCGATGGGCACAATTTCACCCTAAATCTCTTTCACACAACCCAACATATCCCACAACAGAAGAAATAATATAATACTAAAATTTTAAACAACAATTTATTAAATTATATTCCATATAAAGCACCTCACAACATACATTATAACCATCACAACAATAACAATCCCAACAATAATAACCACTTAAATACATAGATTGGAAAATACATTGCTTCACTGAATAAATTTTCATATTCAACCTACACATAATTTTTCAAAACACATACAAGTAGTATAAAAGTAAGACTTAGAAAAATACCTCACAGCCCAAAACAAGCATATAAAATAAATTAACCCCGGTTACCTCAATTCCAAGTTTAACCTTAGCTTGAGGTGCACAACCCGCACAATCACCACTCACAAAAGGCTCTACATGATCACAATTATAACTTATAATTTCACTTAAAAAAAACAAATTATAATAATAGTAATATTATTTATCACTATTTATTTATTTTATTATTATTATAATAGTAATAATAATAATTATTATTATTATTATTTCTAATTAATTTAAACTTTCAGAGCTTATTTCCATACCTAAAATTAGGAGTTTAGAAATACCAATCGTTATATAGATTATGCTCTTTAGATATTCATAAAATTATTTATACTCTTTGGATATTCCTAATATAATATCCTATTATTTCAAATGCATAAGATCTAGCATATATATATATATATATATAACAAATATCTACGTTTAAGAATATAATATATGTATCTACAAGATCTTCTCTTTTCATATATATATATATATATATATATATACATACATAGTATTATACCTACAACAATATCCAACGTATTTTCCCTATAAATTTCCAAAACATTGATATATATATATATATATATATATATATATATATATATATATATATATATATATATATATATAGACACAATGATAGTAAAACCATTATACATGTATATCAGTAACCATCTCATTCCTTTCTCTTTCTACGATTAGCACGCATAACAAACCTCCTATACAATAGGAATTTAAAATATATATAGGCTACATATATATAGCTATCAAGTGCCAAGTTCTTTATATATATATATATATATATATATATATAATCTTCTTTTCTTTTATTTTCAAATGCAATAATATTTATATACTTATTCATAACACAAAAGCTTCCTTTTTCTTCCAAAACCAGCGACATATATGTATATATATACAACAACTACTTTTCCTATATTTTCTCAAAGGCATGTATATATATTCATAAATGCGGAAATATGCTTAAATTGGATAGCAGAACTTCCTTATGCCGTAATATACACACACACACACTCAGTAAGTTCCCTCTTTTATATATATTCACATAAAAACAAAGCATACGTATATATTTATTTACTGTGACGCTTATATATACATATATTGCGCAGTGAACTAAACGAGTTTGAAGACGCAAAAGCAAGCTTAAAATGGTCCCTGTTTATTCGGTTTCCATATTGCAGCCACTTGGAAATTTATTTACTACAACTTTCTACTCAACCATTTGTGTTGGAATATGATAGGAACCATCAGGAAAAGAAATACGGTAACTTACTTCAGGTTGCTGGTCCGCACATTGTGAACTTCGCTGGAATTGAACCCCTGTTTTCGGAAGCTAAATGCAGAGGAATATGATCACAGCTGACCCTCTCAAACTCTTGGTCTCACTCTGCTTTCTTGATCTAAAACAGGACACACACAGACCACTCCAACTCTCTCTTTCTCGGACTAAGTTTCTGGTTTTTTTGTGAATGAAGAAAGTCCAGGAGTAAGGAGTGCATATATATATATGCTAACTGTCTGATCTGAGAACACAACAGACCGAGGGGGTGTTAGAGTATAAGATGATTAGTGTAATTGATAATCTTTGTATTCTGTTATTATTGTAATTAGTGTGGTCCCTGGTGGCCGTTACAGAAGCATATCAGGTACAGATTCTGCATATACGCTCCAATCTGTACCTCCTCATACGTGTCAATATTGTATAGGTTCTGTTAGGATTATTGTTTCTGTATACACTATTCTAGAACAATGTATTGATCGCTATATATATGAAATAGCCTCTGAGGGTGCAAATTCACTGCCTCAGCATTACACAATCTTCTCCTTTTCTCACTTGGTATCAGAGCTTTTCTTTCGGAGAAAGTTTTTTTTTTCAATGGCAGACACTGCTTCTTCAACTGTTGACTCTGGTTCACGTATGAATACCAGAGCTTATTCACTATTCAGTTCTTCAAGCCAGACCTCTGCGATCAAGCTGGATCGCACCAATTTTCTAATATGGGAATCGATTATTCTTCCCTTAATCGAAGGTAACCTATTGGATGGCCACATAGATGGTTCTTTGACGGCTCCAGCAAAGCTCCTGTTTGGTTCAGAAGGAACTCGACCTAATCCGGCTTACACAGACTGGTTCTTAGTCGACAAGATGCTTGTAGGCTGGTTGCGGAATACTATTTCCCAAGAGGTTGGAATTCAACTTCTTCACTGCAAAACAGCTCAAGAGCTATGGAGTGAAGCTCGTACCCTGACCTGTGCCTCGACCAAAGCAAGAGTCATGGTCATCAAGAATGACCTGCACAACACACGGAAGAATGCACTGAAGATGGAAGACTATTTGAACAAAATGAAAAGTATCTCAGATGAGCTAGCTCTCGCCGGATCTCCAGTCGCGATGGATGACCTCATTTTACACACACTCAACGGGTTAGATTCCGATTACAACCCTATCGTGGTCAAGCTGATAGATCAATCAGATTTAACATGGGTTGACGCTCAAGGAGCTTTACTCTCTTTCGAATCGAGACTGACCCAGCTGAACAACTTTTCCAATCTCACTATACACCCCTCTGTTAACGCTGTATCTGCACCCGAAACGACTCTGTCAATCGTGACTCCAACTTCCGTGGCGGCGGACGATTTAATACACGTGGTTACAGAGGAGGAGGTCGTTCACATGGAAACAGACGTGGTGGTGGAGGTCGTCCGTTCTGTATCCATTGTCAACGGCCCGGACACACCATCGCCACCTGCTATTATCGAGAGGAAAACAACGCCAGTAATTTTTCTAGTCCACAGATTCATTATGCTAATAGCTATTCCACTCCTCAAGCACATTATGCAGATCCTTATGTGATTAATGATCCGGCATGGTACATAGACAGTGGAGCAAACTACCATGTTACTTCACGCCCTGAGCATCTCGATGAAATAAGTCCATCAGGTAAATTGAGTTTTATTACTACCTGCACTGGTGACAAAAGAGAAATATTGGGTGTTGGCTCTACCAAAATACCCTGTAAAAATCAACCCAGTCTATTGCTTAAAGATGTGCTCTATGTGCCTACTGCAAACAAAAATTTAATCAGTGTTAACCTATTAATACGAGATAACCATGTTGATGTAAGTTTTACTAATCGTGGATGTCGTGTGAAGGATTCGGTGACAAAAGACTTGCGAATACAGGGAGCACTAAAGGAAGGAATGTACTCGCTGAAAGCAAGAAGGAATGAAGAACAACCAAGCGCACTGATTGCTTCATGTGAAAGAAATCAGTCAGAACACCTAAAATGGCACCACAAATTAGGACACCCCAGTGTTAGAGTTTTGAATCAAATCATGAATAAATGTAACAAAAGAGTTTTTACTGGCTCTACATATGAAAAAGATGTATGTGAATCCTGCCAACTGGGCAAATCAAAGTTCTTACCATTTCAATCCTCTGTCTCATGTGCCTCCTGTCCTCTAGAGTTAATTCATACTGACCTCTGGGGGCCATCTCCTACACAATCTAGTGGTGGACATCGCTTTTATATTCATTTCTTGAATGACTTTAGCCGCTATACATGGATATATCCGTTGAAACACAAAGGAGAGGCCATTCATGTGTTCAAAGTTTTCAAAACACTTGTTGAAAATCAATTTGATTTGAAAATTAAAGCAATCCAGTGTGACAATGGCAGTGAGTACAAGCCTTTCATTCCTGTTGCGCAAGAAGCTGGAATCAATATGAGATTCACATGTCCATATACCTCTGTTCAAAATGGGAGGGCAGAGAGAAAACATCGTCATATCGTCGAGATGGGATTGACGTTGTTAGCACATGCTGGAATGCCTCTGAAGTACTAGGTAGATGCCTTCCAATATGCTGTATACTTGATTAATAGGTTACCAACACCTGTGCTTGATGAGAAAACTCCCCTGTTTCGGCTTCAGAAAGCAGAACCAGATTACATGAGCTTACAAGCCTTCAGGTGTGCTTGCTATCCTTGCCTCAAACCATATAACGCACACAAGTTCCAATTTCACAGTGCTAAGTACGTCTACATTGGTCTAGCGTCTCACCAGAAGCGATATAAATGCCTAAGTAACACAGGTAAAATCTTTGTTTCGCGTCATGTAGTGTTTAACTCAGACTTGTTTCCTTTTCGATCAGGTTTTCTACATCAAGAAATTACCCCTAAGGATCAAGAAATGTCAGTTCCGTTTATAATTCACTCTGCAAGAAACTCTGACTTCATTGTTGACGATGATAATGACAAATCAGTTGATCTCAGGGAAACAATGGTGTCGTCTCCTATGACTGAGCCCAATTCGGTTGATCATTCTGTGCACTCTGTTCCTACAATCATTAGTGAATCTGGCGTGAATAATGGAAGTCCAATACAAAATGGGCCAGAAAATAAACACCCAATGTTGACCCGATCCAAGGCGGGTGTGACCCGACCCAAGGTTTCGTATATCGGATCCCTAAAAGGAGATAATCAATCCCCAATGTCATCGTCATTGTCTTCGCGGCACTCACAGAAATTGATATCCTCTCCACAGAAATCCCAATCCCCTGAACCTCTATCGGTCCGACAAGCCCTATTGTGCCCCAAATGGTCTGATGCTATGAAGGAAGAGTACAATGCTTTACTGAAGAAAAACACCTGGGAGCTTGTGCCGTATACTGGCCAAAAGCTTATAGACAATCGTTGGATTTTCAAGACCAAGTTCAAGGCAGATGGGTCTCTCTTGAAACATAAAGCAAGGTTAGTAGCAAAAGGTTTCCAACAAACTCCCGGTGTCGACTTCGGTGAAACATTTAGTCCGGTGGTGAAATCAACAACAATCCGTGTCATATTGTCGATTGATGTAACCTTCCTTGGGTCATACGTCAACTGGATGTGAACAACGCCTTCCTCAATGGATTTCTGAAGGAGGAAGTTCTCATGCGTCAGCCAGAGGGGTTCGTTGATCAACGCCATCCATCACATGTCTGTAAGTTAATCAAAGCCATATATGGGCTTCGACAAGCTCCCAGAGCTTGGTTTGACCGATTGAGGCTAACACTGTTGAATTGGGGCTTTATAAATTTGAAGAGTGATATTTCGTTATTTATGTTGAAAACATGTGATCTTACTATTTTCATATTGGTCTACGTTGACGATATTATTGTGACTGGAAACAATCCTAGTGTTGTTAAAAGATTTGTCAAGCAATTGAATTTAGTGTTTTCCTTGAAGGACTTAGGACCCTTGTATTATTTTCTGGGAATAGAAGTCTGTAGAAACACCAGAGGCATATTCCTGAGTCAAACTAAATATGTGATGGATTTACTTAAGAATTTTGGCATGGCTGATTGTGCATCTGTACCCACACCTATGGTCACGGGTAGGTTGATATCTGCTTTAGATGGTGAGTTATTGGATAATCCTACAGAGTATAGGAAAGCGATAGGTTCTCTTCAATACCTCACCAACACTCGCCTAGATATATCTTTTGCTGTTAATAAGTTGAGTCAGTTTCTTGCTCAACCCAGAACCATTCACCTTCAGGCTGTGAAAAGAATGTTTAGGTACCTTAAGGTTACTAGCAATCTTGGTTTACATATAAAGCACTTCTCACAACCCCAGCTGATAGCCTATACCGATGCAGATTGGGCATGTGATCTAGACGATAGGAAGTCTATGGGAGGAATGTGTATCTTTCTTGACAAAAATCTTATCTCTTGGGCCTCAAGAAAGCATAGGGTAGTTTCAAGATCAAGTTCAGAGTCAGAGTACCGTTCACTGTCTGATGGTTCTGCTGAAGTTAAATGGTTGAATTCTTTGTTGTCTGAACTAGGAATCAATATTAAAAGACCTACTGTAATCTGGTGTGACAACTTAAGTGTCAAGGCTTTGGCAGCAAACCCAGTTCAACATGCCATGAGTAAGCATATTGAGGTGGATATTCATTTCGTTTGTGATCTGGTTTTATCTGGTGCAAATGATATCAGATATGTTCCATCCTCTCTTTAAATTGCAGATTGCTTGACAAAACCATTATCTCAGTCTCAGTTTCAGTTCTTTAGAGACAAACTTGGATTAGTGGTCACTCCTCCTAGTTTGAGGGGGAATGTTAGAGTATAAGATGATTAGTGTAATTGATAATCTTTGTATTCTGTTATTATTGTAATTAGTGTGGTCCCTGGTGGCCGTTACAGAAGCATATCAGGTACAGATTCTGCATATACGCTCCAATCTGTACCTCCTCATACGTGTATTGTATAGGTTCTGTTAGGATTATTGTTTTTGTATACACTATTCTAGAACAATGTATTGATCGCTATATATATGAAATAGCCTCTGAGGGTGCAAGTTCACTGCCTCAGCATTACACAATCTTCTCCTTTTCTCACTGGGAACATAATTATCCAAGAGACATTCATTGTGGGTCTCGAGAGGCAAGGTGGAGTGCTGCTTCTGTCGTGATTTCACGTAAACGGCGCTGACTGAGATTTTTTTTTTTCTTTTCTTTGTGATAGCATGTTGCAGCCGTGCGTACAGAGGGAGTATTATTATTGTCTCGTTTTTAAAAAAAAAAAATATGGAAGATAATGGATTAGGTTAAGTCATGTACAATGGGTTGGACTTGGTTGGCACTAATGGGCTGCGTAGTCCAATAATGAATCAGAATGAAGAAATGGAATAATGGGCTTCTAGTATATATGCTGCTAGTCATGTAACGTGATGGCTGATGAAGTTAGAGAAGTTGGTTTGGGTCAGATGATTAGATGGGCTCCATTCCAAAATTTCATCTTTTGCAATTATTGGAAAACAAATTAATCCTTAATTTTGTCTAAGGATTTTATTTTCCCAATTAAATTTCTTTTGGCCCTAAAATATTATCTCAAAATTATTCCCTAATTATTTGTTTTTAATTTATGGGAAAAATATACCTTAAATTCCAATAATTAATTTCATAATTATACTTAAATCCTAAAATTAAAAATTAGGATGTTACAATACCGACCATTAATTTTCTTATAGATAGCCTTCTGTTTTGTTTCAGTTATTGGAAAACGATTTCGAGCAAAATCTCTGCACATATACGTAGTGCTTATTTCAGACCTATAATAAGAGTTTACAAATGTTTTTCAAACCAGAAATTAATGCCTACCTAAAGTAAGATACTCGGGTTGAGTGTCTTTCATCATCCCTCATAATTTTTAAATCACATCCGTCCAATCAACAAAATACTACTTTCACTTTTCTCTCATTTTCCCAATCAATGGCCAAGATGTGGCCAATGAGAGACAATGAGAAGAAGGATAAGGAGAGTATCTCCTTCCAAAATACTCTTATTTGAAACTCGTCTCTGATGATTGTCAACCTAATCCAGTCCGTGGGTGTGTCCGTTTTGGGAAGCTACACTTAATTTCATCATCTATATCTTTAATTAATTATTGGTGAAGCGTATACAAAAGCTAGGAACATCTTTCACAGCAGCAAAAGTGATCACTTCCTCATTTTATAATACAAATTAAAATGAAAAAGGGTATGTTTTTATGAGTAGACACCACAAAAAATATGAAATTAGACAAAAGCTACGTATTGAAAAATTTAGTCGGAAGATAAAATTTCAGACGAATTTGTTTATCAGTAAATACTAAATACCGACTGATTACGGACATAATTTTTTCCGTTGTCAAATTACTGATAGATTATTGACAAAACTTGATTGATATTTGTCTTGAAAATTACCGATAGAATTTACCAACAGAACCAACCATTCCGTCAATAATCTGTCAGTAAAATTTGTAATATTTTATTAGTATGGTAAAATAATGTATATAATATAATAAAATAATAAAATTAAAATTTCTAATATAATAAAATTAATATATATTATATACTATATTAATAATAAATATTTAAATGAAAAAATAAAAATAAAAATAAAACTTAAATATTAAATAATATATTATAAAAAAATGAAATGTATGTATGTATTTATATAAATATTATTATTTTTTAATTTTTATATTATATATAATTATGTAAATAAAGAAAGCAAACTCAAAAACACCTCAACTAGTTAAGGTATGACGGTGGACAATGTGCTAACGTGGCGGGCTGGCGGCGAGGTCGCCGACACATGGCGCTGCAAGAGGCGA
Source organism: Acacia melanoxylon (assembly GCA_019022615.1). Taxonomy (NCBI): domain Eukaryota; kingdom Viridiplantae; phylum Streptophyta; class Magnoliopsida; order Fabales; family Fabaceae; genus Acacia; species Acacia melanoxylon. The sequence goes on along the minus strand of JAFJYJ010000051.1, from coordinate 3,224,675 downwards.
GGTGGCATTTTGTCCGTAATTTTTGTCTTTCATCGGTAAAACAATTTGCCACGTAAAATGTAGCTACGGAATGGATTTCATCCGTAATATGTCTTCATCGCTGATTTGTCAATAATTCTGTTGGTAAATTGAAATTCTATCGGGTATAAGCTTCTTCTTCTTTTTTTTTTTTTTTTTTTTTTTTTTTTTTTTTTTTTAGTGATCATGAGAGAAGCATACGCTATTTTGTGTTTTTTGTGGTGCAAATTATATTTAAACTCTTATCTCGTTTGCGTCATAATTGGATTCAATTTCACATTTTATGTTGAATGCAAAAGAGAAAAGTAATGAGATTGTATTGTTGAATTTAGTGTGGAGTGTTATGGGTGGATGTTAAATGGAATTGTGTGACGAATAGTCAAACTCTATATGATTCCTCTCCTGTGGGCTGTGGATCATTATTTAATTATTAAGTTGAAATTTTCTCAAGTGGAAAAATTCATGATGGGAGAAGAAACTATACATTTTAATTCATTGGACGCCTTCTTCTGGATCGTTTGCTGTAAGTCTCACGTTGAAAATATTGAAGCCGAAGCTTCTTGCATTTAAATTTACTTTTGCTTCTTCAAGCTAAGTGACATTCATATGAAGACAAAATACCACTTTTTGGGATCAATTTTCAATGACAACAAGCGCTATCAATGCATACTGGCGTGAATGCATACTATCAATCCTCTCGCAAGACTTTAGGGTCCGAGTAGTTTGGTTTCTTTTTAATTTGATGTACTTAAAAGCATTTGCACTTTAGACTAATATATTTGTGAGAGTTTGAGTGTAAATGATTTTTATTTCTTTTAATAAGCGTGTTTTCAAAAATTTGAATTTACATTCTTCTCTTTATGAGAGTGTAGTCACTTACCATATTAGTAAACAACTTGCTGGTAATTAAATCTTATATTTAATACACAATAAATACTATTTTTCACCTATTTAATTGAGAAAAAGCTTTTTTTTTTTTTACCACGAAGCTAATCATATTGACACATTAGTGGCATAACAAATTAAAATTCCACAAGGACATGGGTGTATAAACAAGTAAACAACGCAAAGATACAAAACAAACATATACTCCTCTAATTCTATTTATAAGTCACTTTTAACATATTTCATACAGAATAAAAAACTTACAATTTCATTAAATAGGCCTAAAAATTTAACAACTTTCTGACTTTATCCTCTATTTAATATATATTATACCATATGAGAGCAAAATCAATACAATAATAAATGAAAGCTAAAATTATACATTCATATAAAAAATTTTATCTCCATGTATTTATAAATAATTGTCGATGATGACATTCTTCATGATCATAATAACATTTTTATTTAGTGCTTTTTATAAGAAACAACAACTAAAATCATGTGGTTTAAAATATAGTTAAAAAAAATAAATGTGTAAAACACACACACAAATATATATTATTTTATAATTATACCTTTATTTATAAAAAGAGTACATGAAAGATAAATAGTAAGAAATTATTCCAGAGAGATAAAAAGTTGGGATGAGATGCATATATTTAATGGGGTACAAATGGAAAAAATAGTTTAAAGAGTAAATATTTTTTTTGGTCCTTTACAAAAAGCGTAATCTCCATTTTAGTCATTTACAAAAAAAATCGACCATTACTCGTCCTTTTTATGGACTAGAAATGACCTTTTGGAAATTTGTGAGGATCAAAATGTCAACCAATTGAGTGTATTTTGAATTTGTGATGGACTACGAGACTATTTTTTTTTTTTTTTTTGTAAGAAACCAAAATGGAGATCACGTTTTTTGTAAAGGACCAAAAAGGGTATTTACTCTAGTTTAAAATTAGGGAAAAAAAATTGTTCCTTATATTTAGTACATGAGAGAAACTGCTACTTATAAAAAGAATATGAAGGAATAATAATAGTGGAAATGATTCAATTTGTATATTTTTGGTATATCCAGGTGTGTGTGAACTTGAGTTCTGAAGTCTATAGATGATTTTCACTTTATTATACTCCTCTCAGCCTCTGGTCTTATTTATATGATAGAGAGAGAATAAATTTTTTGATCTTATTTATAAAGAACCTATTAAGTTTTTCATATAAATGTATAATTTTACCCTTTATTTATTATTGTGTTGATTTTATTCTCATGTGGTATAATATATATTAAATAGAAATAAAGTTGAAAGATAGTTGTTGAATTTTATGGTACAGTTAATGAAATTTAAAGTATTTCTTGATATGTGAGAGATAAGTTGGAAATAACTTGTAAATAGGACTAGAGGAGTGTATTAGCCCCTCCATCCTCTTATATAAGGTCCTTTTAACCGTATTGTTGAAGAAAATAATTAGAATTAGTTAAAAATAATAAATATATATGAAATATATTTTCCAAATATGCTCTTGCTTATGATTGGGTAAAGAAGAGAGTAATAAATAATGAGGAAAATGATGAAAGAGAATGTATGAGAAAATTATATTAATGAAGGATAAAATGAGTAAAAAATATTTATTACTTAGACAAAGTAAAAAAAGAACCTTATGAAAAGGGATAGATTTTTTTAAAAAAGAGGATCTTATAAATAAGGACGGAAGGAGTACTTACTAAGTGTGATTTTTATTCTATGTGTGAGACTTCCCACATTGATTCAAGTCCACTCACATACACTAATTAGCCAACCTAACACAAGCATATATGTATATGATATGTATTTTAAAACATATTTTACTTATAGATAAACATAGGCTCAAATCATAACGATAATAGTTTAATTTGCATAATCATTTAAGAAATAATAACGTGGGTCCCTAATAAAAAGTAACTAAGTTTTGTTTTTTGCTTACAGAGATGTCATTTTTGTACTAATTTTAAATAGTTTATGGGTATGTTTGCATAAAAGTAAAATTTGTAGTGTTTTGATGCACATTTGAAAAAAATTATATATATGCATTTTTGACCCTCAACTGAGGGAAAAAAAAAAGTTTTAAAATTTGGTATTCTCTCCGCTCCTAAATATAAAATAAAGTTTGTAGTATATGAGGTAACAGCCAATCAAGTAGACTTTGCACAGTATTAGAGTTGACGATGTTTAACCCGTACTGAACGGCAAGTTATTTTACTTGTCAACATAAGACTCGGTAAAATCAAATGTGTCTGTACGTTGAATACAGGCCATATTATTTAATCAAATGCTTCTAATTAAAGTCCAAATCCATCTAATTTGCCATCTAAAAGCGTAAGGCATCCGGGTACGTTGTCTCTTCTCCTTGCAGGCATCAATTTTCCGAATTTGCCAACCTAATGGGACTACCCACTCTTTTGATTCACAATCCGACATGTCTCTCTTTAGTAATACAAATATATGTGTCTGTCTTACATAAACACACCAACAATATTAGAAGTCATTATTCAATACTAGAATAGTATCTCTGATCAGCGCATAGTCAATTAATGGCGGATACAAGGATGATAGCTGCTTCTGCAGATTACCATAAAGAGACGATGATGAAGAAGAAAAAGAAGACGGCGGAGCCACCGCCCAAGAGAGGGAGCACTAAGCGTCGTATATTTTCTGCTATCTTCAACTTCTTCATTTCCCATATTTGCTTCAGAAACTCTTCAAATTAATCACATATGCTTCCACATTAGTGTTTGGATCACCCTACTTTTCTCTTCTCATATTCATGAATCATTATACTTCTTGTCATCTTCATTTTCAGGCTTAAAAGGTTTCATGCATATATATGTGTTCATATGTATGTAAAATATTATAATTTATATATGCTTGTTTTGTTGTCATATATAATAATTTTGTTGCTCTTTCATGTAATATATTCTACAACATCTGTATTTCACAGAACACTATAAATTCTAATCGGGTAGCTAGTTGGTGTTGGCTTTATCTCCCAAATTAAAGGTGTTGGTTAAAATAATATTTATTGTCCTCGCCAACGTGGATAAGTACATACTTTTGTCTGGAGCTGGCTTTATAAAAATGCTGCAAGTCACATTTTTAAACCTTCTTCACAATGACCGGTTTAGAACTATCAATTTAAAGAGCCTTTTTCCCCCTATTAGTGTAAGGTGTGAAAACCCGTTTTCAACAGATCTAAAGAACTTTTTTTTTTTTCATTTGTGCTTGTAACTACTGGATGTTTATGTTTCCTCTAACTTCTTCTACCAAGTGCCATGCACCATTCGACCAAGATCCAGAGTTCCAAGGACAATAGGATGAGATCCCATGAATCATATTTACATCGTACAGTCAATTTTTGTAATGTTTATCCATTTACCACAAAAACAGATGTGGTGTTTATTACTTTTGGATTTTAAACAACTTTCGGTTACTTATCAATGATAAAAGTTTGTTTGAGTTATGCTTTCTAAAACAATCTTCAGTTAAGATTACCATACTAATAACTTTCAAAAAAATATAAATTCAAATATAAATCTCATTACATAATATCTAATTAACTTTCACCAAATTGACCTTTTAAGAAATGAACTTTCGATAAACATAATTTTCACAAACTAATTAATTAAATAAACGGACACTAGCTACATCATCATTCCGACATATAACCTTCTGGAGTGTTAATCTTCTCATAGACAGCCTTCTGTTGTTTCAGTTATCACTAAAAGAAATTTAGTTTTTTGCGGCGGAAAAATTATTGGAAAATTTTTTCTCTCACAAAAATGTCAAACTTTGATATTCGAGCAAAAGTCTTTGCACATATACGTAGTGCTTATATCACACCTATGATTTCGGGCCCAAAAAAAGAAAAATCAGACCTATGATAAGAGTTTAAAATGTTTTTCAAGCCAGAAATTAATGCCTACCTGAAGTAAGATACTCTTATTTGAAACTCATCTCTGATCTTTGTCAACCTAATTAATCCAGTCAGTGGGTGTGTCCGTTTTGGGAAACTCACACTTAATTTCATCATCTATATCTTTAATTAATTATTGGTGAAGCGTATACAAAAGCTATGAACTTCTTTCACAGCCGCAAAAGTGATCAATTCCTCATTTTATAATACAAATTAAAATGAAAAAGAGTATGTTTTTATAAATAGACACCACAAAAAAAAAAAAATTACTGACAAAAGCTATGTATTTAAAAATTCTGTGGGAAAATACAATTTGAGTCGGAAATTTTTTATCAGTAAATACCAACTGATTGTAGACATAATTTTTCTGTTGGTAATTACTAATAGATTACCGATCGATAATTTGTCACAAATTACCGACAGAATTTACTGACAGAACCATTCTGTTAGTAATCTGCCAGTAAAATTTGTAAAATTTTATTATTATAGTATAATAATGTATATAATTTAATAAAACAATGAAAGTAAAATTTCTAATAAAAATATAAAATATTTGAATATAAGAAAATTAATATTTAATATATATTATATTAATAATAAATATTTAAAAAAAAAAAAATTAAAATTATAAAACGAATAACGAATATATATTTGTGTTTATGTATTTATATAAATATTATATTTATTTTTTAATTGTTATATTATATATATAATTATCTAAATAAAGATTGCAAAGTCAAAACACCTCAACTAGACAATGCACTAACGTGGCGAGGTGGCGGACACATGGCGCTGCAAGAGGCGAGGTGGCGTTTCGTCCGTAATTTCTGACGGAATATTATTCGTCTTTCATTGATAAACTAATTTGTCATGTAAAATGTAGCAATGGAATGGATTTCGGCCATAAAATGTCTTCATCAGTATTTTCTCAGTAATTCTGTTGGTAAATTGAAATTCTATCAGTTATAAGCTTCTTTTTTTTTTTTTGTGTGTGGTGAGAAAAGCATAGCCAATTTTTTGTTTTTTGTGATACAAATTATATTTAAGCTATAATCTCGTTTGCGTCATAATTGGATTCAATTTCACATTTTATGTTGAATGCAAAAGAGGAAAGTAATGAGATCGTGTTGTTGAATTTAGTGTGGAGTGTTATGGGTGGATGTTAAATGGAATTGTGTGACGAATAGTCAAACTCTATATGATTCCTCTCCTATGGCTCATTATTTAGTTATTAATTTGAAAATTTTGAAGCCGAAGCTTCTTGCATTTTAATTCTTGAATTATTATTTTAAGATTATGAAGTATTTTTTGAAACTTTTGAAATATCTTCTTGCATTTTAATTCATCCCGAATTATTTAAGAGTAGAGAATTACATGAATATGTGTTATTCCCAAGTATTTAAGAGTAGAGAATTACATGAATATGTGAAAAAATACTTCATGATCTTGAAATAATTTTTCAAGATGATGAATTAAAATGCAAGAAGCTTCGGCTTCAAAATTTTCAACGTGAAACTTACAGCAAACTATCCAAGAGAAGGGGATCCAATTATTAAAAGGGAAAAACAAACTATCCAAGAGAAGGGGATCCAATTATTAAAATGTATAGTAGTTTCTTCCCCCATCATGAATTTTTCCACATGAGAAAATTTCAACTTAATAATTAAATAATGAGCCATAGGAGAGGCATCATATAGAGTTTGACTATTCGTCACACAATTCCATTTAAAATCCACCCATAACACTCCACAATAAATGCATATATGATTATAGATATTTTTATGGTTTTATTAGATTCAAATATTATCTCTTAAAAGAAGGTATAAAAAACACCAAATAGCTAGGTCCTAGATTGGTCCAAACGATCTATTGGACCGGTCCTGGTCCAATCCGAGATCGTGTTGGTACTAAAGCATACCAGATCTCGAATTATCTTGTACAGTCTGATGTACTATCTAGACCAAACCTTAGATTAAGAACAAATCCGGTCTCATTCAATCCATGATCAACCCTAATGTGAATTATTAGTTTCACACCACGTGGGGGAAAAGAAGGCAAAAATCAGTTCCGATGGATTCAGTCGTTATTCATTTTCCAAGTATGTGAATTGTCAACGATGTGGGTCCCTCCTTTAAATTGACATGTCCTAGACCATAATACAAATTAACTAGCTAGCGTTTTCCTTCTTGTTATCTTGTACCTCGTCCCACACCCCACACACACAATACAAACAGAAGCCAATGTCATACTCATATGTATAAAATTTATGTGATGAGAACATCACCAATAATGGAGGACACAAGGTTGAGAGGTTTTGCTGAGGACGATGAGAAGACGAAGAAGGTGGTGCCACCTAAGAGAGGCAGTATCAAGCTTCGTGTAGTTTCTGCTATCGTCAACTTCATTTCCCGTATGTGCTGCTCCATTCCTTCAAATCCATGAATCATCATCAATCCTTCTTATCTTTCATCTTCTCTCTTTCGTATTAAATATTAGTACTCCTATCATAAATATAGAACATAGTTTGTAATATAAATTATATTATATAAACTATATTCTATATTTAGGATAGGAGGTATTAATAAGTTTTAATGCTGATCTGCATGTCTGGGTTCACACTACACTGCTTTGTTTGCTGTGTACGTATATGTAATACACTTCTTTACACGTATGACAGTTGGAGAATGTGTGTTAGTAAATATTGCTATACATTGTCTTTTATCTTTTTTATAAGAACTTAAAATTTGAATTATGTTAGTTCTTTTTATAAAATTCGTTGTTTAAGCATTTAATAAGTTTTTTTTACTGCTTACTAATTTTCTATATTGCATGGTTTGTGATACTTATAATTTACTCTATTTCTTTCTTATTTTTCCCTTTATAAATAAGGACATACTTTTAAAAAAAATATTTAAGACATACTTATTATTTTTAACTAATTTTAACTGTTTTTTCAAATATTGTAATTTATTTATTAGGCTCTTATAAATAAGAGTAGAGGATTACATAAATATGTGTTATTCTGTCTTCATCTAGTTGAGTTTGTCTTTTATTTCAATATTTATTTGTGGGTAGTGTAAACCACAGCCTCCTGTCAATCCATAATAAACTTTCTCTCCTTTAAACTATAAGTCTTTTTTTTTTTCTTCTTCAAAATTTTCGTACAAAATATAAGTTCAATTTAGTACTTTCTTTGACCTCCCAATTTAGTACTAATATCAATTTAGTACTAATATCTAATTACTACATACTTTTCATTGGAAAAGGTATATTTTTCTAGACATTTCAGGCTTCGAGGCAGAAATAATAACCTTCAATATTTTTACCTCTTGCCTATAATATAAAATTGTCTCTGTAGTAATGATCTGACATGCCACTCTTAATTTTATTATAAAACATTTTTACCTTAGAGAAATCCTTGCATGAACAGGTATGCGACTTCATTTATGCACTAAGCAAAAAAATCAAATCATATCAATCTCATTAAATTACATGTATTTAATTTCTCTTCTCTTTCCTCATTTATGTCATTTAAAAATGTCTCTTCAATATCTATTCTTTCTTCCACATAGGATTTAATGAAATCGATATAATGTAATTTTATTGGCTAGTGTATAGATGACGTGATGCATCCAGTTCATATAAGAATTTCTCTGTATCCTATTCTCACAAACCAAGAAAATCATTTAATAGATTTTTTTTTTTCATATTTGCCCTTACTTATAAAAGGCTCTACATTTTCTCTTACATCTTTTTATTTCTATGCATTTACATCTCTCTCTTTTCCTTCTTTTCTATGTGCCCAACAATAATGAACATGGATCACATTAACAAAACCTCATTTATTACCCTATAAGTCACTTACCACTCTGGTCCTATAGTAAAACAGGGGTAATGATCTGGTATATTTTGAGAAAAACTTTTGAAGTACAAGTAACTTGTAGAAAACTACATAATTTAAATTACGTGTACCATTTTAGTTGGACTTTTGTGCCTCGTGCCATCAGCTGACTTACAGTTTGCTAGTCAACATTTACAAGACGGAGTCTTATTGTTTTTAAATTGATCGACAACTGAATTGGAAAATGTGTATACTACATTCAACACAAGCCTTATTAATCACGTTTGCTTCAAACTAATCAAATTTAATCGAATCAAATGTTATTATTATATCATTAGAGACATGCGTTGAACTAATAGGATGTTGGATGAAATGATAAACGGTCTCACACTGTAAAGAAGAGAATACAAGTTTGAATCCTAAGAACCGTACTTATTGGGAGAAGTGAAAACTTTTGCACTCCAAGCCTAAAAAGGAACCCCTTAGAGAGAGAGAGAGGTGCGTTGAATTTGGATCTATATTTTGCCAGAAAAAAATATTTGCACATAAATAATGGAGACAAAGCTAGAAACTTCAATAACTTGGTGTCACCACTCATTTATAAAACTCTGATCTTATTTATAAATTAATTTTTGTAAAAAAAAATGGTTCTTATTATAAATCAAGTTTTAGAGTAATAAATGGATTTGTTACATTTTTGTCCCTATTAATTATAGTAAACAAAAAGAATTTGTTCATTGACTTTTCAAACCAAACATAAGGGTTAAATTAAAATTTAGCCTATAATTAATAAGTTAATTAACTTTCCTTGATATGTGAGAGTTAGTTAATTTAAAATTATAAATATGATCAGAGTGGTATGCACATGTCCCTCCCTTAAGTTGGCTTGTCCCTCCAAAGTAATACAAACATGTTTTATTTTGCCTCTCATATATACACCACCTATCCTCCTATTTATAAGTAGAGAGAATATTTATTTTAGTCGGTTATTAAATTTTTCAAATGTCCTTCATTTAGTATTATATTAACTTTATTTTGATGGAGCATATTGTATACTCATTTTGTCCCTATATGTAAGATCCCAATTTTTTAATGAACTTATCTCTTTTTATAAGGTTGCATTTTAGTTAGTCTGAATAATAAATGCAATTTTACCCTCAATTAATTTTATAGATTATGTTAGTTAATTAAAATGTTGACTCATTCTATTTATTCTCTCATATAATCTTTCCTCATACATTTTCTTTCATCATTTTTTTCATTATTGCTTCATTTCTTACCCATTAATAAATAAGGGCATTTTTGAAAAAAAAAATATTTTTTCTACATTTCTATTATTTTTTAATTAATTTTAACTATTTTCTAGAACTTCACAATTCTATTAAGATGACTTTATATATATAGGGACAGAGGGAGTATTAAACATGGGTGAAGTTGGGAAGTTGTTAATGAGATTTAATGTTTCTCATGATGTAGGTGAAACTTGATTGAAATGACGACTTATAAATAAATTAAAGGAGTGTCTGTCGTTCTTTTGCCAACGTTTCACACACACACAAATATAAAAATTAGGGAAAATGATAGTCAGGTCCCAAGGACCATAAAAATTATAAAAAAGTCCCAATATAAATTCATATATCAACACTAGTGCAAAAAAAGGTTTTAAGATCAGACAAAAGAGGCATCGTAAGACCGGACCCGCGACCGGTCTTGTTCCAGCCGGTATTAAAAGTCCACATTTAAGACAAGACACGAACCGGTCTTAAAGAAACTCTTTTAGACCGGACATTTAAAACATTAGGTCTTAAAAGTCGTACTAAATAAAGCTGAAATATTTTTTGTTCAGTCCCAAAACTCAACTTTTAAGACCAAACAAAAACTCAAACGCTCTTAAAAGATCAGAATTTTAAGATCGGACAAAAATAAATCTGGTTTGAAAAATAGCGGCTTCTAAGACCTAACGACTAATTATATACGGTCTTAAAAGACTGGATTGTAAATACCTCCGGTCTTAAAAATTGAATTTTTAGACCGGACGTATAAATACACCGGTCTTAAAATACCAACTTTTAATACCGGCTTAATATCAAATATGTACACATGACTTTTAAGACTGAACATATAAATACATCTGGTCTTAACAGTTGAACATTTAAGACTAGCATATTTATTTCCAGTCTAAATTTTCCGAATTTTTTCTTTGTTCTGTTCTTCGATCATATATATTCACAAATCCACCACCCAATCCAAAGACATAAAAGTCGATACTTTAAGCTACAAGCTATGAACAATTATGAATAAATTGAATTGTGAAAAAGAATACAAATATTATTCACCATGAGTTATGTGGCTTATTAATTAATGATTATACTATGACTACAACACCTAAATTAATTTATACAATATAATAAGATAACTTACTTACAAATACAACATATATACATGCTCAATATAATATTCACCATGCCTTCATCTGATTCCCACCCAACAACGTAACATCCTCTTTTATAACATGTCCCTTTGGATCGGATCCCTTACAAAAATAAAACAAGAACAAACTTCATAGTCGGTGACATTGTTTAAGAACATATAGAAGGAATATAATATAGTTAAAACCTTAAAATTTTCAAAGAACTCGCATATGAATATTACCTTATGAATTGACTCTTTTATAAAGTGATATCCTTCCATAACCCTTCTTGATGATCATTTCTTATGTCGAGTTCATTATCCGCTTCATCTTCTTCGTTCATGTCCGGTAGACCCCTTGAAAAAGGAGTACTCTCAGGAAGATCATAATTTGAATGACTTTCCTCATCAATATCAATGACCCTTTTTCCTTGGAGAGCTACAGACCACATTTTATTTTCTTGATCGATGATATAGAACACTTGTTTTGTTTGGTCTACCATAATAAAAGGTCCATCTCCAAAACTTCTACCATTGACATCGACTAATGTAAATCCTAGCCGATGGATCTCAACATTTCAACACTTATTATACCCGTGAGATTGCGCCCAAAAAAAATTGAAATACCCACTACTCCTTCAAAAATCCTTCTGGGATAAAAATAACCTTATACTTGTATTCTGTTTGGATAGAAAGAAAATGAGAGATGGAAAAAAAACGGAAGGAAAACACATGGAAATAAACAAAAAGCGGGGGAGATAATAGGGTGGATCCCACCCCCCATTTTCAAAATTGTCTCTCCGAGAATTGGGAGATTTTGAGAGGACCTTTGCCACCTTTCCCACGAAGCTCTCCCGTCAGCAGCAGACAGCCGTCGTCGTTCACACTCAAAGTTCTCCTTTGCCCGCTCACCGTCGCCGTCTGTCCCCTTGTCACTAATAAAAAGCTAGTGCTAATTATGTCATGATTGATGAAACCTATTTTAATTTTTTTCGCACTTCAAAACGATTTTTTATAAATCAAATTGTTCGTTTTTTTTGCCATCTAAAATCAAATTGTGTTCATGTTGTGTCTGTGGCTCTGTGGGGGAAAAAAAGCAACCTTATTTATTTAGTTCCTTTTGTTATATTTAACTGGAAAAATTATACTTTTATTTTTTTATCATGAAAATTAACATTTTTGCTCAATTATTTGGTTAATGTTGCTAACCTTTTATAATAAGGATATTTTTGACATTCTAACATTTACTTATTTTCTTTCCTCTGTGTTTTCTCTCGTTGATCCAGACAACAGGGTGGATAACATTTTCTCCTCATTTTTCTCTTGTATCCTTTTTCTCTCCTCTCACTTTTTTTCTTCCTAACTTTTCTTCCTATCCAAGCAGGGGGTTAATTCAAAAGAACATAGAGAAACATATTTTATAATGAAATAATTTTTTAAAAAAAATATCTGCAAAAATTTAAAAATTGAATTCCTTGTTAGGTAAAATGATAGCAAGGATATAATCAAGTGTAGAACAATATTTCAAATTCTTATTAATTAATTATTTTTTTCTTTATTATTTTATGTAAACACATTATATAAATATGTAATTTTAAAAATCTAACAAATTAATAATACTCCCTAGCTCCGGTCATAAATAAAAGAAAGAATTGACTTTTTCTTAGAAAGATTAAATAAGTTAAATAAGTTACTTAATAATATCATATGTTGTGTATTTTTAGATTATATATATCAATTTATAAGTTAGGCAAAATAGTTTTTAAAAAATGAAAATTATAAATATGAATGTAATTTACTTAGCTTTCTTAATATCTTAAAAAAATTCAATTTTATTTTATGTTTAGGAGTGGAGAAGTTCTATTCACTAAACTATATGAGCAAAGTAGTGGCAAAATATTGTACAGATTACAAAACATGCATTAAAATTGGCCTGAAGTAGTAGCGATGGTGTCGTTTCATTTGATAGCGATTGAAGCTTTTAAAAATAGTTTTTCAATATTGATATACTATAATATATTATATAGGTATGTGAAAAGGATTTTATCTTGATTTACGTGAAAAAACATTTTTATGACCCTCAAAAGTAATCCCAAATTAAACATGCTTTGTTTGAGCTTGTATTCTAAGTAATAACCCAGTTTAGGAGAAAATTAATTATATATATATTTCCTTGATAATCGATTAAAAATAAGTCTCATACATATAAAATAAAATATTTAAAATGTATAAATATGTGGAAAATTAAAAATTCTCAAAGAAAAACAATTTGATTAGAATTTTAAATATAATTACGAAGAATTTTTTTAAATATTTTTTATGTTAATTAAAACAATTAAATGATCATATTTTCAGAAAATACTTATTGCATGAGAACTTATAGAGTATCTTATTAAAATAAATAAAATAGTAATGCTTTGAGAAAAATAATAAACACAATTTCAAATAAAATGAATATTTATGATTTGAAAATTTTAACAAATTGTATATTTATAACTCAGTGAGACTTAAATTTTAGATTCCATACAACCAATGGTGGAACTTGGGATAAATGTTTGAGGGGGCCAAATATATACTCATTAACTAATTAAGAAAAAAATTGGGGGGCCAAATGTATAAATTTTGTATAAAAATCCATTTTATATTAAATATTTAGGACAATTTTTTTTTTTGAGGGGGCTGGCCCTTGAGAAGCTTCGTCCCTGCATACAACATACAAAATCCACATTGGTTGTTATAATAGTTTCTTGAAATATATACTCTCTCCGGTCCTATTATAAGACCTAGTTGATTTTTTTGGAGATATTAAGGAAGCTAATTAAATTACTTTAAAGTATTTTAATTTTTAATTTTTTTCTTCAAACTAATTAGTTTGATCAATAAACTAATATATAATCTAAAGATACACAACATATAAAATGATTAAGTAACTTATTTAGTTTCCTTAATTTTTCAAAAAAAAGTTAACTAAATTTTATAATTAGGATAAGAGGTAGTATCATGTTAATGGATAGGATTGCATGGATGGCCGTAGGTACTTTTGTTTGCTTTGTTGATTCATTGCTTTTACTTCCTCCAATATGTATTTAAAAGCACGTTTTGAGAAATTCAAAACCGTGGTTTTGTGAGAAGTAACAAGAGTACTGTTTTTGTCAAAATATAGTTTTTTGAATCATCCCAATATACTTCTAATTAAACATATAAAGAGTCATCAATAGAAAAAAGTTAAGAAAAAAATAATTAACTAAAAGAAGGAAAGGGGAAACATGTTTTCTAACAAGTTAAATACTACTGAGAAATAAAAATATTAAAAACAATAACTTTAAGTATTTAAAATTGTTTAGATTTTAATATATTTAAATTGATCAAGGTGCATCTAATAGCACTCTAAAGTATTTTATAATACATCTAGGACTCTGAAGTTTTTTTTTTCCTTCAGGTGCGCTCATTACCTTGAAGTAATTTTTTAGGTTGGCTCAAAATCCTAAGTTATTTTTTGGTGCATCTAATGCCATTAATTATTATTTTCATGTTTATCTAACACCACAAATTACCTAAATTGTTAAGTATGCAAAATTGCAAGGAAAAAACACCTTATGGTGATGGACGAACTTGAAAAACTATTTTAGGATGCACCACAAAATATTTTAAGGTACTGGTCCACTTAATGCACCTAAAAAAATACTAAGGCTGTTGTAAGCACCTTAACCCTATATTTTTTGTTTTTTTGGTCTGGACACGTTAACCCTATCTTAATTTAAGTTTTTCATGTTCTAAACGTAATATTGCTGCAAGCTCGAGATAATTTTGTTTGTGCGTATTATGTGTCGTTCCCCATATATTTCGGATAGATCTGGAAGAACGACAACGACAACATTATTTATAGATCTTTGAATCGTTAATCCACGTTTAGCTAATACTACTAAAAGTCAATATTCAAACAGCATTAATTCATTAAAATAATGACGTACTTCATGCTCATGATAACATTTTTATTTGGTGCTTTTTATAAGAAACAACAACTGAAATCATGTGGTTTAAAATGTTAGTTAAAAATAATGAATATGTAACACACATATTAATTATTTTCTAATTATACTTTTATCTATAAAAAGAGTACATAAAAGATAATGACTAAGAAATTATTTTAGAGAGATAATTAATAAGTTGGGATAAGATGCATATATTTAATGGGGTACAAGTGGAAAAACTACTTTAAAATTAGGGAAAAAAAGTTGCTTCTTATATTTAGTACCACATCTATGAAAGAAACTGCTACTTATTAAAAGAACATGCATGAGTAATAAATGTGGAAATGATTCAATTTGTATATTCTTGGTATATCCTGGTGTGTGTGAACTTGAGTCTGAAGTCTATAGATGATTTTCACTGTATTATACTACTCTCAGCCACTCTGTTCTTATTTATATGGTAGAGAGAGAAGAAATTTTGTTATCTTATTTATAACAAACCTATTGAATTTTTCATATAAATGTATAATTTTACCTTTTATTTATTATTGTATTAACTTTATTCTCATGTGGTATGATGAGAAAAATGATGGAAAAAAATGTATGAGGAAATTATATTAATGAAGGATAAAATGAGTAAAAAATATTTATTACTCAGACAAAGTCAAAAAGAACCTTATGAAAAGGGACAGGTCTTTTTTTTTTTTTAAAAAAAGATCTTATAAATAAGGACACAAGGAGTCTTATTAAGTGTGATTTTATTCCATGTCAGACTTCTCACATTGATTCAAGTCCAACTCACATACACTTAGCGAACATAACACAAACATATATGTGTATGGTATGTATTTTAAAACATCTTTTATTTATAGATCAACATGGGATCAAGACATAACGATAATAGTTTAATTATTTGCATGATCATTTAAGAAATAACAACATGCTTGAGCAAAAAAAGAAAAAAAAAGAAATAACAACATGGTCCCTAACAAAAAGTAACGTAGTTTGACCTGGCTTTAGCTAACAAAGATGTCCTTTTGTCCCCATTTTAAACAGTTCATGGATATTTTTGCACAAACATAAAATTTATAGTGTTGGACAGAGAAAACCATATATATGTATTTTTGTCCCTTGACTGAAAAAAAAACGTGGTTTGAAGCTTGGTATATGAGTTAACATCCAAGTAGACTTTGCACAGTATTAGGGTTGACTGTTGACGATATATAACCCATACTGAATGACAAGTTCTTTTACTTATCGACATAAGACTCGGTAAAATCAAATGCGTCTGTACGTTGAATACAAGCCAAATTATTTAATCATATGCTTCTAATTAAAGTCCAAATCCATGTAACTTGCCATCTAAAAGCGTAAGGCATCCGGGTACGTTGTCTCTCCTCCTTGCATGCATCCATTTTCCGACTTTGTCAACCTGATGGGACCCACTCTTTTGATTCACAATCCGACATGTCTCTTTTTAGTAATACAAAGAGCTCCCCCTAATCATCATTTACTCGTTCCTACAAATATACGTGTGTGTCTTACATAAACACACCAACCATATTCGAAGTCATTATTCAATACTAGAATAGTATCTCTGATCAGCGCATAGCTTAGTCAATTAATGGCGGATACAAGGATGAGAGCTTTTGCAGATTATCATAAGAAGGTGACGAAGAAGAAGAAGACGGCGGAGCCACTGCCCAAGAGAGGGAGCATTAAGCGTCGTATATTTTCTGCTATCTTCAACTTCTTCATTTCCCATATTTTCTCCTCCGGAAACTCTTCAAATTAATCATATGTGCTTCCACATTAGTCGTTGGATCACTCTATTTTTCTCTACTCATATTCATGAATCATTATACTTCTTGTCATCTTCATTTTCATGTTTAACAGGTTTCATACAAATATATGTATGTAAAATATTATAATTTATATATGCTTGTTTTGTTGCTCTTTCATGTAATATATTCTCCAACAGCTGTATTTCACAGAATACTATCAATTCTAATCGGGTAGCTAGTTGGTGTTGGCTTTATCTCTCAAATTAAAGGTGTTGGCTAAAAAAATTATTTATCGTCCTCGTCAACCTGGATAAGTAAATACTTTTGTTTGGAGCTGGCTTTATTAAATATACATAAAATATGATAAAAATGTAAAAATCTCTTACTGTATTTATAAAAATGCTACAAGTCACATTTTTAAACCTTCTTCACAATGACCGCTCTAGAACTATCATTTTAAACAGATTTTTTTTTCATCCCCTATTAGTGTGAGGTATAAAAACCCGTTTTCAACGGATCTAAAGAACTATTTTTTTTTTTTCAATTAGTGCTTGTAACTACTGGATGTTCATGTTTCCTCTAACTTCTTCTATCAAGTGCCACCACTACTCGACCTCAAGATCCTGAGTTCCAAGGACAATAGGATGAGATCCCATGAATCATATTTACATCGTACAGTCCATTTTTGTAATGTTTATCCATTTACCACAAAAACAGATGTGGTGTTTATTACTTTTGGCTTTTAAACAACTTTCGGTTACTTGTCAATTGTAAAAGTTTGTTTGAGTTATGCTTTCTAAGACAATCTCCAGTTCAGATTACCATACTAATAACTTTCAAAACAATATGTATTTAAATATAAATCTCATTATATTTGAATGTAGTGACATAATGGACTTCGTCCATAATATGTCTTCATCTATCCCTACTTTATCAGTAATTCTGTTGGTAAATTGGAATTCTATCAGTTATAAGCTTTTTTTTTTTTTTAGTGAGAAAAGCATAGCCAATTTTGTGTTTTTTGTGATACAAATTATATTTAAGCTATAATCTCGTTTGCGTCATAATTGGATTCAATTTCACATTTTATGTTGAATGCAAAAGAGGAAAGTAATGAGATCGTGTTGTTGAATTTAGTGTGGAGTGTTATGGTTGGATGTTAAATGGAATTGTGTGACGAATAGTCAAGCTATATAATTATTAAGTTGAAATTTTCGAGCAAAGTCGTTGCACATATACGTAGTGCTTACATCAGACCTATGATTTCGGGCAAAAAAATAAAAATAAATCAGACCTGTTATAAAACTGAAGAAAATGTAAAGAAAAGTAGAGAGAAGTCAGAGAGAAATTCTAGAGAGAGGTGAGAGATTATCATTTCAAGTGTGTTCTGAATGTTTACACAATACCTCTATTTATAGACCTTCAAGGGTTACTATGCAATGGACATCCACATAATACATATATTTATAACACTCCCCTTGGATGTCCATTATGAATGTGCCTCATTAAAAACTTTAACTAGGAAAACCCGATGGGATAAAACCTAGCTAAAGAAAAGAGTACATCATCCATCGATACACTTTCTTATGTTGCCTCATTA
The DNA here is from genome assembly GCA_019022615.1 of Acacia melanoxylon. NCBI lineage: Eukaryota > Viridiplantae > Streptophyta > Magnoliopsida > Fabales > Fabaceae > Acacia > Acacia melanoxylon. Next base: position 3,206,222 of record JAFJYJ010000051.1, on the reverse strand, counting down.
AAAACCTTTCTAGGAAAACCCAGTGGGACAAAACCTAGATAAGGGAAAAAGAGTACAACGTGTATCGACGCTCCCCCTCTTAATTACATCAGATTTTCTAATGCTGCCTCATTAAAAACCTTTCTAGGAAAACCCAATGGGACAAAACCTAGATAAGGGAAAAAGAGTACAGCGTTCATCAACTTGTCTTTCTAAATTACATCAGATTTGCTCCCCCTGATGACTACATTTCTTCCAATGTCTTTGTGTTGGTGACGAACTATATCTCTTGGTAATAAGCATGATAAGCATGTTACATCAGTGCTTCAACAGCACTTATATATGGTACTTCTGGACCAAGTAGTTCTTCTTGAGACTTCTTTCCTTCTGGTTGAAATTGTTCTTTATCCACCAAATCTGTAATCCAATATATTTTGTTCTTCTCAAGGCCTTTATTTCAAACTCTTTCTTCAAATAATTAATTGTCTTTTGAAGCTCTTCAGGAGTTTCAATGATATTGATATCATAAATGACAATTATAGAAACTTCATTTCTAGATCTTTTCATAAAAATGCATGGTATATCGGGTCATTTTGTACCCATATTTCTACAGAAATTTCTTGAGAAGATTATACCACATGCGCCCTAAAAGCTTCAGGCCAAGGGACTTATTTAACTTAATTGAGTATTGTGCTTAAGAACTTTAATTAGATGCATCTAACACCTTGAATCTTTCGAGGATTTGTGCTTTTGACACATTAAGTTCTTTCGGGACATATGCTTCTAGTATCTTAAGTCCTTCGACATATGCTTCGCATCATAAGTCCTTCGAGAACTTTCATATAAATATCACTATTAAGTGAATCATGTAAACAGGCAGTTATAATATCCACGAGATGCAGACCAAGCCCTTCATTTACTGCTAGGCTTATCAAATAACAAAACTATTTGCATCCACATATGTTTCTTCAAAATCAATGTCAGGTCTTTGTTTAAAACCTTGAACTACATGACGTACCTTATATCTTGTGATTTCACCTTTTTCATTTCTTCTCGCAAAAACCTATTTGTATCCAACTCGGTTTTGCATCACCGGGCCTTTCATCATCAGCCTTTCATCATCAGTTGTATGGACTGCAGGTCCAAATACTTTTCGTTTTGTCAATATTTTAATTATGCAATAATGACATCTTTCCATGGGGGCCAATACTTTCACTGTTGGCACTCACTAATGGATTGTGGCTTATGATCCTCATATCATTCATTACATCATATGCTATATTATAGCAAAGATGTTGTCAATGTTGACTTCATTTCGGTCCCATCGGATTCTGTTCATAACAATTTATTGAGATCTCATAAATTTTCACATATTTCTGGTACCTTGGTCTCTTCTGGGACTACAACATTCTCTTCTAGAGATATCTCTACTGGAGATAATATCTCTTCAGGAGATGGCTCTTCCGGAGCTACTAATCTTCCTTGATTATTCTCAACTTGATCATCTATATTCTTAGCTCATTTTCTCTTTCGAGGATTTATCTTTGGAACCGATGGACCTTTCACGCTTCAGGCGTGTTATACATTCATTCATAATAGGTTATCCTTCAGGGACATTAATACGAATAGGAGCATTAACAGCTGGGACATGTGACTTTGTCACTGTCTTTGGGTCAATAAATGCTTCTGGCATTTTATTAGCTAAACTCTGTAAATGAATTATCTTTTGAACTTCTAGTTCACATTATTTTGTACGAGGATCAAAATGAGCCAATGATAATTCATTCCAAATAATCTCTTTACCCAACCGCCTATTTTCTCCCCTCATGTTGGGAAAACAATGTCAAATCACAATTGACTAATCATGCAGTGTAAGTCTCCTAAATCCATTTGTTACCATTAGAAACATCATTTTGTTCCATTTAGAGACAAACAAGAAGAAGGAGGTTCTTACGTAACATTTATCCCAACTTGCTTTCTATATCCATCTATATGCATTATGGTGGATTTATAAGCATTGCATATTCAAAAACTTTCCAGATGGAATTATCCGGTTTCTGACCAAAAACCAATTTACAGGGAGAATTTTGTTGGCTTATATAAATGCTGCAATATATAATATCAAATATACCAACATAGTATTATGTTCTCATAAGCATTAATCCAGCTCTTTATGGATGCTTAAATTCATGATTTCTCGGATCGTATAACTGAAATAGCGCGCTTAATCAATTCAAACATTATTGCAACTTCAGGTTGCGTTCTTACAAACTTCTGGTTGCAATGGGCCCATATAAATCTGTTTGATATATTTCCAGAGATCCATTACCAATCATGACCTATGATATTCACATAGTCATTTTTATTTGAGAACAAGCAGCACAATAATTATTCTTGAACAATATGTTGGTTATTTATGAAGAATCTTCTGGTTCTTCAATGGATGTCGATACATAATCTTATTTATATTCTATATATGACTCGGATGATCAAACAAGTCATGCCAACAATAAATTTATTTAAATCAATAACCTTATGGTTTACTGTAATATATATCTCAACCAATCATAGACTTTTTTTTTTTTTTAGACACTGTGTGAGAAGTATATAACTTTTCAACTTTTCAAAAATTAGCTCACACTTGTATTATATAACTCACCCTTGTTTTCTGACAACCAACCCCTCAAGTGTGAGTTATATAAACATACTTTCTTTATATTTGTATTTCAAAATCACTTTCAAACTCTTTAAACCTCGGAAGGAAAAACTGTGTTGATTCTTCAGGATCAAACATATAATATTGTATCACTAGATAATCTCATTATGCATGATTAACATACTTCAATCAACTTATATATGCATAAAATATATGTAGTCCACCACATATGAGGATATTCAAGATCAAAATAACTTAGAATCACATAGTAAAATTTTCATGGCAACAGATTTATGATATGTGATCACAATAAATTTAAATAACAATAACAATGAAAAGTAAGCATTATATTACCTTCTGGGCTTATTTATTTCTCTTGAGCCTTGGCTTCAAAATAAATCTAAACATTGCTCTGCAACTCTTTGCCTTTTAATATTTCATTGGTTGCATTAGCAAATATTTAATTTGCTATATTTGTAAACATCTAGTTTACAATTACAATCTCTTGCATTATTGTTTGTAAACTTCTAGTTTACAACAAACTTCTAATTATTATTTGTAAACTTCTGGTTTACAACAATATGTATTTTTTTTTCTATATGATATCTATTTCTGCAGATATCTTTGAAACTCAATAAGTTTCTTTTATACGGTAAAGTAATCAACATATAATTTTGTTCCTTTTAGGTAACAAAATATTAGCTCTTCTGGAGCTTTCTGTCCATTTTATACTGTCATATATATGATATGAACATTAGCCTCTCTTACAAAAGGACAAAATATGCTAATTAGTGCCCAAAACTATTAGCCTTTAGACTTAGTTCGACACAAATCTCTGCAAGTTATTGTCTTCTGGACAATATCTTTTCAAGGCTACAAAAATCATTGTATCATACAATATTTGAAACATAGGCCTTTAGGGCTTTTGTGGTTCTTATTAATAATTTTTCTCCACTTCAGGTGGGAATTTGAACCAACATGATTACAAAAATGAACACACACAAAATTGCAACCACATTTTTACTCATATCCATGGCCATAATTAAATTCATTTATTACTTCATTCACTTCTGGGAATGAAGCCGGGTCAGTTATTACTTCATTCACTTATGGGATTGAAGTCGAGTCAGTTTGGGCAATATTCATGATTCTTGCAAATGAAATTAATTCAAAATATTTCTTAAAACCTGTTTCACAAAAATTGCTACTGCAGGAGCAAAATGGATATATCTACTTATAACAAACTTTTAGAAGAACAACCATCTTCTAGTGGTTATACAATCCCTTTAATTTGTTCTAAAGAACAAGGGGTCTTTTAATACCAAATGGTAACATATAAAAAATCATGGATCTAGCTTCATTCCAATTTGTCTTATGGCTTCAGGCCAAATTTGTCTCATGGCTTCAGGCCAGATTGTCTCCAGCACTTTAGATCAATTTGTGTCTCATATCTTCATGCCAATTATTTGTCTCATTATGGCTTCAGGCCAATTTGTGCCTCCTTATGGCTTAGTCCAAATGTAGTCATTTTCAAATTTCTTCTATATAGCTGGATCCCAAGTTTTCGGTGCATACATATGCATGATTCAAGACAACGTGACACTTTAATAATTTATATAATACAAACGCTTTCCGTGACTCCTTATTGAGAGAATAACATCAAACACTTCATAATTGTTCAAATAAGTCTACGGAATAGAAAATTGGGACTACAATTTTATAAAGAAGATTTAATGATGATAAAGATATCACATCATTTAAATTTTTGTATTTTTTTTCTTTATAGAACCCCAACAAAACAAAGTTAGCAAAGTAGGGCAGATACTTTTATGAACTATGCAATTTTCAACAGTAGGTAAGTTCCACTTAGTCAGCTACACATTCTTGCAAAATATAATTAATATTTGGGTATGGCACGTGGTAAAGGAAAAAGGCAACAGTAAATACATGGAAAGCCAACTACTACATAAATTATGTATCTACACTACCCATAAAAATCTCCACATTATGCATTATTTAAAACCTAACCATGAAGGCGTCAAATTCGTTTTTGTATATCTCTTTCTTTCTGGATTCAATGCATAAGAATGGGGCCCATTGACAAATACTTTTCAACATTTTCGTCTTGCTCCTGGATTCAATGCATAAGAATGGGGCCCACTGACAAATATATTTTTTTTTCAACATTTTCGTCTTGCTCCTGCAAGATCTTCTTCATGGTTCACAGATTCGATCCTGAAATTCAAGATAGCGCCGGCGATTTTGAATTCTCGAACCCTCCAAGAACTCCAAATCAACCCAGAAAATCAAGGTTCTTCTAGCAGCGATAACATTGACGATGAAAAATGGGAAAATCCCGAAAGTGATCAGCCACCGTACTCTTCCTTCTCCGGCAACTAATGAGAATATGGTGAGGAGCTAAATCCAACCTGAAGGAACTTTACTCTCTTCCTCCTTCGATTTTCTTTTTCTTTTTTTTTTTTTTTAATTTCAGTAATGACGATGGGGAGGATTGTGAACAGATCTGAGTAACGACTAAGTCCGATGGTAACAGCTACAGCGGTGGATCTCGTGAGTGACGCCGTGAAATAGTGGATCTGACGCTTCAAAATCATGCACAGCTTCCTTGCGATTATAATGAGGAATCTTTCCGACAGTGATGGAGGCGAGGAGGAGAAGACGGTCTGAAGGTTCGATCTAAAACTCAAGCTCTGGTTCACGTTAATGCTGGTTCAAATCTCTTCTCGCTGATCTGTCTATTTCTCAGATCGTCGGTGACGGTGAAGGACGGTGGTGGAAGAATGGTCTACTTCCAGTTCTCGGCCTCTCTCCCTGGCTACGCCAAGAAAGAAGCTCTTGTCAGATCCCGGGGTTTTCGCTGTCGGGGAAAACTCAACGTGCTCTACCTAAACAGTGGCGACGGAAGGTTGTCTCCGAGAGTGCCGTAGTTGACGTCGATGGAGGAGACAGAGGTAGCTAGTTGGAGAAAGATAAAGGTGGCAGTTGAGATTTGAGATGAAGTAGCCATAGTTCCGTTATGCTCTTTCCTGTTCTTTCATGAAGGAGGAGATGAAGCAATCGTGCTGATAACGTGTTATAAAACTGAAGAAAATGTAAAGAAAAGTAGAGAGAAGTCAGAGAGAAATTCTAGAGAGAGGTGAGAGATTATCATTTCAAGTGTGTTCTGAATGTTTACACAATACCTCTATTTATAGACCTTCAAGGGTTACTATGCAATGGACATCCACATAATACATATATTTATAACAAGACCTATAATAAGAGTTTACAAATGTTTTTCAAACCAGAAATTAATGCCTACTTAAAGTAAGATACTCTTATTTGAAACTCATATCTGATCTTTGTCGACCTAATCCAGTCTGTGGGTGTGTCCGTTTTGGGAAACTCACACTTAATTTCATCATCTATATCTTTAATTAATTATCTATGAACATCTTTCACAGCAGCAAAAGTGATCAATTCCTCATTTTATAATACAAATTAAAATGAAAAAAGGGTATGTTTTTATCAATAGACACCACAAAAAGATATGAAATTACTGAAAAAAGCTATGTATTGAAAAGTTCAATCGGAAAATAAAATTTCAGACGAATTTTTTTATCAGTAAATACCGGTTGATTACGTACATAATTTTTTCTGTTGGTAATTACCCATATATATTATATTTGTTTTAATAAAGAATGCAAAGTCAAAAGACCTCAACTAGTTAACGAATCACGGTGGACAATGTGCTGACGCATGGTGTTGCAAGAGGCGAGGTGGCGTTTCGTCTGTAAAATGTAGTGACATAATGGAATTCGTTTATAATATGTCTTCATCTATCCCTACTTTGTCAGTAATTCTGTTGGTAAATTGGAATTCTATCAGTTATGAGCTCTTTTTTTTTTTGGTAGGGAGAGAAGCATAACCAGTTTTGTGTTTTTTGTGGTACAAATTATATTTAAACTCTAATCTCGTTTGCGTCATAATTGGATTCAATTTCACATTTTATGTTGAATGCAAAAGAGGAAAGCAATGAGATCGTATTGTTGAATTTAGTGGGAGTGTTAGGGTCCCCCCCAAAAATAATAATAATAATAATAATAAATTGCGCATGTGTGACGTGGGAAATGTTATTATGGGGTGTTTGGAGGTGGGATTCGTGGGAATAGAGACTTGTAAAACCGTGTTAATTGTAGTGACTTGGCTTCAAGCTTCACATAAACACGTTAACACGGATTGCCTCTATGACTCTATCATTATTATTATTGTAACAAACTTTTGTTCTTGTCTACTTCTAATATTGAATTGTCAAATATTAAGACTTCTTCTTCAAAGTCTTCTAGAATTAAAAATAAAGAAGTTGATCTTACTTTATTGGAAAGAGATCATGCACTACGCCCTCTAATATGAAAATATCCTATGAATCAATAAGATGAAATTCGTCATGCTTATTTTAAACTTTGTCCATTCCAAGAACAAGCTTCGAAATATAATGGAAAACCAATTTCTATTCTTTGATTGCATATATTGAAAAAGGAATTGTTTTGAGTTTTAGCATAGATTCAATTTTAGATGAGTTTAACAATATGAAAACACGTAGAGTAACAATAAAGTGAAATGATTTTAACTTCTGTAATAGATTTTGTTTTTTCAATTTTTTGTATATTATGTCTGTATTGTTTTTTAAGTATTTTTATTTATGATATAATGTTTTTTTTTTTTTCACCCCATCATTACAATTTTTTAGTCTGCAACTAGTGGGCTGTGGCTCATTATTTAATTATTAAGTTGAAATTTTCTCAAGTGCAAAAATTCATGACGGGAGAAGAAACTATACATTTTAATTCATTGGATCCCCTTCTCCTGGATCGTTTTCTGTAAGTCTCCCGCTGAAAATATTGAAGCTGAAGCTTCTTGCATTTAAATTTAGTTTGGCTTCTTCAAGTGACATTCATATGAAGCCAAAATACCACTTTTTGGGATCAATTTTCAATGTCAATAAGCGCAATCAATGCATACTGGCGTGAATGCATACTATTAATCGTCTCGTAAGACTTTAGGTTCCGAGTACATTTAGTAATCCCATTTTGTGCTATCTTCAACTTCTTCATTTCCCATATTTTCTCCTCCAGAAACTCTTCAAATTAATCATGTATGCTTCCACATTGTCGTTGGATACTCTACTTTTCTCTACTCATGAATCATTATACTTCTTGTCATCTTCATTTTCATGTGTAATAGGTTTCATACAAATATATGTGTTCATCTATATGTAGCAGTATGTAAAATATTATAATTTATATATGCTTGTTTTGTTGTCAAATATAATAATTTTGTTGCTCTTTCATGTAATATATTCTGCAACATCTGTATTTCACAAAACACTATCAATTCTAACCAGGTAGCTAGTTGGTGTTGGCTTTATCTCTCAAATTAAAGGCTTTGGTTAAAAAAATATTTATCGTCCTCGTCAACCTGGATAAGCACATACCTTTGTTTGGAGCTGGCTTTATGAAATATACATAAAATATGATACAAATATAAAAATCTTACTGTATTTATAAAAATGCTACAAGTCACATTTTTATACCTTCTTCACATTGACCGGTCTAGAACTATCAATTTAAAGAGCTTTCTTCTTCCATTAGTGTGAGGCATAAAAACCCGTTTTCAAGGGATCTAAAGAACTACCCCCCCCAAATAGTGCTTGTAACTGCTGGATTTTCATGTTTCCTCCAACATCTTCTATCAAGTGCCACCACTCGACCTAAAGATCCTGAGTTCCAAGGACAATAGGATGAGATACCATGAATCATATATACATCGTATAGTCAATTTTTGTAATGTTTATCCATTTACCACAAAAACAGATGTGGTGTTTATTACTTTTGGCTTTTAAACAACTTTCGGTTACTTGTCAATTGTAAAAGTTTGATTGAGTTACGCTTTCTAAAACAATCTTCAGTTCAGATTACCATACTAACAACTTTCAATATATATATATATACACACAAATATAAATCTCATCATAATAACTAACTTTCACCAAATTGACCTTTTAATTAAGAAATGAACTTTTGATAAACATAATTCTCACAAACTAACTATTTTCTCTGATCCTATATATAAGACAAAGTTGACTTTTTTAGAGAGATTATGAAGCAAATTAAATTAATTTAGAATATTTAAATTTTTTTCTTCAAACTAATTAGTTTGACTAATAAACTGATATACAATTTAATAATACATAATACTCCCTCCGGTCCTAATTATAAGACCTAATTGACTTTTTTCGGAGAAATTAAGGAAGCTAATTAAATTACTTTAGAGTATTTTTATTTTTTTCTTCAAACTAATTAGTTTAACTAATAAACTAATATATAATCTAAAAATACACAACATATGAAATGATTAAATAACTTATTTAGCTTCTTTAATTTCTCCAAAAAAAAGTCAACTAGGTCTTATAATTAGGACCGGAGGTAGTATATGATATGATTAAATAACTTATTTAACTTTATTAATTTCTTATAAAAAAAAAAAAAAAGTAGACTTTTTCTTATGTTTAGGATTGGAGGAGGAAGTAATTAAATAAACAAACACTAGCTACATAATCATTCCGACATATAACCTTCTGGAGTTATAACAACTATTAATCTTCTCATAGATAGCGTTCTGTTTTGTTTCAGTTATTGGAAAACGATTTCGAGCAAAGTCTTTGCACATATACTTAGTGCTTATATCAGACCTATGATTTTTTTTTTGGGGGGGGAATCAGACCTATAATAAGAGTTTACAAATGTTTTTCAAACCAGAAATTAATGCCTACCTAAAGCAAGATACTCTTATTTGAAACTCGTCTCTGATCATTGTCAGCCTAATCCAGTCCGTGGGTGTGTCCGTTTTGGGAAACTCACACTTAATTTCATCATCTATATCTTTAATTAATTATTGGTGAAGCGTATACAAATTACAAAAGCTATGAACATCTTTCACAGCATCAAAAGTGATCAATTCCTCATTTTATAATACAAATTAAAATGAAAAAGGGTATGTTTTTATGAGTAGACACCACAAAAAATATGAAATTACTGACAAAAGCTATGTATTGAAAAATTCAGTCGGAAAACAAAATTTCAGACGAATTTGTTTATCAGTAAATACCGGCTGATTACGGACATAATTTTTTCCGTTGGTAATTCCTGATAGATTATTGACAAAAACTCGATTGATATTTGTCCCGAAAATTACCGATAGAATTTACTGACAGAACCAACCATCCGTCAATAATCTGTCGGTGAAATTTGTAATATTTTATTAGTATGGTAAAATAATGTATATAATAAAATTAAATGTCTAATAAAAATATAAAATATTTGAATATAAGAAAATTAATATATATTATATTATATTAATAATAAATATATAAATGAAGAAAAAAAAAAAAATATGATAAAAAAATGAAATGTATGTATGTATTTATTTAATATTATATGTATTTATATAAGGGAAAAGTATTTCTCCAGTCATCCCAAAAAAAACGTCGTTTTGAATTAATGAAAGGTGTGTTTGTAATTTTAAGTGAATTAATGAAGGGTGTTTTGATAAAATTGTTATGATAAAAAAAGTAAACAAAATTACAAAAATACCTTCATTAATCCAAAACGACGTAGTTTTGGGGTCAATGGAGATAACTTATCTCCAGTGACTAAAGAAATCCTTTACCCTTTATATAATTTTTTTTAAATTGTTATATTATATATAAGGGAAAAGTATTTCTCCAAAGTCACTGGAGATAAGTTATCTTCAGTTACCCCCAAAAATACGTCGTTTTGAACTAATGAAGGGTATGCTTGTAATTTTAGGTGAATTAATGAAGGGTACAAAATTACGGAAACACCCTTCATTAATCCAAAACGACATAATTTTGAAGGTCACTGGAGATAACTTATCTTACTTTACCGCAAATATAATTATGTAAATAAAGAAAGCAAAGTCAAAAACACCTCAACTAGTTAAGGTATCACGGTGGACAATGCGCTAACGTGGCGGGCACATGGTGGCGCAAGAGTCAAGGTGGCGTTTTGTCCGTAATTTTTGATGGAATATTTTTCATCTTTCATCAGTAAACAAATTTGCCACATAAAATGTAGCGACGGAAAGGATTTCGTCCGTAATATGTCTTCATCGCTAATTTGTCAATAATTCTGTTGGTAAATTGAAATTCTATCAATGCATACTGGCGTGAATGCATACTATCAATCCTCTCGCAAGACTTTAGGGTCCGAGTACGTTTGGTTTCTCTTTGATTTGATGTACTTAAAAGCATTTGCACTTTAGACTAATATTTTGTGAGAGTTTGAGTGTAAATGATTTTTATTTCTTTTAATGAGTGTGCTTTCAAAAATTTGAATTTACATTCTTCTTTTTATGAGAGCGTGCCCACTTACCATTTTAACAAACAATTTACTGGTAATTAAATCTTATATTTAATATCACAATAAATACTATTTTTCACCTATATTAAATTGAGAAAAAGGCCCCGTTTTTTTAAGGGATAAATACCAATTTTATCATGGAAGTTTTAGTTTTGGAGCACTTGGAAATAATAAATAGAAAATTTACTATTATTTTATGAGCAAGTTTTTTAATTAATGCCTTAAGTTAAGATATCAAGAGTTTGGAGCAACCCAAGACGGTTTTTTTGGTATTATTTTTGCCTCGGAAGTTTACAAACATATCAATCTTGCCCATCCGTTGATTTTGACCGTTGGATTGATCATTTTTCGTATTATTTTTTACCCGGAAGTTTACAAAAATTTTCTCCTAAAAAAACTTCCGGGCATATTTTTCTCTTTTTGTAAACTTCTCAAAAAAAATGATACCAAAAAACTTCCGAAGAAATGTAATGTCTCCTAGCCAATACTTCCGTAGTAAAAATGGTATTTATCCCTTTTTTTTTGCCCACGAAGCTAATCATACTGACACATTAGTTGCATAACAAATTAAAATTCCACACGGACCCGGGTGTATAAACAAGTAAACAACGGAAAGATACAAAACAAACATATACTCTTCTAATTTTATTTATAAGTCACTTTCAACATATTTCATACGGAACAAAAAACCTAAAATTTCATTAAATATGCCTAAAAATTTAATAACTTTCTGATTTTACCTCTATTTAATACATATTATAACATATGAAAGCAAATCTATACAATAATAAATGAAAGCTAAAATTAATAAATTATACATTCATATAAAAAAAAATTATCTCCATGTATTTATAAATAATTGTCGATGATGACGTACTTCATGATCATAATAACATTTTCATTTAGTGCTTTTTATAAGAAACAACAACTAAAATCATGTGGTTTAAAATGTTAGTTAAAAATAATAAATATGTAAAACACACACAAATATATATTATTTTATAATTATAACTTTATTTATAAAAGGGTTAAGGTGCAAATTTACCAACAAACTATTATGAAAGGAGCATCTGGCACAAATATTTATTAAGGGTATCTTAAATACCAACAAACAATTAAAAAGGGTCAAAAAACACAACATCCGTTAGTTTTTTTTTAATGGTGGTTTTATGTGATGATGTGGCAAAGATGTGGACATCCAGTGTCAGAAAAAAAAATTGACTTTGCCTTATCTGTGTCCAGGTGTCATCGATTTCTCCCTATTCCTACTTTCCTTAGTCTCTCTCTTCTCTCTCTCGACACACTTTTTCTTCTTCTCTTCCTCCTTCCACCGGTCAACTCTCTCCCCTTGCTCTCTCTCTCTCTCTCCTCCTACCTGACGCCACCGGCCACCAACCTCAACACCAAAATATCATCTCATCAAGTTGTTTCGCCTTCATTGCCTACTGGTGTATTTTTTTTGACTTTGCCTTATCTGTGTTCAGAGCAATCGAGAGAGACTGGACCACCGTTGCAGGTGGTGAAAGTCGGCAGACCACTGGTCATGGCCTCAACGATGGTGAGCCCGAAGGCCTCATACAGAGCAGGCTACACGAAAGCTCCCTTGGTGTCATTGATCACACGGTACAGCTCACCATTCCTCACTTTGTTCATTTGAGACGAGATCCACCTGAATTGGCCGTTCAACTTGTAGGTCTCAATCAGACTGTACATTTTCTTCATCTCAGCCTTTTCTTCCAGATCCTTCGATTCCTTTCTCTTGTCACCGGCGACAGCCACAAGGTTCGCTAGCTCATGGACGCGGTCATTCTTGCCATACCACTCAACCAGTCCGGTAATGTTCTTCACACAGTCCAATCTAGCCATGGGGAAGATAATTGGCTTGCTCCAGTCCTTCAACACACAGATGTGTTCTTCATTCTCGACGGAGCTATAGAGAAGCTCTTCGATCTCAGGTTGGAAAGAAGTCAATCGGCGCTTAGTTTCAGTGAAGGAGAAGAAGATGTCCATGTCGGCGCTAGGGGAGACGATGTTGAACTTGGGATCGAACACATCGATACCGTGAACCACCCTGTAGAGTCCGGGAAGGGTGAAAGCAGTGTGGCTCTCATACTGTAGAGTCCGTCGATGATGAAGAAGATGTGTTTCCTCTTCCAAAAATGCCTGTACACTCAAAAATCCTTTAATTAAAGAAAATTCAGTTGCTCTCAAACTCCACGCCACCTGAACATCATATGAACGTCCGTTAAAAAAAACAAACGGTGGTGTTTTTTAACAACTTTTAATTGTTTGTTGGTATTTAAGATACCCTTAATAAATATTTGTGCCAGATGCTCCTTTCATAATAGTTTGTTGGTAAATTTACACATTAACCCTTTATAAAAAGAGTACGTAAAAGATAATGAGTAAGAAATTATTGCAGAGAGATGATAAGTTGGGATAAGATGCATATATTTAATGGGGTACAAATAGAAAAACTAGTTTAAAATTAGAGAGAAAAAATTGTTCCTTATATTTAGGACCATATCTATGAGAGAAACTGCTACTTATAAAAAGAACATGAAGGAGTAATAATAGTGGAAATGATTCAATTTGTTTATTCTTGGTATATCCAGGTGTGTGTGAACTTGAGTCTGAAGTCTATAGATGATTTTCAATTTATTATACTCTTCCCTACCTCCAGTCTTATTTATATGGTAGAGAGAGAAGAAATTTTTTGACCCTTAACTGAGAAAAAAAAGTGTTTTAAAACTTGGTACTAAATATAAAATAAAGTTTATTTCACTATAAATTTTGTCATATAGGAGTATGAGTTAACAACCAATCAGGTAGACTTTGCACAGTATTAGGGTTGATGATGTATAAGCCGTAGTGAACGACAAGTTATTTTACTTGTCAACATAAGACTCGGTAAAATCAAATGTGTCTGTACGTTGAATACAGGCCATATTATTTAATCAAATGCTTCTTATTAAAGTCCAAATCCATCTAATTTGCCATCTAAAAGCGTAAGGCATCCGGGTATGTTGTCTCTCCTCCTTGCATGCATCCATTTTCCGAATTATTGTCAACCTAATGGTAATGGGCCTACCCACTCTTTTGATTCACAATCCGACATGTCTCTCGTTAGTAATACAAATATGTGTGTGTGTCTTACATAAACACACCAACAATATTAGAAGTCATTATTCAATACTAGAATAGTATCTCTGATCAGCGCATAGTCAATTAATGGCGGATACAAGGATGATAGCTGCTTCTGCAGATTATCATAAGGAGACGATGATGAAGAAGAAAAAGAAGACGGCGGAGCCACCGCCCAAGAGAGGGAGCACTAAGCGTCGTATATTTTCTGCTATCTTCAACTTCTTCATTTCCCATATTTTCTTCAGAAACTCTTCAAATTAATCACATATGCTTCCACATTAGTGTTTGGATCACCCTACTTTTCTCTTCTCATATTCATGAATCATTATACTTCTTGTCATCTTCATTTTCAGGCTTAAAAGGTTTCATGCATATATATGTGTTCATATGTATGTAAAATATTATAATTTATATATGCTTGTTTTGTTGTCATATATAATAATTTTGTTGCTCTTTCATGTAATATATTCTACAACATCAGTATTTCACAGAACACTATAAATTCTAATCGGGTAGCTAGTTGGTGATGGCTTTATCTCTCAAATTAAAGGTGTTGGTTAAAAGAATATTTATCGTCATCGCCAACATGGATAAGTACATACTTTTGCCTGGAGCTGGCTTTATAAAAATGCTGCACTCAAGTCACACCCCCCCCCCCCCCCCCCCCCCAAAAAAAAGTGTTAAAAACCCGTTTTCAACGGATCTAAAGAACTTCTTCTTTTCTTTTCTTTTCTTTTTTTCCCATTAGTGCTTGTAACTACTGGATTTTCATGTTTCCTCTAACTTCTTCTATCAAGTGCCACCAGTGGCGGAGCCACGTTGGTTTTTTTGGGTGCAAGTGCACCCATAAAAGACACCCTTAATTGGGAAAAAAAACATTAGTTCTCTTGAATGTGGACATACATTCACACAAATCATAAATATACATGCTTAAGATTTTTATTAAAATAGGAAAGAATTAAAGAAAACCTAATAAAAATAAATTAGTAAAACACGGTATATATGTGGCTACTTGTTTTGAAGGTCCAAATTAACCGTTGGAAAACTCGTTTTTGGTAATACTTATTTGAGGAACTCAAAAGTGACTTTTCAAAAATTGAATATTAACCTAAAATTAGGTTTTGTAAATGGTAAGAGTGTTACTTCTAGGAAATTGGTTTTTGAGAACGAAAACTGGTTTGGCAAACTAGCAGCCTCACATACACATAAATATTTCCTAATTTTCCTTCAGTGAGATATGCATGTATCTTCTAGAGTATAGTTTATTCTAGCATTTGATATTGCTTAGTTGACTCTTGGTTATTATTTTTTTATGTTCAATTGAAGTTTTCTTTTCTTTTCTTGTCTATATTCTTTTGTTTTTTTTAATACATTTAAAGCCCCCAAATCCCCCCCATTAATTGTGCACACACAAATATAAAATCCCGACTCCGCCACCGAGTGCCACCACTCGACCTCAAGATCCTGAGTTCCAACGACAATAGGATGAGATCCCATGAATCATATTTATATCGTACAGTCAGTTTTTGTAATGTTTATCCATTTACCACAAAAGAAGATGTGGTGTTTATTACTTTTGGCTTTTAAACAACTTTCGGTTACTTATCAATTGTAAAAGTTGGTTTGAGTTATGCTTTCTAAAACAATCTTCAGTTCAGATTATTTATATATGTATATATATATATATATATATATATATATATATATTGAAATATAAATCTCATTACATAATAACTAATCTTTCACCAAATTGACCTTTTAAGAAGTGAACTTTTGATAAACATAATTTTCACAAACTAATTAATTAACTAAACACACACTTGCTACATATCATTCCGACATATAGCCTTCTGGAGTTATATATAACAACCATTAATTTTCTCATAGATAGCCTTCTGTTTTTTTTTTTTTTTTTTACTATTGCATCCAGTTCACCAGAGCTTTGCCCTGACTAGTCTTGATCGAGGTTCTGTCGGGCGCATATGCGGGGACCTCTCCCAGGGGAGTTTTCTGCATCCACAAGGACTCGAACTCAAGACCCTTGCTTAAGCAGCCCAAGTCCCTTCCATTTGAACTAACTCTCGAGCCTTCTGTTTTGTTTCAGTTACTGGAAAACGATTTCGAGCAAAATCTCTGCACATATCCGTGGGGCTTATATCAGGCCCATGATTTCGGATGAAATTTTAAAAAAAAAAAAATATCAGACCTATGATAAGAGTTTACAAATGTTTTTCAAACCAGAAATTAATGCCTACCTAAAGTAATTAAGATACTCTTATTTGAAACTCATCTCTGATCTTTGTCAATCTAATCTGGCCAGTCCGTGGGCGTGTCCGTTTTGAGAAACTCACACTTAATTTCATCATCTATATCTTGAATTAATTATTGGTGAAGCGTATACAAAAGCTAAGAACATCTTTCACAGCAGGAAAAGTGATCAATTCCTCATTTTATAATACAAATTAAAATGAAAAAGGGTATGTTTTTATCAGAAGCATACCCAATTTTGTGTTTTTTTGGTACAAATTATATTTAAACTCTAATCTCGTTTGCGTCATAATTGGATTCCATTTCACATTTTATGTTGAATGCAAAAGAGGAAAGTAATGAGATCGTATTGTTGAATTTAGTGTGGGTGTTATGGGTGGATGTTAAATGGAATTGTGTGACGAATAGTCAAACTCTATATGATTCCTCTCCTGTGGGCTGTGGCTCATTATTTAATTATTAAGTTGAAATTTTCTCAAGTGAAAAAATTCATGACGGGAGAAGAAACTATACATTTTAATTCATTAGATCCCCTTCTCCTGGATCGTTTGCTGTAAGTCTCACGTTGAAAATATTGAAGCCGAAGCTTCTTGCATTTAAATTTACTTTTGCTTCTTCAAGCTAAGTGACATTCATATGAAGACAAAATACCACTTTTTGGGATCAATTTTCAACGACAATAAGCGCAATCAATGCACACTGGCGTGAATGCATACTGTAAATCCTCTCCTAAGACTATAGGGAGAGTACATTTGGTAATACCACTTTTTGGGATCAATTTTCAACGACAATAAGCGCAATCAATGCATACTGGCGTGAATGCATACTGTAAATCATCTCCTAAGACTTTAGGGAGAGTACATTTGGTAATCCGACGGAATTGGTCTTGGTGTCTATATTTTCAATAGGCATCATTTATCCATCTGATCCTGGATAAATTCGCATTTTATTTTTTTAAATTACTATTTTTTGAATAAAAAAAAATATTTTATGAAAAAATATTAATTGAGAGATTATTTTTATTTTAGATTATGTACCCATTAAAATATTATAAAAAAAAAAAAAAAAAAAAGATCTAGACCGTCCAAATCTGATTTGGACGATCTTGGAGAGATGAGCTCTACCTACCTATCTTTTGGATAGGTAGAGAATCTCATTTCGGAATCGCACTTTTTGGGATCAATTTTCAATGACAATAAGGGCAATCAATGCATACTGGCGCGAATGCATACTATAAATTCTATCGTAAGACTTTAGGAGAGTACATTTGGTTTCTCTTTAATGTACTTAAAAGCATTTGCACTTAAAGGGCTGTTTGGGTATCTCATCTAATGGACTTATTATCCCATTAGATGGGATAATAAGTCCATTAAGAGAAAAAAATTATTTTTTAGGTGTCTGGGTTGCTTTTATTTTTAATGAACTTTAAGGTGTGATGAGGTTTTTTTTTAAGCCACTTCTCCTAACTTATAATCCCATTACATTTGATCCCATCAATTGCACATATGGGGTTCGCACATGCTGGATCCGTTGGATTTCAAACAATTCCTCTCATCTCTTTCAAATCTCTGGTCTATCATTTCGCCCCTCCTAGTTTGTGAATAAGCTCTGTATATATGCTTTGTACGTGGATTGATTTGTGAATCTCGCCATGATGTATTCGGTTTATTTCATTCTCTTTTAATATTTTTATTTTGGTTTATTACAGAGTGAGATGTATGTTGTTTATGAATAAGTTTTGAAAAATGTTGTTTGTGAATAAGTGAGAGAATAAACTGAGTATAAGTTTTGAAAAATATTTGCTCCCATTTTGATCTTCGTGATCGAATCAGAAATGAACTTGTAGGGACTAGGTTTATTTAAGCACTTCATTGTGTTGTAATTTATTTAATGAAATTTTACATTTTATTTAGCAAATTTATTTTTATTTTTATTTTTTATCCCAAATTATCACATTTTATACAACACATATGTGCGTGTGAATTTGATTCATGCCCTTTTCAGTCATTTTCCATTTCATCTATCTTTTTAAAAGCTATGCCAAACAAGTTCTCATTACAAACAAAAGCCACTTCTGTCACTACTATCCTAAACAAAAATCACATTAGAAAAAGTCTATCAGAAACAAAAGCCACTTATATCAAAGCTATCCCAAACGGACCCAAAGACTAATATTTTTTGAGATTTAGATTGTAAAAGATTTTTATTTCTTTTAATAAGTGTGCTTTTATATTTTAAGAATTTAAACTTACATTTTTCTCTTTAAGGGAACGTAGCCACTTAATTACCATTTCAATAAACAACTTGTTGGTAATTAAATCTTATATTTAATATCACAATGTATACTATTTTTCACCTATTTAATTGAGAAAAAGGCCTCTCTTTTTTACCACAAAGCTAATCATATTGACACATTAGTGGCATAAAAAATTAAAATTGCACAAGGACATGCGTGTATAAACAAGTAAACAAAGCAAAGAAACAAAACAAACATGTACTCTTCTAATTCTATTTATAATAAATCACTTCCAATATGTTTTACACAGATTAAAAAAACCTAAAATTTCATTAAATATGCCTAAAAATCAATAACTTTCTGATTTTACATCTATTTAATATATATTGGGTTAAGGTGCAAATTGGCTAACGAATTATTATGCAAGGAGCATCTAACACAAAAATTAATTGAAGGTACCTTAACTATCAATCAACAATTAAAAATGAGCATAAGTACCAAATAACAATTAAAAAATAACAACTATCACAATTACGTTAAAATATGAGGCACTGGCGAAGGACGGTGGTAGAAACACTGGAGAAAAGAGCGGTTATGTCTTCTTGTTGAACAAGGCAAACACTAACAAAGATGGAACCCACGCAAGTAGGCGCCGTGGCTGCTGCCTGTGGCATCGGAGGGACGGAACCAGGGTGCAAGGCGAGTGTCAGTTGGAGGCTGTAAACTGCTGGATTTGGTTTCGGTGTATGATTTTTGCCCTAAAGCTGTATACGGACCTTGATAAGTTTAAAAGGGTAAGTGGAACACCCAGCAACAAAGGAA
Source organism: Acacia melanoxylon (assembly GCA_019022615.1). Classification (NCBI taxonomy): domain Eukaryota; kingdom Viridiplantae; phylum Streptophyta; class Magnoliopsida; order Fabales; family Fabaceae; genus Acacia; species Acacia melanoxylon. The sequence goes on along the minus strand of JAFJYJ010000051.1, from coordinate 3,186,673 downwards.
GCTTAGGAGACACCGACGTTGCCGACACTGTGACAGTCAATGGAAGACAAAAACGAGAGGGAGACACCAAGACGGTGACAGGGTAATTTAAAGGCATTGTGTTTTTTTTTTCACTTTCTTGTGTTTTTTTCACTTTTTAATTGTTGATTGATAGTTAAGGTACCTTCAATTAATTTTTGTATCAAATACTCATTGGATAATAGTTCATTGGCCAATCTGTACCTTAACCCATATATATTATGCCATATGAGAGTAAAAGCAATACAATAAAGTAAGATTATACGTTCATATGAAAAAAATTTCTCCATGTATTGTAAATACAGTATGACCAAAAAAAAAATATCTTTCTATCCTGAAATGGAACCAGAATACTATATGCATATGCATGTATGAATTATTAGTTCCACACCATGCCGGGGAAAAGAAGGCAAAAACCAGGTCCGATGTCACTACTACAAAAATGTTAAAAAAAATGACCTAAATAAGACTCAATTAACGTCCCTTTACTGAGGGACGTCTTGGGAGGGGTAGTGGAAATTTTGGGCTTCAGCGATCTGATTATACATCAGGTCGCCTTATTACCTTATTAAGGCGACCTGATTTTTGTTTAGGTCGCCTTATTAAGAACAAAGGCGTCCTGATTACATTATCAGGACGCCTTTGTTGAGTTTTTTTTTTTAAATAATGCTATATATTTTAACTTTGCTCGAAAATGATGGTGCAAAGACTAACCTAACAATGAGATAGCAACATATCTACCAAGTTTTGCATCAGCTAGCTGAATCAGTAAACGTGGACCAAACTTTCAAAGACACAAACTATCAATGAGATTACAACAATGAGATATCTACCAAGTTTGCATCAGCCAGAAACCCACCAAGCAACACAATAACATACTAACACAATAACACCAAACTTGCAGATTTTGAACAGATAATAACACCAAACAGATACAAACGACCAACTGTAGCAAAGAATCACTAACACAATATAATAACATACTAATCATGCTCACTACTAACTAGGCTATGTGTTGAAGAAGATGTCCAGCCAACTTGTCTCGAACAGAATCGATGTCATCCTCGAGTACGGATCCGCAGTCCCAAAAACTCAAATTGGAAAACAAGGTAATGAAGTGAATGAAATAATTAACAACTCAAGTACAACAACAAAAATATCATCATTTGAGGATCACAGAGCGATTATGTACAGTTTGAAAACCTTGAATACGTCCGCTAGTAACGATGGAGTGCATCCAACTGATAACGTAGTATCCGCACTCGGTGTTCCCTGGTTGTTGATGGCATATAAATCAAAAGCAAATTGTTAAAACGAATTAAGGCACATCGAAAGCAACTGTGTCAATGAAATAACTTGAATTGAAACTACTTACCTTCGGCTTAAACCACTTCGGTCCACCCTACTCTTTTGTTCCAACAAGCTGTCTATACGTCTTGAGGCCCCTATCATTAAAATGGAAATTAACAGACATGTTAAACCATTCATTTAAAAGAAGAATCGATGATTTAGATAAAAATTTACTTACTCGGCAAACATGGTTTTGATATCCTCGTTTGGATTGCCATCTACGGAATCGAACCAATAACATGCGTTCTTGGCGGACAAACTACACATAGGGTCCAATGACCACTACAACATATACGTATTAATATTAAATTAAGATAAGAAAGCAATTTATTCACAAAAATCTTATATAGACACAAAACAAAAGTACGCACCTTTCATGTATTGGCGCTAGATAACAAGACTTGCCTCCGTCGCCCATTGTTAAACCAACATAAATTGACCTTCGGGTAACTTATTGCGAGTCAAGTCGTGCATCCAGGACATAAGTATCCATACGAATCCGCTCGCTTTGTGTTGGCACATATTTCGCGGCAGACACTATGAAATGAAATAAAACGATAAATGTTATTGAATATATTAAACAAAAAAAAGAGTACTGACATATAATTAAAGGGTTAAAAAAACTTACAGGATTGCAAGTTGAAGAAACTGTATATCTAAACAATCCATGTGCATTAACTCTTTCAAATCTTTCTTGTCAATCGTTATTGGATATGTCTTTTCTGCACCGACTATGCCCGGAGGCATCTCCAAGCTTATAAAGTCGATGTCCTTGTACAACTCTCGCAGCTGTGCTAAGTAGGGAAATAAGCTCACAGCTTGTTCATGCTATGAAAACATAAAAATCATATCATTGTTAGTGGGTTAGCAATGAAAATCAATCGGAAACTACTCATCATCAATCGGTAATGTATTTCCTACCATCGGAGGTGTCGTCCCCATCTCAATAAGATGATCCGGCCAAAGGATGAACCATGTGATGGCAGCGCCTAGTGTGGTAACCTCCTCATCATCAATCGGGACGGCTGTCTCTTCTTCCCCCTCTCGCACACTTTTCACAGTCACCCGACGTTGGTCTTCTGGAATTTGCTTGTCGTGGTGTTTGTCTTGTTCTGGGTAAACAAGACCATCGGCAACAATCCGCCGGTGTGGGTCATCCAAATATAGAGTGCAAGGTATACCTCCCTATGGAGTGTGAGACGGCTCGCCAATAGGTACCTCTGGAGGGGGAGAAGGTCCTCTAATAGAAACCTCTGGAGGCTGAAAACTATCTTTGCTGCTGGGGATCTTCGGGGATTCATCGGTTGTACGTTGTTGTTGTACCATAGCTTTCATTTCACCCCGTAGTTGTGCCATAACCTCATCTACAAGGTTCGCCGAATTTTGGCTTCAAGCTCCTTATGGCTCTCTTCGTCATACAAACGTGAACGCCGTCCGAAATATTTTGCGACACTCACTCCCCTCGTCTCCCCTCGAACAGCATCAAGCTAATCCGGCTTCCCAATCGCCGTTGACAAAATGTCCTGCCGTGTACCTAGCGTGAATGAGCCTTGGCTGCTCTACTGCTCAAGTGAATCATGTACCATAAGATTTTTCATAAATAATAACTAAACTATTATATAGTATGAAACAACTGAGGCTATTCAATACTTCTAATTTAACTACTTACAATCTTTGAGGCAACCTCAGCAACATCTTCATTGATGTATTTGTCACCCTTCATTCTCGCTTTCCATTTTTTGTGATGAGGAGGACGCTCGTGGCCCGGATAGCGTGGAAGGATCGGATTGGGAAGCTTCCTTCATTCGTTAACTCTTCTTCCATCATCTTCCGTTCAAGCTTTACGTAGCCACCTCTAGACAACAGATGTGGATACTTATTTTTCGCTTGCCTCTCTCTATTGGCTTGACTTGTTTCCTGTGACCCGAAAACAAACAAAACTGAGCGTACGAAGTCAAGTAGATTCAAATTAGAGATAAGATATGACAAAAATGTTACCAGAAATTCAGGATTCTGTCGTGATGCCACAAACTCCCTCCAGTTCTCTGGAGAAATGTAATCATAGGTCATACATGGATCCTCGTTCCTCTTTGGCCCTCGAATATACTTTTTTGTTAGCTTGTTCTTAAAATCTTTCCAACGGAGACGAACTTCGCCCATCCAATGCTTGTTCATCGCCTTAGTGTTAGGGACATCAAATGTTTGCTGCAAAGTGAAAGATAAGATATGAAAGAAATCAAGTAATAAGACTAAAGATTCAAATGTAGATATATCGAAAGTGAGATACCAAAATCTATGACCAAATCAACTCCTTCGTTTTATCAAGAACGAACTTCCAAGCAGAGTAAACAATACGCACTTTGCTTCGAGCCAGATAGCCTAAATAGCTAATGAAGCTATCTTCCTCCCTACCGGTTGGATTCATATTTTCATCGAACTCCACATGCAGCCTCTTTTTCTGACTGTCACGACGAGCAATTAGCGCACCCATGTGTGTGCTACCTCTCCCTTTTCTCACAACGGGCACATCAACCCTATCACCCAATGACTCGTCTGAGCTAGACATATTCCTGTTCATCAAACACAAATCATTTATGTTAGATAGGTTATTTAATAATAAACAAATTAATAAAATGAACCAACATGTTAAACGACCACAAAAAGAACATAGTTCTATTTCAGAATCGAAGATCTTACTTTACATGGTTTCCCATATTCCTTCACAATGATCCTTTCTTGCAGATATTCTTCATCATCTACCAATTCTACTTCACGTGTTGTAGGTGGATTTGTTGTGAAAGGGAGTGTATCGTCAAGGTTCAAGGATTCTTCACCGTACTTCTTTTTTTTACTTTGAAGTACAATGGACATTTTTTTATTTACGAGTGGTCCGTAACATAAAACACTTGTTTCGCCCGACTTGCTAAAATGAATGGCTCATCTCTATGACCAAGTCTTTGAAGATCAACTAAGACAAATCCAAATTTAGGATCTATTACAACAGATTATTGCTAACCCACTTACATTTCAATAAAGCAACTTTGAACTTGTCAGTAGTTGATCTCCCATATTTCTTCAATCTCTCCATAATAGGCCATTGATGCTAACACCGGGTTTTTTTCTTTCGAACTAGAAAAGTGCATGGATTCAAATTCAACCATCACCCCACTATTTTGCACGAACTTCGTCATCTTGGTCTTTTGTATAGAAAGAATATCCGTTTACATCGTAACCGCTCCAAGTGATGACCGAAAAGAAGGCCCCCGTGCTAACCACTCGATTGTATCCGACACACCGGTCTCGTGCAATACCGTCTCCCGGAACCACTTTATGAATGTCTTCTTTTGCTCATTAGCTATCTCGCATGTCATTCTTCCTTGGATTCATATCCTTCAAACTCTTTTTGTGTTCATCAATGTATGGTTGAACTTCTTCCGTATTATTCAAGATGTACAAAGTGTGCTTGCAACACCTCTTCACGAGGCTTATTCTTCAGTTTGATTCCTCGAGTTCCTCGCTTATCCCCTCGTCATGCCGAGATTGTATCGTCGCCCGATAGATAATCTTTGCGTAACTCCATAGCCTCTTCAACTACATATCTCTCAACTATTGACGCTTCCGGCCGATAAGGGTTTTTAGAATACCCTTTTAAGATCTTCATGTATCGCTCGAAAGGGTACATCCACCTTAGGTAAACCGGACCGCAGTCTTACCTCCTTACCAAGTGCACTATCAAGTGCACCATGATATCAAAAAAAAGAAGGAGGGAAATGCATCTCTAGTTGGGACAAAATAATATAACCCTCATTTTCCAATTCATCCAACTTTTCAATGTCAATCACTTTGTTACAGATAGCATTAAAGAAAATGCTCAATCTTGTTATAGTGGACCGCACTTCATCTTTCATAATGCCTCTAATAGCTATTGGTAGTTGTTGTTGCATCAACACATGATAATCATGGGACTTCATTCCCACTAACTTCAAATCGTTCATTGAGACACACCTTCAAATTAGAAGAATATCCTTGTGGCACCTTAATGTCATATAGATATCCACACAAACTTTTCTTCTCCGCTTTTGATAGTGTATGAGTTCTTTGGCTCCATGTATGCCCTCTTACCATCTTCCATTACTCGTGGATGTAACCGTTCTCTTATTCCCATATTAACCAGATCTAGTCTTGCACTAATTTCATCCTTAGTCTTCCCTGGTATGTGCAAAAGAGTACTGACAAGGCTATCACAAACGTTTTTCTCCACATGCATCACATCAAGACTTGTCTCACATCAAGACTATGCCAATATGGAAGATCAAAGAAAATTGATCTCTTCTTCCATATATTCTTCTCACTCGCCTTCCTTTGCCGCTTACCCAATATGACATTGATATGTTTCACCCGACTATAAACGTCCTCTCCGGTTAATGCCTTTGGAGCCGTGCTCTGCTCCGGTAAGCCGTTAAAACGCTTTCTTAATTTACGATATGGGTGGAACCGATGAAGAAACCTCCTATGACCGAGGTAGACCGTTTTTTTCCGTGCTTTAGTTTATGGAAGTTTGTGTCTGCTTCACATATTGGACATGCTTTATGCCCCTTCACACTGTACCCTGACAAATTTCCGTATGCAGGAAAGTCGTTTATCGTGGTAAAAATCATTACACGCAACTTGAAGGACTCCTTCTTGTATGCATCAAACACATCTACGCCTTCCTCCCACAACTTCTTCAAATCCTCAACCAAAGGCGCCAAGTACACATCGATATTGTTCCCGGGTTGTTTTGGTCCGTAAATCATCATAGAAAGCATCACATACTTGCGTTTCATACATAGCCAGGGAGGTAAGTTGTATATTACAAGGAGAACCGGCCATGCACTATGGGTGCTGCTAAGAGTTCGATACGGGTTGAAGCCATCTGTACAAAGCCCCAGCCGAAGGTTTCTTGGCTCACTGCCAAATTGAGGGAACATTTCATCTATTTTCTTCCATTGCGGAGAGTCAGCCGGGTGCCGAAGATATTTTCCATCGGATATTCTCTCATCGAATGTCATCTCAACTTCTTCACCGTTGCTTCACTAGTAAACGACGCTTAAACCGTGGAATTATTGGAAGATACCACAAGGCCTTCAAAGGTTGCTTTTTTGTTGTCCGCTTCTCCGTAAACACTAACTTTCTTCACTTTGTATCGTGAAGTTTTACACTTCGGACAATTACGAGGCCTTCGTACTCGTTTCTGTACAATATGCAGTCATTAGGGCAACTGTGTATCTTTTTATACTCCATACCCATCGTAGACAAGATTTTCTTGGCCTCATACATACGATTTGGAAGTACGTTATCATCTAGCAACGTATCACACAACAATTCAAGCAGCGACGTGAAACTACTATCAGTCCACCCACAAGTTGCCTTTAAGTTGACCAAATGTAAGATCCCGAAATCAACCGTGTATACTTAGTACACCCGGGAACAAAGGTGTCTCTGCATCACTCCGCACGCTATCATATTCATGCGGTTGTGCAAAAGATTCGACCTCAACATCATGAATCATTCTCTCCATTCCATCATCATCTACCTCAACTTCATTTTCGTGGGACGACCTACTTACTTCCTCACCATGCCATATCCACATTGTGTATCGAAGGTGTATTCCATCACAAAGTAGGTGATCCCTTATATCAAGAATATCCCTTCGACTCCCATTTAAACAATTAACACATGGACAATAATACATCTCATTTTTTGTAGCCACATTCCTTCTAGCATATTCAATAAACTCTTCCACCCCATTCTCATATTCTTCACTAGTTCTCAACGCATTCATCCAACTATGACTCATTTTATTACCACCTACGATATTTCCAACAACAATCAAGTTCCTAACAATTTCAAGTACGACATCTTTCTTTTAAGAAAATTTCAGCATCTTCCCCTTAAAAGTAAGACATCCCAAAATTTTAAAAACAACCAATTTCAGCTTAATACATCAAAACTTAATAACTAAAGCAATTCGAGAATAATATCAACTATTAAATCCAACAATTTCATCAACTAACAAACATTGAAATTATTCCTACTGACATATACTTCAATGGTAATGGAAATGGTAAACCATGAAGCCATCACTTTTTTAATCAAGTTCACGTAGTTCATATGGCTAATAATAAAGGAAAGACAAAAAAAAAATCACTGACTGGATTAAAAACATATGGGTGTGTGCATAAAATGAAAGCAACTGACCTAATTTGGGAGCGCAAGCGTTTGCTTCAAACCTTTGACCAAGATTCCTCGGCGTAGTCAAAAAAGACAAAGATGACTATCTTTTAATCTCTTCTCGTCTATATCGCATTATCAACATATGGTTGTTATATTAAGAACCAAGCACGAAACTTATTTACAAGCGGTAATAGGAAATCTTATTAACAATGTAAGTTCTCTAAGCAAGAAACTCGAGTCAATGAGTGTTTAAACAGTTCATAGTAAGATTTTGCAATTTACTGGATCAAGACGCTTGAGTGATCTCAAGAGGAAATCAAAGGCTCCAAAAATTAGGCAGGCTACTTCTAAATGTTTATATAGATTTTAGTTCTAGAACATGCCTTCTCTAGAATGTGTTTTCAAAAATTAAAGATGAAAATAGAGATGAAACATCAAGAAATTACACTATAGTTTGAAATTTACACATTGTGTTGGTATAGAGTCAATTAAGTGGAAATGTCGTTTCATTGAATTTTGTTATCTTAGTAATCTTAGTAACTATTGGACTTCTGACATACAAGTAAATCACACACAGTACAATATATAACCAATTATAATCATGTATATATTGTTATAACAATACTTTATGGATATCACATTTAATTTATCTCAAATTCATTCTTAATTCACTATTGGACTTCTAACATACAAGTAAATTCATTCTTAAGATACCACAATCTCAAATGTATATCCAAACTATGTAACATATTAAATGCAATTTACCTTCCTTTTACCACCGTTTAGCCTAATTCCACTAGTTGGAACCATAGGCCTATCCACAATTTGTCCTACACATTGGATCAACCAAAGATACTCTAGGGCTTGAGATTTACTCACTCAAGGGTACATAGCCTAAGACAAGACTATGGCTCCCCTCCTTAAAAGACTGAATCAAGAAGTGCCACTATATATCTCACGTTTCTCCTCTACAAACTAGACTAGGTAAGTATTAAGTCATTGTTCCACGTTCCCACAGAAGTGAAGTGAAGGCCACTCATTGTGCATACAGTGGAGGCAAGCCATATGGTGAAAGAAATCATAATACACATTACTCTTTCTAACAAAACAGCCAAGTTTTAGTTTCTACTCGAGACTCAAACTAAGGATAAAAAGCAATAATCAAACTCAATAGTATGACTACTAAGCTCAATCTTGCCATATGCGTTACAGTAACCAGTAGAGCAAGTAATTTTTCAGTATATTGGAGAATGCAAGCTATTGCCTACCTGATTTTAGCCGAAACTGGCGTCCAAGATTGCCGAAGGACGACGGAGGTGGGTGGGTGGCGATAATGGAAGGAGGAAGGAGCAAAGTGATCTTCTGGGTCCAAGGCGTCCGACTGTGTCTCGTCTTCCTGGGTCGTGTCTCGCTAGGTCACAGGGCTGGATTTGGGGAAGGAGGCCGGAGATGTGAAGTGTGCCGTGAGAGGGAAATGACGAAGGGAATTTCTATCGCGCGGTGAGGGGTCGGGGTTTTAAAATGAATATTAGTGACCTGATTAACAATTTAGGTCGCCAATTTTCAAAAATTGGCGACACGAAAATAAATCGTCGCCTTATTTTGAAAATTGGCAACCTGAGATTAAATCAGGTCGCCATTTGTCAAATATTGGCGACTGAAATTGTTAATTAGGTCGCCAATTTTTACAAACAATTCTTCCATATTTCCCTGGCGCGAAAAATATTGGCGACTGATTAACAATTCAGTCGTCGCCAATTTTTGAAAATTGGCGACTGAAAATTAATTAGGTCGCCAATTTTTCAAAAAATTAGCGTCCTGAATATACTCTCAGGTCGCTATATTTCCATATCCTAAATTAAATATCATGGCGCAAACAAAAAATTCTTCCATATTTCCCTAGCGCGAAATTATTTGGCAGATTTTAGGCGTCTTGAAACAATATCAGGACGCCAAAAATGTTTTTTTTCCAAAAAAAATAAATACCATGGCGCCAAACAAAAAATTCTTATATTTCTCATGGCGGGAAGCAGTTAAAGCGTCCTGAAAAAAATCTTAGAACGTAAAAAATCAATTTTAGAAGTCCTAAAAAATAATTCAGGACGTTGAACACTAATTTTTCTTATAATTGTCATTTTTTACTACCTATTTCTTATTTAGGACGTGGTTTAGGGTAGTAATATCGAATTTTTGTAGTAGTGTGTATTCTGTCATATTTAGATGGGTCGATACTCGCTATTCATTTTCCAAGTATATGAATTATCAACCATGTGGGTCCCCCCTTTAAATTGACATATCCCACACCACTCACACACACACCACAAAACAGAAGCCAAAGTTATATTCACATGTATAAAATGTGTGTGTGTGAGAATTAGAATGAGGAAAAAATCATGATGGTTAAAGCAGTCCGGTCTGATCCAATCCGATAAAAAAATTGGCCTGAAATAATATTAGGCTGAGACTAGACTATACTTCAGGCCGAGACCTCATAGCCCTTAGTCTGGTCTGATCTAGTCTGGCCCGAATATTGTTTTTATATATTTTTATTTTTTATTGTTGTTCAATGTTGTTGAAGATTATTATGGATTTATGATTGTATTTTAATGTTTTGTGATATGTTTTATATGATTATAGGTATTGTTATGGTCTTATTAGGTTCAAATATTATCTTTTAAAGAAGGCAAAAAAACACTAAACAGGTCCTAGACTGATCCAGACAGTCTATTGGACCGGTCTGGTCCAGCCCGAATTCGGGCTAGTGCTAGACCAGAGCAAGTTTCGGATTGTCGGATTGTCTTGTCCGAGGTACTATCCAGGGCATATCTCAGGTTGAGATGAAATCCGGTCTGATCTCATTCATGATCTACCCACTAATGTGAATTATTAGTTCCACACCACGTGGGGGAAAAAGAAGGCAAAAATCAGGTCCGATGGATTCAGTCGTTATTCATTTTCCAAGTATGTGAATTGTCAACGATGTGGGTCCCTCCTTTAAATTGACATGTGGTCCTAAACCATAATACAAATTAACTAGCTAGCCTTTTCCCTCTTATATACCTCGTCCCACACTAGAAACAGAAGCCAATGTCATACTCATATGTATAAAATTTATGTGATACGAACATCACCAATGGAGGACACAAGGTTGAGAGGTTTTGCTGATGACGATGAGAAAACGAAGAAGGCGGTGCCACCTAAGAGAGGCAGTATCAAGCTTCGTATAGTTTCTGCTGTCTTCAACTTCATTTCCCGTATTTGCTGCTCCAATCCTTCAAGTCCATAAATCATCGTGAATCCTTCTTATCTCTCATCTTCTGTTTCGTATTAAATATTACTCCTCCTATCTTAAATATAGAATATAGTTTGCAGTATAAATTACACTATAAACTATGTCCTATATTTTGAACCGGAGGTAGTAACAAGGGCGGAATTAGGGGTTGTCTCCTAAAATTACAGAATTGAACCCAAAATGTTTGAGAAATTACATTCAGCCTCATAAAAATTTCATTATTTTTATTGTAGCCCCCACTTAAAGTTTGGTGGAAGGACTAAAATGAACATATTGAAATGTTTATATGATTGAAATATGATTTTATAAACATTTGAGTTTTATTCTATAATTTTTACCCCCTCATTATAATTCCTAGCACGGCCTCTAGGTAGTAATAAGTTTTAATGCTACTCCTGCATATCTAGGTTCACACTACACTACTTTGTTTGCTATGTGCTATGTATTTGTAATAAGTTTTAATGCTACTCCTGCATATGTAGGTTTTTTTTTTTTTTCCCTCAAAGGCATATCTAGGTTCACACTACCCTACTTTGTTTGCTGTGTATGTATATGTAATACACTTCTTTACACATATGACAGTTGGAGAATGTGTGTGAGTAAATATTGCTATACATTGCCTTTTATCTTTTTTATAAGAGTTTGAAATTTGAATTGTCTTAATTCTTTTTATAAAAGCTCGTTGTCTAAGCATTTAATGAGTTTTTTTTTTTACTGCTTACTAATTATATATATTGCATGGTTGGCGATACTTATATTTACTTTATTTCTCTCTTATTTTTCCTTTTATAAATAAGGGCATACTTTGAAAAAAAAACGTTTATTTAAGATATACTTATTATTTTTAATTAATTTTAACTGCTTTCTTAAATCGAGTAATTTAATTATTAAGTTCTTATAAGTAAGAGTGGAGGATTACATAAATATGTATTTTATATCTTCATTTAGTGGAGTTTGTCTTTTATTTATTTATTTGTGTGAAGTGTAAACTACAGCCTCCTATCCATAATAAACTCTCTCTCCTTTAAACTATGTCTTTTTTTTTCAAAATTTTCTTGTATAAAATATAAGTTCAATTTAGTACTTTCTTTGACCTTCCAATTTAGTACTAATATCTAGAACATTAGTAAATACTTTTCATTGCAAAATGTCTCACATTGTGCTTGTTTAGAATAACAATTAAAGTCTTTAAAAACAGTTTTTCAATCATGATTTACGGTATACGAGGTAAGCATGTGAGACGATTTTTATCTCAATTTATGTGAATAAGCACTTTTGGGACCCCAAAAGTGATCTCAAACAAGAACTATATGCTTTAGGCTTCTAGGCAGCAATAAGCTTCAATATTATTACCTCTTGTCCATAATATAAAATTGTCTTTGTAGTAATGATCTGACATACTCCTCCTGATCCTTATTATAAGGCACAAACTAATAATTCTCACAAATCAATAAAAACAGTTGAAGTCAATAAAGTTGTCCTACAATTTAAGTAACTTCCTATATTACCCCTACTAATTACACTAAATTCTAATATTATATTAATTATTACTCTCATTCACTACCCTTATTAATTATGGGCACACATGGAAAAAATAATAATTAATGCGCTTTGGAAACAAGTAAGTCCTTATAAAAATGACCAAATACAATTGCTAGTTGATGTTTTATAATAATGACCAGAAGGAGTACCACTCTTAATTTTATTATAAGGCACTTGTACCTTAGAGAAATTCTTGCATGAATCAGGTGCACTCATTTGTGCACTATACAATAAAATCAAACAACATCAATGTCATTAAATTCTTCGTGTTTCCTCTTTCCTTATATATGTCATTTGAAAGTGTCTCTTCAATCTCCCTTCTCTCTCCCATGTTGGATTTAATGAAATCGATATGGTGTGATTTTATTAGCTACTGCACAAATTGCACAAATAACGTGGTGCACCCAGTTCATGGAAGAATTTCTCCGTAACCTATTTTTGCAAACCAAGAAAATAAATTAATAGATAAATTTTTCATATTTGCCCTTATTTATAAAAAGGTTAAGTACCAAATCTGCCTTGAAAGTTTTCGTTGTGGAGCAATGTTATCCTGAAAGTTTTTTTTGTCTCAATATTATCCCGGAAGTTTCAAAACGTAGTAATGCTACCCATTTATGTTAAAAAGTATGGTCAATGTCAATTTTTTGATAGTCAACATTAGTTTTTAAATTTTGACTAGGTCAACGGCTCACATTATAGTATGTATGTCACTAACCTCTGGTTCCTCACAACATGACAAATTAATGTTTGAATCCTTATTGTGGGAGTCGTGCTCAACAGTGTCTCGAACGTAATTACTTTTGATAGAAGGATACTTATGTCTATTAAAATAAAATTTAAGCCACCAAGTCAAAATTTTTGTAAGACTAAAATTCAACGAAACTTTAGTAATGATAAGAATCTAACAACAACCGTTGGTTTCATTTGCTTGACCTATATACGGCACGTTTTTGCGTATTAAGTAGGGCTAGAGATCTCAAAATAAACGTGGAGCATTAATTTTTCGTTTTGTATATATCATCACCTGCTTAATTCGATGACTTTTCAACACAAGTTTGCTTTTTTTGCCACCAGTATCTTATTTGATCAAGTCACGTTTATTGATTCAGTCGTCTTACTCTTAACCCAATCGAGTGCTAGGCCTGCCAAGACCAATCAAACCCTTTGCTTAGTTACGCTTCTCCCATTTTGTTTATAAGCGAAAAATATATATAACATAATATTGCCTCCGCTGCATAATATAAGATCTCATTAGTCTTGTAAATTGTACAATAAACAAAATCATATACTAGTAGTAGTATTAAAGGCTAAAGTAGTATATGTTTAATTACTCCCTCCGATTCGGCATATAAAATATTTTCTAGGAATTGTCTGTTCATATTTATAAAAAAATATTAATAGTCGATCAATCTAATTTTTTTTTGTACAATTTTGTATTTCTGCCCTATTAATTATTAGTTAGTTTCATTATATTAATTAATTAATTTTCTATTTTAACAAATTAATCATTTGCTCATTCACTTAGGGCCTGTTTAATTGAAGGGGAGGGATTGAAGGAAATGATAGAGGGATAGAGGGTTACCATGTTTGGTGTAACACCCCAAATTCCGTAACATAAATCGTCTTAGGTGACACGTGGTTTTATAAAAATTTATCGAGTTTTGAGGTGCTACAAACTTAGCGTTTTGCGGAAACGGAGAGCATGTACTAAAAATTTGAACAATTGAGTAGGCGATATAAAAATACTCGGACATATGCCGATGCCTCGACGTATACCGATATATTATAAATTTCCCGAATGATTGTTCATGTGATACGGAATCTAATACAAAACTTTATAATTACAATTCTTACATGTAACTATACCCTCTTCAAACAAAACCTTGAGTAGACTTGGGGCATAGAACCTAACTCGCTTAAATCATCTCATTTGGCCAGCCGGGTAGGTCTAGTGGAAGTCTCACCGTGCTAGGGTGGATCAATTGATCGAACCACATGACGACCCTTCTAGTTTAAGCACCAAATGATGTGAAGTAACTTTATTAGATTCATGCCGTAAGGTAGGTTCTGTTGACTTTCTTCCCGCATTTCCTTTGACCGGTGCCTCCTCACGCTCCGTCCATTAATGCTCCTTCTCATGGCTCCATTCACAACATCTTCATAAATCCTGGTTCCTTTCCCCGAACTTCTAGTCAAGTCTAAGATTCAAAACAAATTGAATCTTAGGTAACAGCTTAACCTCATATGAAAATATAACAAAGATATGAATGACAGATATTCATTACATTTCAAAGATTAACCAATACATAGCACACAAATAGATGTAATGTCAACACAACAACAAGACATAGCACACAAAGACATGTAAAGTTATCTATACAAATCCATGTATAGTTGTATAGTCTGCACCACACGTGCCACGATGTACACTCGTGTCCTCGCTAGGAAAACAATCTCACGGCATTATCAAGACTATAACCCGTATCGTTCGAATGTATATAAACAAGTGATTCAAGACAGTCTTAACCACGGTGCATGACCCAAGACCAAGTCTTGTTCATGACTCTATGAAATCATTTCATCTCATACATGCATACAAGTCATATAAGAGTTAAAGTTACTGTACGCGAACGTACCTTCCTTCCGTGTGAATAGTAATTTACTATTTATGTATACGGTACTATTCATAAATACAAGTATTTATGAATAGTAATATGTCCGTCCTTCAAATCGACTCATTTAATCCTGGATATCCTAACATATTACCATATTGCTTAGAATAATATCCAAAAGGTTAATTTACCTTTCTACCCTTGGTGGATTTGTTATTACCATTTTGCCATTACATTTTATTTAATAAAAACGTTACTTTCAGCATTATGGCCAGATTTACTTCTAACTTTGAAAATTCATAAGTAATTCTAGAAAACTCGAAACGAGGATCCGTAAAATTCTCCGGAATCCTTAGGATGTCTAATTTTGTGGAAAAATACTGGTTCTTTCCCAGATTTTATGAACAGTTCCCAGTTTTCACGTGTTCATCATCTGCCCAGAAAATTGTCAGAAAACGTAGCCCAACATTGGACATTTTTATCTTTTAGCACAGAACTCGAACTAATTCACTCTTGGTATATTTGAAAAGGTCTATATGTCTACTCTAACCATGAATTTTCTCAGCATTTTAGAAATTCATCTTCAATATAAAATACTGACGTTTTTACCCCGACTTCAAAAATTGCTTACCGATAAAATTTCGCCGTAGTTTCGCTACTTTATGATTAGCTTCCAAAAATTCTGCTATATAACCTTTTCCATCATTTTTTCGAAATAAAACCATTTCTAACCATAAAAACATGAAAATAAAATTACTCTAGCATATTTAAGATCAAAACAACTTCTATCTATGAATTTAAAACTAGAACTCAAGAACTAGAGAACTTACCCTTGAAGAACCTTGCTACTACTTCTTCCTTGCTCCAAGAACTTCACTCTACTCACTCTCTAATCTTAAAATCAGATACTTTGAGCTGATTTTGGTGTGAAGAATATGAAGAGAAGAGCCTTCTATTTATAGCAAAAATTCAAGACTATTTCAACTACATTTCTTCCTTAACCAAACACTCAAACCAAACCCTCAAACCAAACACTCAAACCAAACACTCTTACACCAAACACTCACACCAAACACTCTTACACCAAACATTCATACCAACTTATACATATCTACCAATATCCAACTACCATTTAATATTTATTTGCAAATATTAAATAAGTATTGGAAAATAAAATCCTTAATTCCATATAAGAATTTTCTTCCATAATTAACTCTCTAGGTCATAAAATATTGGTTCTAAAATTTCTAGACCAAAAAGTATCCTCTAACTATTTTTCCTTGAATTATTGGGAAAATAGGCCTCAAAATCCGAAAAAAGCTTTAAAACTATTTAGGCCAAATTTTCATAATAAATTCCCATAAAATATTTCTTATTTCCAAATCCAAAGATGTGGGATATTACATTCCTCCTTTTGGTTATAAATTAATTACCTTTTTATGTGCTATTTATATCATATTAAATAGCTCCAAAATAATGTCTCATAATTAACCATTCGTTAATTAATTCCAAAGTGGAATTTGGATGAAAATATAATCAATAGATTATAATTTCTTGAGACAAATATTCACCTTTGTATTTAATATGTATTATTTATCAAAATATAGTATTTATGATAAATAGAAATTTTAGGGTATTACATTTCTCCCCATTAAATTAAATTTCGCCTCGAAATTTGACCGTAAAATCTTGAAAGATTATTTAGACTTCTAGTCTATTCCTTTCTATACATGTTTATTAGCATGCACTCTAATTTCATTCGTATTGCACCCAGGTATAGTATCAAAAACAGAATCCACTGATCCATTCTCTCAGTGCTTGGTTATGCAGGCCTCTCTGCCTGACTCTTTTAGCCTCTCAGCTTAACACACATTGGCCTTCCGGCTCAATCAATTACCACAGCACTGGAGATTCTAGCTTTATTACCTAGGAAATCATCCTTAGGCCTTAAGCATTTCAACCTTTACCTGGTACAATGAATGTTTTACTAGACTTTAAAGGTACTGTAGACATAATAGTCTAAAGTCACCATGGCAATCTGCATTTCACACAGTGCTTATCCATTACCGGTCTTATGGCCTAGGGACACCGCCCCGTGCACACTTGCACACCAGGTCTTACTGCCTCGAGCATCAGCTCGTCTATTTCATATGAGTCTTTCCCATTCAAGCTCTCAGACTACTTTCACTTAGCACTATAGCTGACAACAACTATCTGGCTTAACTAGTTCAGTGTTCTAGACCTTTCTAATAGCTTCTGTTCCTATATGCAAAATTTCCAACTACACCGTTTTTCAACACATTAGCATCAACAAACATGTCGTCGCTACCCAAAAACTATAATGTTGTCTCATTTTCAAATTTTCAAACATTGAAAATTTTCCGTGGTCTCAGTACATTTCATAATCTGCACTATACCAAAAAGTAATAGTGCTATCATTTTCAAACTTAATCGCTGCCATAATAAATTCATGAAGATACATTCACTACCGGAGCGGTTTCAAAAACTTTTACTACCGGTATATACCTTTAAGAGGGATAACTCATTTCACAAAATTCAACTAAGAGGCACACACCACCACTTTGCCCCGGCTTACCAGGACATATCCCAATCCTTTCATACAAACCATCACAAGAACAACGCATTCTGCCGACCGATGTGGGAGAATTTCCATCCCCCACAAGGGCCCTGTCCACACTAGCATATATAATAAAGGCTCTCCACCGCTTTCCTAGTCAAACCTAGTTCGTAGTCACGCCACTACTCGTGCACCGCTTTCCTAGTCGACCCGCCCGTAATCACGGCTACCATTGTTCATCGCTTTCCCGGTCAAGTTAGTCCGTAGTCACGGTCACCACCATGCACCGCTTCCCAACCGACCAATTCGTAATCACGGTTAGTGCCGCGCAACACGTTGAAATATGCGCCTTTAAGGCGGAACTACTCGATTGGGAATATTAACCATTGGTGCGAGTGTCAACCTCTCATATCCCATCAAACAAATTTTCAATTCAAATGAGCTTTATAACCGCCAAATATTTCAAACACTTTAAAACATCCGGCAAGACCCAAAGAAACCGTGTATATCTACAACAGCTTACATCCTTCCAATTCTGACCGATTTTACCACAACACATTTGAAAACTCGGTTTCAAACTTTGGGTTTTAACAAAACCCCCTTTTTTAAGACAACATCATTTCAAAATAACCATCACCGTGGTCTCAAATTCGTTGAAAATATTTCTCTCAAAAACTCAATTTCGAAAATTCATAAGTTCGAAAAATCCATTCCGAAAATTTCAAATATAGCAGGTGTATTGGTAAGTCAAAAATTCAATTTTTAAAACTATTCAAGAACCAGACAACTAACCTTAAAAGGTCATTACTAACTAACGCATTCGGACCTCTGTCCTTGGCTATTCAAGCCATTCGTAGAATGCTCAGTCTATTCTTCTTTAGTCTCTGGGCTATTCGTTTTGGTGTGCGATTTCGTTACATAAAACTTATTCATTTATAGCCATCTGATACTTCACCTTTGATATTGGTTCATTTCCAAGCATCAACCAACCAGTGAATTCAACTTCCCCTACTGGTGGTAATCCGCTGAGAGCTTCTAGAAACATCTCAGGGAATCTATTCACAACTAGAATATCTTCTAGTGCGAGTTCAGTTCTTGCTTGGATATCATAGCACAATATATGCTATACAAAGACTAGAGGACTCTATGGCGATATATTGGATTACGAAAACCTTCCTTTAGGGAACCGATTAGATATGGGACTTGCTACAATGTACTTACCTTGAGAATCGATATACCGATAGTTCTACTTTATGGTTCGTTGTCATGGCGGCTGCACCTTACGGCTTGTCATCACGGTGGCTCGCTCTACGGCACTTTACTCGGTGCTTTACGCAGATTTTATGACCGGTCGCTTCTCCTTCAGCATCCTTTGTAGGTAAAACCTCCTCGATCGAACTCCCGTAGGTAGCCTTCTCCAATCAAAACTTTCCACAAGTAGCGCGTTGATCGTCTCGAATCATTATAACAAGAACTCATATCTCTATCGTTTCCTACCCTTTAGTGGTTTCGTAATCTACCGTCCTCTATGTTTGCCATCTTATCCAGGGTCATTCTATTCGTGGATTTCACTATCCATTTACCTCCGTGCATAATCCTTAGCTTAACTTTCCCTATCGGGTAATCACCCTCTTCTTAGGGAATTTATTTACCACTAATATCTCTACGGTTATTGGTCCCACCTTGAAACTATAACCCATGGCTACTAAGGTTCTATCTCCTTTGTAGTAATGAAGTACTTGACTTGTCATCTCACGAAAATCTTGAATGATGGTCACTTTCCTTTTGAAGTCAAGGTCCTTCTGTAAAGTGTTCTCGATCAAGTCACATAAATCATTCACAACTGGTACATGTACTCTTCTAAATGCACCTGATGAGATGTCTGTGAACAGAGAAATTTGGATGCCCAATGTTTAAAATGTTAAACACCTTTTTGACATGATTTTGATATAACGTCCCAACAACTCAACTTTTCGAGGAGTTTGCACTTTGTTAAGGGACTTACTCTCAGGCGTTGAACCTAAGGTAATCTCACTCATACTTTCTCGATTCCAACTCTCGTGTACTTTGGAACATAAGAAATGCTCAGTCATATCTTGACCTAAGCACTATCTCTGCTTTAAGTCTATCATATATTCTCACGGTATCCCAAAGGATTACTATGTTTCATACCTCACGTATTCAGGCTTTAGCTCAAAGGATCTCATCCTTATGCTACATCCCAGGGGTTAAAAATCCTGAGATTTCTCTCGCCTAAGCAAGCTTAACTTCATAACGTCTGTCAGATCTAAGGTACTAATACCGATACACATACCACTGCATACCGACAACTCTCATAGGTACTAGTACGACATATGTGCCTCCCCCAAATATTGGGTACTTTCCCTTTCCTATCGCTTACACCCTTTTTATGTAATGGACCACCACCGTCAAAGATTTAGTCAAAGACCTCCATCCCCTCGGAATCACACTCCAGTTGCACGCATGATGTCCGGCCTTTAGTAGGCAGGGACTTTTTAATTTAGTACTTAGTAGGTTTTCTGTTCCTACAAGGAAACTTAAGTAGTAAGTTACTATTCTTACCGGAAGACTTTTATCCGAAAAGCCACTGTTTTTATAGACAAACCAAAACAATAAGTTACTGTTTATTGGAAGACCTAGGTAGTATTGTCTTCTAAGTACAACTATCGCTTTTGTTTCGGGAATTTCATTCGACTCGATTTCCATATCGGGTCTTAGAGTTTTTCGAAACTCTAACCATTCCTTAGGGTATTTGTTTTATTGTATCACAAAACCAAGATTATATCGCATTTTGTTTTTGTTGTTCATACAATGCTCTTGAGACTAGCCGAAGCTAGCTCGATACCAAAATTGTAACACCCCAAATTCCGTAACATAAATCGTGCTTGACACGTGGTTTTATAAAAATTTATCGAGTTTTGAGGTGCTACGCCTTAGCGTTTTATGCGGAAACGGAGAGCATGTACTAAAAATTTGAACAATTGAGTAGCTGATATAAAAATACTCGGACATATGCCGATGCCGACGTATACGATATATTATAAATTTCCCGAAGGATTGTTCATGTGATACAAGAATACAAAACTTTATAATTACAATTCTTACATGTAACTATACCCTCTTCAACAAACCTTGAGTAGACTTGGGGCATAGAACCTAACTCGCTTAAATCATCTCATTTGGCCAGCCGGGTAGGTCTAGTGGAAGTCTCACCGTGCTAGGGACGATTGATCGAACCACATAGACGACGACCCTTCTAGTTTAAGCACCAAATGATGTGAAGTAACTTTATTAGATTCATGCTGTAAGGTAGGTTCTGTTGACTTTCTTCCGCATTTCCTTTGACCGGTGCCTCCTCACGGCTCCGTCCATTAATGCTCCTTCTCATGGCTCCATTCACAACATCTTCATAAATCCTGGTTCCTTTCCTGAACTTCTAGTCAAGTCTAAGATTCAAAACAAATTGAATCTTAGGTAACAGTTAACCTCATATGAAAATATAACAAAGATATGAATGACGTATATTCATTACATTTCAAAGATTAACCAATACATAGCACACAATGTAATGTAATGTCAACACAACAACAAGACATAGCACACAAAGACATGTAAAGTTATCTATACAAATCCATGTATAGTTGTATAGTCTGCACCACCCGTGCCACGATGTACACTCGTGTCCTCGCCGCTAGGAAAACAATCTCACGGCATTATCAAGACTATAACCCGTATCAAGCTGAATGTATATAAACAGTGATTCAAGACAGAGTCTTAACCACGGTGCATGACCCAAGACCAAGTCTTGTTCATGACTCTATGAAATCATTTCATCTCATACATGCATACAAGTCATATAAGAGTTAAAGTTACTGTACGCGAACGTACCTTCCTTCCGTGTGAATAGTAATTTACTATTTATGTATACGGTACTATTCATAAATACAAGTATTTATGAATAGTAATATGTCCGTCCTTCAAATCGACTCTAATCCTCGGATATCCTAACATATTACCATATTGCTTAGAATAATATCCAAAAGGTTAATTTACCTTTCTACCCTTGGTGGATTTGTTATTACCATTTTGCCATTACATTTTATTTAATAAAAACGTTACTTTCAGCATTATGGCCAGATTTACTTCTAACTTTGAAAATTCATAAGTAATTCTAGAAAACTCAAACGAGGATCCGTAAAATTCTCCGGAATCCTTAGGATGTCTAATTTTGTGGAAAAATACTGGTTCTTTCCCAGATTTTATGAACAGTTCCCAGTTTTCACGTGTTCATCATCTGCCCAGAAAATTGTCGTAAAACGTAGCCCAACATTGGACATTTTTATCTTTTAGCACAGAACTCGAACTAATTCACTCTTGGTATATTTGAAAAGGTCTATATGTCTACTCTAACCATGAATTTTCTCAGCATTTTAGAAATTCATCTTCAATATAAAATACTGACGTTTTTACCCCCGACTTCAAAAATTGCTTACCGATAAAATTTCGCCGAGTTTCGCTACTTTATGATTAGCTTCCAAAAATTCTGCTATATAACCTTTTCCATCATTTTTTCGAAATAAAACCATTTCTAACCATAAAAACATGAAAATAAAATTACTCTAGCATATTTAAGATCAAAACAACTTCTATCTATGAATTTAAAACTAGAACTCAAGAACTAGAGAACTTACCCTTGAAGAACCTTGCTACTACTTCTTCCTTGCTCCAAGAACTTCACTCTACTCACTCTCTAATCTTAAAATCAGATACTTTGAGCTGATTTTGGTGTGAAGAATATGAAGAGAAGAGCCTTCTATTTATAGCAAAAATTCAAGACTATTTCAACTACATTTCTTCCTTAACCAAACACTCAAACCAAACCCTCAAACCAAACACTCAAACCAAACACTCTTACACCAAACACTCACACCAAACACTCTTACACCAAACATTCATACCAACTTATACATATCTACCAATATCCAACTACCATTTAATATTTATTTGCAAATATTAAATAAGTATTGGAAAATAAAATCCTTAATTCCATATAAGAATTTTCTTCCATAATTAACTCTCTAGGTCATAAAATATTGGTTCTAAAATTTCTAGACCAAAAAGTATCCTCTAACTATTTTTCCTTGAATTATTGGGAAAATAGGCCTCAAAATCCAGAAAAAAGCTTTAAAACTATTTAGGCCAAATTTTCATAATAAATTCCCATAAAATATTTCTTATTTCCAAATCCAAAGATGTGAGATATTACATTCCTCCTTTTGGTTATAAATTAATTACCTTTTTATGTGCTTATTTATATCATATTAAATAGCTCCAAAATAATGTCTCATAATTAACCATTCGTTAATTAATTCCAAAGTGGAATTTGATGAAAATATAATCAATAGATTATAATTTCTTGAGACAAATATTCACCTTTGTATTTAATATGTATTATTTATCAAAATATAGTATTTATGATAAATAGAAATTTTAGGGTATTACATTTGGTTTGGTTGGTGGGAGTGGAGGTGAGAGGTTTTCAACGGTCTCTTATTTGGTTTAAAATGGGATGGCAATTACCATTATACCCTAACATATTTGGTTATATTTTTTATTTATATGTTATATAAATTCATTTATATCTTATCTAATTAATACAATAATAATTTTATTTATAATTAATATAATAATATAGATTTTGTTTTAAATTAATTGTATAATAATATATATTTTTAACTATAATAGTAATTTTTATTTATAATAACAGGTTTTCATTTTAAATTAATCTAATAATAATATATTTTTAATATAAAAATAATATATTTTCATTATAATAATATTTTTATTTAAAATTATATAATATTTTTTATTTTAAATAAAATTTATAATAATAAAATTTATTTGTAAGGATATAATTTTTTAAAAAAAATATTTCATAATAATATTATTTAATGATAAAAATATAGTTTTATTCAAATTAATTTAATAATAATATTTTTTATTTAAATTTGCATGAGCATATCTTATAATTATAATTTTTTTTTTATAAATATATACTTTTTACATTAAATTATTTTTTGATAATATATTTTTAATTATAATAGTTTTTGTATAATAATGTATTTTTATTTTATAATAAAACGTTTTAATAATAATTTTTTATTTATCATAATATTTTTTATCAGGGCATGCATTATTGTAAAAAGACATATGTTATAAGGGGAAAGTGGTCCAGAATTTTTGTTCCCCTCCAAAACCCCCCAATTTAGAGGGGAAACCAAAATAGAGGTGTTGGAGGGAGGGGATTGAAACTTTAGGGTCCCCTGCCCTCCAAAATTTCAAACAAATGAGGGGAGGAATTCATTTTTCTCCCCTTTCATCCCGTCCCCTTCAACCAAACAAGTTATTACCGATCACCTCCTCTCGTTGTCTCATTAACTATATTTTAAATTTATATATTCATTATAGTACAAATAAGAAGCTACTACATTATTGTACAATTATCTTGTTATGCATAATAAAATTCATAACAAGCTATATTATCTACAAATTATTATGAGATTATTTTACTGTATACTCTGTAATAGCAAAAGTTTTCAGGAGAATCACACCTTGATTGGTTAGCTTCCAATGAAAACATCATTGTCCATAAGAATAAGTTTTTGGGAGAACTATACACTCTAAAACCTAATTTTTGGAGTTGGAGAACCTAATTATAGGCCTTATAAGGCCCCATATTCTTAAAGGACACCCTTCATATCTGAGACTCATAACATAATAAAATCTCATAGTATATGCAAGTTTGATTGGTCTTTAACGAAAATCCTATAATCATAATTACACACTCCCTTGGCCTCATGACATGATAGGAATAGTTTTAAAAAATTGATAAATTTGGAAGATAAATTAAAGGTAATTGAGATTTTGTATTTATTAACAAATTATACCCCACGTAGCTCCTACATTTAATAGCCTTTGGGGTATGTTATCCCACAATAAGAAAATGAAATGATTATGTTTTGGAAAGAGAAGCAATACCATATCGAATTATCGATTATGATTGCGTTACTAGCTGTACGTCAATTCAGTTTTTGTCCAAGTCAAAAGAAGTTAAGGAAAGGATGGAGATAGTATTGTTATGTTGTTGAATTTTCGCGTAAAACAGTAAATGTTCATTGTAGGTGGGCAGTATTATCGCCCTTGGCTGATTATTTAACCTTAACTTTTCTAAAGTGGGAATCTTGTGATGAGACTGATAAAAAAATTAGTAATTGTAGTTAATATTACCAGTTTGGCTTTGATTAAAAAAATAAATAAATAAGTTGCACTTCCTTTTAATGAAATGTGGTACATTCTTTAACAAAACTTATGAAAAACCTGATAGTGTAGATTTATTACTTAGTAAATGGAATTTGTTAAAACTTGATGAAATATCATGAATTTTTTAATAAAACTCATGAAAAACGTTTAGATTTATTACTTGGTAAACGAAAATTATTAAAACCTAATGAAATGTTGTGAATTCCTTAACAAAACTTTTAAAAAACCTAATAGTGTAGATTTGTTTGTTACTTGGTAAACGAAAATTGTTAAAACCTAATTAAATGTCGTGAATTCCTGAACAAATCTTATTACTTTGCCAATAATTATTCTCGCCGGAGCTCCGGTGCCAACAACCGGCTGGCAAGGCATCGAGCTCCAGCTTTGACAGGGTATGTCACTGGCAGTCATCGAGGGCTGGCGACCGAGCCAGGGTGGAGGTGGGGCTTACTTTTAAAAAAAAAAAAAAAAAAAAAAAAAATCTTTAAGGGCATTTATATCATTTCCTTTTAATTTCAAAAAGGACAAATCACACTCATGAGTATTTGAAACATCATTTTGTCCTTTCCAATTTTTAAAGTTCTTTTTGTGGGACTTTGTATATCCCTTAACAAGATGTACCTCTTTGACCCTCTTAATGTTTCTCAGGATATCTGGTATCTATCTCTTACTTGAACCTCATTCTTGGTCACATTAGTGAGTAGACTTGGATGATCACTACTGAAGGAACTATGAGAAGCCATTATATGTAATGAAACTCACATACAAAATTAACTCATCATTAATTAAGACATGCATAATATCAAAACATGGTATTAGAGCATGATACTTTTCAATGTGTATGTATCAGAGTGGTATCAGAGCATATATCTTGATAAAGGATTTTCTTCACTCTTATTCTTTCCTTCTTTCAAATCAAAAGGCTTCGAAGTAGTGGATGAGAATCAGCCATAGTGGGTTTTTAAATTGATGGATTCAAATTTGAAATCTCTTACAAACCGGGCAAAGAGAACAGAGCAACGTATGCACTGGACAAGATGAATCGAGGGAGCTGAGAGGTTTGTCCTTGTGGCAGCACGATGATATTGAAAAATGGGAGAGAGAAGTTCAACCTGATCCAAAATTACATCAAATCATCCAACAGATCATTACCCAACCTGAAAGTGTAGAAGAGTAAAACTTAGACAAATGATGTTTACACCATAAAGGCAGTTTGGTTCTAGCCAAAAACTCTACTTGGATTCCCTTGCTACTTAAATAGTATCACAATTCTCTCAAAAGGGGGACATGCTAGATATCTTCACACCCGCTTGGCCAATGTTGTATATTGGGAGGGTTCGAAGAGTGCTCTTCAAAAGTAAGTTGCGCAATGCGATGCATACCAGAGAAGTAAGTATCAAGTACTATCCCCAGCTGGTTTATTGTAGCCCCTAACAATTCCTCACTAAGAAGTACTCTCCCCGATCTTAATTATAGGAACGTATTTTGGAGTTGGTTTTGATCCTAATTATAAGAGCAAATTTTAACTTTTGTCAATTTTTTCCTATAATACCCCTATTTATACTTTATCAATAATAATTTAATAATACACCTATATATTTTATAAAGTAAATAATATTTGCAACTCATTAATGTCATATATACCTCAATTATACTTTTTTTTTGTATAAAATAATTTTGAGCAATTTTTGTCATATTTTTCCCATATCACCCCTACTAATACTCCCTCCACAATAATTAATTTAACAACATGCTTATATTCTATCAAATGAGAGATTCTACTTTATTTTTTATTTTAAAATAAAATAATTTTAATATTCCTTTAAAAATATTTTCTTGCAACTATCCTTTAAGAGTTGGAGTTCTTATATTTTATTTTAGGAATATCGGTTTGGTGTTTTAAAAAAATAATCAAGTTCAAATCCAACTTTAACTAGGTCCTAGGCACCGGCGGGTTCCGCATCAAAATAAAATAACCACAGCGTTTACTTTCCCCGAGGGTTGAATCTAACAGTAGGCTGAAATCGATAAAAAATATTATCTCCATGGCTTCCCTCAACTAACATTTTTTTTAAAAATGTTTTTTTTATAACGAAAAAAAAAAAAATTAAGCCGTCCTTGACGGCCCAATTGCGGTTCCCGGGGCTACGAATCGATGCTATTATCTCCATGGCTTCCCTCTGTGACAGCCCAATTGCGCGGGGCTACAAATTCAGTTAATTTTACCTTGATGTAATTTTTCAATTTTAAGCAAGGGTATTTTCAGAAAATAATTATAATTAATTAATTTAACTTTTCTCCTTAATCTTTCTCTAAATTCTTGTAAATAGTTCCTATAATTAGGAGCAGAGGAAGCATGACACTCACTATGTTAGTGGTTGTTGATAGATTCACTAAATATGCTTATTTTTTGGCTTTATCTCACCCGTTTACAGCCAAAGATGTTGTTGAAATATTTGTGTGTGAGCTTGTCAAGTTGCACATGGCTTTCCTCAAACCATTGTCTCAGATAGAGATAGGGTCTTTAGAAGCCAATTTTGAAAGGAATCATTCAAACAAGCTGGAATGCACTTGTTTCTTAGTCCTCCTGTGTACCATCCGGAGTCCGATGGCCAAACTGAAGTTCTAAACCGAAGGTTGGACACATATCTGCACTGCTTGACTAGTGAGAAGCCTAATCATTGAGTTCAATGGTTGTCATGGGCTGAATATTGGTACAACACTTGGTACCATAGTGATGCCAATATGACTCCCTTTAAGGCGGTTTATGGGAGGGATCTGCCTACCTTTCTTAAGCTGCAAGATGAGCCGTCTGCCATAGAGAAGGTCAATGAACAGATTCATGCTCGTAACGAGAATTTGTCCAAGTTCAGAACAAGAAGACAAACACTGAAGGGACATTCACTAGAGGTTGGGGAACAAGTCTACGTTAAGATCAGACCTTATCGGCTGCGTACTTTAGCAAAAAGAAGCTCAGTCCTCGTTCCCTTCAAGATCATTAAGAAAGTGGAAACAATGGCTGACTGACTTGAACTTCATCCTATAGCCCTGATTCATCTAGTATTTCACATCTCCAATCTCAAAAAAATCAATTCATGCTGCCATTGTGACCCCGGTCATTCTCTCAGCTCTCTCCGAGGAAATGGAGCTACAAGTGCAACCAGCTGAAGACATTAGTAAGGTCCGCAAGCTTTCAAAATAGGACAGCTGGAGGTACTGGTTAAATGGAAGAGCATGCAAGAGTTTGAGAACTCATGGGTAGTTTCCAGCTTCTCCCCCTGAGGACAAGGTGAAACTCTTAGGGGTGCGCAATGATAAGATTACTTTTGCTACCAAAACATATAAACGAAAACCTAGGCAGCTACATGAAAGGGGACAGCCACCTTTTAACAGTCAACATGTTGACTTAGAAGCTCCCACCAATTTGGAGAAAGAGCTGAACCACTAGGTGGCTGTAGGCTGCTATTAACAGTGACATTAAGGTTGTCTTGGAGCTTGTGACATGCACTTTTTTCGTAGTATTTGGAGGCTTGTTGTCTCTAGGTCTTGCATGGCTTGCTTTGTGTTGGGAGTAAGATAGGAGAAGCTGGACTCTCGAAACACCAGAGAGACGTTGTGAGAGTTGCAGTTCTCTTTCGTTGTTATTTCCCGTCTGTATTTTGAGTGTTGTAACACTGATTATGCTCCATTATCTTATAGGAAACCTTTGCATTATTCATATTTCATTTCCCTGTTGTTTTATTTCAAAATTTCAGAGGAGGGTTGTATCAGCTTCCTGTAAACAGTCTCAACAGCCTCTTTCTTGCCATTGGTTATCATTTTTCATCTTCTTCAACTCACTCGGTCGATATTGATTTGCTATTAATGAATCTGGAGAGAAATGAGTTCACCAAGCAACAAGAAGAGGTCGTGAAGCATGTCAGGAGCTGCCATAACTTTTAGTTTTGTAGTCGTTGTCATTTGAGTTAATTAGCTTAACTCCCCTATATATAGTTTGTGTTGGCAAGTTGACAAGTAGTGTCAACTTCAGGGGTATGTTGGGGATATATATTAATCTCAATTATCATTTGGCTCTATAAATAAATAGCTTACTATATGATTTGGGGGGTTAGTCATTACTTCAGAGTTAACTGTACGTGTTCATATTGACAACCTCTGTTAATGAGATTCGTTCATCTGCATTGTTATTTAGCAAGTTAACATGTTAAAGGGATTCATTGCAAATAAACTTGTGATAGTAAGTTAATATAAGCATCTTGTAAAAAGAAGTCTTTATGGAGTAATTTGCTTGTGAAGTTCTCATGGTAGCCAACTTGAAGTTATAGAAAATATAAATACATATCAAATGATCATTGCTCTAGATTCTGTCTGATTCAATTTGTTCGTGTTTTGTTGTAGTAGTAACTGACTATATAACTGATAAGAGATCATCTTGAATGGCAATGGAGTTTGAGGACTTCGAACCCATTTTTTGAGAACCCAAAGTGGTGTTCTCAGCTCAAAGTTCCTGTCCATTGCCTCATTTTTTGCTCCATGCATATGTTGCTGATTCTTCTCACCTTGTAATTCACATTTTCAATAAAAAAGCTTTACATTGCTATTGCCCAAATATTGCGGGCTAAAGATTGGGTTTGTTTAAGAGAATATATGTCAACCGTAATTTTTTTTGTTTGATATTCTTGTTTTTATGGAAAATATTGATGAGATCATGCTTTTGATCCTGAGAACATACATATATATATCATCTTCATGTGATTTTGCTTGACATTTCTGAAGCATCATTGTGTTGTTTGATATTAGTTTTTGTGCAGAGGGACATCATCACTGGAATAGGGGGCTCTTGGTCAGAGTTTTTTTGACTATTTTATATCTGAAGTTAGTTCTGGAGGGAAATTCAGATTTTGATATTGATTATTTCCTTCTTCTCTGTCTCTTGCCTTTGAAAATATGAAATTGATTATTGTTAAAGAAGATATATTTTGTGGCATTGAAAATAAAACTTTGTTGTTGTTTTTTAAGCTAACGAGTGTCACGAAAATGTAACTTATAGATACAGGCCTATGGAAGTTGAAAGCGTGACCTTGTTTCTTTTTATGAACGACTTTGCATTTCATGTAAGGCCATCTTATGCCTTTAGGATTGAAAAGAATGACATATATTTTTGATTTCTGATGTTTAGAATGGAAGTTGAAACTTGTAAGTTATACTAGCTCCGGTTCTAATTATAATTATAAAATCTAATTGACTTTATTTAAAGAGATTAAGGAAACTAAATAAATTATTTAATCATTTCATATGTTGTCTATCCTTAAATTATATATTAGTTTATTAGTCAAACTAATTAGTTTGAAAAAAAACGCTAAAATAATTTAATTAGCTTCTTTAATCTTTTCAAAAAGTCAACTAAGTATTATAATTAAGACCAGAGGGTATATCTTATATTGCTAATAAGAACTTAGTAAAATTGGAATCTGTTTCCACTGTGCAACTTTTTTCTGCTATAATCATAATCGAATAACCACAGGCTGTACAAAAATTAAGAACTGGGTGGTGCCAGCTCATCGCAGGCAAGAGTTAATATTAGCATTATTCTCACAAGACTTTATTAGTCCTACTGCTATAATTGAAATGAAAACTTTTAGTTGTTTCAACATGTTTATTTAGTTCTCATTTGATTCTTGCCTCGTGATGCCCCTTTCTTAATATCTATCAATAAGTATAATTCACAATGTGATGCATGCTCTTTAATTTAAGGGTAATATCAATACAAGTCGAATCGAGGATTACGAAAGTAGTTCATGGAAAATGATATTAAGGACTCAGTTAAAGAAAATAATATCGTTAATAGTAGCTCTTACTTTCCATCTTATCTTCTTCATTCCTCTAATCTCATCCACACCTTCCTCCACCGTCGAATTGACTTTGCCTTACGTAAACGAGTGCGAAAGAGCCAGAGTGTGCGCACTAATGGCGGCAGCGCGTGGGGACGCGTGGAAGGCCCATTTGACTATGGCGTTTTCGCAGATACTGTATGCAGGCTACCACGTTGTCACCAAAGTTGCCCTCAACGAAGGGATTAACCAGTTAGTCTTCTGCGTCTTCCGCAATCTTATCGCTCTTATTTTGCTGGTTCCCATCGCTATATTTTGTGAAAAACAGGCGCGACCACCGTTGACTCTGCGCCTCCTTTTGTCGTTCTTCTTTCTTGGCTTAACAGGGATATTTGGCACCCAGATCTTGTTTCTTCTTGGTTTAAGCTATACTAATCCAACTTATGCTGCTGCCAGCCTGCCACGCAACCTGCCATTCCAGTCTTTACGTTTCTTTTGAGTGTGATGATCGGTACAGAAAGAGTAAACTTGCTTAGATATGAAGGTCTAGCAAAGGTGGGAGGAACTTTTGTCTGTATTTCTGGTGCCATATTTATGGCTTTGTTTCGTGGTCCTGCACTAATAGGTTGCAAAGACACAGTTTTTATACCAGAAAATGAAGTATATTCCATAGGTCAACCTGAGCTATCTGGATGGTTGATTGGTGGTTTGATGAGCTTTGGGTTAGACCAATTTCACATTGGAGTTATGTGCTTGATAGGAAACTGCATGTGCTTGGCTGCTTTTATAGCCATCCTGGCTCCTGTGTTAGCAAAGTATCCTGCCAACCTATCTGTAGCAGCGTATTCTCTTTTATTTGGAGCTATTCTGATGGTGATAACAGCATTCTTCACAACTAGTGAGTCAACCGATTGGAGGTTGACAGAGTCGTCAGAAATATTTGCTGTTATTTATGCTGGAACAATTTCTTCCGCCCTTGGTATTGGACTATTGACATGGTCCAATAAGATCTTGGGCCCAGCTATGGTTTCCCTTTATTATCCAGTTCAACCAATAGCTTCCGCCTTCTTGTCACAAATTTTCCTTGGAAGTCCAATTTATTTAGGAAGTGTCATAGGGGGGTGTTTGATTGCTGCTGGACTTTATATGGTTACCTGGGCATCTTCTAGAGAAAGACAGGTAGCTCTCGTGGTCATTCCTCATGATCCTCATGTATCATGCGTCAATGAACCGCTCATTCATAGAGGAGATGATATACTCATCAGGAATTCATACTCAAGAGATGTATCACCAAAACCTTCAGGTTAAAGGAGTTGGATTTTGAAATGCCTTCCTTTAATGTTGTCTCAATTTCTCAGTCTGCTATGTTGATGAATTTGTATGTTAAATATTAATCAAGAATTTTCAATATTAGGTGTTTTCAAATAAATAATTGTTCCTGAATTTTAAATTGCAATTTTCTGTTCATGATTACCTTGCTATTAAAAAAGAAAAGTTCTAATTATGTCCTAGCTTGTTGTAACATAGGAACTCATTGTAAATAAACTTGTGACAGAATGTTAACCTAAGCATCCAGCAAAAAGAAGTCTTTATGCAGTATTTTAGCCAACTTGAAGCTATAGAAAATGTAAATACATATCACATAAACCTTGCTGTAGATTTTGTTTGATTCAAGTTGTTTGTGTTTCGTTACAGTAGTAACTGACTATATAACTGGCAAGTGGCAAGGGATCATCTTGAATGGCAATGGAGTTTGAGGACTTCGAACCCATTTTTTGCGAACCTAAAGCGGAGTTCTCAGCTCAAAGTTCCTCTCCTTCGCCTCAGTTTTTGCTCCTGAATCCTGATTCTTCTCACATCGTAATTCATGCCCCCGATTTCCACTCTGATACTTGGGAAGCTCATCTTTCAGTTTCTCGACTTGAAGTATTTGGCTCTCTCTGGAATTTTCCATCTCCAAATGCTCTTCCATATTGTCTCTGTGGCTCGTTCGGTTGTCACAATTATCCATTGGTATGCAGATTTTACACTGAACGTGCCATCAGTAGATTTTCTCCATAGAATCAAATCTTCCCCTGTAACGGATGGAGGATTCACTTGTAGAGTTCTATAAACTACCCACCTAGGAAGGAAAGATCTCCATTTTCCCACATCCCACATACCAGTAGGTTTAACAGAAGAGTTGACTTTTGCTTCCGGATCCAAGAGTTGGTAACGGAAAGTTTTACCTGAAACCCCTTGCTGTTAAAAACTGTTTTTTTTTTCCCTGCGAAAATGTACTCTTTATTGATGAAAAACAAACCATACAAACATTCGTTCAAAAACTAAAGGACAGCAAACAACAACCCAAGAATACGCAGTCTGGCTAGTATATATATAATACATAGATCACGTAGGGTCATGTGATCCAATTGCCCGGGTACGACCCTTGTCTTAAAGCCTCATCAACTTAATTGGCTACTTGTTGTTTTTAATATAATTTGTTTTGTCAGATTAAAGAGATACACATGGCATTTAATATGAAAAAACAATTTAATAATTCCCTTTGAACACAAATTTATTTTGGATGCTCTATTCCCAATTTAGTCCATCAAGTTTATTTTATTTTTAGAGGGACTTGGAGTTGGAGGTAACACTCTTAATTGTACTTCTGGGATGCTCATCGGACAAAGCTAAGGTGGCAAAACTAATGATAAACTTATATTTTTAAAACCGTTATACTCCCTCTTATTTGGATAAGCTGAGGTGGCAAAACAAATTATAAACATTATTTTTAAAACTGTTATAAAAATATAAAAAATATCTCACCAACAAAAATTGGTCCAAATGTCACAAATAGAGGATCTTGTTGGTGTGTCACATGTAAGTACTTTTTTTTATAAGTATTCTTTAAACTTGAACGATACTCTTGTGCCAAAAAAAAACAAAAAACAAACAAACTTGAAGGATACTATATTATGATGAAGTTCAAACCCAACCCACCTTTTTTTTTTCCTTTGCATAAAACAAATATGTCTTCTACTTAACTGGAAGGGGTTGGACACTCCCACTAAAAAGGGGTTGACACTCCCATTAAAAGGGAGGAAATTGATCCCGGTTGGTTAAAGATATGACTGATGAGTCATAACTCTTAAATCCTTTAACGCCGTAATAAACGACTCGTCCTACCCAACATCTAGATCACCTAGGAGGAAAGATTTCGCCCTATCCTCGAATTGTAGGTAAATCCAACCCTCGTTCCTAAAATTTTTATTAAAAAAAAAAATGGAATGATGGACGATTCCCTAGGTGCAGTACAGCTACTTGAAAAACTAGTGTTTGTCAATAATCAAAGAAAAGTTTGGTCAGGTTATAAACTTGTCAGCTTCAAAGACGCTCTCTCATTATTGTCTACTTCGTCGGGTCTCCTGGTATTCATCTTTCTTTCGGGGTTCACATTAGGTGCACATACTTATGTGCATCTTATGTGCATTCATTTATTAGAGGGATAAGACATTTTTTTTCTATTTTTATTTTTATTTTTTATATAATATATTTATTTAAATTTAAATTATATATGGCTTTAATTTTTTTACAACTAAGATTTCAAATTAATTAATTTTCAAATCCCGCATTCGTAAATGTTTCTCCGTAATACCAGTATCCTAAAAATTAATTAATTTAAGATAATGGGCCCAAAAAATATTCCAAAAAATCGCATATAATTTAAATCTAAATAAATATAATATATAAAAAAATTTAAAAAAAAAAAGTCTCATCCCTCTAATTAGAGGGATGAGCACATCCTTATGTGCTCCCTTTCTTTCGCTGCCAATTTCGATTTATTTTGTTTTTTTTTCCGTTCTTAATTTTATTCGGTTGTTGAGTGAGATTGGAATGATTTTGGAGCTTCAGCTTCAGCTTTGAAATTGAATAATTCGTCTACGGACGATAATGATTTTGTGGGATTTATGGAATTAAGTGTTTTTATACGCTACGTTTCTTTCTTTCTTTCCATCTTTTCTTCTTCTTCTTCCTTCCTCTGACCTCATCCGCACCTTCCTCCACCGTCGAATTGACTGTGCCTTCCGTAAACGACCTTCGAGTGCAAAAGAGCCAGAGACTGTGCGCGCTAATGGCGGCAGCGTGGGGGGACGCGTGGAAGGCCCATTTGGCTTTGTCGCTTACGCAGATACTCTATGGAGGCTACCACGTTGTCACCATAGTTGCCTTCAACGACGGGATTAACCAGTTAGTCTTCTGCGTCTTCTGCGATCTTATCGCTCTTATTTTTATGGCTCCCATCGCTATTTTTCGTGAAAAACAGGCGCGACCACCCTTGACTCTGCGCCTCCTTTTGTCGTTCTTCTTTCTTGGCTTAACAGGGATATTTGGCAACCAGATCTTGTTTCTTCTTGGTTTAAGCTATACTAATCCAACTTATGCTGCTGCCACGCAACCTGCCATTCCAGTCTTTACATTTCTTTTGAGTGTGATGATCGGTACAGAAAGAAAGAGTAAACTTGCTTAGATATGAAGGTCTAGCAAAGGTGGTAGGAACTAGGAACTTTTGTCTGTCTTTCTGGTGCCATATTCATGGCCTTGTGTCGTGGTCCTGCACTAATAGGTTGCAAAGACACAGATGTTATAGCAGAAAATGAAGTATATTCCAAAGGTCAACCTAAGGTATCTGGATGGTTGATTGGTGGTTTGATGGGCTTTGGGTTAAACCAATTTCACATTGGACTTATGTGCTTGAGAGGAAGCTGCATGTGCATGGCTGATTTTATAGCCATCCAGGCTCCTGTGTTAGTAAAGTATCTTGTCACCCTATCTGTAACTGCATATTCTTTTCTTTTTTTTTTGCCCATCCGGTATCCAGAGTTTCGCCCTGACTAATCCGAATCCGACACGGGTCGCACACCTGCTTATAGTGGGTGAGTCTCCCAGCGGAGCTTTTCTACATTCACACGCCGAACTCAAGCACCTTCATGCTTAAGCGACAATTACCACTTAAGCCCACATATTCTTTTTTATTTGGAGCTTTCGACCACTTCACAACTAGTGAGTCAACCGCAGCCAACCCCTTCTGCCCTTTGTTATGGACTTACTGCATATTCTTTTTTATTTGGAGCTATTCTGATGATGATAACAGCATTCTTCACAACTAGTGAGTCAACCGATTGGAGGTTGATAGAGTCAGAAGTATTTGCTGTTATTTATGCTGGAACAATTACTTCCGCCCTTTGTTATGGACTATTGACATAGTCCAATAAGATCTTGGGGCCAACTATGGTTTCCCTTTATTATCCGGTTCAACCAGTAGCTTCTGCCTTCTTGTCACAAATTTTCCTTGGAAGTCCAATTTATTTAGGAAGTGTCATAGGGGGATGTTTGATTGCTGCTGGACTCTATATGGTTACCTGGGCATCTTCTAGAGAAAGACAGGCAGCTCTCTTGGTCATTCCTCATGATCCTCAAGTCTCATGCATCAATGAACCGCTCATTCATAGAGGAGATGATATATTCATCAGGAATTCATACTCAAGGAGATGTATCACCAAAACCTTCAGATTAAAGGAGTTGGATTTTGGAATGCCTTTCTCTAATGTTGTCTCAATTTCTCAGTCTGTTATGTTGATGTATTTGTATGTCAAATGTTAATTAAGAATTTTCAATATTAGATGTTTTCAAATAAAAAATTGTACCTGAATTTTAAATTGCAATTTTCTGCTCATGATTACCTTGCTATTAAAAAAGAAAAGTTCTAATTATGTCCTAGCTTGTTGTAACATAGGGATTCATTGTAAATAAACTTGTGACAAAATGTAACCTAAGCATCCAGCAAAAAGTAGTCTTTATGCAGTAATTTGTCTCTGAAGTTTCCCAGATAGCCAACTTGAAATTGTAGAAAATGTAAATACATATCACATAAACCTTGCTGTAGATTTTGTTTGATTCAAGTTGTTCGTGTTTCGTTACAGTAGTAACTGACTATATAACTGGCAAGGGATCATCCTGAATGGCAAAGGAGTTTGAGGACTTTGGGGTTTTTTGCGAACCTAAAGGAGTTCTCAGCTCAAAGTTCCTCTCCTCTGCCTCAGTTTTTGCTCCACGCATATGCTCATGATTCTTCTCATCTCGTAATTCATGCCTCCGATTTCCACTCTGCCATCTCCAAATGCTCTTCCCTATTGGCTCTGAGGCTCTTTCTGTTATCACAGTTATCCATCGGCATGCAAAGTTTACACTAAACGTGCATCAGTAGATTTTCTCCATAGAATCAAATCTTCCCCTGTACCGAATGGAGGATTCACTTGTAGAATTCTATCAACTACCCAGCTAGGAAGGGAAGATCGCCATTTTCCTGCATCCCATATACCAGTAGGTGTAACAAAAGAGTTGACTTTAGCTTCCGGATCCAAGAGTTGGTGATTCTTATCCACTTAGTGAATAAGTGGATAATCAAAGTATAGCTAGAGGTCCCACCACGCACTTGTAGAGCATTCATTTCTCATCTAACTTCCTACCCCTTTATTACAGAACGCATCCTTCACCGACGTTATTGCCTTCCATACCTCGGATTGGTTCCTTCTTTTTTCTACCTTTGGAATTCACTCCTCCAAACATCCATATTTACTGCAAAGACATTTACCCCACAGTGCACCCAGTTTAGTAATCAAACCCCAACAAAATTTCATAATGAAAGCCTCATTTTGACTAACAAGGTCCTTAAAACCCAATCCTGCATTTTCCTGATCCCTTTTGATTGTGTCCCAGGTTATAAGATGTAGTTTTTTGCTGTCAACCTGTTGATTCCAGAAGAAATCTCTACTGATTTTTTCAATATCAGCTAGGACCCCCTTTGGTATTAACGTGGACTGGTATAGTGGTAAGCACAGATTTGATGAGTACTGATTTACTTGCCATGCTTAGCAATCTTCCTTTCCAACTGGACAGTTTCTTTCATACTTTTGCTACTACTGGGCAAAGGTTAACTTAACTACTCTCTTGTGCAAGAGACGCACTCCCAAATACTGCCCCAGGTTTGCTGTGATGTTAACACCCAGGATTTGGCTTAGTTCACTGGCACGGTTGAAGTGGGCGTTTGGAGAGACAAAGACTCTCGACTTCGATTGGCTGATTCTGTGCCTTGAAACTCTACAAAAAATCTACATGATTTCTCTGATTTTTCTCATTTGATCACCAATGCTTCACTAAACAGAATTATATCATCTACAAAGAATAAGTGGGACAGGTTTGGGCCTCCACTGTTGAAGTACTAACTAAAAATTTCCGCCTACAAGTATCAACTACAAACCCACAAGTCAAAAATAAAAAATAAAAACAAATCAAGTACAAACCCCACAAATTTATGAACACAATATGGTTTTGGGGTCAATTCAACGGTGAAAATGATAATTTATGGTATTGGTTTTTATTACATTTGAATATGAATATGAATGAAGATTGGAATATATAACTAAGGATAAAATGTTGGCAAAAAAATATAACTAAGGTTTTTGTTTTTTTTTGGTAAAATATATAACTAAGGTTAAACTATGCACAACTCGTAAATTTTTGAGCTAGTTGCAAGTAAACTAAATTTTTCTTACCGGAACCTTTTTTTTTTTTACCTGAAACCCCTTGCTGTTAAAAACTTTGTTATTATTATTTTTTTCCTGCGAAAATGTATTCTTCATTGGTGAAAAACAAACCATACAAACATTCGTTCAAAAACTAAGGACAGAAAACAACAACCCAAAAGTACAAAGTCCAGCTAGTGTGTGTGTATATATATAATATTTGCTTTCGAATTAATAAATTCATTAGATCTCATGGGGTCTTGTGATCCAATTGACCCCTCTCTTAAAGCACTGATAACCTAATTAGCTACTTTGTTATTTTTAACAGAATTTGTTTTATCAGATTAAAGAGATACACATGGCATTTAATATGAAAAAAAAAATTGTTAATTCTCTTTGAACACAATTTTATTTTGGATGCTCTATTCCCAATTTTGTCCCTCAAGTTTATTTTTGGAGGGACTTGGACTTGGAGGTAAAGTGTAACCCTCTTAATTGTACTTTTGTGACATTATCACTGTTAATTGTACTTTTGGGATGCTCATCGAACAAGCTAAGGTGGCAAAACAAATTATAAACTTATATTTTTAAAATAGTTATACTCCCTCTGATTTGGATAAGCTGAGGTGGCAAAATAAATTATAAACATCTTTTTTAAAACGGGTGAAGGAGCAAAATTACATATGGGCTTTTCTCCCAGGAGCGCTCAACACCATATGTTTTTTTTCTGGAACAAAAATACACATGTGGTTACCTTATAGGAGCAAAAGTCACACACTTCCTTCAAATAGTGGATGTTGACCGTTAACTAGGCTTTGTTGACTGTTAGTGTTGACGTGGATGATGAATTGGAGTGAGAATAACCCAAATGGGGGAAAAATGCTGATTAGATAAGTTAAAGAAATTGGGGCAAAAAAATAAAATAATAAATTGGGGCAAAATAAAAAAAGCTGACTGACGATGCACACTTAAAGAAATTGGGGCATTAAAACAATTGAATGAACAAATCCAAAACCACAGGCTACAATCGAGCTAGGAAAGAAGAGCTAGGGTTCTTGAGGTTCTTAAGCTTCGATCTCCAGCAAATCTGAGAGTGAGCTGCAAGCTTGGAGGACTAGTTGCCCTCCATTGAAGCAACCTGTAGTCGAAATCGACTCCGCAAACTTGAAAGAGAAGATCAAGATCGTTATAGAAATCAACAAAAATAATTTGACCAACCAAAATGATGGAAGAAACTCACCAATGAAATAAACTAACCACACGCAATTTGACACCTGAACGCGTTCAGAGCTACCATAAACACTCAAACTCAATTCATAGACTGGAATCATGTTTGTGAATGAGAAACTCAGAATGCCGCACACACAACAGAAGAGTTATAGTCCGTCTGTATTAATGGAACGACGATCAAATCCTAACTATTCAAAGAGGGTGAAAAATCTGCTATTAGGACCAACAAATCAAGCTCCATTCAAAATCAGAAAACCTCAAGTAGATCAAAGTGGGTAAAATCCAAAAAAAGATCATCGTGGTTCATAGCGCATTCATATCTCTATTTTTATTTTGTTTAAACTCCCCAAAAAAATTTAGTATTCTGTTGTCTTTATCTAGTGTTCTTCGTCATCATCGAATCAACACACCTATAAGCAGGGGTCCAACTTTTTCCTCTTTGTCCCTGAACTTTTGATCCAAATTTTTTCCCTCGTCGTCTTCTATGAGTTCAGTGACGATAATTGCTTTGCGTAGTAACCACCGTACCAAAACTTAGGGCTCCCGCTACGGACACCGATTGGATATGCAACCGGCGGCGAGCAGTTGTGACAGATAAGGCGATAGGCCATCGAATAAGGCAACGACTCGGTGAAGGTGTGGAGAGATCTGGACGGAGATTGATTCACACTAGAAGGAGAAGACGAAGTCGGAGATATTTTCTTGAGCGATTTTGGCGGTGAAAGAATGGCTCTGATCTTCTTCTCACTCCAATTCATCGTCCACGTCAGCGTTACTGTTCACTCTATCCAACTTGACGTTGACCGTCTGGTCAACTAACGTCCAATGTGATTTTTGCTCCCAAAATGTAACCACGTGTGTATTTTTGCTCCAGAAAAAAGCACATGGTGCTGGGCGCTCCTGGAAGAAAAGCCCATGTGTATTTTTGCTCCTTCACCCTTTTTAAAACTGTTATACTTTGATCGTCTTAATACTTCCTCTGGTCCTTATTAATACTCCCTCTAATCCTTATTGCCCAACCACCACACTACACGTATAGACGCGAACCCCCCTCGTTACCGTACGTGCGACTCTCACTATAAGGCACCAACTAGCAATTGTATTTGGTTCTTTTTATAAGGCACTTGCTTGTTTCCAAAACGCGTTAATTGTTTTTTTTTCATATATACCCATAATTAATAAGAGTAGTGGGTGAGAGTAATAATTAATATAATATTAGAGTTTAGTGTAATTAGTAAAGGTAATATTAGAAGTTACTTAAAGTGTTGAACAATTTTATTGACTTCAACTGTTTTTATTGATTTATGAGAATTGTTAGTTGGTGTCTTGTAACAAAGACGAGAGGGAGTATAAAACATATTTATCTAATTTAATTAAGTTAAGAAAGTTGGTTAAGTTAGTTAATATGACGTTGTATTTCCTAAAACACTATATTTATTTTCATTTCCCTCCTTTCCCCATCTTTTTTTTTTTGATAAATAAATTTTAGGAAAGGGGTTGGTCTCACCCACAGTCCAAGGGCAAGGCGCTTGGAGCCCAGTCCACAGGTCATATTGGGTTAGAGAGTACACATGTATCCACCTCTTTCCAGCGTTTCCACTGCTTCGTAGACCCCTATGATGCCTCCCCCAGCGCTTTAACCAACTCCAGGATCGAACTCCCTCCCTTTAAGTGAGAAAGTCCGACCCCTTCGCCAGTTGAACCCAAGGACGAGGGGTTCCCCCATCTTTAATTGTTATAGATGGAGTATCAAATAAGAGTGACTTAAGAAAAAATGACAAATATAAAAAATACGTCTCACCAACAAAAGTTGGTCCAAATCCCACATATAGACGATTTGTTTGTGATAATATCCTTATTGCCCAGGAAATCATCCACTCCATGAAAATGTCTGGGAGAAAGAAAGGCTTTGTGGCGATTAAAATTGATATGGAGAAAGCTTTTGACAGGTTAGACTGGGGGTTTATCAAAAACACCCTCAAGTGTCTTAATTTGGAGAGCAACTTCATTGACCTTATCATGGCTTGCATTTCTACTACCTCTATGTCTATTCTCTGGAATGGTGACGAAGGCTTGAGCTTTATCCCGTCTAGAGGAGTTAGACAAGGTGATCCCCTGAGCCCTTATTTATTTGTGTTATGTATGGAGCGCCTGGGCCATTTAATAAAAGCTGAATGTAAAGACCGCTGCTGGAAACCCTTCCTTTTCAAGCGTGGTAGCCCCCATATCTCTCACCTGTTCTTTGCCGATGACCTCATCCTCTTCACTGAAGCTTCTAATAGCCAAATGCTTGAAGTCCGTAAAGTTATGCAAAGTTTCTGTGAAGTCTCGGGGCATCGTATCAATCTTGACAAATCCCGAATGTTCTGCTCTAAAAAAGTAAATTTCAACAAAGCTCTTGAGTTGAGTCATCTCCTTGGGATTGGTATTACTGCTGACCTAGGTAAATACTTGGGAGTTCCAATTATCCATAAAAGAGTTTCTCAGGCCACCTACTTCCCCATTATGCAAAAAGCAAGGAAAAAGCTTTTCATATGGAAGAGTAAATTTCTTTCTATTGCAGGACGATCGGTGCTAATCAAGTCTGTTCTTTCATCCCTGCCAAGCCATTGCATGCAATCTTCTCTTCTACCTATTTGCACTATTAGAGAAATCGAGAAAATTTCTCGGAATTTCCTTTGGTCTCCGGAAGAAGAAGTGAGAAAAATGCATCTCATTGCTTGGGAAAACATTACTCAAGCTAAGAAGCAAGGGGGTCTTGGGTTCAAAAATCTTCGCCTCCAAAACAAAGCTTTCATTATGAAGATTTGCTGGAGTCTCCTAACCAAGAAAGATACCCTTTGGGTCCAATGCTTGTGGCCCAAATACAATTGTGGTAACCTTGACATGCCTAGTATCTCCAGAAAGAGAAGTTCTTCCCCTGCTTGGAAAGCGATTGTTGAAGTCTGGGAGAAATTCCTTAGCGGTATTGGCAAAAAGGTTAACAACGGGGAGGGAACCAAGTTCTGGACTGACCTTTGGCTTCCCCTTGATCAGCCTATCATATCCTTTGTCCAATATCCCTCGTTTGTTAACAAAGATGAGACAGTTAGAGATCATCTTCTGCCTAACGGTCAGTGGGACTATTACAAATGGATTGGTGTTCTCCCTTTGAATCTTATTAATACCATATCCAGAATGAACACCCCCTCTAATAATTCCTCGGATTCTTTTACTTGGAGAGTTGCTAAGGATGGGGGTTTCTCTGTTAAATCGGCCTACCAATTCCTATCTGACAAAGAGGGCGCAACCTCTAATAACTTCTGGTCCCAAGTGTGGAAATGGCATGTCCCCGAGAAGGTCAAATACTTCATGTGGCAAGTCGGTCATGAGAGGCTTGTAACCAACTCTATTCGAGCTAGGAGGGGTCTCTCCAATGATAGTGGCTGCCCCTTTCAATGCAATAGCGAGGAAAGTGTGATCCACATTCTTCGTGATTGTGAGTGTGCTAAAAACTTGTGGAAACAAATTTTAAAACCTAATTGGAATACCAATCATCAGCTCGGTAAAGGAAGATTTCAAAATTTCTTGTGGACAAGAATCTTCAGTCTAGGATGTTGGATCATTTGGACATCCAGATGTAAATTTATTTTTCAGAGAGAGAGAACACAGCTACCAGGGAGATGCTTCACCGTTGCAATTATCTTCTTATGGAAGATGGAGTGAACCAGAGGCTAAAGCATCAGATCTTCCAACTGGACAAGCTTGAAGAGGAATCGTGGACCCCCCCTCCTGCTAATACAGTGCGTATTGATGTGGATGGATCGGTGCGTCAACAACATCAAGCGGCTTGCGGAGGAGTTCTAAGGAATTCCCATGGACACTAGTTGATGGGCTTTCACAAATCCCTTGGTCTTCGGTCTGTCATTGAAGCTGAAATTTATGCCATCATGCTAGGGTTACAGATTGGTCTCCAGATGAATTTTCAGAGAATTGTCATCTACTCTGATTCTCTGGATGCAGTCAATATCCTTATGAGAGATTCTCCTTCTGATCATCCCCTTAAAGACATCATCGGGGAGACTAGAGACCTCCTTTTCCGAGACTGGGAAGTGGAACTTCATCATACTTCGAGAGACAATATCTCATGTGTCGACTTCATGGCCAAACAGGGTCACAACGATGCAATTGATGCCGATGTGGTTATGACTCCTACTATCCCCAGAGGTTGCCTGGATATGGTTTTGAAGGATCTGCGATCCTGTCGTTCCTAATTTCCTGTTTTTGTTGTATTAAGGGCTAGAGTTATATAATCTAGTTCCTTCCCCTTTTTAAGCTTTGGCTTGCCTGTATTATACACACACAAAAATACACAAAGTAAGTGTTCTTTATGCTTGAGAACATTATTGCCCATGATGAAGCCCACATCCCATCTCACCAAAAAAAAATATGGGAAAATCCATCTTGGGGTCCTTTTTGGGAAAAAAAATCCTAAAAAGGGCCCCAAGATTCTAAAAATCCCAAAAAGGGTCCTTGTACTTTTTCTCGGGATAAATTCATGAAATTTTTACAAATAAAATAAATCGCATTAACAACAATATTAAATTTCCCCCGTTAACAACTAAAAAAACGGTCATATTAACAACAATATTTTTACAACTAAAACAAATACATTAACAACAATATCACCGCTAACAACTAAAAA
This sequence comes from Acacia melanoxylon, assembly GCA_019022615.1. Lineage (NCBI taxonomy): Eukaryota > Viridiplantae > Streptophyta > Magnoliopsida > Fabales > Fabaceae > Acacia > Acacia melanoxylon. The sequence continues at coordinate 3,142,414 of JAFJYJ010000051.1, read as the reverse complement.
CAAATACATTAACAACTAACATCTTAATGAAAAATCTTAGAAAGTACCTAATCGCGCCTTTTTGGGATTTTCGAGAATCTTACTCTTTTTAAAATTTTTTTCTTAAAAAGGGTCTCAAGATGGATTTTCCCAAAAAATTTCTACTTAGGAAAGAACATGGGACGATGGACGATTCCCTAGGTGCAGACTTATTTTTGTCTACTTGTCGATAATCAAAGAAAAGTTTCGACCAAATAAAAGATAATCAAAGAAAAGTTTCGTCGGGTTATAAACTTGTCAGCTTCAAATCGCTCTCTCATTATTGTCTTCTTAGTCGGGTCTGCTGGTATTCATCTTTCTTTCGCTGCCAATTTCGATTTATTTGCAGTTCTTACTTATTTTATTCGGTTGTTGAGTGAGATCGGAATGATTTTGGGACCGACTCAAAAGAATTTTCAGCCTCAGCTTCAAAATTCAATAGTTCGTCTACGGACGATAATGATTTTGTGGGATTTATGGAATTAAAGTGTTTTTATTCGCTACGTTTCTTTCTTTCTTTCCATCTCTTCTTCTTCCTTCCTCTGACCTCATCCGCACCTACCTTCACCGTCGAATTGACTTTGCCTTCCGTCAACGACCTTCGAGTGCGAAAGAGCCAGAGAGTGTGCGCGCTAATGGCGGCAGCGCGGGGGGACGCGTGGAAGGCCCATTTGGCTTTGGTGCTTACGCAGATACTCTATGGAGGCTACCACGTTGTCACCAAAGTTGCCCTCAACGACGGGATTAACCAGTTAGTCTTCTGCGTCTTCCGCGATCTTATCGCTCTTATTTTTATGGCTCCCATCGCTATTTTTCGTGAAAAACAGGCGCGACCACCCTTGACTCTTCGCCTCCTTTTGTCGTTCTTCTTTCTTGGCTTAACAGGGATATTTGGCAACCAGATTTTGTTTCTTCTTGGTTTAAGCTATACTAGTCCAACTTATGCTGCTGCCACGCAACCTGCCATTCCAGTCTTTACATTTCTTTTGTGTGTGATGATCGGTACAGAAAGAGTAAACTTGCTTAGATATGAAGGTCTAGCAAAGGTGGGAGGAACTTTTATCTGCGTTTCCGGTGCCATATTTATGGCTTTGTGTCGTGGTCCTGCACTAATAGGTTGCAAAGACTCAGATGTTATAGCAGAAAATGAAGTATATTCCAAAGGTCAACCTGAGCTATCTGGATGGTTGATTGGTGGTTTGATGGGCTTTGGGTTAAACCAATTTCACATTGGACTTATGTGCTTGATGGGAAACTGCATCTGCATGGCTGCTTTTATAGCCATCCAGGCTCCTGTGTTAGTAAAGTATCCTGCCAACCTATCTGTAACAGCGTATTCTCTTTTATTTGGAGCTATTCTGATCATGATAACAGCATTCTTCACAACTAGTGAGTCAACCGATTGGAGGTTGACGGAATCAGAAATATTTGCTGTTATATATGCTGGAACAATTTCTTCCGCCCTTTGTTATGGACTATTGACATGGTCCAATAAGATCTTGGGGCCAACTATGGTTGCCCTTTATTATCCAGTTCAACCAGTAGCTTCTGCCTTCTTGTCACAAGTTTTCCTTGGAAGTCCAATTTATTTAGGAAGTGTCATAGGGGGGTGTTTGATTGCTGCTGGACTTTATATGGTTACTTGGGCATCTTCTAGAGAAAGACAGGCAGCTCTCTTGGTCATTCCTCATGATCCTCATGTCTCATGCGTCAATGAACCGCTCATTCATAGAGGAGATGATATACTCAAACTCGTCAGGAATTCATACTCAAGAGATGTATCACCAAAACCTTCAGATTAAAGGAGTTGGATTTTGGAATGCCTTCCTTTAATGTTGTCTCAATTTCTCAGTCTGTTATGTTGATGAATTTGTATGTCAAATGTTAATCAAGAATTTTCAATATTATATGTTTTCAAATAAAAAATTGTACCTGAATTTTAAATTGCAATTTTCTGTCCATGATTACCTTGCTATTAAAAAAGAAAAGTTCTAATTATGTCCTAGCTTTTTGTAACATAGGGATTCATTGTAAATAAACTTGTGACCGAATGTTAACCTAAGCATCCGGCAAAAAGAAATCTTTATGCAGTAATTTGCCTCTGAAGTTTCCCGGATAGCCAACTTGAAGTTATAGAAAATGTAAATGCATATCACATAAACCTTGCTGTAGATTCTGTTTGATTCAAGTTGTTTGTGTTTCGTTAAAGTAGTAGTAACTGACTATATAACTGGCAAGGGATCATCTTGAATGGCAATGGAATTTGTGGACTTCGAACCCATTTTTTGCGAATCTAAAGTGGAGTTCTCAGCTCAAAGTTGCTTTCCTCTGCCTCAGTTTTTGCTCCATGTATATGCTCCTGATTCTTCTCACCTCGTAATTCATGCCACCGATTTCCACTTTGATACTTGGGAAGCTCATCTTTCAGTTTCTCGACTCGAGGACATTGTGAGCATTCTAATTTGCCTTATACCTGCTTCTGCTTCATTTTCAGTTTAAAAGTTTTTAAAGATAATAAAAAGCTTTATGTTGCTATTGCCAAAATATTGCTAGCTAATGATTTGGTTTGTTTAAGAGAATATATGTTAACCATTACTGTTTTCTGTTCGATGTTCTTGTTTTTACAGAAAATGTTAGTGATATGAGACTTTTGATCCTGAAAACATACGTGTATATATCATCTTAATGATATTAGCTTTTGTGCCCCTATTCCAGTGATGTTCTTGTTTTTACAGAAAATATTAGTGATATGAGACTTTTGATCCTGAAAACATACGTGTATATATCATCTTAATGATATTAGCTTTTGTGCAGAGGGACATCACTGGAATAGGGGGCTCCTGGTCAGAGTTTTTTGACTATTTCATAACTTCCATTAAGTCAGCAGATCTGAAATTAGTTCTGGAGGGAAATTCAGATTTTGACGGTGATTATCCTTCTTCTCTGTTTCTTGCCTTTGAAAATTTGAAAGTTTTTATTAGTATTAAAGAAAATATATTTTGTGTCATTGAAGTTAATGAGTTTCATGAAAGTGCGAACTTTAGATATAGGCCTGTGGAAGTTGATAGGTTATTACTATATGGTTTCTTGACTATAACAGAAAGTGAAACGGTAATGTTCACAAGATAAATGATTTGAACTGCTTGTGTTAAGTTTAAAAAGGAGGTTATAAACTTAATCAAGTGAGTTAACAGATTTGTGATCTTCAGTTTGACAATAGTATTGAATAGAATGTATGTTATGTAAGATCAGAGAAGTATCCTTTTATTTACTCTGTCGGTCTGTCCGCCCTCATGTTTTATCTATTCAGTTTGGAATTTGTTGTTTGTTACATATGGTTGATAATTTTTTATCATGGCTTACAGTTTATGCCTTTTGTGATAGGATCTTTTGGGTGATATTTCAAAAATGGAGGTTATAACTTCAAAAACAGATTGTGATTTTGTTTTTTACAATCTTAGAATATAAGATATATGTAGGCATCTATTGTTTGTTTGAAGCACTGTGATCCTTGTGAAAAGGAGTGTCATGCTGTATGTGCTTTGAAGTAGTTTTATGGTGGCGCACTCACCATATGTGGGTTTTATCTCAGGTGCTTCTTATGGAAAAGCAAAATTAGTTGCTCAGAAATCAAAAGGAATGCCTGTGATTAGCATTCCTCTTACTAAACTTGCAGACACTGCTGCTAGAGAAGCTATGTCAAATTTATCCTTGAGGCTCTTTAATGCTTTCAAAAGCATCAAGAACTCTCTCAAACAAGGTTACACCATCCTCCATAGTTTCTTTTTTTTTTTATGCTTGAAGAAAATTTGGAGATGCTGATCTTTTTTTGCTTTTCTCAAATTAAATTTGTATAGTTACTAAAATACAATATTTTGATTTTAGTCTTTATTTCTAGCTTTAGAATTTTAATGACAATGACATCATGACAGTAGATTGAGTTGGCCAGATTACTTAATTGGCTCATGAACCTTGTATGTAAACAAAACCCCATGAGGCTGAACAGGAAATAGTACTTTGCTGGGGAAGTATGTTCCATTTTGAGCGTTTTCTTTTGCAAAACTTATCTGCAATTTTGTAAGTAGATCATGATTTGTATGGATAATATGTACTTAACCTGTTTTGATAATTGGTCATGCTATTATTGTTATTTATCCGACAGATGAATAGCAATGATACTAGGGTCTGTACGTGGTTTTATCATACAATTTACTGGAGAGGTGGATATATATTTGTATGCTTAATCTTTCCCCTTACTCTTTTTCCTGCTTGTTGAAGAAGATTGAGTAATTTAGTCGTTTTTCAATTATCCTTGTGCATTTTTTTCTTTTTCTATGTTAGACGTAGTATTTATTATCCTGCATTCTTTTAGTGCTAATTGGAATATATAATATGGTGTCTGTTTTGGAATATAAAACTCATTCTTTAGTGCCAAGTCTTGATTACATTGGTAGGACCTTCAACTTTGCAGTATTGATAATTTTTGTGCATGGTTGTGCCACTGGTCATGATGGGATGTAATTGTTGTCTATCAGACTCTCATTGCTTGAATTTTGCTTAAAATCTTATTTGTATCATAGCTGTTTTACTTTATTAGATTGGAATATAGTAGACTTAAATTTTGACTCAAGTTAGTTCTATACTGGTCTTTGCGGGAACTAATTTTCAGTTTCATATATTGTGCTTTCAGAGCAAGAGCGTAATGCACAGTTGACAAAGGCGATAGCAGCTGAAAAGGTACAGTAGCAACTTGAGGTTTAATTATAAACTAGAAATCCTATTCATGTAAATTACCTTTTTTTTTTTTTACGAACGACTTTGCATTTCAACTAAGTCATGCGAACTTTTGGTCATCTTATGCCTTTAGGATTGAAAAGAGTGACATATATTTTTTAATTTCTGAGGGTTAGAATGGAAATTGAAACTTGTAAGTTATATCCTATATTGCTAGTAAGAACTTAGTAAATTTGGAATATGTTTCCTTTGTGCAACTTTTCTTCTTATTAGTGAACATGTTCTGTTTGTCAGGAAAAAAGTGAAAGCATGCAACAATTGGAACAGAGACAGAAGTTTCAAAAGACTAGTGCCTTGGAGAAAGCTGATGTCTCTACTAACGGGTTGCAAGACTCTCCAGGTGAGTTCTGTTAGGAACCTAATCTATTGAACTCAATATCACTCCAAATCAGTAAAACTACTGATATAAATGACAATAATGAATTACAATAGCCTCTGGAAGTATAAGAATATACTCTCCAGCCAAAAGAAAACAGGCTTGACAGAACCCGCTCCCTCTCCTCAACAACTTGACCAAATATTCGATGCCTCTTCCCCTGTTCCTAACGGCTAATATAAGCCAACAAAACAACTTTCACAGTCCCCCAAAACCACCCTACATGACAGCTAGGATCCTAAGTTTACTCAAAAATAGGAAGTCAACCCTGCCACCTTGGAAAGCACCTTGCTCCCTTGTTTGTGCTATGTGAGTCTTTCTAGGTCTTCTTGCATTTGTTTGACCAGCAAAAAATAGAGTTCTTACAAGTTCTCTGTCCAACTGAAGTATGTCCTTCATTTTTGCCTGCAAGTGAAGTAATAGTTCATAAGCTACTTACTTTTACATATCTATGAAGAGTTTACTGACTTGTCGTTGTAATGTAGCTAAAAACATAGTTCCTTTTTAAGGAACAAAATTCTGCAGACTTCTTTGTGCTTAATGTAATATGGTATTTAGGTATATCCACATTTTTAAGGCTGTCTGGTTACATCTTCGTGGATCTATAATGTATCAATACTCAAGCTTAAATAAATTTTAGGTGAATGAAATAAAAAATATATATGTTTCTCCTGCCCTTTTTGAGATGTATACATTTGCAATAATCTGATTTTTGTGAAGCTTTGCTTTCTTTGTTATGCAAAACATTATACATTTGTTTATTCCTCCAGAGGGGCTTATTGAGTTGATACTCTTCATGTATAATTCTTTGACAATTTTCCCCTCTTAATTGTTGACTTCCAGAAAAGCAAGCAACTCGAGATACAGGTTCTACAAAAGCTAAGAACCGGGTGGTGCCAGCTCATCGCAGGCAAGAGTTAATATTAGTATTATTCTCGCAAAACTTTATTAGTCCTCCTATAATCTAGTAACTCAGCATTTTTTTGAGCAGGACAAAAGTAAGGGGGGCCCAGTTGTGCGACAGTGATGAGTCATAACCCCGAACTCTGATATCTGACGATTTAGTCAAATATGTTATCCTGACTTGCAGCAACCTTGTATCACAAGTTTAATGATATTACAAGCGAGCTTAACCAAACCAGTGTTTCGTGTATTTGTTAAACTTGAAATGAAAATTTTTACTTGTTTCAACATGTTAATTTAGTTTTCATTTGATTATTGCCTTGTGTTGCCCCTTTCTTAATATCAAAAACAGGACAAAAGTAGAATTCACAATGCAATGCATGCTATCAAGGGCGATTTCAATGCTAGTGGAATTGAGGTTTATGATAGAAGTTCTTATTCATATGCTCTCTGACTATAACAATTTTTCGGGTGATACATTGTGAGAGGCATCGAATATACTATGCACTCTGGACAGTTTCTTCGTCCTCCTTCCATCACATGAGATGAACAGTTGGATTATCAAAGAATCCAGTGATTGTGAATTCTATAACTCCAATTTAAGAATTCATGAGCACTTCAGAAGTTTCTGCCTACGATATCATCTTATCCAGTGCATGTTTTAATCCTGTGGGGTGCGGCACCCTTCAAGCGTCCATGTTTAAATCTCATCCTGATCCTCCCTGTTTCTTTGTTTTTGAGAAAACATGGAAGGGCCAGCAACCTAGTGAGAAATTGCCATCTGCGTGCCTGGTGAAATTGGAAGCAATATATGAATCAGTTGGTAATATACAACTGGGATTTTGTTTTATATGGAATATAAAATCTATAATGATCTGCACTCTTAAATCAGATTCTGTGAAAAAAATTACTATAGTACCTTCTTTTACCGCATCTCTTGCGACAATTATTGGTGCTTTCATCTGTGTGATCCTTCAAGTCGCTTCTGTTATCTCCTGTCTGAGAAGACTTAATCCTCTGCTGTTTACCTATTTGTTTTACATGGTTGTTGAATGATGGTGTTGGAGAAAGCTTGGGGACGTTCCCTACTTTTGCCTTCTTCTTCCAGTTTAAAGAAGATGGGAAGAACATCTTGAGGAGGAAATTTTCATTGTCCATGCTTTCAACCCGCAATATCTGATTTGGTTTCTTCTTCTTCTCCTTCTCTTTCTCCTTCTCCTTTGTATCCTTCTTTGTGACCTGAGCTTCATTGACGCTATTTTTTATCTCCTTGTCGATATAAGCTTCGTTTTGAACAGGTTGCAACGCTTGCTGCTGCTGCAGCTGCACCATATACTGGAAAGAAAGTTCAAAGGCTGACTCAGGCAAGTCTTGAAGCATCTGCATAACCTCCTTCCTGCTTTCTGCAATAGCTTGGCTTCTTGAATTATGAGCAACACTGTAACAATGGTGGCTGCTAGGCATCAAAGTTGAATGCTTAGATTTAAAGCCTGTGCCTTCCTCAGATCTCCCGTGAAGTCGATCACAATCATTTGTAGAGGATTCTGTATTTGATGATGAACACCAGAAACTGAATTCTCTGTCTCCTCCATTTCCACGGCGGCTGTGTGTGGAAGAAGGGAAATGGCGGTTTCCCACGAGTTCTTGCGTATGACGGAGCATGGTTTGACAAGTGAATGAGAGCGGAGAAAAGAGAGAGCAGTAGGTGATTATGAAGAGGAGGGAAGATAGTAAGGTTCATATAATTGTGGGAACGGAAAAAATGAAGTCAATGTCTTTTTCTAGATGGAGTTTGTGAAGCTGATTGCACAGGTCATTGCCGTCTTATTTGGGAGTACACGTAAATGGTCAAGTTTGATCCTCTTTTTCCACATCCATCACCATTCGGAATTCTTTCACAAAAGCTGGCAAGGATTGGATTCTACCTACTTTTTTTTTCCTTCTTTTTTGTTGTTTTTTGTTGACAAGTTTTTATTTTTATTACTCGCCCCGGTCCTTAATATAATACATATTTAGGAAGATGATATTAGTTCTAAATATAAAATATATTTACAATATTGATCATTTTTTCTTAATTTATATTTATTGATGCTTCCTAAACAATAATCATAGAGAAAAGTGAATAAAGAAATTAAGGAAGATAATTATGGTGTTTTAAAAATATGTCATATTAACTAATTTCTTAATATAATTAAATCAGATAAATAGATCCTATATTAAGATGGAAGTAAGAGAGGGAGTATTATTTTGAGAAATGAGTTGGTAGCAATTCGTGCAAGTATATGCAGAGTATTCAAGTGATGGAACAAACAACCTTGGCTTTTATTTTGAGACATTTCATCTGGGTGGCCGTGTTCTTGATCCGTTAAGTTCATCTAGAAAGAAAACAAGAAATTATGCGCGATATAGAGTTCCAAAGTATTGTAGGTGGGGTCCATAATGACCAAATGCATGGTCAGTAACATAATATGAAGCAAGATCATTGACTATGATCACGTTTATTGTATATATTATAATATAGGTTTTTCACACGCGATAATTTTAAGAGTTTATATATAACATGCTCCATCTATTTTTAATATAAAAGTTAGATAATTGATTTGTGGACATTAAGAATTATTCCCTTCAGTCTTTAATATAAGACATATTTAAGAAGTTGATCTTGTTCCCAAATATAAATATATTTTTCACATTTGTCAATTCTTTCCTGATTTACCCATGTTGATGATTCCTCAACAATAATCAAAGAGGAGATAGAATGAGAGAATTAAAGAAGATGACTAGGGTGTTTTAAAAAATACATGTTATATTATATAATATATCTAATTTAATTAATTTATTTAATCTTATTAAATTAAATAAATATGTCTTATATTAACAATTGATTAAGTAAGTAAATTGGTTGAGATATTTATAGTTAAGTTTTTTTTAAAAAAAATAGTACATAGGAATTTTGCTTGATTGAAAAAAAAAAAAAAAATACGTAGGAGTTTTGACTGAGGATCACACGGCATTGTTGCACGCAACATAAGTGAGGAAGTGGACTCGTTACGTTGTTTCCCCCATTCCCTCTGCGTGTGTTTACCAAGTACAATAGGTACGCAATGACGACACCTCTTACCTAAGCCTGAATGGTTTTCAAAAGAAATTAAAAAAATAAGTTGAACCAAAAAAGTTAAAACGGCATTATTAAACGCATGCTTACAAAGAAGCATCTATAATTCTATATCACCATAGGCGGAGCCAGAAATGAAAATTAGGGGCAAAATTACATAATAAAACCCAGTGGAGTCAGCATTTTGAAATTAGAGGGCGAAAATTACATAATTGGACCCAAAATTTTAGGAAATTATGCTTTGACCTTATAAATATTTTAATATTTTTATTTTAGTTCCTTTATGACACTTTTAAATAGGAAAAAACACTAATATAAGATTTTTTTTGCAAAAAATGTACCTGATTAAAACATATGGAAAATATTTTATCAAAGTAATGCTGTTAGTGGTGTCGCCTGACACGACGCCACTAGTAGCGTAAAAGGGGTTTACGCCACTGACACAAAACTGACACATTTGTGTCAGTTTGTGTCAGTGGCGTAAGGATCCCTTATGCCACTAGTGGCGTCGCGTCAGACGACGCTATTAACTGCATTACTTTGGTAAAATGTTTTTTATCTGCTTTAATCAGGTACATTTTTTGTAAAAAAAAAAATCTTATATTGGTGTTCTTCCCCTTTTAAATAAGGACTAAAATGAAAATATTGAAATTTTTATGAGGCTATAGCATAATTTCTAAAAAAAATTGGTCCAATTATGTAATTTTAGGGGGGCGGGGGCCACCCCTAGCCCCCTAAATCCGCCCCTGTATATCACTATGTTTCAAAGTTATTGGTACAAAAAATATCATATTGGTATGCAATTTTACCATGGTTAGCAAACCTAGACGAATCGACTGGGGTCAACCTAGAAACCAACAATCTGGACATGTAACTTGTCTAGGCAAGTCTCTAATTTGGGACTTTATGCAACCTAGGCTTAACCTGGTCAAGCCGACAAATTGATGGGTTGACTCGATTGCATTTTTATTGTGCGGTATGAATTATAAATGAAAATATTAGTTAAAGTTAATGATAATTTTTTGTCTTAATGGTTATTAGCTTGGTGATTAAAGGATAGTAAGTATGAATATTTTGTTGTTGTTTATCTAATTTGATAATTTGCTACGAAGAATATTTAGTGATTATTGATTATTGTGTCATTGGATGATGAATTGATACTAAAATGACAGTATGTCAAAGAAATTGTAAAAAATGTTGAGTAAGTATATGATTTATTTAAGTGATTCAAGGTATTGAATTGATTTTACATAGTATGTTATTATGATGAGAATTTAAATTATTTTTTAAATTTTTTATTTCCCATTGATATAGCCCTTTGTTGACTTCGAACTAACTCACTCACCCTTAACCCACTGTCTCAACTAGTTCAAGGTTAACCAGTTCAAGTTTCATAACCTTGATTTTTTATTTTTATTTTTTTTGGAATTAAAGGGGCAAGCACTAACGGCATAAAGTTACTTACGGAATCAAACATGTGATTTCTTATTTAGAGTGGAGCTCTCATATTACTAGACTACAAGACATTTGGTGGTGGTGATTATTGATTGTGGTGTCATTGATAATAGATTGATACGGTGATATATATATATACACACACAGCGTTTCCCCACATTTGGCTTCGTGTTATTTGTTGAGCATGTGATTATTGCCTTTCTTCCCCTCTAATCCTTTCAAATTTTTAATTTTGAAATGCAATAGACCATGTTGTTTTTCTTTCCCTCCTTTGCTTTCTAATTTTGCAATTCAAAATACCCTAACTATTTTTAACTTCAGTTGTTTTTCCTTCCCTACATTCCCTTCAAATTTTAAATCTCAAACTCCATCATTTATCTACTTTCTTTTCTTGTGGGGATGGTTGACGGGATATGGATTTCCAGATCTGGAAGCTTTGCTGAGAGAATAAGCTATGTGGCAGAAGTAGAAACATCAACGAAGTCACTAAAGTGTGTTTGGTACCACAAATCAACCTTTTGCATTGTTCTGACTGAGCTTTTGGGGGATTTTTTTTATTTTTTTTACATGTTTGGGACAGTTTGTAGTCCAATTGAGCTTCTAAGGCAAAAGTAATTTATTTGAAAAGCACCTAAATGGAGCTTTTGAAAATCAGAAGCTCATTTTCAGCGTTCTTCTCCTCTTGGACCTTGAGCTACAACGCCTCTCATTCTTCTCTCTCACTTCCACGGCGGTGCTCTATCTCCATTGCATTCTAAGATGATCTCCACAGTCCTCCGTCACCTCCGTGACCCTAACTCCAAAGAGTGAAGGTGGAAGCTCAAGGTCCCTTGTCGTGGCGCTATCTTTGTAAAATGTTGGGTTTATGTGTCTTGTGTCTCTGTATCGTTCAGGAAAGAAGAACCTAGGGACTCAACTTAAAAGATACAAAAGCTTATGGAGGGGACTGAAGTGAACTTTTTCAAATGTTTATGAGGCTTAAATGTAATTTCTTGAATATATGAGTCTATTCTGTAAATTTCCCTGGTCTCTTTTCTTCATTGATTGCAATTTCAAAAAATTTATGGAATTTTTCTGTAGTTTTTTCCAGGCTTCAAAATATTACTTCTAACCTTCCAAAATTTCAAATTTTCTTCTTACAATACAAGATTAAGCACAAGATAATATCAAAAGTCCAAGAAATCATTTGCATGAATAATTAACAAATTATGATCATTTTGCCTCTAATTACACTTGAGTCAATACAAATGTCCCTAATTCAAATTAATGCTTAATAATGAAATAATGTCCCTAAAATTCATTAATAATTCCAATTTAATTTTTCAATTTTTTTAATTTTGATTTTAATTTTTTTCTTATAATTATCTTAAAAACCACTTATACTACTTTCATCCTAGACAAATTTCAATTTCACAAAAACTACTTATGTTATCACCAATCCAAACATAAATCATATTTCATCGTCTCGACTTTTACTTAATCATACTTTTTCATAAGTCAGATTACAAATAAGTTATTTTTTTCACCGTTATCCCAAACACACACATTATTCTTAGATATATTCCCACTGTCCTGATCGAAACAAAGTGAATGTTTAGCCGTCAGCATAATGACACATGCACAAACAAGAATGAAAAAAAATGCAAGAAACATGCAATGTTGAAATTTGCCAACTCATCCTATTGGTGTTTTGCAAGTACTAAAGAATAAAATCAAGAATACTGTAATTAAATTCAATTCAATTATCAATCCCCAGTTTTTAACAGCAATAAAAAAATTTCTACATAAACAAATAAAAAGACTTCTTTGAAAAAAAAAAAAGAAAAAAAAATACTATTTGTACAGTTTATATTATTGAAATTCTTAGAACAAAACTAATTAGCAAGGTGTCCCGCAACAGATCATTTTACTTGAATAAAAACATCACAACAATATAAGTAAATAACGATCAAGTACAATTATTAATATGTTTATTAGTTCCATTAATTATATTTCTTCAAATGATTCAGCATTATCATATGGAAACATGTGGTACATATCATGTTGATTTTTACCAAAACAATAATCTTCTAAAAAGCAGGAAAGATTCCAAGAGATGACACATAGTTCCATTGTTCTCACTTGGTACAGGCCAATGAGAAAAGAGAGAGAAGGAAGAAGGAAATATCATGTACTATCTCCTGTCTTAATTATAAGACCTAGTTGACTTTTTTTAGAGAGATTAAAGAAGCTAAATAAGTTACTTAATCATTTCATATGTTATATTTTCTTAGATTATATACTCCATCCGGTCCTAATTATAAGACAACATTTGATAGTTGGTTTTGGTCCTAATTATAAGACAACATTTTATTTTTTATCAATTTCTTCCTAAAATACCCCTATTTTATTCTCTAAAATGTATTTGGTTTTTGATGAGTGTATGTATATTGATGCGTAGACTCTTACAGTAAATAAAACTTTAAAATTTTTGTATTTTAATTTATTTATGAATCAACTAATATTAATTTCTCTATATATATAGACACACACATTTATACACACACAGATATATATATATGTGTGCGTGTGTCTAGGTGTGTGTGTCTACACACAAATATATATAATCAGAGAGTGTGTTTATACATATATGTATATTTGTGTATCTATGTGTGTATACATATATGTATATCTTTGTGTGTGTTTGTCAATATATGTGTGTGTGTGTGTTTACATACAGATATATAAATAAATACGTGTGTTTATGTGTATGTCTATATATGTGTGTATAATATACATATACATACGCACATATATGTATATATAGCAAAACCATTATTTCAATTAGAAAGCGTATAGAAAAAAAAATAGGTTGGAGAAGTATGTAGTAGAGGTTGTTGATTTACTCTTACTTATGTCATTTTAAATTTATATAAGGACATTTTAGGAAAATGAGTAAAATTAACTAATTTAACTCATTTCCTTAATCTCCCCAAAATTGTTAAATATGTCCTATAATTAGATTATATATTAGTTTATTAGTCAAACTATTTAGTTTGAAGAAAAAAAATAAAAATAAAAATATTCTAAGATAATTTAATTAGTTTTTTAATCTCTAAAAAAATCAATTAAGTCTTATACTTGGGACATGAGGGAGTATTATTCAACAACACTTATGTGTACAGTAGGCATCTTATTAATGGGCCTTGCATCTGTATAGAACTAACCCAATCGGTTTTGGTATTTCTAAAACCAAAGCAAACCTTATTACTCTCTTCGGTCTTAATTATAAGACAAACATTTAGAAGTTGGTTTTGGTCCTAATTATAGGATAATATTTTAATTTTTGTTAATTTCTTCCTAAAATACTCATATTAATACTTTCTCAATAATAATTAAACACAATAATAATTTAATAATATATTTATATATTCCATAAAGTAAGTAATACTTACAACTCATTAATATCACACACAATATAATGTACCTATATATTCTACTGTTTTTTTAATAAAATAATTTTAAACAATTTTTATTTATTTTGAAATGTCTATTTTCAATTTTGAACAATATAACCATCTGAGTTATCCAAATCCAACGGCCACTGCTCACACTCCCACTCCACTGTGGGCCCTCACCCCCAGCCCGATCTCACGATTGTACCGGCTGTCAATTTCCTTTTAGATGTCGCAGGGGCTGTTGTTGCCTGTTAATTGTCATTTAAAATGTATATAAGGATATTTTAGAAAAAATGATAAATTTAACTAATTTAACTCATCTCCTTAATCTTCTTAAAATCTGTTAAATATGTCCTATAATTAAAACTGAATGTAGTAATAGTATAGATTGGTTCGGTTCAGTTCGGTTTGGAATCAGTTTTGGCGCCTATCCTTTAAAACCAAGAGCTCTTTTCATCTAAATCATTCATATCTCATCTGGATGGTTCAAATTTTTTCTTTTTACCTTTTTATAAAATTATTTTAATGATAGAAAATGTCTAAAATAAAATAATGTCTCTTAACTAATAATCAAGAGTATTAATTAAAAACCATTAAATCTTCCGTGTTCCAGTACCATAAGTACCATTGTGAAAAGCGTAGTAGTGATCCAGTACCAGAAGTCCTAGTATTTTCTCATGTACCTATAACATCATGTAACATTTTGTAGTGCATCTAATATCTTAAAATGTTTTTTTTCTGATGCTTCCAGCAGCTAAAAGTATGTTTTGATATGAGGTATGAGTATTTTTTTTAAAGAGGGTTAAAAAAAATATTTTAAAATCTTAAACACACATTAAAAAAAAAATAGTACTCTCTCTGATCTTAATTATATGACTAAATTTATAGTGTAAAATTATACTACAAACTTGATCCTATATAATTAAGATAGGAGGAGTACTAAAGAACTCAGATACACTGGCGGATCTTGGAAAAAATATTTGGGGGATCAAATGTATACTCATGAACTAATTAAGAAAAAATATTTGGGGGCCAAATGTATACTCATTAACTAATTAAAAAATATATTTGGGGGCCAAATGTATAATAAAAGGATTTTAATAAGTCTAGTATATAAGATATATTACTTTTTACATTATATTAAAATTTTTTAAAAAAAAATCTGAACATTTTTTTTTTTTTGGCTTAACTAAGCTCTGCCACTGCTCGGATACACAACAAAATACTTTCTGGACGCAATAAACGTCTTCCGTGTTCGACAATATCGTCTGTATTTTGTGGTTGTCCTTATACTACTACTCAATGGCGGAACGCTTTGATGGGCAAAATTTGGCTGACTGATCTTATAAAATTTGTGAGAATATATATATATTTATTATATATTTATTATATGATATTTTATTTGGCCACAAATTTGGCTTCCAAATTTAATTTTTTATATTCTCTCAGAAAGATAATGTTTGTTTCATTACTCATTGGGTTGTGAGAAGAAAGTAAAATTTTGTTTGAGATACCAAAAAGTTAGTATCATCTTACATATTGTTTTGATTTATAATTATCAGTTATTATTTATTTGTATTTTCAAAGTTATTTGATCTTATTTAGTAAATATTCCCTCCTGGGCCTTATTTAAGCGAACCAACTAACAATTCTCATGATCAATAAAAATAGTTAAAGTCATTAAATTTGTCTTAAAATTTAAGTAATTTTCAATATTATCCCTATTAATTATACTAAACTTTAATATCATATTAATTATTACTCTTTTTTTGCTTGGAAAAAAATAGTAAATTAATTTTTATTAATTATTACTCTCACTCATTACCTTTTTAATTATGTGTATACATAAAAACATTTAATGCTTGTTTAAAAAAGCAAACAGTCACTTATAAAAAAGATCAAATATACTTATTAGTTGGTCTTATAATAATAAGCTAACTAAAAGTAATTGAATATATTTATTTTTTTGGCCCGGGGTAAAAAAAATTTCTGGTTCCCCCACTGCTACTCCTGATATAGTCTGGTCACATTTCCTCAGCATGACGCATAGATCTTGATAGAATTAATGAATTCTCTATGTAGGCAGGTTAACTCTGTATTGCATCAGCCGCATTTGATGGATTGTTTAGAAAAAAGAGCAAGCTAGTGGCATTCTTCTTTTCTTGCTTAATTTGTTATGAAGACTTTCCGTCGCACTATGTTGCCACGATTATGGAATTGGTACACATGGTTTCGTCAAACAATTGATCGGTGACGTCTCTTTCCTCAACTATTCACCCCTTGCTAAGCTTTTGGAATCTTGTATCCGATCACAATCTGGACTTGACACGCATCTCATTCATGTTTAGTTTTCCTCAGAAATTTTAATCCAGAATTGACTGATTGATGCCTATGGGAAAATGCGGTTGTTCAGATGATGCGCTCAAACTGTTTGATGATATGCCCCTAAGGAACACTTTCAGTCGAACGCCATTTTAAGTACTTTGACAGAATCTGGTAATCTCGATGAGGCTACAAGGATCTTTAAGTCAATGCCAGCGCCCATGAGAACCAAGCAAGGCTTAGAACCGTTGGAGGATATCATTATACATGCATGGTCGATTTAATAGGTCGGGCTTGTTGCTTTGTTGAAGCCAAACACTTGATTGAAGCGATACCATTGCAGCCTGATTCTGTTGTATGGGGATCTCTGCTTACCGCTTGTAAGGTTCGCGGCAACATTACTTTAGCGAAGTGAATAGCAGAAAAGCTCTTATGTATGCCGAGCTTGGCAGATGGAAAGATGTTGAGAGTCCGAAAACTGACGAGACAACGTTGAGTAATCAAGCAGCATGGTTACAGTTGGATTGAAATTCCGAGTCATGTGCATGTTTTTATGGCGAAAGATAAGAGACATCCCCGGAAAAAGGAAATATGTTCAGTATTAAGAGTTCTCATGGAACAGATGAAGCGAGCTGGCTATGTGCCAGGAATTGACAAGGACGATTATTGCTCGAGGGAATTGACTTTGAACTAATCTTGCGCTGTAAACGGAAATGCTTTTAGATGCTGCAATGGGATGATGAAACGTCTTACTTATTTGATTATTGCTTAAGGCAATCAATACTCAATTAACCTTTCTGTTCATACGAGTTGGAAGAAAGACCAGACATTAATAATGAATACTGGTCCTCAAAACTTCTCAAGATACAGAAATTGGTAGCTGTTGAACCCTGAATAGACTCTTCTAGTTACTGTAGATTTCAAAGAAAAAGATGAACTGGCTGATACGATCATGGCCTCAGTTTGGTTGCCTGGACAAATAGTTGAAAACAAGCATGACTCGCACATCCACAAGCACTTGGCCGTTCAGGGATTTTTTTTCTAAAAGGGAGTAACATTGAGGTATCTTTGCAGACAATTATTCTCATATTGTCTTCAAATCGTTGTATTTTTGTCATTTGATATAAAATCTCTCATTCATTCAATTGGCTGATTTCAGTTGCCAGACATGTACTTAAAGAATAAAACAGAGGCAGAATTGAAATCAAGCTTACCCCACAAACATGGTAAAAAGCTCTTCCTTGAATTATACCCGTGTCATTATTTGTTGAGAACAATACTCATGGATTAGGAATTAGGCAAGGACATGTATGCCAAAAGATCCGAAAAGGATTTCGCTTCTCTTCTATACCACTTCCAATCATTTTCCCTTCTTTTTCTTTTTCCACCATTGGATTTAAAATCTCAACGATCCAGATTTAACATGTTATAAAAATATTATTATAATTTTACCTAAAAGATACAATTTTTTTTTTTTTTTTTTTATACAAGATGCAAAATAAATTTGAACTATTAAAATTATTTTTGTATATTTTAGGTAGAATTATAATAATATTTTTATAAAATATTAAATCTGGACCCTTAAAATTTTAATCTAATGGTAAAAAAGGGAAAAAATGATAGAAAAGGGTAAAGGAGAGAAGCTAAATTTAAAAGAAAAATTTGGGCTTTTGAGGAATCCAGATAGAGAAGAGAAGAGACGAAAATTAAGTATTCAATAAAAAAAACAGAAACCAACATATATCCAGTTAGTACAATTTGCTGGTACTGACCAAACCTGTAATAGTTTATATATTTTTGTTGATATGACATATCTTCTTTGGCTGCTATATGCAGAAAAATCCAAGGCATGTGAACCCGCAAGAGAGTGACACAGTGTTATTGTAGTATGCCACAGTCTTGGTATGATGACACCTTAGGAAGTCCTCTGCGAGCATCTATATCTAAGAATTATATAGGAAAGCAACCTGTAAAACAGGATGAAGCACACCATGACCCCAATATTCTTCGATTTACTCCTTTCGCCCCCATAACCTTCCTCTTTAAGCACATCTTCCCCAGTCACCACACACTCCCCAAACATGTACTGTAAGCACTTACCTGAGTTGGAGAACTCGTTAACCAGAAGCCCTTCAAAGGGATACTTAAACAGTGAAATATAATGCATGAAAATCCAGTATTTTGGGATTTCTTGTTTTGATATGAAGTAGCCAGAGAACAAGAAGAATGACCCGATGACTCCCCCGATGAGTGAGTTTCCCACAATAAAGTTAGGCACTAGAGCACTGAAACACACCACAACTGAGTTTGCTGTGTAAAGAACTAACCAAATCAGCCACAGGAAGTGCAAAAAAGCTGTGAAATTCCGGTTAAGACCAACAAGCCAGTATAAGGGTACTGTGAATAAAATGGCAAGGATGAGTAGGAATGGCAAGTAAACAAGGCCATTAGCAATTGCATAGGATGATACTCTGTAGCTTCCACAAGAGGTCTCCTTCATTAGAATCTCCCTTTCCTGCAGGAAAATTGGCAGAGCTTCTATGGTGCTTGATAGTAAGAACGATAATATGAAGGCAAATAGACCTACCCTTTCTTCAGCACCCTCTAGACCATCCTTGAGGTTACAAAAGATGGAGCCCAAAACTAATCCCAAAATCAGCATCTGGATCGTCCTACATGCAAAGAGCTCCTTTGTACGAAAAATGTTTTTGAAGAACCTGTGGCTGAGAATCATAGTTTCTTTCAATCTAGAATTTGCAAAATCACAGGTGAAATCCATTCCAGCGTTGATGGTTTCTTCATCAATTACCTTTGATTGTTGAAAGAGCTGCTGCAGAGTAAACTTACCACTTCTACTCTCACCTTGAACATCACTTTTCTTTTGCTGCATTGTTGCTGGCAATAGTGTAGGCATTTGAATTCGAAATCGCTGACACTTTTGCTGTTTTTCAATGGATTCAATGGACTCAATGGCAAATTCAACTACATTAACATGAAGAGGAAGCTCTAAACCCATTAATCTTAGATTGACACCCAACAAATCCGCAGTTCCATGATGTAAAACAGAGCCGCTGGCCAACAACAATATAGAATTGAGCAATTTTACAATTCTGAACCCAGGTTGATGGATGCTTAGGATTATAGTTCGGCCCCTTGAATCAGCCATGACCTTTAGCATTTCAATGATCTGCAGAGCAGATGTACTGTCAAGCCCAGAAGTTGGTTCGTCCAGAATCAACACTTTGGGGTCGTGTATAACTTCAACTCCAATTGAAACTCGTCGTTTTTCCCCACCGGAGATCCCACGGGTCCTATTATCTCCAATTCGGGTCTTAGCAACATGGCTGAGTCCTAGCTCCTGAATCAGTGACTTGACTCTGCAGCAGAGTTGATCTTGAGGAAGCTTTAGCCTTAGCTTTGCACTAAACATCAAGGTTTCTTCAACCGTAAGTAAGGGAAACAGAATATCATTTTGTGTTACATACCCTGAAGTCTTCCTGAACAGAGCATTATCTACAGGTTTCTGGTTCACCAAGATGGAGCCACTTTGTGGGGATACTTTACCAGCAAGAATCTCTAGCAGGGATGATTTTCCAGCTCCACTTGGCCCAACAATGGCGAGAATTTCTTGTGGCTTGGCTCGAAAGCTCACATATTTGAGGACATGCCTTACTCCACCCCTGCATGCTTGTTCAGGTTTTGCTCCTTCTTCTTCTTCTGGTTCTTGGTCTTTTTCTTGGTCGATTTGTTTTGGAAATTTGCTAAAGATTTTGAAAGGGCGCTCTGTTTTCTGTGTGCAGATCTTATAGTTGATGCCTATGGCTTCAACCTCACACCCTTGATCCTTCATTGCTTCCATGTCTTTTCTTCTACTGGCTTTGTTTTCCGATCCCATTTGGTTTTGCTTCTCTTATTTAATCCGAAAGGTTTTGGCCTCAGCTACAGACTGAAACAATGAGTGGTAAGAAGGAATTTCTCTGCAATGACACTTGTATCCTCGAACTTGTATCCTAGTTCACGTGAACTAGTTCTTGCTGTTTCTTTAACATGATATAATTCGTCATAGAAATTAGAAAAGCAATAGTTCGTTGATTTTAAAAAAAATAAAAAATAGGATACAACTTTCACGTGGCTACCCTTGGTTTCTCTCCCTGTTTATATATGGACGGCTATTCAGAACATATATTTTTGATGGCTATAGAGAAACTGCTGGTCAATTTTTTATTTTTTTGGAGAAACTACTCCTGTTTGGTACGTTGAAATTGATTTTGATATAAATGGAAATTGATGTGGATATAGATATGAAAATGGAGTTTAAAAATATGTTTGGTTATGTCGTGGAAAAGAGACATAGTTTTTAAGTGAAAAGATCAAAATGCCCTTCTTAAATAAATAAAAAATCTTTCCAAAACCATCTTGTCTCCTTCAAAGTTAAACATTTTGAGGAAGATTTAGCTTCCGTGGCAGATCATACGGAGAATCCAGTGCACATAATGTTCATAGAAACCTCCATGGCAGATCTGACGGAGATCGAAGAAGGTGGGTTGGCCAACGATGGAAGTGGGAAGGTAAAACGATGGAATGGTGGGTGTGAAACTCACCAGCTATGCTATGAAGAAGCCAGATGAAGTCGTTTGTGCATAAATTTTCCCTTGATTGTTTTAGAGTTACAGTTACTTGTCCTTTGTGCATAAACTAAAACTCTTTTCCCTACATCTTCCTTCTCTAAATCTGTCATTTTTTTCATGAATCTTGATTAGATTAATATTATTTTCTTTTCAGGTCGGAGGAAATACAAAAAATTCGTTGACAAAATAGTGTCTAAAGCTCTGAGCCATTGCCTCTAGCCTAGAGGTACCAATACTAAATAAATACAAGTTGCCAAAAATTTGCTGTAAAATCCTGAGTACAGTCCCGTAGCATTTTGGAGTGACATGCAAAGAAACTAGGGATAGAGAATTAACTAAGTGGTGGCCCCCCGGGACCTCAAATTTGTGTGGCTGCAATTTCATGATGCTGCAAAACCAACTAAATCTTCCACATCCCTTAAGTCATGTTTGAGTTGGCATTGAAAAAGCATATCACACAAGTCGAAACAAAATTCATTCCACAAACTGATCTTATACACTATAAATCACATTAGATTTTTATCGCTAGTTCAAACAAGCACTAAGTTGACAAGACCACTCTTAACCGTCTTTATCTTTAACTACTCATTAATCATATCTGTTTATGGCTATAATTTCTTAAGGCTGCCAAGTAGCTCTATTTTCATTTGGGTAAAAATTCTCATGAAAAATATGTCATCCTTAGTTTTTCTTAGATTTAAAGTGAAAATCTACCCATAAAGTATTCCCCATATGCATCCGACACCAGAAAATTTTCATAGGTGCAACAATACACATGAGTGTTCTCAAATAGAGCAAAAATGGTAGTTTCTTTAAGTCTTGCAATGTTAACAGTTTATCAGAGTGAGAGAGAAAACATTGAAACTTAATGGAAATGGCACATCTGTTCCATTTGGCAACGCTGATTTGTACTGTTGCACCCATAAAAATTTTATAATTCAGAGACAGAGGAATAATTCATGGTAGATTTGTCCCTCGAACTTTTTTTAAAACCAAAACTATAAATGCTAAAAAGGCCGCCCAAGTATTTCTAATCGATTCTTCTGCAAGTTATTGAATAGTGTGATGGAGGAAACACCCGTGAACTCCTTTTGCGGGGATTTAGGACCTCTCGTTTGCCACCTTGGCCCACCTATGAACAACTCATAATCACATATTTACTATTAAGATTATGAATAAAAAAACAAGAAAGAAAGACAGACATGGAATAACCAATTCCTCTTGGTCATGCCCGTGAACCTTTCTCTCTCATGTTTCATTGCATCATTCAATTATTGAACCTCCCACCCATCAACCCCTCATTATAAAATATTGAGTTTTCAGCAGTGTTTTGTTTTTTTATATGGGAAGCTTGCTTCCTTTGTCAACTTTCTGTGTGTTCCTGTTGTTTCTATTCTAATGTTTCCTGTAATTATAAACTATTCATCTTGACATAAAATATCTAGTTCTCTTATTATTTGAAAAGTATTTTATTCTTTTCTATTTATCTATATCCCAATTTAGAGTGTTACTTGTGAATATGAATTGCTTCCAAGCGGGACCTGATCTATCTGCAGTAATTAAACAAATATTCTCAACTAAAGCATCTTGTTTGTTGTAGCTTTGTGAAGCATGTTGTACCATAAGCTGAATAAATGATCAATGATATTTGATAGCCACATCCAGATCAGAGCTTCTATGATTTCGCTGCATCAAAATTATCACCTTGCATTATTGAAGTCGAAAATGAGAGTTTTGAGTTTCCATTTATGTATAATAAAGATCTTGTAGGGTTACATACACACACATATATAATGCAGGCATTGTTGTTTTGGATCTTTTGGTTATTGAGCATGATTTTTTTATGGTTAACAATCTATTTAAGGATTTGATTGTTAATAGAAAACAATAACACATGTAATCGATCTCATTTAGTGAGATAAGACTTTGTTGTTATTATAGTTGTATATCCAAAGATTTGGTTGCTGTATATATAATGTACGTAAATCAAACAAAAGAATAATATTCCTTGTGGGGAAGTACTCATTACTATTTGTTTATTGCTGCTTTGCAGTTTCTGTAAGGGAGGCCATTAAGATCTTGACTTAGGATCCCACTGAAAGTAAAATCAAGAGCTTTGAATGTTTGATCCAGTAATATTTATGTCGTTATTAGCTCATTTTGAGCTGAAACTCATTATAATTATGACTATTGTTTTTTTAAAAAATTGCCACTCTCGATTAGAGTCAGAAATGTGGAGTTTACGAAAAGGACATTGATACTTGACAGAAGGAAGTCAAGCCAGTTGATTCCATTTGAAGCTATATCTTCAAGATACATAATCTTCATGTTATCTAACTAACACCCCTGGTTAGTTTGGATTAGAAAATTGAATTGAAAAGATGAGACAACATAGTAGGAAGACTCAGTAAGCTGGATCCAGATATTTCTGACCCCGATTAATTTTGAATAAATTTAATTTGTAGTTTGAATGAAACTTAAACTGGGATGGATTTTAAATTATATTTATTAATATAACATAGAATTCTAATTTTTTTTTCTTGTCATCTTTTTAAGCCACGCACATGTATTCTTCTATTAAAAACAATCATGTTTAAGATACTATTGAGCACTAAATATGAACACCTCTACCAATAAATTTTTGATGTTGTTGATAAACATCAATTACCATTTAAAAGTAAAAAGATTATACATCATAAATCTACAACCGTATACGGGCATGATTGTAGAGAATGAAATAACGATTCGCCAATTTGATCCACCCTACAAACCCCTTCAAAAGCAAATAGTTGAAGATATTTCTCTACGTCCCTAAAAAGGATATTTGTACAAAAAACTTGTAGCCCTCTGTTAGTATAGTAATCCAATAGAAAGATGCTACGAGGCAATTGAGAGAGATTGTTTTCTTGAAATGCTTTTCCAATTGAAGGATTATATATAGCTTGGCCTTAGAAACACACCCATCATCTACAAGTAGATTTTCTTCCACACTTAGACTTCTCCACCATTCAATCAGGAACTGGCCAACAGGGAGCGATAAAGACTGAGATGTCAATAATGGAGTAAGTTCAGAAGTGTTGGTACAGAGTTATCGATAGAGAGATAGAGAAAGAAGAGAAAGGACTCAGATTTTATTCAATACGTGTTGCTTTATATCAGTCCTAATCCCATAACCAATTCAGTTAATCAGAAACTATCAATTATCTGCCATCTGCAACTTAAATCTGTTACCCATGTGGCACAACCAACTCAGCTGCCATGTAACAACTACCCCACACTAAAAAACATCCTTGTCCACAAGGATAGAATGAGAAGGAGGTGCAGCAGTAGGGAAATCAAGAAATTGTTGTTGAATGAGCTTTAAATCTTCCCAGGTGGCAGCTTCGGATTTAGTATGTTTCCACTGTAAAAGGACCTGAGTAATAGGTAGATCATTGTGCTTGACAAGCTTACGGCCCAAAATAGACATAGGTTCCAAAACAAATTGTCCTTCCGAATCAGTCATGGGCCAAGCTGTAACCCACTTGCCAACATAACGTTTCTGGAGGGAAACATAGAAAACGGGATGAATACGGGTATGGTCTGGTAACTGGAGCTCATAAGCAACGGAACCAATCCTCTTCAAGATCTTAAAAGGCGCAAAGTCCTGCAAGTTTGTGCAAGGGAGAGTTGTTCAACAAGTTCTTCCTAAAGAGGTACAATTTGAGATAGACCATATTCCCCTCCTGAAATTCCCTCTCTATTCATTAAACGCAAGGAACATAACATCTTAATTATACAAATTTATGTTGATGATATTATATTTGGTGTTACTAATGACTCTATGTCAAGAATTTTCCAAAACTATGCAGGGAGAATTTGAAATGACTATGATGAGAGAACTAAATTTCTTCCTCAAATTACAAATCAAGCAGAGGAAGAATGTAATATTCATTTCCCAAACCAAGTAGTTACTAAATAGATTTGGCATGGATCCAGCAAATGGGGCAGTTACTCTTATGAGTTCAACAACATTGCTAGATGTTTATGTTAAGGGAGCAGACTACAACATTACAAAGTATCGAGAAATGATTGGCTCCCTACTATATCTAATTGCAAGTAGACTTGACATTCAATTTATTATTTGTATATGTGCAAGATATCAATCAGCACCTAAAGAGTCACATGCTGAATAGTAAAAAGAATCATTAGATATCTTGTAGACATGGTTGAGCTTGATATTTGGTATCTAAAAGGGGTAACAAATATCTAATAGCAACTCATATTCAGATCATGGAGGATATAAGACTGATAGAAATAGTACAAGCGGTCATTGTCAATTTCTTGGTAGCTCCATATTGTCATGGTTCAACGAGAAGCAAAACATTATGTCTCTATCATTGACTGAAGCTGAATATATAGCAGCTGTAAGTTGTTGTGCTCAAGTTCTCTGGCTCAAACAACAACTCCAAGATCTAAGCATCAACCTAAAGGAGATTGTGACAATACAAGCACAATTAGCCTAGCCAAAAATCCAGTCCAATATTCAAGAACCAAGAATATTGACATAATATCTTACTTCAACAGAGATCATGTACAAAAGAAAGATGTCAAAGTGGTCTTTATACTTGGGCAAAAAAAAAAAGTGGTCTTTATACCCACTCATTTTCAAGTGACAAATATCTTCACAAAACCACTTGCAAGAGATCAATTTTTGTATATAAAAAGATCATTCTTTTGAATTTAATTAATTATTATGTTTGTTTTGATTATTAATTAACTAATTTAGGCATCGAAGCATTTAGATATTTGTTTTGCATGGTCCTATGTTCTAATGTTGAAAAATAGAAATAAACAGAGAATAGGTAATTGCCAGAACTCACTCGAGTGATTCAAGAGTGGTGACTCCAAAATGAAGGATATCACTCGAGTGATGTGCTCCACCGTTGGGTAACTGGCAAAGCGTGAGCAAAATGGAAGAGGTTGAGTCACAAGACCACTCAAGTGTCTCCCTAAGAACTCGAGTGATTCCAGCACTTGAGGGTAATCAAATAGTGATCAAGCTTGATTTCCCAAAAGCAAGGACATCATTGAAGGGTAACTGGACGATGACACAAGAATAAAATAGAGTGTGACTCAAGTGATTACAAGACTCACGAGTGAGGTAATTTTCTGATATCACTACTCAAATGCATAACACTCAAGTGACAAAAGAATAACTCGATCATAGCAACTCGAGTGATTCATTGTGTCACTCGAGTGGACTCGTTCTTCTCCGTGATAAAAACCAAGACTCAGTGTCATTTGAACTAGACCACTACAGTCGATCCCTACTCAAACTCCGGTGACCTTCAACTAAAACTTGTTCCTCCCACATTAGTCTCACTTCCACCATCAAAACCCCTCTATCATCTTCCCAGAGTAACCCCTAAAACATCATCAAATCCTCAAATCATCGTGTGACGAACCCTAAGTGACGAAAACTTCAATCCGTGATTTCAATCCAATGGCACGCTCGAAGACACCAAATTATGGTAAAAACGAGTCACCCTTATCAAAGATGTAAGCTTTGAATGCCTCCAAGAGCTCTAGAGGTCTCGAATAGCTAAAGCATGATCACCCCAAAGTTCTTAATCGAGGGGCGACTCGACCTCCACTGACCAAACCGAAGATGACGTGCATAGGAAAGTGTTATGGACCCAAGTAATGGGCCCGATAGGGTTGGGTCCAAGAAGAGGACCTCACAACAGAATCGTTCTAAATCAGGTAAGAGGTCCATTATCCCACGATCAGATCCATAACCATGATAGTGCAAGTAGTGGGGCGAAAGTCATGCCAATCATGGGAACATTCCTTCAGGAGGATCGAAACCCTAAGGTACCCACTATAAATAGATAGTGAACCCTAAGGTACACAGATTCTGAACTCTACCTCTTTACAATTCTGTCTACACAAAACACATACTCCACTCCCTTAGTCGAAAGCCTTCATGTGTGTGCTTTGTGATCTCTTATTCTCATAGGTATCCCATCCATGGATACCTAGGAGGTAGATTCTTGATCCTACATCAATATCCTAGTCCATCTAGGGCTAGACATCTGTGTTCTTATGACAGAACATTGGTGCCGTCTGTGGGGAATCGATAAATTTTGGATTCCCGTGACCAAAAATGGTGAATGATTCAAATTCATGAATATTCGAAAGCCAGCGTAACCTATGAAGCTGACTGGCGGTAGAAATAACACAAGAAGACCTGAATCTCCACACGACCATAGATGGTCAAGGATTCAGATTCCCAACTGCCGAACAATAATCATGGAGTTTTGTAGTTAGGGTTCGTGGTGTTTTGTGGTAAAAATTCGTCTTCATATTTGTCTTCATCCTGCTTCACCTATAACGACGTAGCCGGGATAGTATCTCCCTTCCCAGCAAATTCATGTGGACAAGCCGAAGAATCTAACGGGGAGCGTGTTGAACACGTGAGAGCCTTGGCTCTATCTCCGCCATGAACTTTGAAAGGCGGCTCTATCAGTAAAAACGGGCGATTTGCTGCTGCCCTGGAGCGAGTAAAAAGGGGTCACCAAATGATTTTTTTTTTTCCAAAGTCAGCCTTGCTGTATATTTTCTAGGCTGCGCGAATAGGTGTTGCTAGCCGGGCTCGATGGTGACTAACTCAAAAGATCCAAAAGGATGGTTTCCTGGACACAAAGATCAGTCCCTTTCTCGGAGTGCGTCGACCGTTTCAAATGCATGCATTCATATGGATTACCACCCGAGATACATCAAGAAAAAACACCGCAGCTCCGACCTCATCATCATTACTTATCTCGGCCTCTTGGGTCCGACTTCCTTGCTCAGTTCGCAAGCTCTGGAGCCCGGCTTCTTTGATACGGATGGAAATTAATGTCCGAAATGACGAGATGCTGAAGGAAGGGTGTGGAGTTTTCAAAATCAACGCAACCTTTGAAGAAAAAGATTCCCTGAGATGCTGCAACGTGATCCTGGAGCTGCGCACACAGATATATATTGAATGAATAGTTGTGCTCTCTTGGAACCTCGTCAAGCGGGGGAGAAAGCGAAGGCTCATTGTAGTTGGGCCCGTCACTCTTGCATGAAAGTAGAGGGAATGCTTGTATGTTTTGACACCAGGTGCCAGCCAAGTAATCAGTCTAGTTCATTTTTATTGACCGATCCTGTCATGGAGAAAAGGATCTGATGCCGGGACCGAGATAGATGAACCGCGATGCAAGGCCGGAATGCCACAACTGCCGAGAAGTGGACTTCGGAAAGGGATGAATGCCAAGATAATGAGGTGTCGAGATGATGATGAGCGGGGATGATGAGGTCCTGAAAGCATTCATGAAGTCAACAACTCAGTAAAGTTTTCTGCATAGCCGAATACTCAGGCTTTCACGGTTGACTTGTCGAAGGTTAAATATAAATCAAAAAATGGATGCAGCTGCAAGAGTAGAAGTTCTTCACTTATGCAGCCGACATGCAGCCGAGGTTCGTATATGCCGAGATGTACCGAAGATGCAAAACCGAGATACCTTTCTGCTCTTTTCTGTGCAACAGCATGAAAGGAATATAAAAATGTTGGGCTGCATGTTGAGCCGGGTTAGAATTCCTTTATCATTTGATCTAGCCATTGAAGCTCTAATTGAGTTAGTAGGCCAACATAAGAGGGCGCCCCAGGTTTTATCATGCAGCTGAGGTTCGCATATGCCGAGTTGCTGAGATGCCAAAATGCCGAGATATGAATTCCTAGAGTTTTTATAAATGAGCCTGATGCCAAAGGAACTGTAATCGCAATATGGGACTTTGTAATTCAAGGTCTTGATTTTCATGTTTGCATGCCACAACACAGATCGAAACTCCGTACTGTTGATGATGCTCTCGAGGATAGGTTATGAGCTCTGAAGCTCATAATTGCTGCTAAAACTGATCTGATTTCTTCTTCGGTGAAAGAGAGCTCTAGAGTCAGAAGGCCTAGTTCAATTAAATTTGGATGCATAAAATTTTGCATCCAAATATATAAACCCGCGAGGAAAGCAACTATGTTGGAGAGAATGAGAGATCAATAATGAAAATTTCTGCATCGGGAACTGTAACCACATCACCTAAGTCTCTAGTCATGGGCAAAGTGTTGCAACTTAGTCATGCATATGTTGTCAATATCAGCAAAAAAAAAAACACAATTTTGATCTTCGAGGAAATGAGGAGACGTGGAAAGACGAACCGAGCCTTTCAGGTATTCTTTGATCTTCCTCATTAAAATTTGGCATTCTGGAATTATCTTATCCCTGGTGTCTTAGTAAGTGGACATCCCCAACAAGGATTGGAGGAGTTCTCGGGGTTTCTTCACCCTTACTATCATGTAGAGCAGTTATTCTAGTATATCAGCCTTGAGTCTTGGGCAGCAGATGCATGGTTACGTAAGCATGAGTCTAGACATGTCTCTGAGAGTATTCAATGCAATGGAGGAAAGAGATACAATCTCTTGGAATGCCATAATATCCACTTATGTGAAGCACGGGCAAGGCAAAGAAGCCGCGTGCTATTTCGATTGTGGGCTTTTCAATATCAAAGTTAAAATCTGTCCATTCAAAGTTGAACAGGTTAGTGCATGATTTATTAAATATTGATACTTTTGTAGCTCTATCTGTTTTTATGGGTGCCGAGCAGAGTATTCGAATCAATGAAAGGCACATATCAGGATATATAATGAAGGGAAATTTATTATTAACAATGAAACGGCTAGACGCACCTGTGGTTACCTTTAGGGGTGCTCAAGAATTGAGACCAGACATTCGCTCATATCATGGTTTGGTTCATACTTGTTTGGCTCTTTCTAAAATTAAAGAGGCTTTATATGCTGCAAGAGATGCAACGAAAGCAATGCCACAATTTGCAAAGGCCTCAAAACTGGTTGTATCAGTAGGGCTATGATTAAGATGATTTCGATGGAAGGCTATGGTCATTTGCACACATGATCTTTGTGAAGAATTTGACTAGCTGCGACAGTCCCTCAATTAATTCTGTGATCAATGGTTATATTAAGCTTGGTTTGTTAAATCAGTTTAAATGACCATGTTTATTGAATTTGCAAATTGGAATTATTATTCTACATCCTCAGGTAGAGCATGTGAATGCTTTTATTTATGGGATTGCAATATATTCTATTCTTCTCGGCTTTGTGGATGGTAAAGGTTTGGACGCATCTGAACAGGGCAATTAATATTGCTAATTTCAGTAATATAGTCATTTCTATATGATTATTTGGGAGTCTTTGTGTTAAGAAATATTTTTGAATTAGTTGTGGAGAGGCATGATGATCTTATCCAGCGGGAATCTATTCCCCTCCATTCAACATGCAAGTTGTATCTTTCTTCTTTATCAGACTATTATTTGAAGCCTGTATCTAGCATCCTGAAGTGTCTAGTCTTTCCTTCTCTTGATTACCATGAATTTGATAGGCCACAAGATGAGAAATCAGCTGGGTTATTACTCTGACATAAGGCCATTAAACAAGAGTGGGCTGATTTAACTGAAGCCGTTAGGAAGATTTCTCCAAGACCTTGCTAATTTATTGTCAAAAAGTGCATTTCCTGTGAACTGCCTTTTGACTTTTATGCATATTGGCTTCTCAGTCATTCGCTGGTGAGAGAGTCTGTTCATTCACAATCATCAATATTTGTGGAATGCGATTCTTTAAAAGCTGTGTCTAGCAAGTCTCAGGCAAGGAACGAAAAGCTGCAATAAAGCCACTGCTAGTTGACAAATCTTGAAGGTGTGTGAAAGAATTTGTCAAATTAATGGGGTGGACCCCACTGCTATCTTTTGCCTTCAATTTAATATTGCCATTTGAAGAAGCTACGTCCAAATCTTGTAATTGTGTGAAAGAATTTGTCACACTAATGGGGTGGACCCCCATTATTATCAAGTATCTGCAGCTTTTGAAATTAATGCCAAGAAAAAGGTGGTGGATGTCTTCCCTGATTTTATTCTTCACGGGGATATCAAGGGATTAGCAAACTAAATTGTTGAAGCTCATAAGTTAAAGCGTTCAAATATTGCGGATATATCTATAGGTGATGGTATTGTTAGTGCATGTGTTAACACTGGATTATCAAACAAGGCTTGAGTCACAAAAATGACAGTGCCTTAGATCAATGTTTTTTCTGCTTATATGGATTAAACCTGCGATCTGGTTCATCTCATGAAGATGATATAGTGATGCACAAAAGCATAAGCCGCATATCATCATTCTTTGTTTAGGGAGCTTTTTCGTCTATTATCTGATGGCACTCCTAAATTGCACTTGGCCAATTTCCTTCATAACAACAATGATGGAATCTGACTCCATAAAGGAACAAATGAAATTTTTCATATCAAAGAGCCAAAGTGTGCCTGAAATTCATGAAGAAGAAAGGGCGGACCCGGTTTAAATTGAATCTAGTTGAAACCCCGGCTCCTTGTAAAGTTTTGCAGGAAACAAAAATAGAAGGCGGATCTGGTTAACTGAATCTAGTTAAAATCCGGGATCCACGTAAATATTTGAAGGCTGATACGGTTAAACCGAATATGGTTAAAATCCTGGCTCGGTGTAAGGTTTTCAAGACGGACCCGATTTAAACTGAATCTAGTTAAAATCTGGGATTCGTATGGAATCTGTTTCCTATGAAAGGGAATGAAGACAGACCCCGATTAAACCGAATTTGGTTAAAATCCGGGCTCCGTACGCGACGACAATACCGCCAAGTTTATAAGCATGTAGGAATCCGAGGTACATAAGCCCGTTTCCGAAAATCATGTCGAAGATAAACATGTAGGAATCCGAGGTACACAAGCCCATTTCCAAAAATCATGTCAAGTTCATACACATGCATGAATCCGAGGTACACAAACCCGTGTTCATGAATCATGTCAAGTTTATACACATGCGTGGATCCGAGGTACACAAACCCATTTTCATGAATCATGTCAAGTTTATATACATACGTGGATCCGAAATACATAAACCCGTTCTCATGAATCATGTTGCAACGACAATGCTGGCAAGTCAATTTTAAACAGAACCCGGTTAAACTAGTTACAGTTAAAATCCGAGTTTCAAGTGGAGTCCGTCCCTACAAAAGGGATGAAGGCGGACCCCGATTTAACTGAATCTAGTTAAAATCCGGGCTCCGTGGAAATAGCGGTTAAAACGTGTTTCCTTGGAAACATACGTGTTTCCTTGGGGCACGGTAACGCCGACATTATGGCTAAACGTATTCCTTCAGGATGCGGTAACGCCCACATTATGGTTAAAATGTGCTCCCTTTAGGACGCGGTAAAACCAAGAAGCTCTTGTGGCCATGATGCATCAAAGCTTGGGGTAATGAAGCAAACCGTCACAACGACCTTGATCAAGTTGGAATATTTAGAGTTTAGTTGCGACACTGAACCTAGATATGTGGCGGATAACTCTTACTCCCGATTGATTTCTGGTTAGTCACTCAGGAGGGTTGACAGCCCATGGGTGGTCCCAGACCCGTATTCATTGATTTCTGGTTAGTCACTCAGGAGGGTTGATAGCCCATGGGTGGTCCCAGACCCACATTCTGCGCAACAAATTTCTGACTCTGGCCCAGTCATCAAACGAAACTCGGATGAGTTTCGAAGGCGGAACCCGATTACACTGACTATAGTTAAAATCCGAGTTCCGTATGAAATGAACCCTTACGACAGGGACGAAGGCAGACCCGGTTACACCGAATCTGGTTAAAATCTGGGCTGCGTGGAGAAACCAATTCAAACATGTGTCCTTTGGAACTTGATAAAACCGAAAGGTTAAAACTTGTGTCCATTGGAACACGATAAATCTGAAAGAGCGGTCAAAACGTTTTCCAAGTTTTGCAGGAAACATTGTTGAAGGCGGACTCGGTTACACCGAATCTGGTTAAAATCTCGGTTTCGTGTAAACCTTTGAAGGCAGACCCGATTAAACTGAATCTAGTTAAAATTCGAATCCGTGTAAAGACGGCAATGTCACAAGTCTATTTAAACGACTGAATTTTGGGTAAACAAACCCGTTTTCAGAAATCAAAAACCCAGAATCTCGGGGTTAGAAGATATTAACCCGGAATCTCGGTGTTAGCAGATATTAATCCGGAATCTCGGTGTTAGAGTATATGAACCCGGAATCTCGGGTCAACACGCAAGCAATCCCAACAGTCACGAACATCTGGAAAATCAACACATCCCTGACTCGGTGACTCGAACTACTAGGGCTCAGGGGGGGGCAACAAAGTGGATAACGATTTGTTAATGGAAAAGCATATTATCAATAATCGGGATTATTGCAAACCAGAACGTTTAATGCAAATTCGGACAAGCATTCGAAATGAGCAAGCTAAACGATTTGTGCAAATAGTAAGTGTTTTTCATTTTATTGTGATTTGCTTACACATTATTAAATGCATGAATATAGACCGGGTGATTATCTCGGGAGAAATTGCTACAAAAGCAAATTCGGATTTAAGGGATCTCTGAAAGCTTCTAAACGGAAGAAAACTCGAATACACCATGTTCGGGTTAAGCAGTCAATTAATCTCGGCAACTCAGAGACCTGAACTACCGAGCTTGGGGGCAACTGTTATGGACCCAAGTAATGGGCCCGATAGGGTTGGGTCCAAGAAGAGGACCTCACAACAGAATCGTTCTAAATCATGTAAGAGGTCCATTATCCCACGATCAGATCCATAACCATGATAGTGCAGGTAGTGGGGCGAAAGTCATGCCAATCATGGGAACATTCCTTCAGGAGGATCGAAACCCTAAGGTACCCACTATAAATAGATAGTGAACCCTAAGGTACACGATTCCGAACTCGCCTCTTTACAATTCTCGTTACATGCACACAACACACACCCCACTCCCTTAGGCGAAAGCCTTCATGTGTGTGCTCTGTGATCTCTTATTCTCATAGGTATCCCATCCATGGATACCTAGGAGGTAGATTCTTGATCCTACATCAATATCCTAATCCATCTAGGGCTAGACATCTGTGTTCTTATGACAGAACAGAAAGTATCAAAAATCGTGACTCAACTGGTGCAATATGAGTGTTAGTGTGCCAAGAAGTCCATATCGGGGTCCCTCTATTTCCACAAAGCAAGCAACCTTTGATGTAGGGGAACTATCAAGCCCTCGGTTTCTAATCAGGAGTCTCAATCTCAAGCACCTCCCAAATTTGAAGATGAGTTATTAGGACCACCATCTGATTTCAATTGCATAAAGAAACAGCAACTTGAAGTTCCTTTAATGACTATTGCAGGCTGGACTTGACCTATATGTTGTTGATTGATCTAATTTCTTTTCATTCATACTATGTTGAGTAGTTTAATAATCATTCTGAGCTCCTTGGAGAGTCCACTTTTATGACGTTGCACAATTGTTGTTTTGAACCATTGCTACCAAACAAGTTTGGTGAAGGGGTGGTTGAGGAACAAATGCTCTAGTGATTCCCTGGGGGAGAGGATTCTCTCATGAGCAAACTTCTCATTATCTCTCACAGTCTGATCTGGCCATCGAAATCTTGATCCAAGGGTCCAGAACTATTTTAAAAAAAACCGCGCGCGCGGTTTTTTTAAAAATTGTTCTGAGGATCAAGATTTCGACGCCTAGGATTTGCAGATGATGAGGGATGGGCAAAGAGTTGATATGGAGAGAAACCGGATTCGTGATTCCCTATCTAAGTAGCCAAAAGCATAGGAGCCATTATGATAGAGTATCGGATTAGCGCGAGATAATGGAAGTTGTAGAAAGTTAGAGATTTTACGAATTAATTATTAATTGTTCTTTTTAGTAGTTGAAATGTAAGTGGAATATTCACAAATTAGGAGTTAGTTGCTAGAATCATGAGTTGTTCGCTATTTGAATTTCACATTTGAATTTTGAATTAAAGTCTTTTCCCACAAGCTATTTTTAGAAATTGACTTTTCGCCTATTCAATAAAGTATGAAATATATATGTGTGTGTGGAAAATTATTAGAGAATTATTTTTCTAATTATGGGGGATTCTCCTTGGGCTTTAATAATTCGATGAGTTATAGATTTTGGCTTATATTTCTATTAAATATTTAATCTATTTTTTATCACATTATGCTATTATATTATAATTTCATAATTTGATAAAGATTTATC
This sequence comes from Acacia melanoxylon, assembly GCA_019022615.1. NCBI lineage: Eukaryota > Viridiplantae > Streptophyta > Magnoliopsida > Fabales > Fabaceae > Acacia > Acacia melanoxylon. Next base: position 3,107,200 of record JAFJYJ010000051.1, on the reverse strand, counting down.
CTTTTAATTTTTATTCTGTTATTCTTTTACCTTTCCTAAAATAAAATCGGTTTCTATCATTTGGTATCAAAGCCTAACGATCTATTAATGGTTCCTGCCACATACTAACTTCTTCTAAACCTTCATTCCCACCCACCATCTCGACCTTCAACCCCTTTCCAGCCTCGTGTCATTCTGTTGCAAAGCTTGAATACTAGTGTCATCCTAAAGGTCTCTGCTTTCATGGTTTTTTAACACCTAATGAGATTTTTTGAATTTCTTGATAAAACTTGTGAATGACATCATTATGTGAGTTTTTTATTCGATGAACGGAAGTTGTTAAAACCTAATAAAATGTTATGAATTCCTTAACAAAATTTGTGAGTGGGCTGATAGTGTAAAAATTTTCACTATGTAAATGCAAATTGATAAAACCTAATAAAATATTGTGATTCTTTAATAAAATTTGTGAATGAGATGATAATGTAAAATTTTTTATTGGGTAAATGCAAATTGGTAAAACTTAATGAAATGTTAAAAATTCCTTAGCAAAACTTTATGAATGAATTAGAGTCAAAGTTAAAAGGGTTAGTTTATCTATATTTGCTTTCAAATTATATATTAAAAAGCATTGGGCAATGCTTTTTGCAAACCATAGTGGGCGTTAACAGCCAAAATCATTGGGCGTGAAGAGAGAGAAGCTCCAACTTCTCTTTCTCTTCTCTCGCTTCTTCACTTCTCAGCTTTGCTGCTGGTCTTCCTTCCTCCGCCGGCGGCGGTGGATGGAGCTCCTTCACAAGCCGTCGGCGGAGCTCTCGTCCTCGTCCCCGTGGCGATTTTCTCTCTCTTCTTCTTCGGATCGATCTCATGAGGTAAGAGTTTCCTCATTTTTCGTGTTTTGTTTCTTTTTATGTGGTTCGGTTTTGTGGTGGTGTTCTTTCGTCAAGAAATAAGCGGATCTCAAGATCTCGAGTTCAAATCCTCTTGGTTGGTTGGTTGTTTGACGGTTTGTTATCCGGTTATCCTTGTAGCTCGGATCTGCGTTACGGGGAAAGATCTAAAGAGGTTTTGGTTGTTTTGTGGTCGAAGTCACTGGATCTCCATTGATCGTAAGAGCGGTTGTTCTTCGGGACATCGAGGTTTTCTTTCTTCCGAGGTTGGGTTTTAAATTTTCTTTACTCCAAGTTGGGGTAGATTTATTTAGATTTAATTGCGATATTCTTTATAAGATTGTGTCTTTTCAGGGTGGGTTTTTCAACCAACACTCTCTTTCTCGTCACTTCTAACCTTGGGTATTAAGGAGGTTGTAGATCATCGTGATTGTCTTACTCTCACATCTTTAATGTGCGGTGATTGGTATTGTTGTATTTGGGTTTTTTTTGTTGTATTTGTTTTAGCTTCCTTGTTATTTCTCATTATGATTATGTTGAATTATTTGCGGTATTAATATAATATATATCCTTTGACCAAAAAAAAAACCATAGTGGGCGTTCAAATCTCACCCTTGCACTTTGGAAATCCCTCCCGTCGAAATATTCCCGCACAAGCTCCTGTGACCGGCGGCTGGCCATCGGAAAATATGGGCCTAACAGGGGTAGTCATCGCCTGTGGGGAAATATTTAAGGACAATTTAGTCATTTCCTTATAATTTTAAAAAATACAATTTAAAACTAATATCTTTTTGGAGTAATGAATTTTCGAAATCTTCTTGTCTTTTATAATTTTTAAAGTTCTTTCTTAACAATTTTACCAATTTATATTAGAAACAAACATAAAAATTTAAAAAAGAAAGAGGCGGCGAGAGGAAGAAAACGGCAGAGATTGAAGAAAGGATTCGGCGGAGCGGAGAGCGGAGATAGACGACGAAGACCGGTAATCTTCGCCTTCACCCTCTCTATTTCGGTATTTCGTTTCGCTCTCTCACCTTCCTTGTCGTTTTGTTTTTCTTCTTTTTTTTAGTCAGTGGGTATATCGTTTTTGTTTTCTCTTCCCTAATGTAATTGGTTGTGGGCATCATATAGTATGATTTTCCCATCCATTTCGTTTATATCAAAGCATATCCATGATGTGTTTTAATGGAGTTATGAAAATGTTTAACTAATTAGAGCATTTACAAATCAAACATTTTCCTATGAAAGCATTTACAAAGAAAGGATATAAACAAAGCATTTTTCCTATGAAAGCTTCCATAAAGCACGTGAACTTTGAATTGAGTCAAAATGGGCAAGTCTAAAGTCACTTGGTTCCTGAGCATAAGGAATAAGCATGGACTAAAATCACATATATGTTTCAGCCACAATACCACGCCCTCACTTACGGACTATGAGACCATTCTCCTATTCATCACTTGTATAAAATCACTTATTTTGTTATGAAGACTTTGGGCAGCATCGCGTAAGCTTGCTGTCTGGTAGATTATGGAATGGGCAGATATGGTTTCGTCAAACAATTGGTCAGTGACCTCTCTTTCCTCGACTCTTCACCCTTTGCAAAGCTTTTGGAATCTTGTATCCGATCAAAATCTGGACGTGACACGCGCCGTATTCATGCTCGAGTCATTAAAACCCAGTTTTCCTCAGAAATCTTCATCCAGAATAGGCTGATTGATGCCTATGGGAAATGCGGTTGTTTAGATGAAGCACTCAAAGTGTTTGATCATATGCCCCAAAGGAACACTTTTAGCTGGAACGCCATTTTAAGTACGTTGACAAAGTCTGGTAATCTTAATGAGGCTGCAAGGATCTTTAAGTCAATGCCGGAGCCTGATCAGTGCTCATGGAATGCCATGGTATCAGGCTTTGCCCAACAAGATCTCTTTGATGAAGCTCTGAAACTCTTCGTTGACATGCACCGTGAAAATTTTGTACTGAACGAGTATTCCTTTGGCAGCGCTCTCAGTGCCTGTGCTGGGTTAGCAGATTTGCTTATGGGTGTACAAATCCATGCTTCGGTTTCAAAATCTCCTTTCTTGCTTGATGTTTACATGGGTTCTGCTCTTGTTGACATGTATGGTAAATGTGGGATGGTGGCCTGCGCTCAGAAAGCTTTCGATGGCATGGTGGAGCGGAATAAAGTTTCTTGGAACAGTTTGATCACATGCTACGAGCAAAATGGTCCTGCAGGTCAAGCCCTTCAGGTTTTTGTAAGGATGATGAACAATGGGATTGAACCGGATGAGATAACTCTAGCCAGCGTAGTCAGTGCTTGTGCAAGCTTGTCGGCTATCGAGGAAGGTTTGCAAATTCATGCTCGTGTAATGAAATGTGACAAATTTAGGGAGGACCTTGTGTTGGGCAATGCATTGGTTGATATGTATGCAAAATGCAATAGAGTAAATGAAGCCAGATTTGTTTTTGATAGGATGCCGCGTAGGAACGTAGTGTCTGAAACCTCAATGGTCAGTGGATATGCAAAGGCAGCCAGTGTGAAAGCAGCCAGATTGATGTTTTCAAAAATGACAGATAGGAATGTGATATCCTGGAATGCTCTTATTGCAGGTTACACTCAAAATGGAGAGAATGAAGAGGCAGTCAAATTATTCCTCCACTTAAAAAAGGAATCCATTTGGCCAACTCATTACACTTTTGGAAATCTTCTTAATGCATGTGCTAATCTTTCTGACCTGAAGCTGGGTAGACAGGCTCATACTCACATTATAAAGCATGGGTTTCAATTCCAGTCTATGGGAGAGCCAGATATTTTTGTGGGAAATTCTCTCATTGACATGTACATGAAGTGTGGATTGACTGAAGATGGGTACGTAGTTTTTGAGCGCATGGTAGAAAGGGATAATGTGTCATGGAATGCCATGATTGTGGGATACGCACAAAATGGTTATGGCATAGAGGCTCTTGAAATTTTCAGGAAAATGTTGGTTTCTGGAGAAAAACCAGATCATGTAACGATGATAGGAGTTCTAAGTGCCTGTAGCCATGCGGGGCTGGTTGAAGAAGGGCGTCATTATTTTCGCACAATGAGAACCCAGCATGGTTTAGAACCATTAAAGGACCATTATACATGCATGGTTGATTTACTAGGTCGGGCTGGTTGCCTTGATGAAGCCAAAAACTTGATAGAGACAATGCCATTGCAGCCTGATTCTGTTGTATGGGGTTCTCTGCTTGCTTCTTGTAAGGTTCATGGCAACATTACATTAGGGAAGTATGTAGCAGAAAAGCTCTTAGAGATTGATCCTCTGGGCTCAGGACCTTATGTTCTGCTTTCAAATATGTATGCCGAGCTTGGTAGATGGAAAGATGTGGTGAGAGTCCGGAAACTGATGAGACAACGAGGAGTAATTAAGCAGCCTGGTTGTAGTTGGATTGAAATTCAGAGTCGTGTGCATGTTTTCTTGGTGAAAGATAAGAGACATCCCCGGAAAAAGGAAATATATTCAGTATTAAAAGTTCTCATGGAACAGATGAAGCGAGCAGGCTATGTGCCAGAAATTGATAATGATGATTCCATCGAGGAGGAAAGTGAGTTTGAACTAATGTTGCACTGTGAAACGGAAATGCCTTTAGATGCTGCAGTGGGATGAAATATCTAACTAATTTGAGTTGTAAGAAGACCCGACATTAATTATGAATTACTGGTCCTCAAAACTTTTAAAGGTACACAAATCGGTAGCTGTTGTACCCTGAACATACTCTTCTAGTTACTGCAGGTTTCAAAGCAAAGATGAACCGTGTTTCTTGCAGTTACACACTTGAGGTTGCTTGCAAGGGAGCTTGATGTTGAGAAATCACTCTTGATATCCAAATATGAGCAGCTCTCTTCCTTAATCATACAATACAAAACAGTTTTCTCTGTGGGCTAATTATGCTTATTTTAGGATAGTCATCGCTTCACTTCATTCCCAGCATGTCTTTTCTTAACAATTACTGCCCTCGAGCTGTCGTTGGATTTGGGAGAAATGAATTATTCTTTCTTCCTCAATGGCTCCTCTCAAGAAATCAAAGAAGATTAACAGGGGAAAGAAGAAACTAAAGAAAATCAGACAGCTCAGCGTTGTTCACTTAGAACCCAGAACCAGTGAGACCGACTGGTGGGATAGCTCGTTGACAAAAATTCTACTGCCCCAGGTTTCTCCGTTTTTCAATCCCTTCTTTAACTTAATTTTCTTTTCCTTCAAAATTTTCAACTTTATCTCACCAAAAGAAAAAAGAAAAAAAAATCTTAACTTTATCAATGATTGTGGTTCAGTTGTTCTGATGTTTTAGTTATCAAGAAGCAAATTTTTTTTTTTTTTTTTTTTCTTCATAATGATTGTTGTTCAGAGAACTTTTTAATTGATTCTGCAATGTTAATGGAATCTATACCTTTTACTATGTTCAAAGGTTAAATGATAAGCACGGGGCTGCTTACTGTTAGAGCTCTCTTACATAAAGAGCAATTGGAGAATCCTTAGTAAGGCGATGCGGAGACCAGATAAGAGGAATTGCCAAGTATTATCTTGATATGTCGTTTGCTTCATAATATGAGAATTGACTCTGGTCATCATGATATTGGATACGGAGAACAATATTGTGAGCATGTTGATTCTTTAAAAAGGACCTTGAGAGATAATTTGGCCAAGGCCTTGCAACATTATATTAAATAAATTCGAGGTTCTTTTTAGTTCTGCTGATAGATACTCTTGTTCATATTCCCAAAGATATGATTTTTGAACTCTATTCAATTATTGAATTTAGAGGCTGTGTTATTCTTTTTGGTCCCATCTATTTCGTAATATGTTAGAGAAGCTGGGTTTGCAAGGACCAAGGACTATATATTACTGAGCATGTTCATATGAACAACAAGATCTCTATGCTAAAACGACTAACAGATCCTTTTTTATGATAAAACAAGAAAGCTATTATGTTGTGTAGTTTACTTTAGTTACGCTATTGTTGAATAGTATCCAAATTGAAAAGTGTACGAGACTTGCAACATATAGTGCAACTCAAAGTCGTTTCGCTAAAAGTCAATTATTCAACCACTTAGATCAGGACTATTGAATAAACAAAGTGAAAAAAACAGGCCAATTAAAAACTGGTGGTTTTGGCTGAAATTAAACCTACTAGTTAATCAAGAAACCAAAATTAGCTAACTACATTTAAAGAAACAAGCATTAAGCAAGTGTACTTTAAGTAACTAGATGATGGACAAAAAACAAAAAACGTGTAATGTAACTACTCCCTCTTATCTTTATTATAAAGCATCAACTAGCAATTGTATTTGATCCTTTTTATAATGCACTTACCTGTTTTCAAAACGCATTAATTTTTTTTTTCATATATGCCTATAATTAATAAGGGTAGTGGATAAGAGCAATAATTAATATAATATTAGAGTTTAGTGTAATTAGTAGGGGTACTCATTTCCTCAGTTTTATTATAAGTGCGCATTAACTAATTTTTCACAAATCAATAAAAATAGTTAAAGTTGATAAAGTTGTCCTACAATTTAAGTACCACCTCCAGTCCTAATTATTTGCACTACAAAAGTGTTCTTATAATTGTGACTTTGGAGGTGATTTAAATTGTAGGACAACTTTATCAACTTTAACTGTTTTTTATTGATTTGTGAAAATTGTTAGTTGGTACCTTATAATAAAGACCAGAAGGAGTAATTGCAAGTTTGATCTGTTTTGTCTAGCACTGGAATGTCCAGACTCCAAATTCAAAGCTTCATTATCTATTGGAGTGATAGAATTTAGTGTGACGCTCATCAATCAACTGGTAAGTTTATTGCATAGTCCTTGAATTGATGAGCGTCACACTAAATTCTTAAATGTATATAAGAACTAATTGGTGAATTGATGTTGGTCTTAAATGTAAAGATCTATTTCACACATATATTATTAAAAAAATTAAATTAATCATATTGATATTTCTTAAGCAATAATCAAGTAGGAGGGTGAGGGAGTGAATTAGAGCTAAGAATCAAGGCTAACCCGGCCTTATAGGGCTGGCCCGTGAAGGGCCAGGGCCAGCCCTCCAAGACCCAGAGTAAGAAAAATATTTTTTTAAAAGCCTGGCTTGAGAGCACCAGGGGCCAAGGCGCCGCCTCCAGGTCCCAAAAGTTACTATTTCAAATTTTAACTATTTTTCCTCCATTTTTTCCCCCAAAGAAATATAATTAATAAATTACAACAATTAAATTCTAATTTATCAAATAAATATTGTCAATATTAATATAAAAACAACACGAATCATCCAACAAATAAGCACAGTTACTAATTCATAATTAAAAGCAAACTATGTTTACAAATAAACTCACATAAAACATAAAAAGTATACCACTAAGCGACATTAGTATAATAACTATTATTGTCGTCATCTTTGCCACTATTATCAATTTTAACGACATTTGATTGTGCTTCGCTTTGAGTAGGCTCTGGTTCATAAGTAAAAATATTATGAATTTCTTCTCCCGCATTATGAACACATCCATAATCTTTATCTGCAACAAATAAAAACCAAATCATAAAATTAGAGTATAGTTATTATGTAGTTGTACTTAAATGGATAAATAACTCCATAACAAATAAAAAAAATACATAGAAATTAATAAATTACCATCATATGTGAATTTATGAATCCAAAAAATAATAATAATAAATTAAAATGGCCTACAGGGCCTACCTAAGACCCTTTAGGGCTAACCCTTTTAAGCCTTTGTAAGCCTCTACAGGTACGGGCCTTTCAAAGCCTTATTTCATTAAACTTCTAATTTTTAAGTCAAAGCTACTTTCAAGCGTCAAAGCTTAAAAAAAAAGTCGATGGGCCAACCCGCTTTCCCTTCTAGCTTCTTAAGGAAGATGATTAAGGTGTTTTAACAAAAACATATCATATAAGTAATTTAACTAACATACTTAATATACTCAAATTAGTTAATTATATCTTACATTAATGATGTAATGCGTATAATATAAGATTGTCTCAAAGCATACCTATATCTATATAAAAAAAAAAAGTATAACAAGAACATGTTTATTATTGTATGTTTTTTTTAAAAAAATAATTTATATTAATTTGAGAAAATAATAAGAAATCCCTAAAATTTGGTGATAAATTTTTATTCTTTAAAATAATTTAGGGAAAATTTCATATAAAGACGGTTGAAATAGAAAAATTCTACATAAGGTTGATAAACTCAACAAATCTTAAATTGGGTCAATAACTCAATTTAAAATATTTAAATATTAGTTATTTTTTAATAATACCCCTAACCCTAATCAAGTAAAAAAAAAAAAAGGGAAAGGGAAAAAGTTGGATATTGCTCTTACCTCAAGCTTTCAGATCGATTCCCTGGAATTGATGAAAATGAGAAAAGAAAAGGGAGGCGAGGAGATGAGGATGAGGGTTTAGGAGCATGCTTAGATGTTTACATAATCTTCATCTCATAATTCCTCTCTCCCCTCTCTTCTGTACGCACGATCGCCTGCATTTCCTCTAAGGATTGTAGCGCATAAATAATCTATCTTTAATTTTACTTTTTTGTTTAATAATTAAGGGATATAAAGGTAATTTGTCTCAAATATTAAATCTCTAATTGTTTCATATAACCTAATTAATAATTTGTCAAGTTTACTAACCTGAATTAGAATTTGGGTATTTCAACTGTCTTTTTATATGAGATTCTTTTAATAATTTAATTATTACAATATTAATACACACATTCATCACGTTTGAATTTTTAAATGCACTTCCTTTTTTGCAAGTAGAAAATCTAAACAAAATCAAATACCCTCTCAAGTCCTTATTATAAGGCACCAACTATCAAATATATTTAGTCTTTTTTATAAGACACTTGATTGTTTCCAAGGAGCATTAATTTTTTTTTTCATGTATGCCTATAATTAATAAGGGCATTGGGTGAAAGTAATAATTAATATGATATTGAAGTTTAGTGCAATTAGTAGGGGTAATATTGGAAATTACTTAATTTTAGAGTAATTTTATTGACTTTAACTATTTTTATTGGTTTGTGTGAATTGTTAGTTGGTACTACCTCCTAATTCTAATTATAAGGCATAGTTGATTTGTTTGGAGAGATTAATAAAGTTTAAATAAGTTCTTAATCATTTCATATGTTGATCGTTAGATTATATATTAGTTTATTAGTCGGGATAAGATATTGTCACTACCAATTTTATGTCATTACCATTTTTTCACCATTAGATCAGAATCTCATTTACCTTTTTTTTTTTCTCCTATTGAGATTTTGATCTAACAGTGAAAAAGTGGTAGTGATCAAAATCTCTTATTAGTCATACTAATTATTGAAGAAAAAAATAAAAAATATTTTAAAATAATTTAATTAGCTTATTTAATTTTTCTAAAAAAGTCAACTATATTTTATAATTGGAACGAAGAGAGTACCGGACCAGAGGGAGTACTACTATAAAATTGTAACAAAAATATAAAATAATCCAAAAACCGTAATCGGAGGTGTAACGACCGCAAGTTCCTGTGGCGGGCGGGGAGTAGTCACTCATCTCCATCTCCATGCAGCTCCATACTGTCCCTCGCTCTCCTTGCTCCTCTGGTAATGTATCTTTCTCCTTCATAATTCGATTCTGATTGAGCTATTCATTAACTAGCTAATTAGCTAATAGCTTCATTCCTTAGATGAACAGGGACTTAAAATGAAGTCCTCTTCCTAAAATCAAATCAAATCTTTATTTGATTTGATCCTGATAGGTTAACTCTGATATATGAGATATCGCTATGCTTTTTTGATTAAGAACTTGTTGTTGAGTATTTCTGGAGGAGTAATAATTGTGCTTATTTCAGGAAGTGTGTTCTTTCTGGTGGGTCATCAACTAAGCAAGTGGAAGACTTATAATGGATGTAATTTGGACACTAGATTTTTTGGAAGTAGATTCTTTCATACGAATCAGAAGGATTACAAGAGATGTATCTCAAAATGCTTTGGAGCACCCATGTTCTGTTCTGCGTCAATCAGGAGTGATTCTTTTATACCTTCTAAAGAGCAACTAAGTAATGCGCGATTGATATATTCCGTTGCTCCAGCCATGGGCCACAACCAGGTATATTTTGCTAATTCCTTCATAAATTCGCCATTTCTTCTTAAAATCATGACATGGTAACTAGAAAAGATTCTCACAAATTTGTGGCTCTACGATAATTTTAGGGGCTGATTGTAATCGTTTCAAATTCATGGCATGAATTGGTGATACTGGTGGCTTTGAGCTATCTGCACACAAATTGTAGTATTTTATATGCCCCAATCCCTTCCCCGATCACCTTTTGTTAAAGTTACTATATTATTAAGTATGTAGTTGCAATAGCTGGTTATTAATAACTGCTTATTTAGCTAACAATGATTATAAACTAACTTCCTTTAACAGTTAGTTAATAGTTTGTGATGGCTAGACACAACTGGCACAAGATAAAGAGGACCGATAAAATGGAACAGAAGAAGTAATTTGTTGACAATATGTAGCATGTATCTTTATTTTTTCCCTTGGTACCTTTTTCTGGCCTCTACTCTATATATGCAATTATGCGTACTGCCTTAGTTATGAAATATTAACCAGCACCTATGACAACACTATAGATGGGAATATGTATGCCTTAGTTATGCTCGTTGTATATCATTGTTCTTATATATCTAGTAATGGAACACAATTAGATTCTTGTTACTCACATAATTCAAAATAAAATTATAGAAGAAGTGACCATTTGTTCTATTCTTTTGCCCTTGTTTTGTGAGTTTGACCCTCAGATGGAGACTTTATGCTCTTAGGCACAACAGAATGAATCTTTCCTCCTATCTCATTTTTTTATGTTGCTTCAATGTCTCATCTCACCACACCGTTTTGATTTTGATCCATTTCTTACAGGAATCTCATCCAGAATCACATTTAAGGGTTCCTGCAATTGTGAATGCTCTTGAAGAAATGAAGCTCACTTCAAAGGTTCTAAGAAATTAACCCTGCAATTGCAATCCTTTTTTTTTTCTTTTACAGGAATGCTTTATTGTTTTTCATCAATATTAGTCTTTGCAATATCTCCTTAATGTATATACAGTGTTATGATTCGTCATACTTGTATAATGGCATCTTATGGTGTGGGATAAAATTATGCCCATGCCTGCAACCTCTCATTTGTTTGATGTAATCAGTTCCGGGGTCCTGAGATCATTGAACTTCAAAACTTTGAGCCTGCCTCAGTAGATGACGTTGCAAGTGTTCATGCAAGAGCCTATGTATCTGGTCTTGAGATGGTAGGCTTTTATCTTTTTAAGTAGTTCTCCTTCACTTCAATCATTCCTTTTGTGAGAGGTTATAAAAGTTATAATAAATTCTTTTAGGTTGTGCCCAGAAAGTTAGTATGCTAAATTGCTGCTATCATTGAAATTACCCTTGCCTTCTATTATGCCTTACATTTTCATTCTCCATCCCCTCCCTTGGAATGCGTGATGCTGAAAATTATTTATTTGTTGGATGAGTGCTTTGACATGATATGTTTTGCACATGGTTATTTATTCATTAATTTTATTTTATGCATATTCTTGGAAAAATGACAGAAAAATACTATTTGAATTACAAAAATCCAAAAATGTCTACTAAATTAGCAAAATAACAAATAGATGATCTGGTAGGAATCTTGGATTTTGAAGTTTCGGTGTTGACAACTTGATAATAGCAATTAGCAACTTGGGTACAACAATGACAACTCGAGGAGTTCAATTTGTTAATTTTTATACCTAAGTTGCTAATTCATATACTCAAGTTGTCAATACCTAAACATCAAAATCCCAAATTCCTACCAAATCTATTTGTCCTTTTGATAATTTAGTAGACATTTTGTGGTTTTAGTAATTTAAATGATATTTTTCTGTCATTTTCCCTATTTTCTTCTGGTTTAGTTGTAAAATGACATTAAAAAAAACAAAAATAATGGATAACTTTTACTGGCTGAATTGGCCACTCAATAACAGATAGATATATTACTAATGTCTTCATTTTAGTCAGTTCTTTATGACCTAGTTTTCACGTTCTACTACAATCCCCTTGCTCTGTTAATAAAGTTTTGTTCCTCAAGTATTTAGTTTTTGTATCTCATGTGACTTCAAATTAAATAGAAAATTATGCTTTTAAATTTTGATTTTTCCCCCCTATCTGAATGTTTATAGGCTATGGATCAAGCTTCAGAGGAAGGGCTTATTTTCATAGATGGCTCTGGACCAACATATGCTACAGCCACTGTAACACTCTGAAGTTTTTATTTTCTTTTCTTTTCTGTTTTCCAACATATATATTTGCAGAAGATCATTCTATTCAACATACTTTATACATTGTTGTAGTAGAAGACACGTCTATCCTGCATGGAGTACTTTGATGTGTTCATCTGCTTGTTCTCTGATGGTGGTGCTGATAATGCAGACATTCCAGGAGTCATTAGTTGCTGCTGGAGCCGGATTGGCCTTAGTTGACTCAGTGGTGAATTTTCCACCTGGCATGACCATCTATTAGTGATAATCTGTGTGTGTTTTGGGGAGGGGTAAGTGGGGAAGTGGGTGGATCATTGGATATATACATTCATGCTTCTTATGGTTGTACTTGTGGGCATATTGGAAAAATTTGTCTATTTGTTGGGAAAATTTAAACTTATATCCATTTGGACTAAAAGTTTATTCCAAGATAGCATAATGCCATCTTTCAATTTAGACTGTTCTAAACTAGCAGTAATTTAATATGATTTCAAATTAAGCATAACGTATTTTCTTTTCTTTACTTGTAGTTCCTCTTTATAAAACAAATTTTAGCTAGGATGTTATTAGGCTGATTTTTTCTCTATTTATGCATAGTTTTATTTTTACTCTATATAAGCATAGTTTTGGGACCAGCCTATGTGGGGGTTTCTTACATCCATTCTAATGCGCTGGATAATAAATTTTAATGTTTATTTTGTTATTCAGGTTGCAGCTTCAAAGAACAGCCAAGACCCACCCACTGGTTTTGCTTTGATAAGACCGCCTGGACATCATGCTGTCCCACAAGGGCCTATGGGCTTCTGTGTTTTTGGAAATGTGGCCATTGCAGCTCGTTATGCTCAACGTGTACATGGACTAAAGCGCGTGTTTATAATTGATTTTGATGTCCACCATGGGAATGGTACAAATGACGCTTTCTATGATGATCCAGATATATTTTTCCTCTCAACTCACCAAGTAAGACAAAAGTTGGTTGAGATTTCTAAATATAATTCCCAGGCTTTTTTTATTCTGAAGGCTCTTATGAAATTTTGGCTTTTCTTACCATGATTTTAGTTTTAACTGTTGAGTTTTAAGTCCATGTCACTCAGAGTTGTATAATTTCAGTTCTAGGTTGTTGCAAATGTAAGCTTCACATAGTATAACTGTTGTGCGGTTGAAGCTTTGAATTGGACAGTGATATGAGACATGTCATTAGCCTGGGCATGGCGACATGATGAAACCCAAAGAGTCCATATGTAATTTAAAGTGTCGAATGGTGTCTCATCATATCCAATGAGTGTCCAACAAGGGTTAGATATGGACACAACATTTTTTAAGCTTTCCTGCAGACCTGCTTGACAGGGTAGAAATAGATGTACTACTTTATTTATTATTCTAAAAAAAAAAACGAAAGATCTGTATGTTCTGATTTATGTCCTATTTTGTTGCCATCAATTTGCCTCAATCTATTGAACCAAGTTTCATAGATTTTTCTTCAGCACTCGTTATAAGCTTAAATTAAGTGATTTTGCATCTTGGAAAGCTCTTAATCTATGTCTGTATTTGTTCGACCAAAAAAAAAATACTATGGCTATATTTGATCGTTTTTACGGCTCAGGATGGAAGCTACCCCGGCACTGGTAAGTTTGATGAGGTGGGAGCTGGAGATGGAGAAGGAACCACATTAAACTTGCCTCTACCAGGAGGATCAGGTGATATTACGATGAGAACTGTGTTTGATGAAGTCATTGTGCCTTCAGCTCAAAGGTTCAAGCCAGACATTATTCTTGTTTCTGCTGGGTAAGTCTTCTATAAAACCATTCATGTCAAAGAAAAGATCGGATGAAAAATGACGCTAAGAGTGATTGGAAAGCTTATTTTATTCATCTGAGATATACACACAAACTAGGAGCATTACAAGAATGGCTCATTAATGCTATAAACCCTAAGATTATGCTATTATGATATTACAATATCTACACAAAAAATAAAAGAATATTGCTATTCTGACACAACTAAATTACTTTAACAACTTGCCAACTTTCATGTCCACATACTTGTTACATTACTGGGCTAAAGACACTGGCAAACTGAATCCAACCATCAAATTTGGATTAGATTGATAAAGTAATTAATAAACTCCCTTGTATTATTCGTTGTTGCCTACAGAGTTTGATTTGGAATTTCTTTTGACTTCATTTGTTAGGTATGATGCTCATGTGTTGGATCCACTAGCCAATTTACAGTATACAACAGGAACATACTACATGCTTGCGTCCAATATAAAACAATTAGCAAAAGAATTATGTGGAGGCCGATGCGTGTTCTTCTTGGAGGGAGGATATAATCTCAAATCTCTTTCATATTCAGTGGCAGATTCATTCCGTGCACTTCTTGGTGATCGGAGTTTGGCATCTGAGTTTGATGATCCAAACATTCTGTATGAAGAGCCATCTAAAAGGGTCAAGCAAGCAATCGATAGGATAAAGGCCATGCATTCCCTGTGATGTTCCAAGTGAAAGTCAGATCTAGCTTGTATGTAGTTTTTCCTTGGGGAGGACTATGGGCCTGTTTGGTAAACCATCTGATGGACTTATAAGATGGGATAATAAGTCCATAAAAAAAATTAAATGTTTGGGTCAGCTATTTATTTGATGCTTTGATGGAGTTTTTTTTTAAGCTACATCATGGAGTTTATTATCCCATCCACTTCTTCTCCATCAATTTCACATGTGGGCCCCATGACCGTCCCACCCCTCCCCAAAGCGTTGCAGGTTCTGTTGCTTATTATCCTTCTATTTCCATTGCTGATTTTAAAACTTTTTTCTTTTAATTTCCGATTTCTGATTCTTTGAGATTTCGCTGGTCTCCATGGGGAAAGATTGTCCATTTATTGTATATATTTTATTCTTTGATGATGATCGTCATGATTTAAGGGATCCTTCTTCAGGTTTTACCAGGATAATTTAAACCCTTTCACTGCAACAGAAGGGAATTATAAGATTGTCGCAAAATGTCAGGGTTAAGTTACCATGTCTTTCTCACTGGCGTGTAGAATATGTTTACGATGTACCGTTTATTAATATGCAAAATTAATATCATGGAGCTAATTTTTTTAATGGTAATTTTACTATTTTATTTAGCAAATTTATATTTAATTTAAATTTTTTATCCTAAATTATCACATTTTATATAACACATATGTATGTGTGTGAATTTGATTCATGCCATTTTCAATCATTTTCCATTTCATCTATCTTTTTAAAAGATATGCTGTAATACCCGCATATTTATTTATTTGAAATATTACATTTTGGTAAATAAATTAGGCTATTTCTGATAAGTGAAATTATTGTTGCAAGACTTGTGTTATTATAGCCTCCTCTTCTGTTATTAGGCTATTTCTGTTATCCCTGTGGTGAATGATTTTCCCGATGTATTTCCGGAGGATCTCACTGAGTTACCTCCTATCCGAGAGGTGGAGTTCAATATTGAATTGATGCCTGGCACAGGATCAATATCAAAGGCGCCGTATCGTATGGCTCCAAATGAAATGCAAGAGTTGAAGAAACAAATGGAAGAACTTCCGAAGAAGGGTTCATTCGACCAGTGTATCACCCTGGGGAGCTCCAGTTCTGTTTGTGAAAAAGAAAGATGGAAGTTTTCGACTCTGCATCGATTATCGTGAACTAAATAAAGTGACTGTCAAAAACAAATATCCACTTCCACGGATTGATGATCTTTTGGATCAGTTATCTGGTTCCACTGTCTTTTCCAAGATTGATTTGCGTTCGGGATATCATCGATTCTGAGTCAAAGACGATGATATTTCCAAGACGGCTTTCGTAACCGAGATATGGGCACTACGAATTCCTTGTGATGCCCTTCGGATTAACAAATGCACTGCGGTATTCATGGATTACATGAACCGTATCTTCCGACAACACCTAGACCGGTTTGTGGTGGTGTTCATTGACGATATACTCGTCTATTCCGAAGCGAGAAAAGAGCATGAAGAACATCCGCGCTTAGTATTAAACATACTTTTGAGAGAAGCGGCTCTACGCAAAGTTGAGCAAATGTGAATTTTGGTTGCCTAAGTAAGATTTACGGGCCATGTGATATCTAGCGGCGGAGTTCTTGTTGACCTAGGCAAGGTGGAAGCGGTTACGAACCGGAAGAGGCCGAAACGGTGATTTCGGAGATACGTAGTTTTCTAGGTCTCGGGATATTACCGCAGATTTATACGAGATTTCTCGCGTCTTGCCCTACCATTGACAAAGCTTACGAGGAAGAATCAACCCTTTGTATGGGGAGATGACCGTGAGGAGAGCTTTCGAGACGAGGGAGAGGTTGACTACGACAAAGACGCATTGATCATCCCGCATCCCGATGAGACATATGTTGTCTACGGTGATGCCGGTGGGCAAGGATTGGGTTGTGTCCTAATGCAATTGGGCGAGTGGTGGCTTATGCCTCTCGTCACCGAAGCCGCACGAGTCGAACTATCCTACACACGATTTGGAGCTTGCGCCATCGTGTTCACTTTGAAGATATGGAGGCATTATCCGTACGGTACGGCCCGTAGAATTATACTGCGACCACAAGAGCCTGAAGTATCTCTTTGATCAAAGGGAACTAAATATGAGGCAACGTCGTTGGATGGAATTGCTGAAAGACTACAACCTGGAGATCAAGTATCACCCAGGAAAAGCAAACGTTGTTGCAGATGCTTTAAGCAGAAAGAAGGTGCAAGTATCATACATGATGATACAAGAGCAGAAACTACTTGAAGATTTCAGAGACCTGAATCTTTCAAACCAAATCGCATGAATTTCAACGCACCAAGTGACGCCTACCTTGCAAATCTTCTTGTGAGTCAAGGGGGAGTACGACCTGAGAGATGAAGTTGATGAAGCTCAGAAACAAGATAATTGGGCAATCTCCATGCGGGAGAAGATCTCTCAAGGTGAAACCCAAGACCACGACCTTTCATCGAGTGGATTGGTCAGACACAAGGGGCGCATTTACATACCGCCAGTTGATGAACTGAAGCGGAAGATACTGGATGAGGCTCATAAGAGTAAGTACACTCGCATCCAGGAATGGTCAAGATGTACCAAAACTTGAAGGCCGAAGTTTGGTGGCTCGGAATGAAAAAAGACGTAACTCGACGTAGGCAAGGGTGTCTAACTTGCCGAAAGTAAAGATTGAGCACCGGCGACCCCCGGTCTTCGCAAGGACTAGAACCGCCGGAGTGGAAATGGGAGAATGTGACCATGGATCTTGTGGTAGGTCTACCTAAGATCGTGCATCACGATACCATTTGGGTGATCGTCAACCGATTAACCAAGTCGGCACATTTCATACCCATTAGCATCCACTACTCTCCGTAACGATTGGCCGCAATCTACATCAAAGAGATCGTGAGACCGCACGGAGTCCCTAAGAGTATTATCTCCGATCGGATACTCGATTCCAATCCCGCTTTTGGCAAGCACTACATGAAGGAATGGGTACCAAGTCGAAGTTCAGTTCGGCTTATCACCCTCAAACCGACGGTCAATCGAGAGACGATACGTTTGGAGGATATGCTTTGCGAGCATGTGCCCTGGATTTCAAAGGAAATTGGGACGAACACCTCTCACTAGCGGGAATTCGCGTATAACAATAGTTATCATTCAAGCATACAAATGGCCCCGTTCGAGGCTTTGTATGGGCGAAAGTGCCAATCGCCTTTATGCTTTGATGAGATGCGTCGAAAAGCGGTTGCTTTGACCGGATATGCTAAAAGAGACCTCCGAGCGATCGCTCGATCAAGAAGAGACTCATTACGCACACGGTAGACGGAAGAGTTATGCGAGATAAGAGGAGAAGACCGTTGAAGTTTGAAGTCGGAGACCATGTGTTTACGAAATTATCTCCGATGAAGGTGTCGGCGGAACACTAAAGAGAAAGAAGCTTAGTCCGCGTTACGTTGGACCATTTGAAGTGTTAGCCGAGCGAGGACCGGTTGCGTATCAACTAGCGTTACCCCGAACCCGAGTAATCTCCACAATGTTTTTCACGTGTCATAACCGAAGAAATACCTACCGGATCGAGATCATGTCATAGAGTACGATGATGTTGAAGTACGGCATGATAACACCTTTGTAGTCGAGCCGGAGCAAATTCTCGAACACCGGAGAAACGGCTTAGGACTAAAACTATACCGATAGTTAAGGTGGTCCGGAAGGGTTTGTCATCAAACGAGGCAACTTGGGAAACCGAGAGTGACATGAAGGAGAAGTACCCGAGTTTATGGCCCGTAGTCTAGTTAGTATAGATTAAATTTCGAGGGCGAAATTTTGTTTAAGGGAGAGAAATGTAATACCCGCATATTTATTTATCCGAAATATTACATTTTGGTAAATAAATTAGGCTATTTCGATAAGTGAAATGATTGTTGCAAGACTTGTGTTATTATAGCCTATTTTTCTAGGATGAGTTACGTAGGAAATTAGAGAATTTAAGGGCCAAAGTGCCAAATGACCAAAATACCCCTGGTATGCAAAATGACTTAGGAAAATTGTGAAAAATCCTAAAAGGCAATGAAATAATTATTTGAGTTAGGAGAGTATATTATCTCTAATTGTGATAATTTGATAAATTGTGAGCTTGGGGAAATTGAATAAAAATGCTCAAAAAGCAATGTAATGACCATAATACCCTCTCAAATTCTAGAATAACGCAGAATACATGAAAACAAATGTCGGTGCTAGAATTATGAGGTAATGAGGCATTTTAATTAAGAAAATTATCAACTAGTGATAATAAAGTAGTTAAGTAATTTACGGCTAATTACTTAAGCATAAGTAAAGGAAATTCATAAGTAATTTTGTAAAACCCTAAAATTATTTGTTTTTGGCTTAAAATTAGTAAGAACATATTTAGTAATTAATTGGAGAATTTTGTAAAAAAATAAGTGAGTTTAGGTATTTTTAAGCCTAAATACAAGAATGGACCAATTAGGTAATTTTGAGAAATTTTTGGAAAAATGGAATAAATAAATAAATAATTAAATAAATATAAAATAAATACAAAATAAATATAAAAAAAGGGGGCAGCCGAAAATTGAGAAAGAAAATAAAGAAAGGAATAAATTTAAAAAAAATCATGATATTTTATTATTATATAATATAATTAAAGTTAGTGAATAGTAAATGAATAAATAGGAAACGGATCCTATCTAGAGAACCAGGAATAGGAATTCCAAAGTCAAGGTAAAATATTGATCGTGAGTTTTTACCTTCAAGTGACCTCTTCCTAAGTTAATTCCGAGGCTCGGTAGCGCATTTACCTAATAAGACGAAATAGGGAAAAATGCGAGATAGTCACATTTTGGATCTGAAGAAAATAAATTATAACTCAATATCCGGAGATGAGTTTATGATTATATGGACATATTTGGAATCGTGAATTTTTGTCCAGAGGTTGATGATTCCGAAAACGATTTTCGAATCGGACGCGGACACGTTTTTCGAGAAAACTTCAACTCACTGTCGGGACCACTGTAAGGGACTGGAATCTAAGTTAAATTAGATATTATTGATGAGGAAGAGAAGATCTTCAAAGTTATGAATTCGAATTTAGAGACTACGCGAAACGGACACCGATCGGGAAATTCTATCGGACCAGGGCATAAAGTAAGCTTAAGTCACCATTCTTGGACCAATGGTTTGATGCCACATCACCCCCTTGTGTCGACTATGAGCTGCCCATGGTCAAGAATTAACCACCATTTTGTCTTGAATTTACATGGTTATAAGGAAAGGAAAAATTACAAGATTTGGAATGTAGAAATTACCAAAGTGGCACAAATTTTGCCTATATAAAGGCATGAGCACCTCCTTCATTTCTTCACACCTCCTCTTCTCTCTACCTTGGCCAAAACTTAGAGTGAGAAGCTCTGCAAAAAGTTTTGCCTTAGCTCCGAGTAAGTTCTTCCGTCCTTAGTTTTTAGTTTCCGTAGTTCTTTCGGTAGTTATAGTAATCCGTTGTTTGATCTAGGAAGTTTCGAATTTGTTCCTATGTTTGTTTTTATGCCTCATTGCATTGAAAGATGCCCGACGAGGTAAAAACATAGTGGGGATAATTTTGAAATGGAATACGGTCAAAATAACGAAGTTCCGCGAAATTCCGCCAAATTAGGGGTAGAAGGGCAAAATGGTAATTTTTACCTAAAATGCCAGTTATGATGTCAAATCACTAATGAAAGTGATATTACTCTGTTAGGGCATCAGAAATTTTGATTTGCTGCCGTTACGCTGCCCGACGTGCCGCTGGTGAACATTTCACGTTTTTTCCGTAAAAGTACGTTTTTCCGCCGAAGTACCTAACGTCGCCAACGAAGGTACGGACGCGTCTTGTAACACTAATCTTGTGCTGCTTAAATGCATATATGTGATAGATACGTTCGTAGACCGATATACGACAGCTTTTACACGGGTTATAGTCATGATAACGCCGTATGTTTTTCTAGCGCCGAGAACACGAGTGGTATCGTGGCACCGGTGAATAGTGCAAGTCGTTATTGTTGTTTTACATTGTGGGGCTTTACATACTTTAGCGTAATGCTTATGTTTTGTTGGCATAATGATCATGCATCTCGTCGTATGCTTATGTAGTGATATACTTTGTTGTATTGTCTAGAATATCTCGTTATCCGTATACCGTATTGTTTGGGTTTGAGATTAATCAGATTACCCGAGATTCAATGCGGTGAATTGAATCTCGCCTATAGCATCGATCCGGAGGAATACGGATCGAAGATCGAGGCAAGCAAAGAGACGTACAACCAAAGACTTATCTATCTTTATCGTTTTCGCTTATCCAATTTCAAACTCTAGGATTACCGTAATCATTACAATGTTACACTATGGTTGATGTTTGTTATGAATCAGTTACTCACTCGCTCCAATGCTCTACTCTGACTACTCTGCTTGAAATATTTGGAAACGTTTAAAAAAAAAAAATTCCGCCGTTTTCAAATGGGATGTTACATATGCCAAACAAGTTCTTATCACAAACAAAAGTCACTTCTGCCACTGTTATCCCAAACACAAATCACATAAAAAAAAAATCATCAGAAAAAGTCCATCAAGAACAAAAGTTACTTCTCCCACCGATATCCCAAACGGGCCCTATAAGGTCCCAAGGAAAATATTTAATCATCCAAAAATCCGATAACAGCTAAGGAACATACAATGACAAGTTTCAGTTCATGAATTGACAACAGGTTTATACTACTCACCTGTCATGGGGATTTTTTGGCTATTAAACCTCTTTCTTGGGACCAGTGGCGGATTTAGGGGGGGCTAGGGGTGGCCCCCCCCCAAAATTACAGAACTTGACCAAGAATTTTAAGAAATTATGTTTTGACCTTATAAACCTTTTAATACTTTCAATTTAGTCCCTTTTAAAAGTCTCATGGAGGGACTTAAATGAACATATTGAAACTTTTATGAGGTTAAAACATAATTTCTTAAAATTTTGGGTCAAATTCTGTAATTTGCACCCCCTAATTTCAAATACTGACTCCATTGGGTTCTATTATATAATTTTCGCCCCCCCTAATATCAAATCCTGCATCCGCCCCTGCTTGGGACCTTATAGTAATTCTTCCTTTCCCTTTTCTACATCTCAATGACTTCATGCATTGATGCATGTGCATGGTCCCACGTCACAAATAATAGCCATTGTAAAGGATTGCTCCCAGAAAGAGCCACTTTTTTTAATCTCTTTACGGACTCACAAGAAAATCATTTGATTCCTAACGCGCAGGTAATTAAGCAGAATGGAAAGATATAATGCAGTGGGGTCTTTCATCTTTGTGGAAGACAGCCTAAGGAGGTGCCTGGTACGAAAGCAACAGTGTCTTAATGTAAAAGCTTTGTAACAATAGGACAAAATTTTCACATTGAACAGGTGCCTTACACAATATGGATCATTATTACTATTGGACTTCTGAGGCAGAAGATAAGTTTCAAGTGCCATAATAATTGTGGAGGGCTAAAAACAGTTAAAAAAACATGTGTCAGGATCAATTTGGTGCCGACCAAACGTGACCTAACGAGAACTTCACAATGCCATAGTCCACAAAAACATATACTTATGTTTTAGATAAGCATGATTATGGCTTATGAAATTGATACTGAACCATAAAGTCGTTGACTATGGGTGGCTAATTGTTTACGTAATGGAACTAGAATCCCACTTTAGTTTTGTTTCTATTGGTCTCATTTTGTACTAGAAAGGTTTCAGAATGGATAGAAGAAAACGGAAGTTTCGTTGGAATGTGACGATGATAGCTTTAGGTACACGACTAACAAATTACAAAATTTAAACATGGGAAGCAAAGAGGCAAAAGGGGGGGAAAACTGCCTAATTTGCAAGAGTTTGGCAAGTACAAGACTTGGCCATTAAATCATCCTTTCTCTCATTTTCTTCAAAGGAACCTTCTGGATACACGCTGGTATATGACTGGATCTGACTGACTTTCTGTATAAATTTTCTTTTATCTCTACGACAAGGCGCTCAATGCACAAGGCTCCATCAGATTGGGTCTGGGGAAGGATAAATATACATAGTTTTACCCCCGTCTAGCAAAGAGGTTATTTGTAAAATTTGAACTCTGTAATCGTAATTTTTATGTTACATGTCAGTAACTTTATTACCACTAAAGTAAAATTGTAAAAAAGAAGAATTTTTTAACCACCAAAATACATGTGCTGAATTGGGATTAGGAGGGAGGGGATATGATTATGTTGATAAGCACCAGCGTTAAACTTGATTATTACTCCTTCCTTATCAATTTGTTCCCACAGATCCAGTGGGAAAGCACTTCGTTTTGAAAGGGAAAGACAGCTCTGCTTAACGTTCTGTGCATAATGGATTATGCTTGCCTGTAAGACAAGAAATGATTAAGAAAATTAAACTTTAAGAACTAGATGTCAATTTTTTCCCAATTCTAGGACCCTACTTTCTCATGATGAATAGTCCCCATAGCGCCGCCTTTTTTACAGCAGGTTGCAATAACTTCAAGCTTTCTTTCTTTTGAATCATAATCAACCATCACAAGCTTTCTCACTCCTTTTCCTCTTACACACATATATTTCTTTATATATATTACCAAGCTAGAGTGATGTGTCAGAATAGAGGAAATATTATGGGAAGTGAAAGGGTGAATCTTCCACCTGGCTTTATCTTCTCTCCAACAGATGAAGAACTAGTCCTTCACTTTCTTTATCCCAAGTCTTTCCTTCTACCCTGCCATCCCAATATCATCCCTGACCTTGACCTCTCTCTCTTTCACCCTTCCCAACTCAACGGTATGTACATATATGTGTGTGCGTGTGTGTATATTTTTTTTATGTCTATCTGATATAACAGTTCAAATTAATATAGTGTACGTTGTTAATCTTTGTTAAAGCTTGTGCGTGTATAATTGTATATGTTTGTTTTGAATCAGGTAAGGCGTTGTTAAGTGGAAACCAATACTATTTCTTCACAAAGTATAAGAAAAAAAGAGTGACTGAAAGTGGGTATTGGAAGGAAATAGGTGTGACCGAGTCAGTAGTCTCAGCTGATGCAGGCAAGGAAGTTGGGATCAAGAAATATTTGGTGTTCAACAATGGAGAAGCTCTTCATGGTATTGAAACCAGCTGGCTCATGCAAGAGTATCATCTTTCCACTTGTGGGTTTAACACTCGAGGAACCCAAAAACCTGTAAGTTATTTTAGTTATATATATAGTTAATTAGGCAAATCCTATATATATGTCTTACGTTGAGATTGAAAAGTACTGATAAACTCTTGTGATCTTTTGATTGAATCTGATAAAAGGATAAAAGTAAATGGGTACTGTGCCGAGTCTATGAAAAGAAGAGAGATTCTGAAGATGATGAAGGTGGGAGTATAGAGCTTTCATGTATGGATCAAGTGTACATGTCGACGTTGGGTGATGAAGAAGAAGAAGTTAGCTTTCCCTAATTAGATTCAAAGCTAAATTATGCTCTTACACTTTGCATGTTAGCCTTTGACATGTCAAATTTTGTATTTTTTTAAAAAAAATGTCATTATTATAATTCCTAGTATGACTATGGGTTATAAAAAGTAAAAATTTGACAATCATAAAAAGAAATTGTTCAGAAAAATAATTGATTAAAAACTAGAGGATTGTTCATTATATTTTGAAAAATTAAAGTATACCACTCTGTTGCTTTTTATAAATTTAGTTTGAGAAAAAATTGGTCTTTATTTAAAGAATAATTAATGACAGTGTTACAATTTTGTCCATTTAAATGTAATAAAAAAATAAGTTAATTTATGTTGAAAGGAAAGGGGATTGAGAATATCATTCATAAATGATGGTAAAATTAGGAAAATACATTAATTTAGTACATATTTAATGAGTTAATTAACTTTCATTAATATATAAAAATTAGATAAAATGCACTTATAAAGAGCATCGGAGTAGTATTTCCTAAATTTTTAGAAGATGACTTATAATATGAGAGCTTGATGGAGTAGGATATGAGTATAACCTCTTATTTTCCCTTTCCTTCACATCCTCTTCTTTCATTTTCCCTTACCACTTATAAAATCAACATTTGAATGGTTCAAATTCTGTATAAAATACTTTTTATTTTCTTTATTGTAGTATTAAATTATTCATATCAAAATTTATCAATTTGAATTTAATTAATTTTTTTAGAATTTAACATTTTGATAATAAATTTAGGGGAAGGTGCAAAAATGTCATTATCTTTTCCTAAAATAGCATCTGGCCCTATAAACAATTTTTTAGTGCAAACATACCCATCAAGATTTTAAAAGGGCCCAAAAATACCATAATTGTTTATTTGATCAATGTTGACCGTTTAGAGAGAAAATTTTGACTAAAAATGCTTATGTGGCTTTCAACCCACTTCCACCTATATTTTACATAAAAATTTGGGGGGGGGGGGACCGCATCTTCTTCTCTTGAGATTTGTACACGCAGTGGAAGAAATTTTTTAAATAAAATCACGAACCTCATAGGAGGATTTATCAACTGCGTTTAAATTGGATTAGTCAGAACCGTACCTTTCGTATGCGTGTACGTCTTGTTCGATTAACAGGAGCCGACTGAGCGAATCCACTCCCTCTACCGGTATCCATACCAAATAGAACTCCAACAACACCAACGGCAGCGTGCTAGCGCCTTCAACGTCTTACTTCTCTTTTCTTTTTCTAGGGTTTCTCTTTCTCAGCTTGTCTAATTTTAATACGACTGGATCATTATCTTATCGGGTTTTTTTAAAACCCTAAAAGACCGTATTAAAATATTCAAAATTAATCTTAATTAATCTTGAAATTTGGATTTAGATTAAAATAATATTAATTAAATCTGTCTAACAGATCTAATCTAATCTATTTATTTTAATCTGAATTAAAAGCCTGCTGATTTAATTTATCTTTATAAATTAAATCTAAGATATGATATCTTCTATTTAATTAAATCTAAGATACTATATCTAAATTCAAATTAAATCTGAGATACGATATCTCTATTCGAAAATTAAATATGAGATACGACTACCCAATTCATATGAGGATCGATGATACGATACATCCTATCATACAACCATGCCACGTCCTTTTGTCACGCGATATTTGATCAAGGATGAAGCATGGAAGGTGTCTTCCTCCTGTTCCTCACAATTACTTTCTTGATTCTTCAGTAGTCTAACAATTGAAATGGAAACTTCTTTCCATCGTAGTATGGCCATACATTTCTCAGACTCACTCATCGAGGGACCCAGTAATATCTCTCTACAAATGTGAGGGATAAATCTCATCTTGACCATTCACATTCCTCTGAATAAAAACCATTAATCCCGATCGAAGCCTTTATCATCACCCGATTAAAGGTGACATTTGATTAGGTTAAAGATCAGCGAATCTCATGTAGGAATCCATGATGATCT
Organism: Acacia melanoxylon; assembly: GCA_019022615.1. NCBI lineage: Eukaryota > Viridiplantae > Streptophyta > Magnoliopsida > Fabales > Fabaceae > Acacia > Acacia melanoxylon. The sequence goes on along the minus strand of JAFJYJ010000051.1, from coordinate 3,081,000 downwards.
CAGATCAAAAGGCATCGTGACGTGGTTATACATGAGATAAGCTTATGACTTAATCCATGCAGCTTACTCATAGTGGGTCAGTCCAGTACCTTGTACTCTTATAAGTGCCTATGACTTTGATTCGTATCTCCATACCTTATTAAAGGCATACTGGTCTTATTTCATCTTTGTTCCCATAGATGATCGACCAGAAACATTTAGAACAATCTTTATGATACGTCCAAAGATACAGTCATCATAATAAACATGCAAATAATATGATAACAAAAAAGAGAAATACTTTAAATAACATTTTTGTTTAAAGTATAATGATTTGCCCCTAGGCATAATTTCCAACATCTTCTTCATCAAAGGCATCAATAATCCAAATATGTCTTCCAGATCATGGCTAAAACTAACTAATGAAAAATATTTAATTTTCTCATTTCTTTCCACCCACTCAGTCACTCAGTGTATTATGGAACTAAAACTAAATAATGAAAGAAGAGGAAGGTGGTCGAAGAGAAGAAGATGAAGAAGCCGTAATGTACATGACCCAGAAATAATGGTCGCCACTCTCCATCAATAAACAAGTGAATAATTCTAGATTTTCATTGCACTCACTTAAATTTACCATTTAATCCCAAATCCACCGCTAATTGCAAATTGAAATCTCAAAGCCTTCTTCTTCTTCTTCATAAATTTGGTCAAAGAAGCCTTGTTGTTGTAAGCCTGTGAATGGAAGATTATACGCACCCAACAATCCATGGACCCCACCCACACGAATTTGTGACCTCACGAGGACGACGTAGGGCATGTTTGGTTTGAGGGGAGGGAGTGGAAAGTAGGGAAATGACCAAATTGCCATTAATGAAAGGAATATTCCTTTTTGTTGAGAGTATATTTTTAAAATATTGAAAAGTTTAAAGACATTGTAGAAAGGGGACCAAAGATTGGCCCCTCCCCCTCTCCCTCCCTCAAACCAAACTAGGTGTGACGTTGAGGATGGCGGATTCACCCTTGATGTTCAGGGCTCGACGTCAGAGGCTCGAGCCTCCATTTCAGGAGTGGCAAAAGTGTTTGAGTCAGATTCGTGATTTCTCTCCAGGCTCTCCTACATTTGACATCAAAAAGAGAAAATTTTCAGAAAATCCATAAAATTAGCCAAAATTTTAGTATCAGGTTGGATGAGTTTTTTTTTTTTTTTTTTTTTTTTTTTTTTTTTTTTTTTTTTTTTAGGGTTAAGGTGCAAAAATACACACGCGTCTTTTTCCGAAGAAGCGTCAGGTGTTTTTTTAGGTGCAAAGTGGTTATGTAGTACAAATTAGGTGTAAAAATACCGTTTGACCGTTCAAATTGACTTGACCTTCAAGTTTGACTTTTTTTGCTGACTGGACAATGACATGGCATTTCAAAGGTGCAAAAATACACATGTGGTTTGTCAACAAGAGCGTTGAACACCAAATTATTTTTTGTAATTTAATAATTTTATTTTAATTATTACCGGGTACTAAAAAGATATTCAGGATACTAACATGTACTGAAAAATTACTTCATGATCTTGAAAAATTATTTTAAGATCTGAAAAAATATTTTTAAAGATCTTGACGGCCATAAAAAAGATACTTTGAGAATACTACCTCATACAGAAAAATATTTCATGATCTTGAAAAAATATGCTGAAGTATATTTTTAGTACCAATCAGTACCCTAAAATATTTTTTCATGATCTTAATATAATTTTTCAAGATCGTGAAGTATTTTTTTAGTACCAGTCAGTATCTTTTTAGTATCACTCAATAGCTTGAAATATTTTTTTCAAGATTCTAAAATAATTTTTCAAGATTATGAAGTATTTTTTCTAATCAAATAAGATCCTAAAAGTACTTTTTAATATCACTCAAGATCTAATCAAGATCTTTGAAAGTACTTTTTCAAGATTGCAGTCAATACCCTAAAATATTTTTTTCAGTATCTTTTTAGTACCGGTCAATACCTGATATTTTTTCAAGATCCTAAAATATTTTTTCAAAATTATGAAGTATTTTTTTGTACGAGTCAAGATCCGAAAGTACTTTTTAGTACTAGTCAATACCCTAAAATATTTTTTTCAGTATCAGTCAATATCCTTTTAGTACCAATCAATACCTGAAATATTTTTTCAAGATCCTAAAATAATTTTTTAAAATTATGAAGTATTTTTTTTGTACCAATCAATATCCTGAAAGTAATTTTTAGTACCAATCAATACCCTGGAATATTTTTTTCAGTATTAGTCAGTATCCTTTTAATACCGGTCAATACCTGAAATATTTTTTCAAGATCCTAAAATAATTTTAATTGAAGTAAAATTATTAATTTTTTTAAAAAATTTGGTGTTGGGCGCGCTTCTTGACAAACCACATGCGTATTTTTGCACCTTTGAAATGCCACGTCATTGTCCAACGAAAAATCAAAACTTAACGGTCAAACGGTATTTTTGCACCTAATTTGTAACCACGTGTGTACTTTTGCACCTAAAAAAAGCACTTGCTACTGGGCGCTCCTCGGAAAAAAACACATGTGTATTTTTGCACCTTAACCCTTTTTTTTTTAAATACAAAAGGCAAGCAAATAGTTTAAGAAGTACAAAGAGTCTATTAATTAAACACACTATTGTGTGGTTTTGAGAGATTTCACTACATTCCTACTTAAATAACTCCAAACAAATAAAAAGTTGAGTCAATAAGACATCAAAATCCTAATTGCTCTCTTGAGCTATTCAGGCTAGATAGTCGGCACATCTTAATCTTCCCCTATACACGTGAATGATCTCAAGATCCCAATTTGATAGGATAAGAGATCTTACTTCCTGAATCTCATCTTGCAAAGGATGTACTTGTTCACAATCAATCAAGAGCAAACGCACAGCTTCCAAAGAATCTGTATAAGGCTTAATCCTACTCAGTCCCAACTGTCTACATAGAATAGAAGGCCCATGTGGATAGCATGGTTGGATGAGAATTCTAGTAAATACCTCTTAAGATTGTTTTTACTTGTATGGCAGACAACCACAACAGAATGTATTTTTTGTGGCAAAAAAATGAGCGGATTTTACTCTGAATAATTATAATTATTGTAGTTATTGCTGTGTAAAATGCATCAAGAGTAAAAATAATAAGATTAATTTTTTTCTTATTAATGATATTATACATTTCAGTACCCAAAAAATTTAACATCAACTAAAAAGTGTATTCAATGTTTGTTGTTAATTCTAGTAGAATTCATATTGATCGACTTTATTGTCATAAATTTTTTGTTTAAGAATTTCACTCTCCATAAAATCTTTCAAGAAAAACTCCTATACACTTTGTTTTATAATCTCGCCCCCCTTGTTGACAAATTCTAGCTCCGCCTTGGTTAGGAGTGAAGTGAGTTTGCATATAATGCGCACACTTGGACACTATAGGTGAGACCTACAAAAAGAAAAGTAACAGCGTTAGAGATATTTAACGTATATGACATTTTTACTTCGTTTGGAAATTTTTATGAGTATTTTTGCACCAAAAAATTGTTTATGGTGTCGGATGTTTTTTTAGAAAAGTTCACAGGTATTTTTTGCACTTTTGCCCATAAATTTATAAAAAAATTAAATCTGAATTATTGAAATGTTTATCTAAAAAGGTAAAAGGAGGGAAGAGGGCGGGAAGGGAGAAAGGGAGATTGCTGATTGCTCTCAGATGATACATAAAATGAAAATTATAGTATTAAAAATAAAAATAATCAAGTAATCATTAGTGGCTTCCCCAGCTCAATGTATGTTTTGATTAACTTTTAGAGAATAGATTTTATAATTTACAAGGTAACTATGAGAGAGAAGTTTTATCTGGACTTGCAGAAAATGACTTCTAAAATCACAATTTCAAAGTTTTTTTGGGTATCCCACTCGGTTTATCAAAACCTTCAGTTCTGATTAATTCGGATTCGGGTTGTGCAGTGGCAAGAACGACCCTCACAACACTGGTAGCTCCATACAAAGAAAATTACAAGTGCTTTTAAGGGAATCCAACGCCACAATTTCAGAGTTACCCTAACATTTACGCGAATGAGGTCTTTTTTGGGACCAATCAGACGAATGAGGTCAGTATGGGCCTTAACAGGCCATAGCCGATTTAAACTGAGGCCCAAAACAATCCCACTCTGTCTAACAACCCTAAGTCCCTAATGCCAATCTCTATATAAATACTTGAATCCTACAGCATTTGAATATGGCCGTCTCTCTTTTCCTGCATCCTGCCTCTCTGCACTTATATGACTCTGTTATATTGGTGTATTGAACGTTGTTTAAGCGTTTGTTTATTTTTATATATGTCACGAGAGATTCGATAGCCAACATAATTTTTTTTTTTTGAATATCGTTTATAGATTCAATTTTGGTTGAGATTTTAGGAGGAGAAAACTAGCAAGTTCAGCTTCTTGATTGGATCTCGATGTTACGGTCCAGTCAATCATATTCATAAACTTGCGATATCCAATTTGCCAGTGTCACTCGCCTGATTTTGATTTCTGCTGATATTTTGGGCCCTTCAATCACTGGCACATCTTTATTCCCCATTCTCTTCCTTGTGATTTCTCAATTTTTTTCTAGTTGTGATTTTAGTAAGGAGTGATACATACTTGAACAATAATAAGGGCTTTGATGGTTAAGCAAACGCACTCTGTCCCAAAACCGTGTTTGGCGCTAATGTTTTGAGGCAATTTCTTCGTTTGCGATAGTAGTGGAGCATCTGAAAGTTTCAGATGCTCTGTTCCAGCAAAATCGCCCATATGGTTTGTTTTGACTAGTAACCTTATTGGGCACATTGTTGGAGTACAAATCACTTCGTATGATTTCAACACATAAAGTTATGTAAAGAGCTGGATTTGCTTAGAATGAATTATTAGGATACTCTTTTAAGAATAGAATTGGCTTTTTATTTTATTTTATTTTTGGGTAAAAAGAGAGGCATCAGCCTTTATATATTAGAAATAGCTAAAGAGGATTTTGACAAATCTTCCTTGGCCAATGCATTAGCCATGGCATTCGCAGCCCGAGGTATGTACTGCACAGTCACCTCCCAATTCTGACTCAACATATTCCTAATCTGAACAAAAACATTGCTGCTGTTACTGGGTAGAAACTAGTGAAAATGCCACTTGTACTAGTGTGTTGCTGGGTAGTATTTTTGAAGGGTATGGTCATGAGATTTGCATCTCTGAAATCCTTGAGGAGCAAACGCAGCCACACCGGCAGTTTTGGACATAAAACTTTTTTTTATATATATATAAATTTTGGACATAAACTTAGTGAAGGTTTACCATGCCATATTTACTTCTATTGGGCCTATCCTGAATCCTAAGAATAATGAAGAGATGAAACTGATTGATATTGGATAATATTAGGTCTACTGAGAAGTTGCAGTGAAGTTGTTTAATGACATGATTGCGCTTAAAGTTATGGATTCTATAAGAATGCAGAAAATGAGTCCAGCACACAATTCCGAATACTCTAAGCCACGGCCACATAGCCACCTTTGTTCCACCTGGTTCATGTTTTTCATTCCATCGAAGCCAAACCTGCTAATCACTTGCAAAGAACAGAATAATATAATGGGTTAAGTAAAGCCGGAGACACACTATTTGCTAGCACACAGTCTCTCAAGATGCAGAGTATTGTTTCCTCACAATAACACTCAAAATGACACTCCATAATCTCACTAAATCCTCTCTGGGAAAACTTGCCACAAAGAATTTCGCACTTCCACAAGTTCCACCAATGTGTGTTTGGAGCCGAAGGTTCTGATGACACACCAGATCATATGCTGATCGGACACAAAAGTTTCCATGCGAGGACCTCCTCCAATAATACATGTCCTCACTTCTCATGGTCGGTGGTGGCATCATCCTTATCCTTTAAACTACCCACTCTGGTAAGAACATCCTCTACTTCCCCAGGTCTCAAGCACCATCAACACCAACAAATTTGACCACCGTGGCTTCAAGATCAATCAGGTAGGTATTCTTGTCATTGAGTTGGATTAGTGGGCTGTATCGATGTCCATATATCCCACCAAGCTTTTGTAGTTCTTCCATTCCTTATCTTTCTTCCAACCTCACTGCAAAAACACTCCCACGAAGGTCACATTTTGACAGATGAGATCCTTCATCCCTTATCCACCATAATCCTTATCGCGTTTTATTTTCTCCCAGGATGAGGTGTAGCTTTTGACTCTCCGCACTATGGTTCCAAAAGAAGTTTGGTGGACTTCAAGTTTCTTGACTTGTCATTTTTCTAAATTCAATGTTTTACTAGATAAAGGTGAAAGAAATTAGGGAAATTGAGTCAAGGGATCTTGTTGAATTTCTACATGCTGCATCATTTGAACTTGATATATGGTAGACAGAATATTTTGTGAGAAGATGTGGTTATGCTCCTGAGAAGTGTGTAATATCTGATATATAGTGTTGCCAATGCACACACAAAAGAAATAGCAACATAAGAAGCTTGATGGTTCTCATTACATTCTATGTATGGAAGTTGAAGGGAGTATCTGTACTGTCACAATACATGCGTGGATCCACTCCGCAATAATGCACAAGTCACTGGTTTTCTAAATTCTAATGAAGATGATGGAAAGCTAAATAAATCCTTGAATGACAGTCCATTTATAGGTCAAACAAGAATATCTCCTTCTTGGCAAAAGACGTGTTTAATATAAGATTAATTTACCTAATTTGATTAGATTAAGAAAATTGATTAAGTTAATTAATATAACATATATTTTCTAAAACATTATAATTATATTCTTTAACTCCTCTTTGATTATTTTTGAGAGAGGATAATTTAAAAAAAGATTGATAAATATGTTTAACATTTAACATTAGATCAACTTCCTGTAAGATAGACCGGGGGAGTAACATTTTTACTTTACTACAGAGCATATAGTTGATTCTGGCAGTACTTCAGGAATGTGAGGCAATCAATACAGGGTCTTTTGTGAGCTTCCATGAATGCCTTCTATTTTTTTGTTCCCTCCTTGGCTGTCCTTGGCAGGAGGGAAAGGAAGGGGACTAGTGAGTGGAAATTTTTATGAGTTGGATTTAAAAATATTGGAGAAGTGAGATTATAAAATTTTAATAAAGATAAGATGTAAAATAAAAAGAGTAAGAAAAATTATTAAAAAAATTTAATCTCACTTCTCTAAGTTTTTTAAATACAAATCCTAAAAATCTTCCCTCCCTTCCAAATCTGTCCTACCAAAAAGCCCCTAAGTTGTGGGATTTGGCTTAGGTCTGTTGTGGACCCCAGCGAGTTTCACACAACCTGATCCTTTATTATTAAATAAAAAATAAAAAAAAATATATCAGGCACTATGTCGGGAGTAAAAGATAATTTAGGATAATCTTGAATATTAAAAACCCATATTTCTGAAAAAAATAATTCAAGATAGATGAAAAAAAAATTAATATTTTTTCATGATCTTAAAAAATTATTTTTGATCTTAAAAAATAATTTAAATATTTTTTCATGATCCTATTAAAAATATAAAATTTTTTCAAGATATTTTTTCAAGATACTAAAATAATTTTTTATGATCATTAATTATTTTTTCAAAATATTTTGAATTATCTTTTTACTATCGGACCCGTGCCGATATTTTTGTTTTATTTTTTATTTTTTAAAAAAAAAAAAAAAAAAAGGATTAGGGTTGGTGACGCAGTTTCACATCGCACAGCGAACGTAAGCCAAATCCTAAGATGTGATGATAAACAAGCTAAACACAAACTATGATACACAACTGGCTAGTGGCAGGTCTAGCTATCTAGGAATTACAAAACTGGCTCTTATTTTCTTTAGGGATAAGGTGCAAAAATGCGCATATCTTTCCTTTGGAAACGCCAACACCAAGATCTTTTTTAGGTGCAAAAAAGCACACGCGGTTATAATTATATGCAAAAATATTGTTTGACCATTAAATTTGACTTTTCTTTCTAATTGAACGATGACGATGATGGCTTTCAAACGTGCGAAAATACACACGCGGTTTAGCGAAAAAAAAAGTGCCCAACATCAACTTTTTTTTTTTAAAATTTAATAATTTTATTTCAATTAAAGGAAAATTATCATTTCTCTAGGTATAATTCCTAGAAGGCTAAATTTTTTATTTCCATACTTTATTTTATTTTTTAAATCCTTATTAAATTTTCTAATTAATAAATGAGTATTTATACATTTGAAATTTGATAATATAAATACTATATTTAATTAAAAATAATTTTAATTTTTTGATCTAACAAATTGAACCAGAACTTATTTAAATAATTTTTCAATCAAAACTAAACAATATTATTTAATTTTTATTGCATTAAGAAATATGCAATATAAACGTTTGCACCTCTAAATGAGTTATTTCTATTTATATAATGAATGAAAGTAAATCAAGGAAGGTTATAAACTTATAGTTATAAAGTTGACTTTTTCAAAGTAAATGAAATATTTTGTTTTATAGAATAAATGAATTATTTTTTTAACTATTTATTTTTCAAAAAACTAAAATTATTTTAAAATAAATATATTATTTATAATATCAAATTTTAAATGCATAAATATTCATTTATCAATTATTAATTAGAAAAATTAATAAGGATTTAAAAATAATAATAAATTATGGAAATAAATTTTTTATTTTACCCATTGAATAAATCATCTTTTCCAAAATGATAAATCATAAGAAAAAATTTGACCTCCCAGAATTATACCTAAAGAAATAATAATTATCCTTTAATTAAAATAAAATTATTAAATTAAAAAAAAAATCATTTGGTGTTGGGCACTCTTTTGGCCAAATCACATGTGTATTTTTTCACCTTTGAAACTCACATCATCATCCAATCAAAAAAAAGTCAAACTTAACGATCAAATGATATTTTTACACCTAATTTGTAACCATGTATATACTTTTACAAATAAAAAAACACTGATGTTAAGCGCTGCTTTGTACATTTTTGTACCTTCACCCTTTTTAACCTCAAATTAACTGCTTTGTTTAAAATTTGCAGGGGCAGGTTTAAATTTGATCGGAGGGACCCAAAAAAATCTGCCCTTGCAAGTTGCAACACTCTCGTAAATGCAATAAAATAAGTATTTTTGCTCAATGAAAAATTGTATAACCGCATAAAAATCTTTAGGTATATTTCACTGCACCGTTCTATAGCCATTTAATATCAAATAGCCTCAACACTTGTTAAAACTTCATTTTACTCTGAGGACAAAATTAAAATTAAGTTTTTTTTTTTTGGCTGAAAGGACATTATGTCCTTATCTTGTATATGGTCGAGATGGGCTTGCATATTTTTATATATCTTATAAATACACATATTTAACTTATAAATTCTTACACGTGTCTTGTAAATAGCATGCATTTTTATGAATATGCTTCTTGTCTTATACAAGGCCAAGATGATTTTATAATTTTACTTATTTGTCATATAAATAAGCATATTTGACTTGTAAATTTTTACATGTGTCTTGTAAATAATCATATTTAACATGTAAAGTAACGGGTATAATTGTCTTTTCACCCATCAATTTTAATTTTTGTTTAGTTTTAGGGGTGTGTTGAAGTTTCATAAAGTTTTAAGGGCTATTTGATATTAAATAACTATAGAAGGAGGTATGAAATTTCCCCCAAAATCCTAAGGGTGTGTTTGGATTACCGTAAAAGTGACTTTTTTTCAATATGACTTTTACAAATGTAAGATAGAGTAAAAGTTAGATTATGTGATAAAATTTACGTTTGGATTGGATAAACTGAAAATTATTTAGATGATTAATGCAAAGGTAAGTTTAGAAATAAAATGACAAAGAATGATATAAATTTAATAAAAATAAAAATATTTAATTTGTTTTGTAAAAATCTAAAAATACTAAATTACCTAAATTTTAGGGAAAATTGAATAAAAGTCCCTATTTAAAAATTTAATTGGTGAGAATGACTTCAACCAGAGTAGTATCATTCATCATATATATAAACTTATCATGTTATTATTTTCATGTATTTGTTTTGAACTATTATTTTCATTGGAAAAAAAACTTATAAAGTTATTCACGTGAATTAAATTTCTAATGGGGAATTTTACCTAATTTTCCTTAAAAAAAAAAATTCTTTGGTTACTTTCATAGAAAACAATTACTGACCTGCTGACTGAAATATTATTAATTGTCTATTCAAAAAAAAAATTATTAATTGACACTCACTTGAAATCAGGAGATGAAAACAAAAGATCTGGTTTGGCTTCACAATGCCATCCCTTTTCATTAGTGCAAAAAAGGGCTTTAAGACCGCCATTTAGACCGGAGATTGACGCACGGGTCTTAAAAGTATTTAATTTGTGGCAGTTTCGTAAATATAAAGAACTTTTTGGACCGGATTATAAAGTATCCTAGGTCTTAAAAATATGACCGTGGCACTTTCGTAAATATATAGAACACTTTTAAGACCGGATTATAAAAGATCTAGTCTTAAAAGTATGACCGTATGCAATTTCGTAAATATATAGAATACTTTTAAGACCGGACTATAAAATATGCGGTCTTAAAAATATGACCGTGGCAATTTCGTAAATATTGTGAGAAGACGCTAATAAAAGATGAGTCCGGAATGCGATGATTTATTCCTTCGCTTAATTGGAATTATATACAGATGCTAATAAGTAAATAATCTTTTGACCTAGGCAGTTCCTATAATCTAGGGATTACAATCAAGAATATAATTACGAAATTCAAAAAACTATGATCTGCTAACTTAATTCCTAAAATCTCTCTAACAACTTAATTAAGATGATTACAAATCGGGAATTTAATTACGAAATTCAAAAAACCATGATCTTCTAACTTAATTCCTAAAATCTCTAACAACTTAATTAAGATGATTACAATCAAGAATTTAATTACAAAATTCAAAAAATCATGATCTCGCTAACTTAAAATCCGCTTGTTTCAAAAAAACAAGTCTTAAAAATATACTTTTAAGACCGATTGTTTCAAACAACCAGTCTTAAAAGTGTTAAAAAAAGAAGCCACACTTTTAAGACCGCTTGTTTCAAAAAAAAGGTCTTAAAAGTATACTTTTAAGACCGATTGTTTCAAACAACCGGTCTTAAAAGTGTAAAAAAAAAAAAAGCGACCGGTGGCCACACTTTTAAGACCGCTTATTTCAAAAAAAAGTCTCTAAAAGTATACTTTTAAGACGATTGTTTCAAACAAGCGGTCTTAAAAGTGTAAAAAAGAAGTGACCGTGGCCACACTTCTTTTAAGACCGTTTGTTTCAAAAATCAGGTCCGCTTGTTTAAAAAAAACGGTCTTAAAAGTGTTAAAAAAAGAGAGCTAAATTCGCTAAACCCGTTAAGTCCGAGAGTCTACTTTGTCTTCTTGGTGATATAACATTTACTTAGTTATAGATTCAAAGAGTGTCCCAAGAGTCTCACGGGTTAAATCCTCGAAGAATGTTATACTCTTCCTCTAACCTACTCAATCTTTGTAAGTCATCCCAAGAGCTACATAATCAAATCTTTAGCAACGTTGGCGGTGAGATGCTTCGAGGGTTTTGCGATAGCGTCGACTCCAATCCTCGAAGAACAAAAGCGTACTACTTCAAGGATTCGGATGACGGCGGCTCCTTCCTCTTCGATCTATGGCTCCTCCCACGCTGTTTTCGCACAGATCCAGCTTAAAATCAAGCCCAGATCTCTTCTTGCGTAAGTCTATTTATTCCTACCTTAACAACTCCTGCTCAGATCTGGACTTCAATTTCATCTCTGATTTTATATTGATTTAAATTTGATTTCCATGGTGAATGATTTCTGTTTCTTGTCATTTTTTCTTCACTAGTGCAAAAAAAGGCTTTAAGACCGCCTCATTTAGACCAGAGTATTGACGCACCGGTCTTAAAAGTATGACCTAAGGGGCGCTTTGTAAATATCAAGAACTTTTTGGACCAGATTATAGATTATCCTGGTCTTAAAAGTATGACCGGTGGTAGTTTTGTAAATATAAAGAACACTTTTAAGACCGGACTAAAAAGGATCCTGGTCTTAAAAGTATGACCGCGGCAATTTTGTAAATATAAAGAACACTTTTAAGAACGGATTAAAAAGGATCCGGTCTTAAAAGTATGACCGGTGGCGATTTTATAAATATAAAGAACACTTTTAAGACCGGATTAAAAAGGATCCTATTCTTAAAAGTATGACCTATGTGCTTTTGTAAATATAAAGAACACTTTTAAGACCGGATTAAAAAGGATCCGGTCTTAAAAGTATGACCGATGGCAGCTTTTGTAAATATAAAGAACACTTTTAAGACCTAGGACTAAAAAGGATCTGTCTTAAAAGTATGACCGTGGCAATTTTGTAAATATAAAAAACACTTTTAAGAACGGATTAAAAAGGATCCTATCTTAAAAGTATGACCGATGCGCTTTATAAATATAAAGAACACTTTTAAGACGGACTAAAAAGGATCCGGTCTTAAAAGTATGACCGGGTGGCAATTTTGTAAATATAAAGAACACTTTTAAGAACGGATTAAAAATGATCCGGTCTTAAAGATTTTCATTAGGCGCGGCAAACGTAAATTGAATTTTCATTATTCCTTTTCTAGTTCTCTCCACTTCCCATTGATTTCTCCGCTCTCTTCTCATTTTCACTTCCCCACCCCGCGCATTCACAATGGCTACCGTAGCCTCAGATTTCGGAGATCTGTGACTCAACAACAATTCAAGAATGATTCGTGCAGTTGAGTTCGTGTTTGTTGCGTTTCTGTTTCCGTAGCTCAACAATATATATATTGTTGTTGATATATATAATATATATATCTCTCAACAATCCAAGAATCATTCTCGGATTATCAATATCTCAACAATCCGAGAATGATTCTTGGATTGTTTATATATATATATATATCAACAACAAGATATATACACACACACACACACACACACACACACACACACACACACACACACACACACACACACACACACACACACACACACATATATATATATATATATATATATATATATATTGTTGTTGAGCCACAGATCAAGAAACGCAACGGTAGTAAATCATTGACGTAGATTTCGGCTTAAGTTTGAAATTAAATATCAATTTCTTATTTCTTTGTTTTATTGCTCATCTCCTCCTTCTCGCCGACGACAAAGCTCCAAACTTGATTTCCATGGGGAACGAGTCTCGATCTTGCAGAATCGCTTTAGCTTCTCTTGAGGTAAACCTATTATGTCTGTTTTGCTTATTTATGCGTTCTCGATCGATTGTTTTTGTTTGTTGTTATTTTTTTTTTGAATATATTGAGATGTGCATACACAAAAATAACAGATAGATAAGCGAACAGAGGAGTAGAAAAAGATAGATGAATGGCTTCCCATAACTTCTTCCACTACTAGAAAATGTCATATTTGCGAGGGACAAAAATTCCGTCGCAAATTTTGACAAATTTGCGAGGAAACTCATTTTCCCTCGCAAAAATGCCAATTTTGCGAGGAAAAAAATTTCCCCGCAAAATGATCACTTTTTGCGAGGGAAACATACTTTCCCTCGCAAAATTGGGGGAAATTCCCACCAATTTTGCGAGGAACGAAGTTTCCTCGCAAAATGGCCATTTTTTGCGAGGGCGATAAAGTTCCTCGCAAAACTTGACCATTTGCGAGGAAGTTTTTTCCCTCGCAAAATTTAGGGAAATTGGGGGGATTATTTTAGGTTAACCCGGAATACCCAATGCCCTTTCTTCACTTCGTTCTCGGCTTGGGAGCCCTATTTGGCTGATCTTGGTGAGGCGAGAGCGATCGACGGAGAGCACGATGGAAATTAAGCTTCGTCCGTTAATACCTTTCGGTGAGATTTTATCTCTCGTCCGACCCGTTGTTCTCTCGTTGCTCGTGTTTGACGAATTTAGTGACACCCGCCGGTCTTTCCCGGTTTGGACTTTTCCTTTCCTTTTTCAAATTCGTTTCGCTAGAAAATTTCACGCACAAACTCGTTAGTCGTCACATTCAAAGCACGCGTAGCTCTCGATTTGAACTTGTTGCTTCTTTGTTGCAACCTTTTGACTACGTTTTCCGGTTCTAGGAGTACGATCAATGTTCGATTGGAATTGTTTTTGTTCATTTATTTATTGTCATCGTGGCTTTTCGAGCATTTTTCATTGACGGATGTGTTTGACTCTTTTTCTTGTATTTATTTAATCTTTATATATTTCCGACTATGTGTCCATCGGATTTTGCAACTAGCTAATCTTGAGCAGTTGAACTAATCTAATATTACTGTCTGTTCTTGTTTAAGCTATATTTTTTGTGTTTTCGTAAGCGTAATTCATCTCTTTCGAATGGATTTTCATCAAATCATCTGGATAAAAGGCCGTATGATTCTCTCATCCATTATTTTATATTTTGTGCTGTGTTATGCACATGTACTTATTTATTGCATATAAGAATTATTCAAGTTAGGAAGGGGGAAAAAACTATTCTATATTACTTGAAATTTGAGTCGTTAAAAATTAGGATTGGCGTGAATATCTAGTCACGAAGTAAATATGAAGATACTTTCTATTGATTTTTCAAAGTAGTTGTTGATTGACCGTGTTCCCGTTGTGATTGAAAATTTGTATGATTGGTTAACTCGAAATTCGTGTCATTTGCATAATGAAACTACTGGTTATCATCTGTAATTTTGTGATGGTTTATAATAAGTTAAAGATAGTTAGAGTCCTTGATGCTCAATATCAATCTAAGACCTAAAGTAGGTTCAGTTAGAATTAAAGGAGTTTTAATTCTTTTTTGTAGATTTGCTGAAGTTTGAGCATGCTGCACATGTCTTAGGTTTGCACCAAAATAAAAGGAATAAACACGATAAAACTTTTCTACAAAAAAACAAAAAAAAACAAGATGATGATGAAATCATGCGCTTAATTCATGTTACAAAGATAATAATAAGTTGATACGAACCTTTGGTCTTTCATCATGACCGTTACTTATTAGAGTATCACCTTTCATGTTACTTGAGGTACTATGGATGCTAGCATTCAAGTCCTCTACGATTAGTATTACTTGACATTTTCAAAAAAATCCCTTACTTCCACCTTTTGAATCACCGATATGCGTGCTTTAGGAGAGTTTATGCGGTAAATTTTCTCTTCCCGCTCCCCGTTTCAAGATTTATTTGCATTTATGCATAACATCTCACATCATACCATCTCGTAGGGATATTATTTGTGGGAGCTTGGATGTTAAGTGGGAAAGCATCAAGGGGTTAGAGAATGCCAAACGTTCTTGAAGGAGGCATTGTTGTCTTGCCAATTAAGTACCCCAAGTAAGTGCCATTATCGAATACATGATAGGGTTAACATATGCATATGCATATGCATATGTATGTGTGCATGTGTATTATAACTGTTAATTTTTCTCCCTTAGGAAACTGACCTCTTGTGAAGATACTCTCGTATATCTGTGCACCAAAAGTGTAACCTTAGTTCTACTAAAATAAATTTTCTTTTAGCGAAACTATAATGGTCACATGATAGGCTGTTTTTATTACTTTTTTAATTCCAAGTTTTGAGCAAATAGGCTGCCTATGTTGAGTACCTTGTTTTGAATAATGATAGAAAGGACATCTTGGAATGTGCATAATCATCAACCCAAAATTGGGAAAGCCCAATTGTATAAAAATAAAATGGAAACAGAGGTCACTTATTTCTTAGTTGGTGGTGGATTCAGTTGTAACAAATGTGTGCATGAGAGTCCCATAGTTACAAATGGAAAATTGATAAGGACGTGTTAGTGTAAGTTAACATATGACTGTGATAGGTTTGTGGACTTGGTCGCAAGTCTAGAAGTGAACTATGATAATTCATTTCTCAATATTGAGATTAAGATTGGAATGAAGTGAATTCTCTGGGCTTCAATATTTACAAGATTAAGATTGGAATGAAGTATTGATAACCTAGTATCCTTTTTGTGAATTATGTTAAACTTTGAACTTGAGCATGTATTTGCATTTGATTATTGTTTTCCTCGACTATTATTATCTGATTTTATGGAGTATTGTATAACTTGTTCCAGTTAACTAGTGGAGTCTCAACTCAATTTTCCCAAGCAAATAAAGCCATGAGTTTTGTCAAATTCCCAGATTCAATAATTTCATGAATAAATTCAATAATTTGGACTTCTGTGATGGTTACTTAAGTTTTAGATATTTCTTGAATAATATCTGCAGAAAACTAGATGGTTTGCCAAACGTAAAAGTTTGAAGCCTGGAAAAGTTTTACTTATTTTTTCATGCTACTCCTTAAAGTGGGAATAATTTGGTTAGTGTTTGAGACTTGGTTTTGTTTGAATTTTAAAGGTAGACAAGTAGTCACTTTCCACAACTAGAGAGACTTCATATTCTTCCAAAGATCATTGGTATGTATTTCCAAGACTTTAATAACGAATACACATTTTTATATTTATGCATTTTCTTTCTTTAAATATTGTACATGTTGCGCTCATCCAAGCGGTGTTGGAGGTGTTCCTACGGAGTAGACGTAATACTTTTGCTACCAATCGCAAACCATTATTTTCTTGTCCATTTAAATGAAGTACAAAAAAAACCGACTTTGTAATGTTGGTTTTGCGAGAAGATAAGAGGGTAAAGGTGTTAGAAGAGAAGGCTGAAGGAGCAAGAAGCGAAGGTGACGGAGCAAGAAGCGAAGGTGAGGGAGCAAGGAGAGATGATTACTGAGATGCGAGCACTTCTCCAGTCCTTATTGAAGATCAAGGGTCTTAGTGGTGATGACGATACTGGTGGTAATCATCACCAGCTTGCTGCAGTTTAAACTTTTTTTTTAGTTCATTCTAGTCGAAACATTATAATTTGTAAATTTTGTTATTGCTTTGTAAACTTTATGATTGTTACAATTTATTTTTATAATATACAAGTCTTTTTATTTTCTAATTTTTAATATTTTTTTGTAATTATTTTCTTTTATCTAATTTTTTATATTTTTTTAAAAAAATTAATTGGAATTTGCTAGGAAACGTTCTTCCCTCGCAAAATATGGAATTTGCGAGGGAAGATTGTTCCCTCGCAAATTCCATATTTTGCTCTTCCCTCGCAAATTTCTGAATTTGCGATGGAAAAGAGCATTTTTGCGACGGAAAATCGTTTTGCGAGGGCGGTTTGCGACGGCAGGTTTTCCCTCGCAAATTCCGCCGCAAATCAGTTTTGCGAGGGAATTTTCCTGCCGCAAAAAACTGTTTTTTTTTGTAGTGTTCGAGGAACACAAAATGATATTACTCTTCTCCCCGACCTCCCTCTCTCTCCTTGTATCGTTTTTTTTTTTTTTTTGCTTCCAAAAATTTTCTTTGTTCCTTCTTCTTCATCTACCTCTTCTCGTAGTTCTCTCTAAGGCAACTTAGGTACTTTCCTCTCTCAATCTATTTGTTTTAGTTCTTCTGGTGAAAGATCTGGAGTTCTCTTGAAGGCGGCGGCTCAGACGTCTACAATCTCACCTTTTTTTTTTCATAGAAATGAATTTTTAAGACCGGACTTGAAAATATATACGGTCTTAAAAGTTCATTCTTTTTCTTTCTTTATTTTTTTTTTAAAAAATGGACTTTTAAGACCGGATGTTTAAAAAGTCCGGTCTTAAAAGTGTTTTTTTAAGACGGACGCGATCCGGTCTTAAAAGTAACAGACTTTTTAATACCGGGAACAAGACCGGTCGCAGGTCCGATCTTAAAGCCCTTTTTTGCACTAGTGCTTAATTCTGAAGTTTGTAATCTTCTTTTTTGTTTTTTTTGTTGTTGTTGCTTCCAATCTTCTCTTGGTTCTTCGTCGCTAATGACGTAAAGACATTCAAAATGTTGCCGCGATCTGGTAATTTGGGACCAATTGTTTCATTTGGGGGTTTTTTTTTTATTATTATTATTCTCAAAAACACTTTTTAGGCCGGATATTTCAAAAGTTCGGTTTAGAAACGATTTTTTTAAGACCGGTCGTTCATCCTAGTCTTAGTAACATATTTTTAATACCGCACGGAACAAGACCGACTCCGGATCTGGTCTTACGAAGCGTTTTTTATCCGGTCTTAAAAGGCTTGTTTGTACTAGTGTTTTTATTATTTGACTAAAGGTTTTACCTTTTCAGGGTTTAGAATGTAAAAGGGTTTTCGTCTCTCTCAGCAACTGTGCTTCATGAGATTTGAATTTATGTTCTCTTTCTTTTAAGACTGAGATCGCTTACCATTTCAACCAATAACTTGTTGCTCCATCCCATTTTTAAAGTTTTAAAGCATTATCACCTCAATGTTTCTAATGAATGCCTTTTTAGACGCAACTATAAATAAACTCTTGATCACCTCTTCATCACATGCTAAAGCAATTTAGTTTGGTTATTTTTCAATCCATCTTCAACCATCATCCTCAGAATTTAAATTATGGCGGAAAGATTCCATCAACTTGTTATCAAGAATGGAGAGACTACTCATTCAAAAGGCATCATCATTCATATAAATACCATGTGATATATATGGGAGAAATTATGCTCCACGTCATGGATATACTGATCATCCTTCACAAATCGATCATTAAGGAAATGTAAAGAAAGATTTCATTTGTCATGCTTCACTTTCATAATCATTTGGGAGATAAAAGTAAGTAATCGATCAAAATTTTGCCTTCACAAATCGATCATTAAGGAAATGTAAAGAAAGATTTCATTTGTCATGCTTCACTTTCATAATCATTTGGGAGATAAAAGTAAGTAATCGATCAAAATTTTGCCAACAAATATAGATGAATTTAACTCTGCAGACTAGATAATCATTTTTGCTCAAACTTAAAGATATTAGGGATGCCATAGGATGTTGTTATGCACAAATATGCTCGATAAGGTCAATTCTGCATCAATTCAACTAGAGTAAGCAAGATCAAAACGATACATGTTTAATTTCTTCTACAAATGCCTTCAAACCTCAATTCTATATAGATTAAAAGATGCCAAATGCCTTTTCAAAGAGACATTTACATATTGGTGCTAGCTTAGGAAAAGCTTTTATATCCACCACAACAATTCAATCAGATAGCATTAACATCGTGATCCAGGACATCCAATCTCTGCTTAAAGAATTTCCTTCTTTTCATATTGCTATTGTTACAATTAATGATTTATATATGCTTAATTTGTTGCATTGTATTTCACTTTCTTTAGTTTCGTTCTAACTTTTATGGTTATTAATATCATTATGTCCTTAAAAAAAACAAGAAAACAAAATATCTGCCTTCCCTAACATATATAATTAGAATTGCCATTGATTGATATTTCTCTCCCACTCTCTTGTCTGATTTTCCGCCAAATTATCAGCTGAAAAACATTTCCTCTCACGATATATATATATATACCAAATCCCAATCATGGCATTCCTTAAAATAAACAATTTTTTTGTACAACATACGCCGCACAAAAGCTCATCGTCCAATTACAGTGAGCAAACCACCACCTTCTATTCCCTCCTCTTCCCTCCTCCGTGTAATTTTTTTTCCCCAATCCCCATCCACACACAACAAAACCACAAACTAAGTAACAATCCCATTTCATAGTTTTTTTCCTTCCATCCATGTTCTCTCTTTCAATTCCTCAGCCACAACAACACCAACGGTCAAATCACCTTCTTCCTCTCTTCCCCATCATCATCAGCAGCAGCAGCTTTGTGCCCCACGGCAATGGCGATACAAATTATCTGGTTTGACACATGAAAGATTATATATTAGCCTCACTTGGCGTTGTTGGAATATTTGAATTACGTACGAGGCATTAATTAGAAAAAGAACAAAATCTTGGTGTGGTTGGGGACATCAACGTCATCGACAGTGAACAACGTTAAAATAAACAAAAATGGCGGATACATCAAACGATAACAGTACCTCCGTCTTGGAGGAGATAATCTGCTACACACCAACTCTGGTCACCACAAATGGCATATGGCAAGGAGACAACCCTTTGAACTATTCTCTTCCTCTCTTCATCTTACAGTTAACCTTAGTCGTCGTCGCCACTCGCATCTTCGTCTTCCTCCTCAAACCCTTTCGCCAGCCTCGTGTCGTTTCAGAAATCTTGGTCAGTCCCCACAAAACAAATCTGTAACATCCCCTCAGATTCGTTTTAAAACCATGAAGCGTAACCGAGGCGCTGAGATGTTACAAAATCTCTCCTTTATATATATTTGCGTTTGAATTCATGATTAACCCAAAAAATAATTTCTTTTTTTGCAGGGTGGACTTGTATTGGGTCCGTCGGTGCTTGGACAAACAGGGAAATTTGCGAATGCAGTGTTCCCTTTAAGAAGTGTGATGGTGATAGAAACAATGGCGAACGTGGGTCTGCTTTATTTTCTGTTCTTGGTGGGTTTAGAGATGGATATTAATGTGATAAAACGTGTGGGTAAAAAAGCAATAGCTGTGGCTATTGCTGGTATGATCTTACCCTTCGCCATTGGAGCTGCTTTCTCTTTCCTCCTTCACAGAGAAAACCGAACCAGCTTGAACCATGGAACCTACATTCTCTTCCTTGGCGTCGCTCTCTCTGTAACTGCATTCCCAGTTCTTGCTCGTATCCTTGCAGAGCTCAAGCTGATCAACACAGAACTCGGAAAAATCGCTCTTTCTTCGGCTTTAATCAATGACATGTTTGCTTGGGTTTTGTTAGCTTTAGCCATTGCTTTGGCTGAGAACCAATCTGCTTCATTGGCTTCTCTTTGGGTTGTCATGTCAAGTGCAGCTTTTGTAGGGTTTTGTATATTTGCAGTGAGACCAGCTGTTTCATGGATAATCTCAAGAACACCAGAAGGAGAAGGATTTAGTGACTTTCATATAAGTTTGATTCTTTCTGGGGTTATGATTTCTGGGTTTATTACTGATGCTATTGGGACCCACTCTGTGTTTGGAGCTTTTGTGTATGGTTTGGCTATACCTAATGGACCACTTGGGATGACTCTTGTGGAGAAGCTTGAGGACTTTGTTTCTGGGCTTTTGCTTCCTCTGTTCTTCGCCATTAATGGCCTTAAGACTAACATTTCAGCCATCAAGGGAGCTTTCACGTGGGGTATCCTCTTCCTCGTCATCTTCCTCGCAGGCATCGGAAAAATCGCCGGAACCCTGGCCGTCGCCATCTATTATCAGATGGACCTCCGTGAAGGTACCTCCATTGGCCTGCTCATGAACACCAAAGGCCTCGTTGAGATTGTGGTCCTTAACGTAGGAAGAGACCAGAAGGTAATTAATTAACACAACTACATATAGTTATTAACTTATTATAGCTATTATATATGTTTATACAGGATTTAAACCCAAAAAAGGTCCCTATACTTATATATTCTGAGACAACTGATTATATATATATATTGGCAGGTGTTGGATGATGAATCATTTGCGATAATGGTGTTGATAACATTGGTGATGACGGGACTCATCGTACCACTTGTGTCATTGATTTACAAACCCTCAAGGAGGATTGTGACCTACAAAAGAAGAACCATCCAGACTGCTGCAAGGCGAGATTCAGAGTTGAGAGTCCTGGTCTGCGTCCACTCTCCCATCAATGTCCCCACCATCATCAACCTTTTAGAAGCTTCCAACCCATCCCGGAAAAACCCCATCTGCGTCTACGCCCTCCACCTGGTGGAACTCACCGGCCGCACCTCCGCCATGCTCATCGTCCACAACACCAGAAAACCAGACTGCCCTGCCATTAACAGAACCCAAGCTCAATCCGACCACATCATCAACGCCTTCGAAAACTTCGAGCAACATGCCGGCGGCGTATCCGTCCAGCCGTTAACTGCAATTTCTCCTTACTCCACTATGCACGAAGATATCTGCAACCTCGCCGAGGACAAGAGAGTCGCCTTCATCATAATCCCTTTCCACAAGCAACAAACCGTCGACGGCGGAATGGAGGCCACCAATATGGCCTTCCGTACAATTAACCAGAATTTGCTCGCCCATTCGCCTTGCTCCGTCGGAATCCTCGTCGACCGAGGACTCACTGGATCTAACAGATTAGCCACCAATCATATCTCCCGCCACGTCGCCGTTTTGTTCTTAGGTGGCCCCGACGACAGAGAGGCGTTGTCGTACGCCGGGAGGATGTTGGACCACCCGGGGATACATCTCACGGTGATGCGATTTGTTCCCGGCGAAGAAGCGATGGAGCAAATCTCTGGTGGTGCGAATAAAGACAAAGAGAGGCGATTAGATGAGAGTGTTCTGAAGGAGTTCCGATTCAAAAGTGAGCACGACGATCCGTCACTGGCTTTTATTGAGAAAGTGGTGAATAACGGAGAAGAGACTGTGGCGGCAATAAGATCGATGGACGATATACACAATCTGTTTATAGTGGGAAGAGGGCAAGGGATTATTACGACGTTGACAGCGGGGCTGACGGACTGGAGCGAGTGTCCGGAGTTAGGTGCAATTGGGGATTTGTTGGCGTCGTCGGATTTCGCCGCCACGGCGTCAGTTTTGGTGGTGCAGCAGTACATCGGGTCGTTCGGAGACACCTGGACGACGCCGGAGCACAACGGCCATGAGGAGCACCAGCACCACCATGAACGTCATCTCTCGCCAATAGGTAGAGCACATAGTCATGCATTCCGTACAGAATCCTTATCCGTGTGATTGAGGAATTTCTTTGCTTTCTAAATTGATTTGATCCTTTTGACGACGCCGGAAAATGCCACATGAAATATTCAACAAAGAAAGATTATGCTTTCAATCCGATTGTATTTCAGGTCAAAAAAAAAAAAACCGATTGTAATTTGTAAATGTAAATTAATCATGGCGATATATTCGAAGGGATTGAAGTGCTGCTCGGGTTGAAGCAAATACAAATTAGAATAGGAAAAGTTAAAGTTCTTTAGGTTTTTTTTTTTAAAAAAAATATACACAAAGTTTTGTTTCTTTTAGCTCTGTATTAATGGTCATAATATTTTAGTCAAGTGTAGAAATCATGAATGTAGCAATTATATATTTGAATATAGCAATGTACATTATCTCGCTTCTATCTACCCTTAAGTTCAGAATTTAAGATAGAGGTGCATATATTATACCGTATTTCCTCCGATTTTAATTAAAGGATAACATTTTGGAGTTGGTTTTGGTCCTAATTATAGGATAAAATTTTAATTTTTATCAATTTCTTCCTAAAATATCTATATTTTATTCTCTCAAGTGTGTTTAATTTTTAGTGAATATGTATTTGGGTACGTTAACTCTTCTAGTCAGTGAAACTTTTAAATTGTTGGATTTTAATTTATTTATCGATTAGCTAACGTTAATTTGTCTATATATATATATATAACACATGTGTGTGTCTATATATGTATGTATATATGTGTGTATAGACACACACACATATATATGTTGTGTGTGTACATATATGTATATGTGTGTGTAGATATATGTGTATGTATATATGTATAGATCTATATGTACACACACATATATATATATATATAAAACAAGACCAATATTCTAATTAGAAAACATGTGGAAAGAAAAAATTTAGGTCGAAGAGGTATGTGGTAAGGGCTATTGATTCACTTTTACTTATGTCATTTTAAATTTATATAAGGGCATTTTAGGAAAATGAGTAAAATTAACTAATTTAACTCCTCTATTTAATTTTCCCAAATTCTCGTTAAATATGTCTTATAATTAGGGACAGGATGGAGTAATATATATTTGTTTACATTTTCCATCCCCACCAAAAAAAAACCATAGAAGAGATTGTATTTTAAAATTAGGGCTAAAGTATACTTTTAGTCCTTTTAAATTTTACATAAGGCATACTTTTGATCCCTTAACTTTATAAAGTATATTTTTTGTCCTAAAATTCTAACATCGTTAATGTTGCTAATGGAGAATGCTGACGTAACGAACTCAAGTGATGACTAATAACATTTAATAACACAAACTTTATATATTCTTCAATTTACCCGTATTTTAAATTTAAGTTTAATACTCCCTCCGGTCCTAATTATAAGACAACATTTTATAGTTAGTTTTGGTCCTAATTATAAGACAACATTTTAATTTTTGTCAATTTCTTCCTCAAATACCCTTATTTTATTCTCTCAAGTGTGTTTGGTTTTTGGTGACTATATATATTGGGTGCGTAAACTCTTCTCGTCAATGAAACTTTTAGATATATGTGTGTGTATCTATATATGTAGGTGTATATGTGTGTGTCTACATACAAATACACACACACGCACACATATATGTGTGTGTACATATATGTATGTGTCTGTGTACATATGTGTGTGTCTACACACAAACACACACACGTGTGTGTGTCTATCAATATGTGTGTGTGTATAAACACACACACATATGTGTATATACATATGTGTGTGTATGCATAAACATTTTGTATATATATGTATACACACACATGTGTATATAAGCAAGATCATTATTTCAATTAAATAGCGTGTGAAAAAGAAAATTCTAGGTCTATATGGCGGGAATTGTTGATTCACTTTTACTTATGTCATTTTAAATTTATATAAGGGCATTTTAGGAAAATTAGTGAAATTAACTAATTTAACTTCTTTCCTTAATCTCCCAAAATCGGTTAAATATGTCCTATAATTAGGACCGGAGGGAGTAGCATTTAATTACATAATCAATGTTATCACTTAAGTTTACCCCGTTATCACTTGAGTTTGCATTTTCCATTAAAAAATTAACGATATTAAATTATAAGATTAAAAGATATTTTAACCTAAAATTATTTATATTAGAATTAATTATTTTAAGAAAATAACTCTAATACTAAACTATATAAAATTTTATACTTAAATATAACTGAAATCTCGAGCCCATTCCTTAGAGGAAACATCAATAACAATTTCTTCTCTTATTTCCTTTCTTTCTTTCCTTTTTCATCAGGCGAGTTTGAATTTTAGTTTCACTTGACCTGAATATTAGATGGCTCCATTAATAACAATTGATACTCATATTCTTAATATAAAATATATTTAAGAAATTAATCTTAATTCTAAATATATAACCTATTTTTTATATTTATCAATATTTTCCTAATTCACCCCTATTAATACTCCACCAACACTAATCAAAGAAGAGAAGAGGAAATGAGATAAAACATATTTATCTAATTTGATTAGATTAATAAAGTTAGTTAAGTTAATTAATATTATATGTATTTTCTAAAACACCATTTTTCTTTAATTATCTGGAAGTATTTGATATAGGAAGATATCCCAGGTACTTTATAATATTGTAAGCCAGAAATTCAAAGACAAATTACCCTGTTTTTAACTTCAGTCAAAACCACCCATTTTTAATTGCCCTGTTTGTTAACTTCGTAAATTCATTTCAATAAATCCTGATACAAGCGGTTGAATAATTGGGTTTCACTATATTGTGAATCCTGAACATCTTATTTGTTTTGATACCATCCGACAATAGTTTCACTAAACTACACAACACAATAGCTTTCTTGTTGTAATATCAAAAGGATCTGACAGTCATATAGCGTAAAGATCGTTTAGTTCATGTCAAAATGCTCAGTAACATGGTCCTTGCAAGCTCAGCGTTTCTAACATAAATTAAGAAATAGATGGAACCAAAAAGAATGGCACATATAGCCTCTCAATTCAACAGTTGTAAAGAGTCAAAAATCATATTTTAGAGAATATGAACAAGAGGACTAACAGAACGAACAGGAACCTCAAATTGCTTTTAATGTTGCAAGGCCTTGGCCAAATTATCTCTCAAGGTCCTTCCTAGAGGATCAACATGCTTACAATATTGTTCCACATATCCAGAATCGTGATGACCAGACAAGGCAACATCTGGATCTAAAGTATCTCCACTATCAATTATTATATTATGAAGCAAGCAACATATTAAGATAATACTTGGCAATTTCCTCTTATCTGGTCTCCACATTACCTTACTAAGGATCCTCCAACTGCCCTTTAACTGTGAGAAAGCTCTCACGGCAAGCAGCCTCGCAGCCTGGTGCTTATCGTTAAAACCGGACTGGGTGTTCAAGATGCTATCAGTTTCATAAGGAGTAATGAGCCATGGAAGAAGAGGGTAACCAAATCCACCAACCACATATTCTCTATTCATGTCTCCTCCAGTTGAGGCTATTGCCTTTCCATTTAATCGGTCCCCACTGTCACAGAGTCTGAAAAATCCTGAAAATTTCAATAGCCGGGAAAATGGCATGCCTCCAGGAAAACCCGTCAAGACATCGATGAATCTCATTTCATGATCAACGATTCCTTGTAATAACATGCTGTAATTGTTCTCTTGGTCACACCAATCATCCGAGGTTTCGACAGCGGGTAGGGTCATCATGATGTGTGTTGCATCAATGGCTCCGCAGCAATTAGGCAACCTGTAGGATGATTCGAACTTGGACTTGATGTCTTCAATTCTATTGAAATCCGGCCACTTGAGATGATGCCTAGCCCGTTCTTCCATAGCCTCAATGAATCTCCAAGTTACCTGAGAAACTGTGGACTGCCCAACCCCAAAGGAAGCTCCAACCGAAACTTGAGATTCACCAGATGCTAGTCTTCTAAGGGCAATAGCAACCTGCTTCTCGACGCTAAGAAGTCTTCCCTCGATGTTGATAAGTCCAGATGGTGGCCTTGATATGAGATCCTCCCTTACAAGTGAACATATGTACTCAAAAGTTTTCTTTGAAACCCTAAAGAAGTACTTAAATCCTTCTGCCTCATCACTGGGTACTGAGTATCCTGCAGGTTTTGTATCACTGCCATGAGATTCTCATAAAAAACATTTACAAATATAAGGGACTGTAACAAGAAATATCAAAGAACGCCAAAAAAAAAAAAAAATCGCCTAGGCCAAGCTCATTAGCCTGAAAAATGGGGTGAGGGAAGAAAACCCTTAAAATTCAATCCATAGTGGTCCTTCTTGTTAATAAGAGTCAAGAATTCACTAATAAATTCGCAGAATTACTTTTTCTTAGCCCGATTAAGTGGAAATGACAGACTCTCTAGTTCTACCCCAATTATTCATTAACTCGTTCATAGTTTCAGCTTCAAGCACTTGAACAGACCAACACTAACTCTTCTTATTATTCCCCACTTCCTTCATCGATATAAAAGGGGGGAAATCACAAACCCGGTAACATATTAGAACCCTATAACAATGCGGAAGAATAGAAGCAATTAATTAAAAAATTCTCTGGACAACAATCGTTGTAAAGGAACATCAAAACAGCTGAACTGGAAGATCGTAGATATTTGAAGGTAAATAAAATAAGTTAAAGAAGGAACCTGGGGCAGATGAATTTTTGTGCCGGAAGCTATCCCACCAATCGGTATCCCTGGTTTTGGGTTCTATAGGAACAACGCTGAGCTGCCTGCATTTCTTGAGCTTCTTCGTTCCCCTTTTAATCTTCTTTGATCTCTTGAGAGGCGCCATTATTGATGAAGAAGAACGAGTAAGTCACTATTCCCAAATGCAGTGGAGAAAATATTTGTAGTGTGCGCTGCGAATGGAAAAGAAGCCGATGTCCAAGACAAACAAGGAGGAACAAGAATGGGCTTATGAACTAAGGAGGGAGGTAGCCCATATTACCCACCTTTTTTATGGGCTTTAAAATCCAAGCCCATCATAGTCCTTTTCCATTTTCTTATTTTCTCCACGAGTTTCAGATTCATCCTTCATTGCTTAACTAGAAGCAATTTGCCATTCATGTCCATTATTATGACGTACCGCAAGCTTGTTTCCTCTGTGTCCCTTTAATCATGTCTTGCTCATCATCAATAATCCCCTTTGTGGTCCTATCATCAACAGACCTTCAAACAGTTTAAAAAAAAACCATCAAACCGTAAAACAAGCCGAACGGAAAGAAAATAAAACTAATCTTGACCGTTTGTGATAGCTTCAAGGTTGATAAACTTATTATAAAAAAGTGGTTTCGGATAGAAGTCATTTTTTACAGCTTCTAGAGAAAAAAATGTAAGGGATAGGTGATCCAATAAACAATTTAATATTAAATATACATTTATATGTATTCTAATTTATCCATTATAATATATTTAATTAAGTACTTTAGAGTTTTTAAATTTTTTTAATAATAATTTTATTTTTTTATTTAATTTAAATTTTTATCTTCAATTATCACAATACATACAACTAATATATGTGTGTGTATTCAATAAGATTTAGGGAAAATTACGATCGGTCCCAAGGAAGGAATTAATTACAATAAAGTCCCTCAAATCATCAAATTACGCTCGGGTCCCCAAGTCTTCGTAGAATTATTTGTATTAACAACAGAAATGCATATATTAACAACATGAAATGCATATATTTACAACAACTTTTAAATACCGACCATTTACAACGGGAAATGCATATATTAACAACGAAATGCATATATTTACAACAATATTTAAACACCTAGATTTTGAACATAGAGAGGTCATTTACAACGGAAAAAGCATAGATTTACAACGAAATGTTGCATTTGCAACAAAATTTAAAATATGGTCATTTACAACAGAAAATGCATGTATTTACAACAACTTTTAAAAACCTGGATTTTATTTCCATACAAATAATTACACAGAAGTCCCTGACTATTTACAACAGAAAATGCATGTATTTACAACAGGAAATGCATGTATTAACAACAACATTTAAAAACCTCCATACAAATAATTACACAGAAGTCCCTTGGGACCTGAGCGTAATTTGATGATTTCAATGGACTTTTTTGTAATTTTTTTCGTTCCTTGGGACCTATATGAAATTTTCCCTAAGATTTATATCATTTTTCATCACAAATGACTTTTCGAACCTTATTACAAACAATAGTCAATTTAGAAAAAAATCATGTCTCCCATCGGAAGAGGATTCTCTCATTGGCTTATTTTCTCCTCATCTCTCATCATCCAATCTCAATCATTCATTTGACTTAATGAGGTTGTTTAGTGTGGGAAGATATATCAAATCTATTGTCCACATTTAAAGCTAATGAGGGATAATGAGAAATGTCAATGAAAGAATCCAAACCCGTCTGTTATCATTATCTCAAACACAAATCACATCTACAATTTAACTTTTTTCTTGTCTTCCGTTTTCAAAAACCCATCTAAAAAAAGTCTTTTTGTCATCGCAATCTCAAACGGGTATGTTAGTGACAATAGTGAAAAAAGATTGTGCTGTTAAATGAAAGTGGACTTTAGTTTCTAGGGAGAGTAGATTAAAAGTAGATTAAACCAAGCCCACGGCGGTTTTAAAAACCTTTCTCTAGGCAGAGAAAAAACTTTTCTCACATATTTATCTCATAAATCATTAAAACATTTTTGAAAACCTAAAACAAATATACTATTTTTTAAAAAAGAAAAAAGAAATTGGCCTATTGCCATATGTCCTAGCTTGAATGTACTGAAGTACCACCCTTTCACGAAGCTTCACTCAGTTCAATGTACTGTAATGGGTAGTTAAAGATGATTATCCTATTCCATGGGGGGGGAAAAAAAAGGATGATTCTCCTTTCTTTCTTTTTTTAAACAAAAAGTTTAGGTGGGGTAGATATCGGTCACTTATCCTGGTCGAGATACTTACAAGATCAAAAAGTCTTCTGAGATTTTTAGATCGATTTCACCAATGATACCCTCACATCGACTAGCGGGTATCAAACCCCCTCCTTTTTGAGGTGAAGGCCGACGCCTTAGCCAGTAGTGTCAATCCTCATTTTAAATGTGCTAAAACCTAGGTAACTAATTTATAAATATTAAATATATTAGTTAAGTTGGTTGTTTATATTAATACGTTAATTTTCTTAAAATATTCCTTTTTAATCATTATCTTTATCGATTAAAATACCTTTTTAATGTATATGCAATCAATATGATGAACTTTGAGAATGAATTTAGGCAAAAGTATACCTTGGTACTCTAACTCTATTTAAATTTTAATTTATTTTTTTAACTCTAAAAAAACATATTTTTAGTCTTTTAATCCTAGCATCGTTGATCTCAAATAATATTTTTTCAGTAATCATTATTATTTTGAAAATTAAAATACTATATAACAATTCTCTATACGCCTTATATAATACTATATTAAAGATTAGAGGAAGTATATTAATTCTCTATACGCCTTATATAATACTATATAACAATTCTTTAGCATCGTATTTGGGTCCAATTGTTTAAAACAGAGTGACTCTTGATACGCAATAAAAATGTAGTAGTAAAAACCATGGCATTAATGAAAACGACGTTGATGAGATGATGTGCATGCTTTTGTGAGTTAAGTAAAGGTACCTTGTAATTGCCAAATTGTTCCATTGATAATATTAACTGCTTTGTTTGGATCAGGTCCCGATCGAACTTATACTCAATATATTAACATGTTTAATTTGTGTGTTAATTGGTCGTAATTATTATTATTATTTTAAAAAAAGTAATGGCACCAAACCATTGCAGCAACAACAGATACTCCTCTGATTATATATATATATTGCCAATAATATAAGTTAATAACAACAATAGAGCCTTAATCTCATTAGGTAGGGTCAGCCTATATGGATCAAACAATGTCATTAAACTCTGTAAGAAATCAAATCCCAGGATATTATTAATTAAGAAATCTCGCTCAATAACCTCAATAAATGTTATTTTCAATCTTCCTTTACTTCTTTTAACTAGCTAGACTCCAAACAACTTGATATACCATACTCATTGGTACATCCAATGATATTTTTTGTACATGCCTAAATCATCTCAAAACAATTTTCTACTCTTTTTCTTCAATAGAAACCACTCTCACCCTCCCTTATATAAATTCATTATAAATTTTATCTTTCCGCGACCCACACATTCATCTTAACATTCTCATCTCAGCTACCCCTACTTTTTGCTCATATAGCCTCTTCACAATATTCCAACATTTACTACCATAAAACATTGCTAGTCAAATAACAGTATAATAAAATTTTCCTTTAACTTTACAGGTACTTTTTGCTCACAAACAACCGTGGTAACTTTTCTCTATTTTAATCACCTAACTTGAATTCTATGATTAACATCTCAATCAATTTTACTATGTTTCCAAAATATATGAATTTTGTCTCACTTGAGGAATAACATGATCTCCCAATTTAACATCCAAATCACTTCCTTAAAAATTATAAGAATTATATGTTATTTTCCTTAAAATACCAATAGGTTAGTGAGAATATTAAATGTAGGACAAAAGAGAAGGAAGGAGATCCTTTCATTATCTCAATTTCTCATAATCCCTTATAAGTCTATATAGACCGATTGAGAAGGGGAGCCAATCTAGACCGTTGATTGGGAAGATGAGAAAAAAGCTAAAGAAGTAATACCTTGATAACATGGTTCATTTTTTACCTTTCAGATTTAATTAGACGGACATGACTTAGAGATTATGAGGGATGCTGAAAAAAAGAAAAATGAGAGAAACCAGACCCAAAAAGAGAATGAGGAAAACAGAGAGACTATTAGTGAGGAGAATGTGAAAAGAAAATCAAACGAAGGCCTGGAAGGGATCAAATTGTTGTATTTAGGAATTAGGATCAAATCACGTAATTCAAGCAGGATTTACTATATCTAGGGCAAGGCCATTAATTACTGCGATTAGTTGATGATTAAAGTACGAAGAAAAGAGGGGAATGATTATTGAATGGAGATAGGGAACTGTGGGTAAAAGGGTAAAAGGAGAATTGACTTTTATAAAAGCAACGACCGGAATCAGCTTTATTTTTAACACACACCAAACATTGTCAGAGAGACACACTCTCTCTTTCTCATTCTTTTTTTTTTTTTTTGGGGAGTTTTTTGTTGACTTTATTTTTAACATTACACCACTTCCCCATCTTGTGGGTCACATTTTCTCATTCTCTTTTTTTTTTTTTTTTTTGGGAGTTTTTGTTGACAGAGACTATCGCTCCGGGTTTAACGGCAGCAAAGGCAAGCTTACAAATGAAACCAAATTATAGCGTGTAATAGGAGCTTCCATGCATTACCGGACCACTTCCCCATCTTGTGGGTCATTTCTAATTTCTTTGTGTTTTTTTTTTGGGGGGTCATTTCACTCTGACACAAATTCAACATATATCCCGCAGGAGAGAATAGTATCAAATCTTAGCCATGCGCCCCGACAGCGCACTTTTCGAGATCGTAACCTCGATCCGGCGAAACGATGGATTTAAGAAGCTGGGTCCTAAAGTGTAATTATTCCAAAAAAAAAAAATCAACATATATAACCTAATAGAGATTGGTCTAATAGAAAGGGTAAGTCTCATGTGGCGAATTAAAGTTTGAATCCTCACCTCGTCCAACAATATATCGAATAATATTGCCTCCAATAAGAGAAGAATTGTACTTTGGGGGAAAAAACAGCAACACATGCACACACACATATATATACTCCGTTTGATCCACAATATAGGGCACCAAAAAAAGTCTGATATAGTTGGTAGATGGTTGGGCCCTTAAACATGATGTCACTGGTTTGAACGAGGCCGTGTGCATGAAAAATGCTTTGTTGGGAGAGACAAAATGCACTTCGGTGATCTCTATGTCTTGGGAGAATTAGTCTCTAGCTATTGGTTAAGTGATACCGCCTTGGATTCTACCCAAAAAAAAAAAACAACATAGGGTGCTTTTAAAAAAGAATATATTGGTTCAAAATATAAGTCATTTATGAGATAATTAATGCTCATGTTCTAATTTTGTCCCTATAATTAATGTTCATTTATAATTTTGTCCATTCATTACATTTTCAAACACATCTTCCAAAACGGTAAAGTTGAGAAAAATTGTCAATTTATGACATATTTAATAACTTAACTGCCATTTATTGTTTCTCATGAATTAATTAAATTGTACCCTATATTATAGACCAAGAGGAGTATATATTTTATATATATATATATATATATATATATATATATATATATATATATATATATATATATATATATATATATCTGTGTGTGTGTGTATGTATGTATAATCTCTCTTATCTTTAATATAGAACATATTTAGGAAGTTGGTCTTAATCCTAAATATTCAACATTTTTTTTTTATATGTGTAAATATTTTTCTAATTTACACCTATTCAACAATAATCAATGAAAAAAAGGAATGAAAAAATTAAGAAAAACGGTTAGGGTGTTTTGAAAAGAGTTAAGTTGCATTAACTAACTTCCTTAATATAATCAAATCAGGTAAATATGTTTTATATTAATAACCGGAGGAAATATGTGTGTGTATGAATGCCTCTTTCCAAGAAGTACTAATGAGAAGGAAATAACATAAACCTGTTATTATTTTTGGACTTGGCTTGTATCCTTTGCGGATACTGTCCGCTGCCATCCGCTGCGCACAAACGTCACCGTTTTCATTGTTTTTCCAGCAAAACACACACACACTTGGTTCCTTAAAAAAAAAAAATCAGGACCTTCGGGTAGTAAAAAGATAATTCATAATACTGAATGGTAGTGAATTTTTTTTTCATGATCTTGAAAAATTATTTCACATCTTGAAAAAATATTTTAGATTAAAATTTTACTCTTAAAGGATCTTGACGGCATGTAAAAAAATAATTTATGGTCTGAAAAAATTATTTAAGGATGTTGAAAAAATATCATAAACTATATTTTTAGTAGCATTCTTTACCTGAAATTTTTTCAAGATCCCAAAATGATTTTTGGAGACCATAAATTATTTTTTTCAAGTACTAGTCATTATCTTTTTAGTAGCGGCCCTATCTTTCAAAATATTTTTTCAAGAATCTTTGAAATAATTTTTCAAGATCATGAAGAATTTTTTCAATACCATTCAGTATTATGAATTATCTTTTTACTATCCGGCAGGTCCTGATTTTTTTTTTTTTAAGGAACCAGGTGCGTGTGTGTGTTTTGCTGAAAAAACAATGAAAACGGTGACGTTTGTGCGCAGCGGATGGCAGCGGACAGTATCCGCAAAGGATACAAGCCAAGTCCATTATTTTTTATGTTGTGAAACTTTTGTAGTTATTACGCTCGTTGGTTATGACCACCTTGTAACAATTAACAATTGTCCTTTTTTGGATACATACCTAGGTAAGGCCTAAGGGGATGAAATTCAATGATTAGGTCGAATTAGGGGTAACCCTGGAAATATATTCTGCTGCATTACGTAGACTTAAATTGAAGATGTTGAGTCAAAATCCATCCCATCAACAGAAACTGCTGATAGGATACACAAGAATGAGGAGGGTGATGGCGACGTGGGTCCTCGTAAAGTAGGCAATACTTTGAGATTGAGATCGTGATCCCTCCATCTCCATGTCAAAGTATACAAGGGAACATGCCAAAGCCCGAAACTTCATCTTAACATTCATCACATACCCATCCAAATTATATGCCCCTTGTGATGCTCATCATGATGGTACCTTAAAGCTGATCAAGCATGACCCTTGTGTGGGCCCCCACCCTCCCCAATTCCCATGTGCACGCCTTCACTTCTCAGTTCTCACTCCCATCTGCTTTTCCTTCTCTCATTATGGAGTATTCAATACCCTCATTCCTCTCTCTCTCCACCTTCGCGTACGTACATACCCATGAAGGCAATTTCCTCTCCTTATTTTTGTCATCCTCATTTCAACAATTTATTAACGTCTCATTCTCATTCCTTTATTATTATATACAGACTGTCATTCTATACATAACATAGCTTATACCTCGTGACATTTGCTTTAACTTTTATAATATCATTCAAGCTAAATAACTTCTACTAGACGTTACATTCATTTATTCACTAATATTTATTTTATTCTGACAACCAAAAAACTACTATTATTTATTTTCCTAAAAGTATTCGAACTTGAATGAACACATCTTTTAAGGGTAGGGGTCAAAGCTGAGAATCCAGGTACGCGGAGGACAGAATAATTACTATTCTAAATATATATGATAAAATTTATAGTGTACATTATAAACTTTATCCTATATTTATGACTAAAGATTTAAGTACAGAAAAAATTCAATTTCCAAACACATTGGGGAAATAACGTTGAATATGAATTGCTTTTCTGTGACTCCACCACTTCTTTAGCATATTTTAGTACCGTTGCTTTTAACTCACTCTAATCCAACAAGGCCTGCATGTTCGCAAATTGGTATATTTTCCTTGGAATCAGAATCAGTCGACCCAACCAAAAGTCGGCAACCATTCTCCTAATTTTGGTATATATCGCAGAATCTTTCCTTTTACCTACATATCAAGTTTCATGTCCCGTTGATTTCTCTTCATTCCACAACCTCTAAACTTACACGTCATCTCATGTTTTCTTTTTTCTCTCTCTTCTTAACGGTATAACGCTCAGTCGGGATTTCTTCTTCTTCACCGGCGCAGTCTGATTTAGGTAATCAATGGAGTATCAGATTCATATTGATACTGAAAATGGTAATTAATTTCAAATTACCATTTAATTACCATGTTTTATTCTGGGATGGTTTTATATTTCAACCCACTTTTTCGTTTTTGGGTTTAGTTTGCTTTCCTCATTGTCAGTACTCAAACGTTCAGGTCGACCCCATACTTCTGTCCCATAAAGAGCAAAAGCAGGGGAACGGGGGAGACACAAACACAGACAACAGTGTGCTAACAAAGATCTAGCCACCATGGGCTGATCTATGAAGACGGAGGAGAAAATAAAACAAATGAAGTGAAAAAGAAAGAATAGCAGCTCAACTGGTTCGCCGCCGCCGGTAGTAATCGGAGCGGAACAGTGAAAGTTCTTCTTAAAGTTTTTCCGGTGAGTTATCTGGGCACTGAATTACTTAATTTGTATCCTTTGTTAGGGAAGTTTCTTCGTTCGGGTTCTTCCAGGCTTGATCTCTCTGACTCTCTTCCATGACCGTGACCTTTTTTGTTTCTACACTTGGTTCACTCACCGTTTGATTTCTCCGTCTTCACTACTCTCTCTCTCGATGTATTACTTCACTGGGTTTTGATTGATATGGTGATTCGAATAATATGGACATGGTTTCTATCTCATACCGGTCATAATATTAATAATGACGGCTAAAAATTGAAGACGAATGGCTAATTCGTTTTCTTCTTTGACGTACTAGAGTGTGATGTTTCAATGTATGCTTGTCAGAATTTGATACTTCTTTGTTTTCCATTGTTCTAATTGGTGCGTTTTTCTCTTTGATCAGGTAGTTTGTACTAATTCCACCATATCATATATCTGAGCCTTCAGCCTGGGTTTTCTCAATTCAATTGATCAGGTAATTTTCCTGCAGTTTTTAATGATTTTATATTGTTGTAAGAAAAATAATATAAGTAGTATCCCATTATTTATGACGGACCAGAAACAAAAATTCCAAAAATTTCAGATCTCTTATTTTTAATTATTAAATTAAATATAAAAAAATTTCCTTAGTCCACGCCGTGTTAATACAAAGGGCAGATTTGATGTATCTGAAACTGAATGTTTGCATTCCTTATAATTACATGCATTGATTGTATACAAGCAACAAGAGAGACTTTCTCATAGTTTCTGTCGACTTCAGTGTTTGTCGTGTGGCTCACATCTATTCTTCCTCGATTTTTTCACAGAATATAAGGTTCCCATAACATCCTAAGACAAGGAAGTGTTATTGTTGGCTTGAGAGATGGCGGTTGTGGCCCAAGCAGATTCTAAAGGAATGTATTCATGGTGGTGGGATAGCCACATTAGTCCCAAGAACTCAAAATGGCTCCAAGAAAATCTATCTGGTAAGCAATATGCTTCTAACAATTCTGCTTCTGAAAAAGTTGAACACCATATAATAGTAGCTACAGATCTTGAAATGTTCTGTGTTTCTCTTCTCTTTGACAGATATGGATGTGAAGGTGAAGCAAATGATCAAGCTTATTGAAGAAGATGCAGATTCCTTTGCAAGGAGGGCAGAAATGTATTATAAGAAGCGGCCGGAGCTCATGAAATTGGTTGAAGAGCTTTACCGGGCATACCGTGCACTGGCTGAGAGATATGATCATGCCACTGTAGTGATCCGTCAGGCTCATCGAACCATGGCGGAGGCGTTCCCCAACCAAGTTCCTCCAATTCCGGCAGATGATTCTGAGCCGCGTACTCCTAAGATGCCGCACCCTTCACGTGCATTTCTTGACTCAGATCAATTGCACAACAACAAGGATGTTCCTGTGACCTCTCCATCTCATCTTCATGATGTGAAAAGAAACGGTTCTGTTATGGAAGAACATGACTGTGTTTTTAGTGGAAGGGGTTTAAAGCAGTTCAATGATCCATTTGTGTCTGGAGAACACTTGAGTAATGGGAAATTTGCAGAAGGGCGAGCAAGGAAGGGGCTTAACTTTCTTGACACAGAAGAACAGAGCAATTATGATACTGGGATTCAAGGCTTGTCCGAGTCTGAACGGATGGCTAAAACTGAGACAGAAATTTTGGCCTTGAAGAAAGCCCTGGCTAAATTAGAAGGTGAAAGGGAAGCTGGCTTGCTTCAGTATCAGCAGAGTATGGAGAGACTGTCAAATCTAGAGTCAGAAGTTTCTCACACGCAGGAGAACTCTCTAGGACTCGATGAACGAGCGAGTAAAGCAGAAGCAGATGTTCAAACCTTGAAGGATGTGCTTATCAAATTACAGGCTGAAAGGGAAGTTAGTCTTGTTCAGTACCAGCAGTGCTTGGAGAAAATTTCTAATCTGGAGAGCAAAATTTCTTCGGCCCTAAAAGATGCAGGAGAATTCGATGAACGAGCTACCAAAGCCAAAATAGAAGCTGACTCACTCAAGCAGGACCTTGCAAGAGTAGAAGCTGAAAAGGAAGCTGCCCTTGATCAGTATAAACAGTGTGTGGAGACATCATCAAAATTGGAGGAGAGACTAATGCAAGCAGAGGAGAACACAAAGAGGATTCATGAGCAAGCTAACAAAGCCGAAAATGAACTCGTGGCTATGAAGATGGAAGTTGCTAAGCTTACAGGAGAGCATGATAATGCTGCTATACGTTATCAGCAATGCTTGGATATAATTTCCAGCTTGGAGCACAAACTCTCTTGTGCAGAAGAGGAGATGCGCAGGCTAACTTGTAATGTACAAGATGAGGCTGAGAAGTTAGAGAGTTCTGAACAGAAGTGTCTTTTCCTAGAAACATCTAATCAAACTCTTCAGTCTGAGTTGCATTCCTTAGTGCAAAAGATGGGATCTCAGAGTGAAGAACTTAATGAGAAGCAAAAGCAATTGGGTAGGCTGTGGACTTGCGTACAAGAGGAGCGGCTACGATTCAGGGAGACTGAAACTGCTTTCCAAAATCTTCAAAATTTGCATTCTCAATCTCAGGAAGAGCTTAGATCTCTCGCCGTTGAGTTTCATAACAAGGCTGAAATTTTGGAGAATGCTGAATCCCGTAGGAAGGCTTTAGAGGATGAAGTACAAAGGGTCAAGGAGGAAAGCCAAACTCTGCATGAGCTCCAATTATCTTCATCTTTGTCCATTAAAAATTTGCAGGATGAGATATCAAATTTGAGGGATAAAATAGCAAAACTTGAACAGGAGGTTAAACTGCGGGTAGAAGAAAGAAATTCTCTTCAGCAAGAAATTTTCTGTCTTAAAGAGGAGCTCAATAATGTCAATAAAAGACACGAAGCTGTGATGGGCGGCGAGGTGGGGTTAAATGAACTCGATCCACAGTGCTTTTTATCATCAGTTAAGAATTTGCAGGATGAAAACTCAAAGCTGAAGGAGACATGTGAGGCTGACAGAAGCGAGAAAGCTGCTCTTCTTGAAAAACTAGAGATCATGGATAAACTTATGGGAAAAAATGCTGTACTGGAAAATTCCCTCTCCAACTTGAACAAGGAGTTGGAGTGTGTTAGAGGAAAAGTGAAGTTGTTAGAAGAAACATGCCAGTCTCTGCTTGAGGAGAAATCTACTCTTGCTTCTGAGAAGGCCACCTTGTTTTCTCGGTTACAAGCTACAATTGAGAAGCTAGAAAAGCTTTCAGAAAAGAACAAACTTTTGGAAAATTCTCTATTTGATGTAAATGCTGAACTTGAAGGACTAAGGGTAAAGTCAAAGATCTTGGAGGACTCATGCGAGTTACTTGATCACGAGAACTCAAGTCTCATTTCTGAGAAAGACACTCTACTTTCACAGTTCATTAGCACTCAGGAAACACTGAAAAATCTAGAGAAACAACGTAGTGAATTGGAGATGAAGCATTTGGAATTGAAAGGAGAAAAGGAATCTTCACTTCGAAAGGTAGAAGAGCTACTGGCTTCCTTATATGCTGAGAGAGAAGAGCATTCCAGAATTGTACAACTCAATAAAATTCAATTGGCTGAGAAGGAATTAGAAATTTATGTTCTACAAGATGATGCAAAATGCCAGAAAAAGGGATATGAGGAGGAACTAGATAGAGCTGTCAATGCCCAAATTGAAAATTTCATCTTACAGAATTCTATCCAGGATATGGAGAAAAAGAACCTTTCCGTTCTAGTTGAATATCAAAGATTCTTGGAGGTATCCAAAATGTCTGAAGAACAGATATCTAAATTAAAGAAAGAAAATGCTCAAAAGCAGGCTGACATGAATTCTTTGTGTGAGAAAACTAGAATGCTAAGGAATGGGTTGCTTCAGGTTCTGAAGACTCTTGACATCAACCATGAGCTTTTCTATGGAGATGTAATTGAAGAAGAGCAGAGGCTTCTGAACCCTAAACATGGAAAGCTTCACGAGACACAAAATTCTTTAGTTACAGAATTCAATAAAAGCCAGCAACTAGCCATCGAAAATTCAGTTCTTGTTGCGTTACTTGGGCTGTTGGAACCAAAGGTGCAAGAGCTTGTGACAGAAAGAGCTGACCAGGATAAGGAGTTGAGGAACCAATCTGTGCAATTCATGACATTACAAGCAGAGTTACAACGGATATTGGAGAAAAATGAGGAATTGAATTTGACAATAAGCAAGGGAGAAGAGAGAATGCAAGTAATGGCAACTGAGATAGAGGATTTACGGAGGCAGCTGTCAGACATGGATGAGTTGTACAGTGACCTAAAGGAGGAAAGTTGCAAAACATTTGAAGAGAAAACATCCCTGATGAGAAGATTCGTAGATCTTAATGAAGAGAAAATTGATCTGGAAGAAGAGATCCGCGTCATGATTTGCCAGACAATAGCTCAATCCATTGCTTCTCTGATCTACCAAAACGTTGTCTTTGAAAAACACCTGGCACTTAAGGAGTTAGGTGAGGATCTTGATGAACTTTGTTCAAATCATAATGACCTTGAAATGGAGGTTAGACAGTGTGAAACTCTGGCTGCCGCACTCCATACTGAATTGCAGATTTCTACCATCAATGAAACTGTACTTAAAGGAAAGGTCTGTGAGCTAGCAGATGCATGTAAGTACCTT
This sequence comes from Acacia melanoxylon, assembly GCA_019022615.1. Taxonomy (NCBI): domain Eukaryota; kingdom Viridiplantae; phylum Streptophyta; class Magnoliopsida; order Fabales; family Fabaceae; genus Acacia; species Acacia melanoxylon. The sequence continues at coordinate 3,040,472 of JAFJYJ010000051.1, read as the reverse complement.
GTAAAAGGAAGGAACTCCAAAGGTATGGAAAGTGAAAGGCTGAAAGAAATAGTTGGCAAATTAGAAAGTGAAAATGGAAGACTACGTGATCAATTGGCCGCTTTTGGCCCAGCTGTCAGTGCTTTGGACAATTGCATATCATCACTGGAGTCGCAGACTCTTGTACTTACAAAATCTCATGACAACGCAGAAGAAAAGGTATGGACAAACTCTAGTATTTGGTTTTGCCACTAGTGCAATCTGTGTGTGTGTGTGTGTGATTCTATGCGAATGAGGAAGGTTTGGGGTGAGTTAGATAACCCCTACTAGCACTCATGGTTACTTTTGTCCATGACACTGAATAAGCCGTCGTTTTGGGTTGGTTCTGACTTAATACGGTTGGGAATTTTATTGGGTGGTCTTACTTCCCTTCAATACTTTTTCACAGAGCCTTGAAAAATTATATTTGAAAAGGTTGGGGGGTTGAAATTTCCAGTTAACATGCCTACTTTTCCTGAGTATATTATTTGAAATCTTGCCTTAGCCTCTGCTTTTGGTCACGGTTGAAGTCTCTCGTTGTTTATGCAATTGTGCTCTAGTGGAAGAGTCAATAAAGGGAAGTGTTGGAAATTCGTTTGATCCTATTATAATGGACTTTTCTTCTAATCAAAACCATAAACGGATGGCCTTGATTGCCATTCACTCAAAAGATGAAGCGTGCTCATTTGAATTGCCTTTGTCTGGGTGAAATTATCTTTGCATATCAAATAAAAAAATTATTTTATTATTTTTATTTGGTTTTCATATATCGCATGAAATACGAGAAATAATCTGCAATACATGCATTTCTTTTTCAGGATATAATTTAATGTCTTATATTCATTATTTCCAGGCTAATAATTTGGTGTTAAAACAACACGCTGAAGGCAGAGCAGAAACAAGGAGAGATCTGATTACAACACCAGATTCTCTTCCAGACTTGCAACACATTCAGAAAAGGATCAATGCAATTGAACTGGCTGTGAAACAAATGAATGGAAGTTTCAGACGAAAGGACAAACTCAAGGAGACTCAAGAACCAAAATCAGGAAGCAGACGGCATCTAGAAAACATTCAAATCAGCAAGCATATTACTCCAATGGAAGAAGCAGAGGATAAACTCACTTATGAAAAGGCGACGGGGAAATCAGTACCAGCAGCAATCCAGTACGCAGACAATGAGGTTCTGCCCAAAGACATCATGCTTGATCAAATGTCCGAATGTTCGTCGTACGGGTTAACCAGGAGAGAAACTCTCGCTGATGATGATCAGATGCTCGAGCTATGGGAAACTGCAGATAGGGATAGCAGCATTGGTCTAACCGTCGGAAAGGCGCAGAAAATGGCTACCAGACCATCGAATCACCATCAAAGAAGAGCAAGCAAGGGATCCAGAACTAAAATTCCCTCCACAGAGTCAGTGATTGAAAAGGAATTGAGCGTTGACAAATTAGAGATCTCAAATTCAAGAAGATTCACAGAGGCTCGTGATGAAAGCAGCAAGCGGAAGCTTCTAGACAAACTTGATACAGATGCACAAAAGCTCACAAACCTTCACATCGTCGTACAAGACTTGATGAAGAAGGTAGAAATCACCAAACAAATCCCAATGGGAAAAGATATTGAGTACGATACAGTTAAACGGCAGCTTGAAGCATCTGAAGAAACCATCACAGAGCTGTTTGACGGAAACCGCAAGTTGGTGAGGAAGGTGAGAGACGGAACGGTGTCGTTTGGGGGGAAGCGAGGAGGAGCAACAGATTCCGATGAGAGCAGTGGAAGCGTCAATAGAAACAGAAGGAGAGCAGCGGAACAAACACGAAGAGCATCGGAAAAAATAGGGAAGCTTCAAATGGATGTTCAGAGACTGCAATTTCTGCTTCTGAAGCTTGATGAAGAGAAAGAAAGTAGAGGAAAAGCAAGAATCACTGATCGAAGTCCACGAGTGCTTCTGAGAGATTATCTTTATGGAGGGACGAGGACGAGGACGATCCACAAGAGGAAGAAAGCACCGTTTTGTGGATGTGTTCAGCCTCCAACCAAGGCATAGTTAGAGCTTACAAGTTGGTCTAATTCAAGGAATTTAGAGGCAGATGAGATTAGCCATGTCTAACTGATAACAAACAATTTTTTTTTTAAAAATATTTATTTTATGCTCTCCATGGATATTAGTTTATTGTATAGATTTGGAGTTTAACTGAATATATTTTGCAATTCGGAATTGAATTGAGTTAAATTGATTAATTAGTGATGCAAAATATTGGAGAAACTTGTGAAGAGCCCAAATTATATCAGAGCATTAGTGAATATGGTTTTGCAGTTTCAGGGAAAGTGAAGAAGAGGGTAGCGAGAGTGCTATTGGGTTGATTCTGAGAATCTGTGATGAGGTTGAAGAGAGGGAGTGAGGAAGCCATTGAAGTATTGAACTAAGAACACAACAAAATCAAGGGCAAGAAGGTTGCTCAAGTTGCGTTGAACATATCACCAATAAGATTAGTATAATAAACTGAGTCAAATAATCTTTGAAATAACAAAATGTATTTCTATTTTTTATAAAAAAAACTATACACAATACAAACTGAACTTTAGAAATGTATTTACATTTTAAAAATGACATTCCAAATTGATTTTGAATGGATTAACGGTAAAAAGCTGTTTTTCTAAAATGATTTACAGTATACAAATACAAGATAAGTTGGTGAGATGAATTTTGTTTCAACATGCATAAACGTACTTTTCTAACATCAACTCAAACAGGGAACTTCAAAAAGTGACATTCTTTTCCTGTCAGTCCTGCTCTTCTGCTTAACTGTTATGCTTGCCATCTAATAGTACCATTCCAAAAACAGAGGCGACATATAAACACTTCTTTCAAATATATTCCTTTGGTCAATTTAACTTACAGCATACAAAAACAAAAAAATATATTAAAGTTAATGAGTACATTTCAGTAAAACTAAACTTTACATTTGAGCATGTTGACTTGCAGCTTCTATAAACGCCTTGATTTAGCTGGCACTGCTAAATATGCGTTGAACACATATATATCCAACAGAGCTTATATATATAGACTCTGTTCATAGAAGACAAATAGACAAACTTACCTATGTGTCCTTTCATCTCATGGTTGATATGACCTATATATCTTTTGTAAATAGAATCTATTTGGGCATCTTTAAGAAATAGAATATAGGGAGTCCTAGGATAGTGTAATGAATTGCTTCAGAGAACTGACCAAACTTGGTGGCCAGTGCTTTCTGTCTCTGACATAAGAGAGGTCTGAAAAATGTGGATCAAGAAGAGTAGCAATAGTGAACTGGTTTTCAGCAAGTAAAGGGGCATGCTTATCAGTGTACAAGGCTGCAGCAAGAGCTGCATGAACTTCTGGATTTGGGAAACAAAAAAACAGTATTAGAACAAGGTGGGAAAATTCCTTAGTAAAAATACATCATGATTCAACAATGCAGAGGCTTTTACCTGGATAGCCTTTAAGAGAAATTGAAACATCTTCCATCTCTGCTATTGCTTCTTCTCTGTCACCAACCTCGTACCGCACGAGTGCTCTTCCTACCCTAGCATAGTCTGACAATGCAAAGTCTTTGTAGTTTTCAATAACCTATAAAAAGTGCATAATTATATATACTTGAGTACATATCACTAAGAAAACCAAAGCATAAATTTCCATGATAAACTCAATGACACTGATATGTAATTGTAAAGACTATAAATACATAAGCGGTCACTATGTCAATAACACACTGGTTAATTAGGAGGGTAGTTAGGATAATAAACTAGCCTTTACTATTGCCCATATAAAGAGGAATTCAGATGTCTTATGCAATAATTGGAATGATTCAGCGCACTATTAAGCTCTCTCCCCCTCTCTGTTCTGTTATTATCTCTTAACTTTCTTTCCCTCTCTCTTTCCGTATCTCTTTCTTTCTCTTGCACCTTTTTTTCTACAGATTCAATGAGACTTGGCGTAATGTCATGTCAAACATGTCATTCAGGTTTGGTGCTCCCCATCAAAATTAATTTCTTTCACAAATGTCATTAAATAGTGCATCTATATAGGCTTTAGAAACAGGAAATACGAAGATCGTCATCTGCAAACAATAAACTAGAATGGGTCTGTGTATTTACACGAAGTTCAAAATGAACCACGCTATTCATGGCTAGTAAACGGTGTATCTTCCTAGCTTCTACAACTTTTATCAATTTATTGATGATTGGGTTGCCAGTTTAGTCCCATAGCAACTGTATTAATAAACTCTTCCATACTCAATAATAACGAAATTTTAATACACAGGCCACCGAATCCCTATATAAATAAACAGGGTTACATTTATTTTTCAGGAATGAAGCTATAACTAATCAAAAGAGATGGAAAAAAGAAAACTAACAAATCACCCCAGTCTGTAGTTAAAATGGAACTGACATTTCCACGTGAGGCATAACATCCTAGTCTGAGATTTACTTTATCAATATACTCATACAGATAAATACTGAAAAGAGCCAAAGAACGTGAAGGCATGCTTAACAAATAAAAAGAGTAAGCAAACCATTTAGTCACTAAACCATTTAATGCCATTCCTTACACTCTAATTTGATTTAGGTTGATTTATTCATTTAGCTCCTGGAGGACAATTGGTAACCCTCTCCTTAAACCAGATTTTGAAGTCATATAATCAAATGGAAAATCAAGAATCGCTCCTCTGACATCAACAACCACCTATCAAATGAAGCCGAGAAATGGCAAAAGTGGTAAAGTATTATTACCTTAGAAAAGTAGGCAAGAGCGCCATTAAAGTCACCCTGAGCCTGCAATTCCCTCCCCTTCTCCAACAACTCCACAGCTTCTGAAATTCTCTGCGAAGTTACAGCACTCGCATCCCTTTCAACCGGAGTAACAGGGTCATATTGATCGGCGGCATAGGAAGACCCATACTGAAATTTACGAGGAAGGAGAAGGAAACCAGAGAGGGGAAGAGTGAAGAGAAGCAAACGTCTGTTTGGGAATCGGCGTGTAGAATTGGGAGTATGGCAATTTTGAATCATGAATCTAGGGTTTCGTCGAAGAAAGGGAGAGGAAAGATAAGAAATGTGTGGCGCTTTGCAAAACGCGCCCATAGTTGGGAATTAGGAACCAAGAACTCAGAAATGAAGCTCCTCCAGTTGAGGACTTGAGGCTGTGAACTGTGATATGATAATCTCATTTTTGTATTTTATACCGTACTACACCGTCCTCCCTGAGTCCTCACGTAATAAAAAAAAAAAGGGAAAATTAAGTGAAAGTCCCCAAGGACTAAATAAATACAATAAGGCGCCCTTAAAATCACCAAATTACACAAAAGTTTCTAAAAACTTTTTTGATATTATTTGTATTAACAACGAAATGTCATATTTACAACAAAATTTAAAAACCTAACTATTTACAACAGAAAAAAAAATATTTACAACGAGAAAGTGTCATTTTACAACAACATTTAAATACTCCTGCGGATTTTGTTTTAAACTCAAGTCTTTAAATGTCAGGTTATTTACAACAAAAAATGCTTAGATTTACAACAAAAAAGTCTATATTTATAACAAAATTTAAAATCTAGTAATTTATAACAAAAAAATGTCATATTTACAACAAGAAATGTCATATTTACAACAAAATTTTAAAATTTGGATTTTGTTTTCGTATAAATAATTCAAAAAAGTTACTATTTTTTTAATAAGGTTTCTATTGGACTTTTTTACTATTTTTTATGGTTTTTGGGATCCCTTTTCCCTAAAAAAAGGATTTTCCTTTTTTGCCATCATAAAACAAGATATTGCGACGATCGCGTGTGCAGTTTCAAATTTTATGTTTATTTTAGCCGATCTTTTTTCAATTGTATTTAGATTAGAGTTAAAAATAGGGAAAATTCCATATAAATATCATCTGAATTTGTAAAACCCCCCACAAGCCCACTGAATTTGTAAAAAAGACGAGAAGTGGCGTAGGCGCATGAGGGATATGTAAATTCAGGTAAAAAGACCACATTACCCTAATCTCTCCCTCTTCTTTTTCAATCGACATTCAAGCGCTCAGAACATTCACTCGTTCGAACGTCTTCTTCGCGCGATCTTCATATTCGTCGCCGTCAATCACTAACTTTGGATGGAAAGATTTCTAGCCGCCAATTGATCACGGTTGAAGGGAAGGAAGTCGATTTCATAGTATGGCGAGCAAGCCTTGTTGTCTTCAAAGAGTGACCAACAGCTCTTCTTTTTTGTTGTCCGGCATTTGCTTAGATAAACAAAGGTTGTGCTGTTGTTGCCGAAGTTCAAAAGAGAGGCAAAGATTTTTGGTCCAAATTTGATAGTATCACGCGTTGATTGTTCTACATAAAGAGACAATACTCGAGAATTCCAAAACATTCTCAAGAATTGTCGAGATCGAAACTAATCCAAATACTCTTATTTGATAATTCTCGAGAATGGACAAGGCAGAGGCTATCAAGACTCACTTTTATTTGATAATTCTCGAAAATTCCCAAGACATTCTCGAGAATTGACGAAGAACGGAGACTACCCAGAATTCATTTTAACTGAACATTCTCGAGCATCACCTCAGGATTCTCGAGAATTGGCAAGGCAGAAACTAATACAAAACTTTTTCTAACTAAGCATTCTCGAGAATCTAATATTAATTCTCGAGAACTATCAATTGAGAGTCTCTTGTGCTGAACAACTCTCGAGTATTGTATGAGCATTCTCGAGAATCTAATATTTAGCATTGATTTCACTTTATTAAGTATCTAAGCATGCTACTCTCGAGTATTGTATGAGAATTCTTGAGAATCAGTATAATACTCGAGAATTCAAATCTAATTCCCAAGAATTGTCGGACTGAGCGTTTTTGAAAAGGAAAAAGGGCTGTGTCGTTTCAATTTAGTTATCATTTTTTTTAACTCATTCTCGAGAATAACCGGAACATTCTCAAGAATTGGCTTAATTCTCGAGAATTCATATTCAATTCTCGAGAATCATCGAGAATTGAATATCAATTCTTGAGAATTCATAGGATTCAAGGAGGGCGAACCACGCACATCGAGTGAGTGCGAGAACAGGACTGACTGAGTCGAGAGGGATAGACTGCTACAATTATCACCTGTCGCCCGGAGATTTTCCCATCCCAAGTCGCCGATTGACGGCGTCGCGATGAAGATGAAGACCGAGCGCGAGTCCACGGCAATTCGAACTAGCGAATGAAAATGAAGTCCACTTCCTCGACTGTGTTGATTATCAAGGGCAGTTTCGTCTTTTTCCCCCAATTTGCATATTCCTCATAGGTCTATGTCACTTCTCAGTCTTTTTACAAATTCAGTGGACTTCTGGGGGTTTTACAAATTCAGATGGTATTTATATGGAATTTTCCCTTAAAAATAAATGTATTATATTTCTATTTAATTTTAAAAAGCATGAAAACGATTAGTGAAAAGTCCGATAGGACCAGATACATTTTTTCTTGTAGATATTAACGTTATTCTGCAACATTTTATATCCAGAAGGTATTTTGAAAAATGAATTCTTAATTGAATATAATTCATCATCTTTTATCTCCATTCATTTGTACAGGGAATTGTTATGTTGTGCAATGTATTTTTTTTTTCCTCTTATATTGAGATTCTGATCTAACTATTAGAAGTGGTAATGATTTGATAGTGACTAAAATTGGTAATGACAATATATTATCCCATGTCATCCCATTAATCTAATGTAGTAAGATTCGTGAGTAACTTAATGACAAAATTAATGGTAAGGGGCTTAATGTCAAAAATCAAAAGGTTAATGATATTAAATTTAAACTTTAAAACATCAAGAGTTATTTACAAACAACCCAAAGTTCAAGGAAGTTTTTTGGATTTTAATTTTTTTTAGGGGAGTTTTGATATTAACAATGTTAGAATTTGTAGAAAAAAAGTGTTACAATTGAAATAGTAAAATTTATACTAGCCAATTTTTCTTTATATTGTAGGTATTGATAAGATTATAAACGTTTGAGATTCATCTATTTTTGTTTTTAAATTGATAGTGAAGGCACTATAGGAAGTACTCCCTCCGGTCCTAATTATAGGAGCTATTTACCAGAATTTGGAGAGATTAAGGAGAGAAGTTAAATTAGTTAATTATAATTATTTTCCAAAAATACCCCTCTAACAATTAAAAATTACGCAAAATTAGTTGCTACTCTCGCGATTGATTTCTGAAATCCTAACACTCCGTCTTCGGTTAGAGGGTGAGCCCCATGCGTGTCACGGTGTCGGTGGGATGTCATTTCATGTAATACGCAGTGGCTTCTCCCGTGTGGTTTGATGTTTCTTTATATATATATATATATTAAATAATAATAATAATAATTTTTTGTTCATACTAATTAGTTCTTTAACCTATTTGTTATTTTTTAAAGATCCTAAAATAATTTTTTAACATCATGAAGTATTTTCTCAATCGCATTCGGATATCCGACGTATCTTGTTAGTACCAGTCAGTCCCATGAATATATTTTTTAAGATCATAAAATAATTTTTCAAGATCATAAAATATTTTTTCAGTACCAATCAGCATCCTGAAGCATCTTTTTAGTACCCTAAAGTATTTAATAAAAAATAAAGTAGAATCTCTCACTTGATGAAATATAAATGTGTTGTTAAATTAATTATTGTGAAAGAAGTATTAGTAGGGGTGATATGGGAAAAATATGACAAAAATTGCTCAAAATTAGTTTATAAAAAAGGTATAATTGAGGTGTATATGACATTAATAAGTTGCAAACATTATTTACTTTATTAAATATATAGGTGTATTATAAAATTATTATTGTCTTTAATTATTATTGAGAAAGTATAAATATGGGTATTATAGGAAAAAATTGACAAAAGTTAAAACTTGCTCTTATAATTAGGACCAAAACCAACTCCAAAAAATACTCCTATAATTAGGACCGGAGGGAGTAATATTTATGACAAATAATTTTAACAGGAGGGGATGGAAAATTTGATCCTTATTATAATATACTTGCTTAATTAAATATTTTAAGTGGTTGAGGAAGTTTTAATAATCTATTATAAAAAATTATATTTTTAAATATACATACATTCACATTCTTTATAAAATAGACATGAACAAGGAAATTTTTAGGGAATCAAATGAAATACTACATCATCATACACTATCTGCAAGCTAAATATAAGGTTTTGAAACACTTCTCTTTGAAATTATTTACCTAGTGAAAGCGATTGTTGATTCCACATATACGAACTTATTGCACCGTATTTCAAAAGAAGGTTATCTAACTAGCAAGGCGAGATTAACACCAATGGCAGAAAGTGTTTAATGACTACATCTATTCGCCATTACCGAGTGAAGCAATAAAACATTTTAGTTCGATTCGATCAGCCTCACAGAGAATGCAAGTAGTAGAGCCGGGAAATCGGGCCGGGCCGGCCCGTTTAAGCCCTGGCTCTTCAAGGACCAGATTTAAAAAATGAACGAGATATTTGAAATTAGCCCTAAAGGGCCTCGGGCTTAAACGGGCCGGCCTTGGAGGGCCTCGGGCCAGCCCTGCAGACCCTTTTTCACTATAGCTTTTTTTTTTTCCTCTTTTTAATTTTTTTTTTTTTTTTGTATTTGTTATAGAGTTATTTATCCATTTAACTACAAATACATAATAACTATACTCTAATTTTATGATTTAGTTTATTATTTGTTGCAAATAAAGATTATGGATGTGTTCATGATATGAGAGAAGAAATTCATGATATTCTTACTCATGAGCCAGAAGCTACTACTCAAAGTGAAGAACAATCAAATGTTGTTAAAATTGATGATAGTGACGAAGATGACAACAATAATAGTCATCGTACTAATGTCGCTTAGTGATATGTTTTTTATGTTTTATGTGAGTTATTTGTGAACATAGTTTGCTTTTGATTATGAATTAGTGATTGTGCTTATTTATTGGATGATTCGTGTTGTAATTTACTAATTATATATTTTTTTTTAATAAAAGTGGAGGAAAAATAGTTAAAATTTGGAATAGTAATTTTCGGGTCATGGACGGCTGGCCCTGGCCCTAGTGCTCCCGGGCCAGGCTTTAAAAAACATATGTTTTCCTTACCTCGGGCCCTGAAGGGCCGGCCCTGATTCCCAGCTCTAGCAAGTAGTAGTGTTGAAGATTTGTATGATACAAAATTCCTCAATTCAATTTCATATTCTGGAATACTTCAACATAAACTCATCCTTAAAGTTGAAGTGCCAATTATGCTAATAAGGAATATTAACCAAACAGCGGGTTTGTGTAGGAGTGGAAATAGGCTAGGCTCTATCAAAAATGGCTACAACCTAGCTTACTTTAAGTCTAGTCTAGCCTATTTAATGAAAAGGTCAAGTTTAGGCCTACTGTCAAGCCTATTTAGGTAAACAAGTCAGTCCTATTTTCATAGGGCCTAGGCTACGTGCTTGAACTATTATTTTTGTATTAGAAAAAATGTATTATTATACATGATTATATATAATTTAATCTAAATTAATGATGTAGATTATTTATAAAATTAATAACTTGGTCTTAACCCTAAGTTTCACATTTTATCATTTACCAATGAGCTTAACTATTTCATTCATCAATTTATCACATCTACTTCTCTTCTTTTTGATCGCTTGATATGGCAATAGTAGCTCACTACCTCTCCTTTAATTTGTGTCATTTGATGCAACATAATAATTGCAATAAGTTTATTTTAGTGATGCTCAAATGAAAATGATGTCAATAGGGGGAGTTTGTCTTATTTTTTGTAAGAAAAACAAGATGTAAAATCTAGTTTTACATACCATTTGTCGTGCTTGATGGATTTTAAAAAATATATCTCCTTAGTCAACATATGATTGATTTTTCTTATTCTTACTTGCGATAATTGTTGCCACTAGGTTTTCTTTTCTCTCTCTTACTAACTCTTTTATTTCATATGAGAATGAACCCCTAAACTTTTAAGACATAACATAGGCTTTTAAATATGCGTGATGAATCATATATGAATTTAGATGCATAGGTTTTAAGGACTATATTTTAAGTTCGCCTTTAAATACCTTTTGAAGGTTTAGACTTAGGCTTAAAAAAAACCTACATAAAGGCTCAGGCCTAAAAAAAGCACACATAAAGGTTCAAGCTCAAGCTTTGAATCTCCTTCGCATGCTCAGGCTTACTTAACTAAAGCCTAGCATAGCCTATATCCACCCCTAGGTTTATACAATGGAACACGGTTGCAAATAGCATATCTTGACATGAACTTCATCAAGGCAATGATGTTAAATAAAATAAGTCTAAATGAAGAGATTTTGATTCCCTATATGGATATGAATCCATCAGAATCAAAACTTCCTTTCAATTTCATGAGGAGGTAATTCCCAATAATTATTTCTTTTTCTATGACAATAAATAAAAGTCAAGGTCAGTCTATGTCCAACATTGGTGTCTACCTACCAAATTCATAAGCCTTCTCGCATGGTTAATTGTTTATGGTGTTATCAAAAGTGAAGAATTATAATGGGGTGAAGATGCTTATTCTAAATGAGCACAGGTAATGAATTAGCAAGACAACTAATGTAATAGATAGAGAAATCTTCCAAAACCTTACATCTTTATGAGTTGTCTGATTGTAACTTTGGTTCGTTGATGTGTCAAATCATAGTTAAATTATCTTTTGGTATATTCAATAAACTCTACTGATTTGTTTGACATTGTGCAAGGCCCAAGGTTGTTTGTCTTGTTGCTATGATGCACCGATACCGACATGATATTTTCGATACGTTGTTGATAAGTGACATCGATACGTTACTTTAAAAATACTAATATTTTGATACGTTCCGATACGTCTTAGTATTAAATAATATTTTTAATGCAAAGAGTGTATTTCACATTAACAAAATATAATATTTTAAAAAATCATTAAGAAATGTCGCTTCAAATATCCTACAAGGCCTGATGTTCAAATTTTCAAAGATTTTAACTTAACCATATCCTCTGGGAAGGTATTCAACTCGACTCTAAGGGTTAGTTTGGTTTGAAGGAAGGGGAGGGGAGGGGAGAGAAAAAAAAATGAGGGGAGGAGAAAATTGTACCAAAATTCAGTGTAGTGGGGCTCAAAAAAATTTTCTCTCCATCACATTTTTTCTCCCCTCCCCTTCCCTCAAACCAAACTTATCTTAAGGGGTAGTTTGGTTTGAGGGAGGGAGGGGAAGGAGGAGATCTTTTACCTCCTCTTTACTAAAAAGCCCACTTTAAACTTTTCAATATTTCAAAAATATATTCTCAACAAAAAAGAATATTTCCTTCGTTAATGACAATTTGGTTAATTCCTGCCACTTCCTTCCCTTCCCTCCCACTCCCTTCTCTCAAACCAAACACACCCTAAGCTTTCAGATGATGAACATATTACTTCTGTCTTTTTTTTTTTTTTTTTTTTTTTTTTTTTTTTTTGTAAATTACAGGCAAGCTATGAAGCTTGGAAAGATGAGGAAAGGACTAGATCATGAAATCCAGTCCTTAAAACGTCAATCTAGCAAAATAAACTAAGCAAAACAGGCCATCTGGTCTCTGAAAAACATATCCAGGCATCCCCAGGAACAAAAGGGACAAGAATCATGTCAGCATCAACAGGAGATCATGGCCCCCGCTTGGCCATATAATCGACGCATGAAATGTTTCCTCTCGAAGTATAGTGGAGCTCCACGTTCCGGTCTTTGTAGAGCAAGTCTCTAGTCTCCCCAATAATATCTCTAAGGGGGTGGTCAGCATGGTAGTCCCTCATAAGGATGTTGACAGCATCCAACGAATCCGAGTAGAGGACAAATCTCTGAAAGCCCATCTGACGGCACAACTTCAAACCAAGCATGATAGCATGTATTTCTGCTTCGAGAACAGTGTGGAGGCCCAACGATTTGTGGAACCCCATCAACCAGGCGACCTTGATAGTCCCTTATGACGCCACCGCAAGCCGCTTGATGCGATAACGCACGAGCCATCAACGTCAATACGGACAACGTTTGCTTGGAGGAGGAGTCCAAGTTTTTTCAACATCACTTTGCCAAGGTTAAAAATTTTGTGCGTTAGTGTTTGATTAGATGTACTCTCCATTAGCGGTAGGTACAAGTATGAAGCATCTCCCGGTATTCGCATTTTCGCCTTGGAAGAGAAATGCGCATCCGGCGTCCAAAGGACCCGGACGCCAAGCAAGGTTCTCTCGCCGGGAGGTATTCTGAATCGTCCCTTTCCGGGATTGTGGTTGGTATTCCACTTGAGCCATTCCCGCACATTTCCCGTAAAAAGAGAAAAAATAGTTAGGCCTCACAAGTTGTTTCCACGGGCTTTTAGCTCTCTCACACGGTCCCGATAACGTGAATCACGTCTTCCTCATTGTTGCAATTGAAAGGACAAAGATTTCCATTAGATAGCCCTCTTCTGGCTCTTAGAGAGTTAGTCACTAGTCTTTCGTGACCAACTTGCCACATGAACATTTTAACTTTCTCAGGGAGCTGCCATTTCCACAATAGGGACCAGAAGCTATTAGCACCCGTCTCGTCATGATGGGAGAGGTAATTGTAGGCAGATTTAACAGAGAAGCACCCATCTTTAGCAGCTCGCCAAGTGAAGCAATCAGGGAAAATGTTAGTAGGGGGTTGCATTCTTGAAATAGAATTGATAATTATAGAAGGTAGGACTCCCCGCCATCTATTAGTATTCCATCTTCCATTGCTTGAAATTTGGTCTCTTACCGTCTCATCAGGATTTATCGTGGATGGATCCTGAACAAAGGTTACGAGAGGGCGGTCAAGAGGAGCCGAGGTCATGCCGAATTTGATTTCGCTCCCATTATTAACTTTTCTACCAATGCCAAGAAGAAAACTTATCCCGCACCTCAACCACCGCCTTCCAAACGGAAGAAGAGTTCCTCTTTTTAGAAACTTGAGGCACAAAGGAGCGACCGCAATTATACTTGGACCAAAGGCATTGGGCCCATAGAGTCCTTTTTAGTCAAGCGATTCCAAAGCAGATCTTCATAATAAAAGCTTTATTTTGGCGACGGAGATTTTTAAATCCAAGTCCCCCGCTTCTTAGCTTTAGTAACTTTGTCCCAAGCAATGAGATGCATCTTCTTTACGTCCCTCTTCCCGAGACCGAGAGAAAGTTCCTCGATATCTTGTCAAGCTCATTAATAATACAAATAGGAAGGAGGGTTGATTGCATTTGATATGAGGGCATAGAGGATAGCACCGATTTAATCGTAACAAAGGCGACCGGCCATAGTTAAAAACTTGCTTTTCCAATTAGACAGTCTTTGCCTGGTTTTTTGCACAATGTGATGATAGGTGGCTTTGGTAGTCCTCTTGTGAATGATTGGCACCCCCAAATATTTCCCAAGATCATGAGTAATACCAATGCCAAGAAGTTGACTTAGCTCGAGAGCTCTGTTAAAATTGACATTACTAGAGAAGAACATTCGAGACTTAGCTGGGTTGATTCTGTGACCAGAGACCTCACAGAAACTTTGCATCACATTACGGACTTCAACCATTTGATGAGGAGAGGCCTCAGTGAAAAGAATGAGGTTGTCAGCAAAGAACAAATGAGAGATGGCGGGGCTCCCTCTCTTGAAGGTGAACGGCTTCCAGTGCCGGGCCTCACATTCGGCTTTGATGAAGTGCCCCAACCTTTCCATACAGAGAACAAAGATATACGGGCTTAGCGGGTCTCCTTGCCTAACGCCTCTGGAGGGGGTAAAACTCGGGCTCTCATCACCATTCCAGAGGATGGACATGGATGTGGTAGAAAGGCAAGCCATGATAAGATCAATGAGATTGCTGTCAAGCCTCAAGCATGCAAGAGTATTCTTTATGAACCCCCAATCAAGTCTGTCGAAAGCCTTTTCCATATCAACCTTGATGGCGACAAACCCTTTCTTCTTACCCTTCATTCTCATAGAGTGGATGATCTCCCGAGCAATGATAATGTTATCACAAAATTGGTTGTTGGCAATAAAGCCGCATTGCTCGGACCCATGAGGTGGCCCATAACATCTTTAAACCTATTCGCCAAGATCTTGGTGATGATCTTGAAACTCACGTTACATAGGGATATTGGCCTAATTCCTTTAAGGTAGAAGGGTGGTCAACTTTAGGGATAAGGACAATCTTAGATCATTTAATAGTAGCCATGGAGGGTGGATTAGTAAAGCACTCTTCAATAAACTCACAAATTTTATCCCCAACGGCATTCCATTGCGTTTGGAAAAAGTGGGCCTGAATGCCGTCGGGGCCCGGGGGCAAAAGTTGCATTCTTAGACGGTTGCATTGGATGGAGAAAGTGGAAGTGGAAAATCTATAGTTATTAGCCTCAGAGATATTTTACGACCCGGATTCTGGACTTGTACTGCTAGATGGAACCGAAATCAAGAAGTTTAGGCCAAGCTGGCTGAGGCAGGAAAAACTCAGCTACAAAACGCCTCCAGTTTTTGAAAAAATTACAGGAATGCCATTTGACTATTTCACATCCCAATTCATAAATTCACATGTCATTTGCCTGTCTGTTCAATTAGCGTATCAGACATGTTTACATCTGGAAATTTCATGTGCCCGTGCTACGTAGTTTTGTTGTTTTCAAGTTTTGTTATTATTTTACTAATTTAAACTTGATTTGAGGTTTTTTTTTATTTCAAAGTTCTTTTTCGTCGTTTTCACTAAAAACAATCATTATTACATTTTTTTTATTTGATGTCACAAGTCAAGACAGACGACAAACACAAGAAGATTAGATGTGAAGTTAAAATGTAAGTGACGATATAACGGTAAAAGAGGACCGTTTGAAAAGCTAGAGAGAGAATCTTTGACTTCTCTCTAGGATCTCGTACTGCTGCTACTCTTGCTCGATGGATCGGACTGCTCTTGCTTGATAGATCGGATTGCTGCTTATTTGTTTTTTGCTGTCGATTCCACTGCTAACTGCTTCGTCTTTGGCCGGTCATCTTCTGCACAAGATTGGCTTCATCTTCCAGTGGAGCTTCATACGCTGCGAGACCGAGAACGGAGCTGCTGCAGAGTTCGTTTTGGTCTATTCAACTAAGGTGCTCTTCATTTTTTACCGGTTTCGATCTAAAGAATTACCTTGGCATTGGGAAGGAGCATTTTTCAGATGATCTTTGGTCTATTCAGTGAGTTTCATTCCGGGTTAGTTAGTGTGTGTGTGTGTGTGTTTTTTTTTTTTTGTGGAAGTTTTGACTTCCTAGATTATTGATGGATGTGGTTGATGTACGAAAGGTGCCTCCAGATAGGCCACCTGATACATTAATTCCTATAGTTAAAAAACCAAAAAAAGATTCCAAAGAAGATGTTTTAATGTCGATCGGGGAAATTCGAGGAGATGAATTCTCGAAATAAGGCTACAAAAATAGATGAAAGCAATGCTTTGAAATTGAGATCTTTTAAAGATTCTCTTTTGAATTTTAAAGGATCAGACTTTAATGGTGTTGCAAATGGAACTTCGGGTATGGACGATGACACTTTGATTTCGATCTCGCTTGACCAATCGTGGAAGCCGCGAACCGTCGGAGGAGATCAAGAAGCTAATGGATGTTTATCCCGTTGTTCCCATTACGACGAGGAATTCAATGAGAGTTGTGAACCATGGAATAATTCTTTGATTATTACGGTTCTTGGAACCCGATTTAATTTTTATAAGCTAAGAGAGATGTTATGCAAAATTTGGAGATTTAGTTAGTTTGTCTTAATAGGTCTTCCAAATAACTATTTTGTAGTCGGGTTCACAAATAAAGATAATTGGTCTACTCATTATAAACTAATTTTATTTGAAGGACCTTGGGTGATAGCACAACATAGTGTTCTGGTTCAACGGTGGTCACCTTATTTTGATCCCTTTAATAATCCTTTAGGAAAGATTGCGACTTGGATACGTATCCCCAATATCCCTCTCAATTGTTATAATAAGAAGTATTTATTGAGATTGGGAGACATGATTGGGAAGACTCTGAAGGTGGATCTTCATACCTTGAATTTTAATGATGATGATAATCCAAAGGTGGAGAGAGGGAAGTATGCTAGGATATGTGTGGAGTTGGATCTTCGAAAAAATTAGTACCAAAAATCATTTTAGCCTCTTCCTTATATAATATTGAATATGAGGGATTAAACATGATTTGTTTTGGATGTGGCGTGATATGGACATCGAAAAGAAAATTGTCCTTGGAGTATTAATTGTGGGGTTTCATCGAAAGCTCATCAGTTGCTATTCCAACCGTGAAAAGAACGTCGGGATTGTCGAAGAAACTAAAATGGTAGGAGAAGAAGGATTTGGACCTTGGATGCTTGTGCGCGAGGCCTCGGCGACCTTGGGTTTCAAGATTGAAAAACAAAAAGTTAAAGGAGAAGTAAAATCCGAGTGGCTCAAGATTTGTTTGTTATGTCAAAATGGGAGGAGGAAAAATATTTTCAAGAGGATCGGAGGAAAGGAGGCAACTTGGATTCAACAAAGAAAACATTGGTTATATGTGAAGGAAAAAGCAAAGAATCCCAGATATCTAAAACTCTCAATCAAGAAGAAAATAAAAATAAAGGAAAAAATCCTCACAGTTCCAAAAGTATATACAAAGTAAAAGAAAAAGAAAAGATCCAAACGACATCTCAAAGCGGGCAAAACAATCAGGCTATGGAGATTAATCCCCATATTAATGTTAAAAAGCAAGGTGTCAAAGATGCAAAACAAAGGATGCATGTTATTGTAAGTGGGTGTGTTGATAACAAAGAATCAATTCGGAGGGAACAAAAACCAGATGACTCATCTATATCAAACTCAAGCACATCAAGGGTACCACAAGATGAAAGGCTGGAAGTGGATGTTTTGAATGAGAATTTAAGAATAATAGAACCAGTGAAGGAGGCAGGAATCCAAAGAATGAGATCGAGAAGTCCACCGGGTGGTAGACAAGGTGAGCAAAGTACTACCGAGAAACTTAATCATTTGAGAGCTATATCAAAAGAAATTCATGTTAATGAACCTCCGATAAGTGAGTTTTATTGGTCTCGTTTTATTAATCAGTTTCCAATGATTATTGCATCTTGGAACTGTCGTGGGGCGGGTAGAAATTCGTTTCCACGTTTGATTAAGGATATAGTTCAAAAATATAATATTAATGTTTTGGGAATTCTTGAACCTCGAATTAGTGGTGCCGGAGCGAGATGGTGTGGTTAAGAAGATGGGTTTTAGTAATTGGTTGAGAGTAGAGGCGACGGGTTTTGCTTTGGTGGTTTATGGTTACTTGTGGAATGATTGGGAAGTTTCAATTGAATATATTTTTTCCAATACCCAAATTCTTCATTGTAGACTTTTTGATAGAAGTTCGGTGAAATTTTGTTTGTTTCTCTTGTTTATGGTGAACTAAGAAAGGAAAATAGAACAGAATTATGGGCTTCTTTACGAGCTTTATCAGGTATCACTCATGAGGCTTGGCTTATTCTGGGTGATTTTAATTCTTTTTTGAATCCATCGATAAGCAAGGAGGTGCCCCTATGAACAATCTACATCATCATCATTTCGAACCCGTATTAATGATTGTAATCTTCTAGAGGTCCCGATTGTGGGTGATAAATTTACTTGGGAAAAAAAAGAGGTGAAAGAGAGATTAGATTGGGCCTTTTACAATTTGACTTGGGAAATATCTCACCCTTCTTTTAAGGCCTTTCACCATCTTAGATTTAAATCTTATCATCGAGTTGTTGTTGTTTCATCTGGAATTGAGGATAGACGTCACGTTAAGGATCATTCCTTCAAATATCAAGCGAGGTTGGTGTTTACGGGAAGGATTTTCAGATATTGTTAAATCTTCTTGGCGTGATAACTCTTGGTTAATAGGATATAAGAATTTTGAGGAGTCCGCTACTAAATGGAATAAGGAAGTAATTGGGAGTTTACCCAACAAGAAAAAGAATCTTATTCGGAGACTGGAAGGGATCGATAAGGCCATGATAGAACGACCCATGGGGGTCTTGTGAAACTTGAAAAGGATCTATGGCGAGAATATCGAAGGTGGTAGACCAAGAAGAACTTTTATGGTATCAAAAATCTCGCTGTAAGTGGTTACAATATGGAGATAAAAATACGAGTTACTTCCATGCGTCAACAATTGTGAAGAGAAAACGCAATGAGTTGAGATCTTTGCAAAATGATCAAAGCCAATGGGTTACTTGAACAAGCGAATTAAAGCATTTGGCAATGGAGTATTTTAAAAACCTTTACACTCGTGATAATGAGGTCACTCCTGTGCAAGAATGGCCCACAAATTTTCCCACGCTGGATCAATCTCAATTACATGCCATTCAGAGAGATATTTCAATAGTTGAAATAAAAAATGCAGCGTTTGAAATGGGTGCCTTCAAAGCTCCTGGTCCTGATGGTCTAAATCCACATTTTTTCCAATCTCAGTGGGATATAATTGGAACTAAAGTGTGTGACTTTTTTTAGAAGTCGTGACTAATCCCGATAAAATTAAGGACATGAACCACACTAACATTGTTTTAATCCCTAAAGTGGATGTTCCAACATCTATTAAGGAATTTCGTCCCATTGCTTTGTGTAATGTGTGTTTCAAAATCCTAAGCAAGGTTATTACAAATAGAATGAAAAGGGTTATGCCATACTTGATCCACCCGACTCAATGTGGTTTTATTAGTGGACGTCAAAGTTGTGATAACATTATTCTTGCCCAGGAGGCCATTCATACTATGAGAATCAAAAAGAGAGGTAGAGGATATGTTGCCATTAAAATAGATATGGAGAAGGCCTATGATAGATTAGATTGGGATTTTGTTAAATTCAATCTACAAAGTCTAGGACTTCAAGATCAATTTGTGCAACTTATCATGAAATGTATTTCATCAACTTCAATGAGGGTGTCTTGGAATGGGGAGCTTTCAGATATTTTTCTTCCCTCTAGAGGACTTAGACAAGGAGATCCTTTAAGTCCTTTTCTCTTTGTTTTGTGTATGGAGCGACTAGGACAAATAATTAATCGTGAAGTAGAGAATGAGAGGTGGAAACCACTCGAGAATGAGCTCCGATGGCCCAGCTATCTCCCACTTATTCTTCGCTGATGATCTCATATTATTTTGTGAAGCCTCAAGAATTCAAGTGGAACGGGTTAGAGATATCATGACTACCTTTTGTAAAATTTCAGGGCATAGAGTTAGTCTTCCTAAATCAAAATGTTTTTTCTCACCGAAGGTCCATTTTAACAGGCACTAGAACTTAGTCAAGTTCTAGGCATTTGTATTGCTGATCTTGGAAAGTATCTTAGGGTGCCTCTATTGCATAAGAAATTGGTTAAGTCAACATTTGCTCCTCTCATTGCAAAGGTCAATAAAAAGCTCTCAGGTTGGAAGGGAAGACATTTGAGTATGGTGGGTAAATCGATGCGATTAAATCGGTCTTGTCAACATTACCATTCTATCAAATGCAAACTCGTTAATTCCCAAAGGGATCCCGATGGATATTGAGAAGTTGATTAGAGATTTCTTTTGGAGTCAAGGATCGACAACAAAAAACTTCATCTTATAGACGGGATACTATCAAGTTAGGAAAAGATGATGGGGGCTTGGAATTAAGGATCTTCAAATACAAAACAAATCTTTCATAATGAAGTTATGTTGGGGTCTTATAACCAAGCCTGATGCACTTTGGGTTAAATGTCTGAAAAGTAAATATGCTTGTGGAAGTGACAAAATTCCTAGCATAACAAAAAAGAAAAAACAATCTTCCGTTTGACTTTGCCATTGTCAAAGTTTGGGATAAGTTTAAAAGTAATTTGGGAAGTAAACTTAGAAGTGGCAATAATACCAATGCCTGGTGGGAGCTTTGGTCCCCTCTTGATCAACCTTTGATTCAATATGTTGATAAACACCATGAGTGGGTTAGTCATGATGAAAATGTGAGGACTTTTGTAGCTCTAAATGGTTCTTGGGATCTTACGAAATGGAGATTCTTCTTACTGAATGGGTGATCGATAAAATTAAGATGATTAAACCTCCAATCATGGAGGGAAATGATCTTTTTTTGGAGAGTCTCTAATGATGGTAATTTTAGCATTAGATTGGCTTATAAGATGTTGGAAAAAAATAATGACTCTATAAGGGAACCTCTCGGCAAAATATTTGGCGTTGGCCTATCTCAGAGCGTGCTAAATTCTTCATGTGGCAAGTTTTTCATGGAAAATTACCTACTAATTCTATGAGGAAGAAGCGTGGTTTGAGTGATCATAATGATTGTCCCTTTGAATGTTTTGGTGAGGAAACAATTCTGCACACTTTGAGAGATTGTGAGATTGCATGTCTTGTGTGGCTTGATTTGATTAACCCTATATACTATAGTACTTTTTTTAGTGGTAATTTGCAGGATTGGTTATTATGGAATAATAAACATGAAGTGGGTGGAAAAAAAGTCAGGCGCTGATCTTGGATGCGGATATTTGGATTGGCTTGTTGGCTAATTTGGAAGAATAGATGCAGAAAGGTTTTTGATGGCGAAAGTGCTCAACCTCGGTGCATTATTCATAGCTGCCTTCACCAATTAATGGAAGGTGTGGAGCATGGAAAATTTATTCACCGATCTACCGAGTTCCGATGAGCGGGAGTCCCAATGGTATACTCCACCTTTTGGTTATGTTAGAGTGAATGTAGATGGATCGGTAATCAACAATAATGTTGCGGCTTGTGGTGGCATTATTAGAGATAGCAATGGGGTGTGGTTGGCGGGTTTTTCAACGAATATTGGCTACGCTTCAATAACTGCTATGAGAATTACAAGCAATTAAAGCTGGTATGATGACTTGTAGGCAACTTGGTTTCAAAAAAATTAAGTTGTACTCAGATTCTACAAAGGCTATTCGCTTATTAACATCTGAATATGGACACTATCATCCTTTGTCTCAAGAGATTTCAGAAATTAGATCTTTGATTTTTTCTACTTGGGATATCGAAATAATTCATTCGAATCGAGAGACATTGAAATGTGCGAGATCTTTTGGCCAAAATGGCACATGAGGCGAATCGAAATTTGGGTTTATTACGATTCCTCCAACTTGTTGTTTGGATCAAATTTCGATCGATCTAGGTTATTTTCATTCATGATGTATTATTTCTTTTGTTTGTGTAGTATCTTTATGATACATCCCAAGAGGTAACTCTTGTCTTATTAATTCAAAAAAAAAAAAAATGTAAGTGACGATGACGACTTGTGGAGCCGCTAAACAATCAACAAACGTGTTAACCACCTGATTCTGGAAATCTGGAGAGTGCAGAAAAATATCAACAACAATTACCAGTATATGCGTCAGCTTGAGGAGGGGTGCCATTAAAAATGTTCTTTTTAAGCCCCTTAGACCCCTCAGCTAAGAGGCTAGGCGTATCCAGGATCTGCAACAACATGCAACATTCGCTTGAATCACTTTATATTACTCTCAACAGTTCTTAATATAACACCTATTTACCTAATTTAATTTGACCAAAAAAAAAATTTACCTAATTTAATTAAATTAAGGAAATTAATCAAGATAGTTAATATGACATATTGTTTCTAAAACACTATAATCATCTTCCTTAATTCCTTCCATCTTTGTTTTACTTGATTATGGTTGAGGGAGTACCAATAAAAGTAAATTAGGAAAATATTGACAAATGTGGGAAAGAGGTTTTACATTTAGGACCAAAATCAACTCAACAAAAGAACTTTAATGAAGTATTCAGCTATTGTTCCTCAAAAAAGAACTTTAATGAATACTCTCAAGTTGAAAAGCAGATTCCATATCCATTTCCATTTGCCCCCTTACCATTTTTTTTTCTTTCCAAGTTTGACAGTAAAATATATTGTGCAAATGGAATGCATATGGCATCCGAATAAAAGACTAAAATGTGCTAAGGAACGGGCAAGATACCTTCAGAACAAGCTCTTCAAAACACTGTTGTACATTGATTCGAGTTTTAGCACTGCATTCAATGAATAAGCATCCGTACTCTCGGGCAAAGTCTATTCCCTCTTCCTTAGATACAACTCTATCACCCTCCTGAAAAACAGTTAACTCACCCACAAGAAAATTTAATCATATTATGGAACACAAGAACAGATCAAGTACAAAGTTCAAATACAATTCATTAGTTAGAAAAGAAACAAATATACAAGCCAAGAAGACCTAAAGGATGTGTGTGATAAGTGAAATTCAACAGAATTAGAAAAATAATAATAATTGTCCTTAAACTACACAGATCTAGTTCAGATGATAGTTTGTCTTCTTAGTCTTCCACACTACCTCTTATTCTGTTTTAGTGTTGACAATATCCCCAAGCCTTGTATATTTATTCTTATCAAATTCACACCCATTTTTTTATTTCTACACTAAATTAATTGATAAAAATAGGGATGAGAGTGAGTCAAATTAATAGATTTATCAGAATAATATAATTAATAATTAATAAAGTGGTGCAATTTGCAAAAGAAAGTAATATTGATTACAAACATGAAATTAATCCAACACTACAGGAATATTAACACTTTATAAACATTTTAGACAGGAAGAGAACAGAAAAAATATGAGCTGAATCTTTAAATCAGCACTAGTTGTCCAGCCTACAAATTCATTACAAACATGAACAGAGGCATGGAGAAACTCAGAGAGGATTAAAGAGAAGGAAATAAATGTTGACATACCCCAATTAGCAAATGTATAAATGGAGAAGAGAGAAGATTTGCTCAAGGTCTACAGCAAAACGTATTAAAAGTGTTCTTTACTTAGTTAGTTGGACTTGGAAGCTATCACATTAATATTCATAATTCATAGCTAATGTACTTTCTCTCTAGAGGAGATCTGCTCTTCCTTTTATTCTCCTAGTCAGTTTTATATCTGCCTGCCTCTACTGATACCCAATAGTTCTTCTATGCTCCAATTTTTCCTAGCTAATAATATGCATTAACTATGAATTCTGGGTCACCAGAAATTTAGAATTTGGAGAACAGCCGAAGATTAAACATTGTAAACTAAAATAAAGGGAACAGCAATCTGCAAGGGAACGAAAACTATAAGACTGGGCCTCAGGTCAGGCGCCAGAAATACGCAATTAATGACTTATTGATCAAGACATGGTTCACAGCTTCTTAAAAAGAGAAAGCTTATGTTTGTAAGGTTCTTAAAAGATACCTTGTCCACTTTGTTCCCAACAAGCATCTTGATGCAGTCCTGATTTGTTGAATAAAGATCTATTTCCTTTGCCCATATTTCAGACAAATTCGTAAATGTTTCTCGTCTAGTTACATCATAAACTGCATCAGTAAAAGGAATCAAATATAAAGATTAGCAGCAAATGCGAAACTGAAATTCTAGTACGAGTCTACAGGGCCGAGATTATTTCCCTTAACCCATGACAATCTAATCTATCGCATCTAATTCAAATATCCATCATTACACAATGAAACCAACCAACATTTTACATCTTAGGAAGAATTCCAGTCTGATCATTAGGTTTACATGCATAAAATGTCATAACAAGAATATGTCGGAACCACTTTTATCAGTAGAACACAGTCTAGAATAGGTTTACATGCATAAAATGAAATAAAAAATCTACAAAATCCAGAAGATAATGTTTTGATCTAGGAAAGATTCAGAAACTAGAGGGTAGAAACTTGCCCGTGATGATCCCCTGTGCCCCTCTGTAGTAAGAACTTGTTAGTGTTCTGAATCTCTCCTGACCAGCTGTATTATTAGATAAGAAAAATAATCAAATACGGTAAAATAACTTCAACATTCAAAATCTGTCCATGATCATTTGATCACGACATCAGCAATCTCATAAAACAATTTCTTATTAAAAAAATGTATGATGTGAAACATTAGGAAATAGAATACTAATAAAATAATAGTTAATACCTGTATCCCAAATGGCAAGCTTCAGTTTTTTACCGCCTAAAGTCACATGCTTAACCTTAAAATCAACACCTACATGTGATAACACATAAGAAAGCAGATAAGAAACTGGAATACCAAAATAAGATCCAAATCAAGAAACAAACAGATAGTATTAATATAACTGGGTTCGCTAATCGTACCGATTGTGGGAGTGAGATCTTCAAAGGTATCAACAGTAAAACATAGGAGCAGACTACTCTTCCCAACCCCGGAATCCCCAATCATCAACAACTTAAACATGTAATCGAATTCGGACTGACTCGAAGTGGAATCCATCACAATTCACCTACGAACACCAAATCACAGAAACAATCAACATAAGCGATGTCAAAAGACGAGGGTAAAATACACAACGTCAAGCATCTGGCTGCTGGAAAATGCAGCCAGAAGCGATTCCAAAATAGAAAACTAACAAGAAATCCTATTTCTGAAATCATGCAGGTGACAGGCAAAAAGGAATACAACGATAGTAGAATATTAAATTTGAAAAATCAATTGTGAGTTTCGGCATGCATAAATTGAAACAAATAACAAAAAGACGGCGATTTCTGTACCTTCTTTTTTTTCGTCAAGAGGATCGCAGAAAGTGAAAGAAAGAAGGTGAGAAAGAGGGAATTCAGGAATGCAAGAAGAGAGAAAGAAGAAACAAATCTGAGTAAGCGGCATCAAACGGAAACACTTCCGATATGCGGGGTTCCCGCTTCTTTTTCCCAGAAACAGAGACTATCCACGCCGATTTAAAATTACTAGTATTTCAATTTGTTCCCGGTAAGAAAGAATATTTGTAATATAAATTGGTTCTTTACCAGATTTATATAAAATATTTATAATTTATCATTAACAATATTTTTTAGAGTTAAAGAATGCTTTTGGCATATAAATTTATAACAAATTTCAGTTTAGTTTTTTATTTATAAAAATATATATAATCTTGTACTTTTAACCCCTACAAATCTGAATTTAAATCTTGACTTTGCAATACTAATATTACATGTTTAAATTTTAATCTTGTAATGTAATAGTTAGGTCTAGTAGGAAAACAAATTTAAAAAGCGAATGCTAGGGTAGAGTAATGGGTGGGTTGACCCGTGCTCAAACCTATAACCCGCTCATTTAATTTAATTTTATATGGGTATGGGTTAACATATAAATGAGCTATCTAACTGTATTTTGGATAACCCATTTACATTTGACTTTTTTCTTAAAAAAAAATACAAAAGTATTAAGCATCTATCATTCCATCCAAATCCATCATTCTAAATTGTGAAGCTGAATCTTCAAAGTTCAATAATCACAATTAATACAAAAGAACGTAAATTTAAACAAGTATCATCATTACATAATTCTGATGTTTAAGTTCCAACTTTTAAATTAATAGTCAAAGTCATATAAAGAAAAGATAAAACAAAAGAGATTGAGAGACTGAGAGTCAGACTGTCAAGGAAAAATATGTATTACACTATTACTTACTGTCATTAATGTCCTATCATCTGTCCATATATTTATTTATTTTTTTTAAAAAAAAATTAACTAAATGGGGCAGGTACGGGTAGCCCAAAGGTATGCCCTTAGTCCACCCATTTAAGTTTTAAATGGGTAGGTTTTAACCCAACCCGTTATAGGCCTTTTTGGGCCGGTTCAAAATGACCTAATTACACGAGGTTGTGGGCGGGCTCACTAGGTTGTACTTTCCTATTTAGCTACCCCCTTTGGTTTTTATTATAAGACATAAACTAACAAGTGTATTTGATCATTTTTATAAGACACTTGTTTGTTTATAAAGAGCATTAAGTATTCTTTTTCATGTATGCCCATAATCAATAAAGGTAGTGAATGAGAGTAATAATTAATATGATATTAGAGTTTAGTGCAATTAGTAGAGGTAATATTGAAAAATATTTAAATTTTAGAGTAAAATACTCTAACATTTTGCCTTAATTACACAGAGCCCCTCTATTTTGAAAACATACACTTTAGTCCAAATCATCAACACTGTTAAAGAAGATTCTAAAAAGATTCTTCAAGTGTATTTTTAAATTTTAAACCATATTAAAATAAATGTTGTTTACTACTTTACCTGTCATTATACCAAATCCCAAATTTATCTTTTAAAATTAATGTTCATTAATGATCTATTTAATATTTTTACTAAATTTAATTAAGAATAAGTTTTAGTACTCATGTGGTAAATATTAATAACTTATTCAAAATTTGAGTAATTATTTTTAAGAATACATGTTTAATAAAATATTCTTATTTTTTTTTTAATTATAAGATATTAATATGCGAATCTCATAATAATATCATTTTATAATTATATAACTTAATTGAATACACACATTTACATATCTATATCTATAGATATGTATTATTGCAAAACATTATCATGCATATTCAAAAATTACATGATGAGTTTTTAATAAATAAAAGAGATTAAACATTTTTTTTATATACAAAACTGAGAAGCCTTACATTATCTAACCGTTATCACCTTCAAGTAACCTTGCTAACTCCATATCTGGATGCGATATCACCTGAAAGCCTGGAAGCGAGGAAAGACTCGCTTTAGCTAGCTGATCTGCAGCAGTGTTCACCCAACGGCTGATGAGTCGAACTTCGACGGTCCAACCACGCGTTTGATTTCTTCAACCAGCCGACAGTCTTCGTGAGCTTGATTGACAGTATTCCTTAGCAAGATATCGTCGGTGTTTCTCTTCTCCAGCTGTCGCGGTAATGATCTCAGCCTTAATATCTTGTTTTCTCTCTGACTATCTGCTCCGGTAGTGTTCTCCTTATATGTTGATTGTCAACGGCTAAAAGATATATTGTTCGTTTTCAATTCTTGATTTCTTGGTCCCTGTCTTCCGGTGGCTGTGGTTTTATTTTGTTCAAGCATGCTATGATCACTCGTCATATTCCCTTTTAATAAGAGTTCCTTGATTGATTGATCACTCGACTTATTCTGGGAGGAGTTTGGTATTCCTTCTGTTTCTTCTTTGATCGTCGAATAGGAATAGGTTCCTAGCGCTGCATCCAGGGGCTTAAGGTATTTTTGGAATAACAAAAAAAGATTGGGGGTATCTTCGTTCACTAACATACTAATTTTTATAATCCCTCAAAATCCGTCCTATTTATAAAAAGGCTTTTGAAGGAAGAGAGGGAAAATTTTCAAAAAATTTACCCTCCCCTTCTAAAAAATATGATCCTTCAAACAAGGTGAGAAGGCCAAAATCCCTCCATTTTCTCTCATTTCCCCTCTCAAACCAAAGATACCCTAACTTGCTGCCATCCCCTCCTCTAATAAAGTATATAATCCTCCAGCTCATTTACATTATTTTTAAATATATTTCTCTTACGAGCTTAACGTTTTGAGATCCTTTTGGCACTCATAACTTTCCCTATCTATAGAACACCCTTTAGAAACTTTATTCTGCGGACGAGAACTTCCAAGCGAAATAATTATTCTGTGAAAAATATAGTGAGTTTGGACAATAAGAATCTGTGAGATCGATCATAGAACTTGTGAGGCTACCTAGAATTGAGATAAGAGATGTTAAGTTACTTTACATGCATGTTTTGGAACATAAGGTTGTAACAACTTTTATTATTATACGCTATATATGTAAAACCGTTATTAGTTATTAAGGGTGGATTGTGAGGTCTCGTTCGAGAGGGACATAAAGAGCCATTTTAATGTGTAAAATCTAAATTTGTGTTCTCTATTTTAGGGTTTTCATGCAAAAACACAATTCTTAAAGATCTTAAGAAATCATGTTTTCACATTCAATAGGGTTAAATGTACTAACATTTATCCATAATTACGGAAGATCTTTTATAATGGAAAATTTTCTCAAAATCTTGACACCGTCTTCAACTTATATATCTTTGTGATAGGGATGAAATACAACTTTTATAGGCACACAATGAAGACCTTTTTGTTCTCTCTATATTTCTTTTTTCTGAAAACAAATGTCTTTTCACTTTTTGATAACTGCACCTATTAACAGTTAACTATTTTATAACTTCCAGTAACTCATACTAATATTATTTTTTTTGTCCTTTTCTCATTAAATCAAAATAACACTCCTTCTATACATGAGACAAATACATGTTTTACATAAGGGTCTACATACCTCACATCTTAATGTGTTTTAAAATGGTTTTGAATTAAGATGACAAAAATTAGTCATACATACATATAAATAAATTTAACTAGATTTTATACATGATCTTAGCTTAAATTTAACTAGATTTTATATATGATCTTAGCCTAATTTCACCTTCTAATTTTTTTAGCCAGAGGCTAAATATTTCCAAATTCTTCCTAAAGAAACGAGTCATTGTAAAATTCTGAAGCAAAGACCTAAACCACGGGCTCGGACAAGCTCGTACATGGATCACAACAAAGAAAAAATAATATTAATGGATATAATAAAAAGATGCATAGATAAAATTGAGAGCTCTCAATTTTATCATGACTTCAAAGATCAACTACAAACCCCACAAATTTATGAACGATTACGTATGGTTTTGGGGTGGGATTCAACAATGAAAATGGTAATTTATGGTATTGGTAAATTTGAATCATATGAGAATCCAAACTATCAACTTGGCCTTGCAATCTTGATGCAAAGAGATTTTAAATGGATTGGGGATATTGAAGTATTTGATCCAGCTCTTTCGACAAATGAATGCCAAATTCTGAAAGCTCTTGGTTGTTCAATTTTACAATATAATGAATACGGCAAGAGGAAGGCTCTAAAACCAACAATGTTTTTCATGCCACATTGTCCAATAACGTTATACGACAACCTCTTACAAGAAAATTGGAAATCTAGTTCATTGAGCAACATTGTCATATTAGGCAACAGTTTTGATAATTATGTTTCATCTGGGTCATGTCCGCCTCATATGATGAAGTATGTTATGCTTGCTGCAACATTCACCAATGAGTTCGAGGTGAAAACAAATTTCAAAGACTACTATGAAGATTCTAAGGATGATAGATTCATTCGTCGTCGCGGTGGTGCTTTTCAACATTCGAGTTGGCATTTTTTCACTCCTCTTATGTAGAAAGTATATAAGATGTTTTAGCTTGAAGATTTATCGTTGTGATGAACATAATGATTTTACTTATAGCACATTGTGGTGATGTATATAATCACTTTTGTACTATTAATTAATGTTAAATAGTTTCTTCTTCTTTTAATTTCGGGATAAAAAATTTTGTTTATGCCGTCATTTTTAAGTTAACTTTCCATAAAAATTGTTGAGAATGTAATTGAATCTCTATCATCTAAATTGCTAAATGATAGGATAAATTTATTAGATTTCAACATGAATGAGGAGAAATTCTTACGTGCATCCACAGTACCACTTAATCTATGTGTACTACCAAAGAAACAAATCATTCCATTTTAATTTAAGTGTCAGCCATATAGGGCTTGATTGGGAAGAACAAAAAGTGTTCATTTAAGTATAAGTTCGGATAACTCTTCTCTCG
This sequence comes from Acacia melanoxylon, assembly GCA_019022615.1. Taxonomy (NCBI): domain Eukaryota; kingdom Viridiplantae; phylum Streptophyta; class Magnoliopsida; order Fabales; family Fabaceae; genus Acacia; species Acacia melanoxylon. The sequence goes on along the minus strand of JAFJYJ010000051.1, from coordinate 3,009,905 downwards.
TACCTACCTCAATTTTAAAAATTAATATTCACATTCCAAAATCAAAATCCTTAAATTTTATCCTTTTCTTCTCCTCCCCACCAAACACCATAGAAGCACATCCTCAATCTCATCCCATTTTACGGCGTATTTGACTTAGCGTTTTAAAAGTACGTTCACGCAAGTTAAGATAAAACTCTTTTCATATACTTACCTCATATATTGCAAATCACATTAAAAAATATCTTTTACCGTTAATCCAAACAGCACTTCACTATGGTGGCATCCCTGCCGTCAAAACCCAAACACATGTTTTAGTTTTTCTTAATCCTCTCTTCTTCTTCTTCTTCTTCTTCTTTTTTACAATAAACTATACTAATAAAAAATTGTGAACATGATATTTAAGTAATGTTTTAAATTTCATAAAAAAATAAGAATAACTTATAAACGAAATTAGAGGAAATATTGATGCTAATTAAATAACATGACACGAGAAAGCTCTTCTTTGACTTTTGCCATGTCAATCCTTAAATATAATTTATCAGTTTTAGTTAATTAATATTTGATACTTTAAATCTTAAAAATAAAGAATCGCTCATAAAATATCTGCGCATGTCATTGGAAAAAATAAAATATCTACACAAACAAATAACCTTTTATAAAGTTTTTAAACCATCTAAAAATCACATATTTTTATGATTACCCAAACCGTTCCAAGTAATATCATTCAAATCAGTATTTCATTTAAATTTTAGACATTCCACGACACGCATATATATGTTTAACTTGCTGCCGTCCCCTCCTCTAAACCTAATAAGGTATATAATCTTGCCGCCCATTTTTTTTAACTTGCAAATTTCTGAGATTGATTTTGTATTCATAACTTTTCCGATCCTGATCAGAAAACACCCTTCACAAACTTTATTTTGTGGACAAGATCTCACAAGCGAAATAAGAAAATAGTGAGTTTGGAGTATAAGATCATAGAGTTTGAGAGGCTACCCTAGAATTGAGGTAAGTAATGCTAAATTAATTTTTATACATGTTTTGGAACATAAGACTCTGTAACTCGACCGTAAATAATAAACAAAATAATGCAAAAGTGTTGGTAAAGTTGTAAAAATGTCAATAAAGGTGGTATTAGAATCAGGCTTTGATCAATGTATGACTAAACCCCAATTAATTTTGCTATTTTTAAGAAATAAAGAAAAATGCATAACTAAGATGTTAGTTTCTTGGATTTGAGGTGCTTCTTTTTTAATAAAAAGAATAGACAGACACTAACGAATTGTGACTATACATCCAAGATTCAATGGCAAGCCACATACTTATCATGAAGCTTTCTAGCCACTAGCCTAGTTACAAGGTGAGCGGTAACATGCATAAATTTTGTTTGCATGACTACTATTACCTTCGGTGTTAAATATAAAATAATATAGTATAATTTATATTACCAATTATGTCTTATATCTAGAATAAAAAAGTATTTAACTATATAAGATTTGAGAAGTGTAATATGAATAAAATTGTAGAGTAAAGTGAAAATGTGGAGGGAGAGATGAGGAGGCGAGGGAGCAGCTTTATGTAAAAGCACTATTTAATTATGGATATGGAGATTATTATCTAGGGCAAGTTTATCTTATGTATTTATATATATGTATTATATAATATTTTATTTTAACCAATAATTTGGCTTCAGCTAAGTATTTTTATTCTACGTATTTTACTCTTTTTAATAAAAGTAATATTGTGTTGATTAGTGAAATTTTGGGGTTATGATTTTGGGGAGTCTTAAGTTTTGACAATAGATGATTATATATATGTAGAGGATGATTAATAACTAATTTTAATCGGTTTGGATTTATTATTTGATTGTCTCATAATTTATTTTAATCGGTTTGGATTTATTATTTGATTGTCTTATGATTTTATAATGACTTTTTCTTTTAAAAAAATAGATTATAATAGGTTAATTGCTTAGCTGAAATCAAATCAAATCTTTATGTTTTTTCAAAAAAAATATTTTTTGAGGTTTATAATATATTTCTTTTATTTTCTCTAATTATTTTGTTTTGAGGTATGTGGAATACACATTTAAGTGTTAATTTTATTAAATTTCATTATACATATGATTATTATGTTTGTGTATTTTTATTTTTATTTTGGTTGCCCACTTGTTTCACGGGCTCCGCCCCGACTAGTCCCGATCCCCCCGACTAGTCCAGATCCGACTCAAAGTTATTATTTAGACTTTATGGTGGGAGAGTCTCCCGATGGGTTTTTTTTTAATATTAGCATTCACAAGGCTCAAATCAAACTTGCATGCAAGTCATGCCAACTTACCACTGTCTCTCAACTCTCCGTTGGTTATTATGATTGTTATTGTGTATGTGATATCGTTAAGATGATGTTTGGTGCTTCTTATGTGCTCATCTGTTTTCTAATTTTGGGAGTGAGCACATTTTTTATTTTATTTTTTATATATTTTATTTATTTAGATTAAATTATATGTTACATATTTTTTTTACCTAATATCTCAAATTAATTAATTTTCAGTCTTGCATTTAGAAATATTTTTCCTATAATACTAGTATCCTGAAAGTTAATTAATTTGAGATACTAAAGTGTAAAAATATTTCAGGATGCAACATATAATTTAAATCTAAATAAATATAATTTATAAAAAAAAATTAAAAAAATTGTGATCACACCAAAATTAGAAGATGAGCACATAAGAAGTGAAGCACCTAACGTGAATTCCGAAAATACAAGTAACCACAAAAATTACAGACAACAAATAAAATACATCTAAATTTTGAGCCTTCTTGCTCTAAACCTCACATTTTTACTTTTTTTTTTTCTTGTAAACAAATTTCGCCTCCTCTGAGGTTGAAACGAAACAGTGTTTGGAAAATAATGTAAATGGGAAAATATATTTAAACCAAGCCAAAAATGATTAACTGATAATCATGACGGGGCGTGATTAAAACGAAAACTTCCAGATCTTGATTCGCAGGTCCACCTTACACTCGGAGTCTGTCACCGAAGCCACCGACAGTGACGGATCCTGGAAGAAATATTTGGGAAGCTAAATGTATAATTATTAACTAATTAAAAAAATAATTAGAGAAAATGATAGCGATCCAACTCGCTATGGTTTAATTTATTAGGAATTAATTTATTAATCGAGTCGGTTTTGATTATCTTTTATTATCCTTTATTTAATAGAGTCTGTTTTAATTATATTTTATTTAGGAATATCTTACTAGATAAGATATAGTTGTTAGGATTATTAGTTATCTAAATCTTAGATTTAAATATATTTTTAGATTTCGCATTTGAATTTTAAATAGAGTCTACTATCTAGAATCATTATAAATAAAGCGCTAAGACTCTCATCAATAAAGTGTCAAATATTTGAGAGAGTAATTTATCGAATATCGCCTTGGGCTTTGGTAATTAGTTAAGTTTCAGATTCTGGCTTATCTAATTATTATAGATTGACTGTTCTTATTGAATTAGCAAGGTTATTGCTAATTCCCTAAGATTAGAGTTGGCGGTTCTTATTGAAGTAGTGAAATTCTTGCTATTTCTTTAGAATTAGAGTTTAATTATTCGTTACCTGCCCACATTCACTCACTCATTAGCTAATTATAATAAAAGTATTTTAATAAATCTAACATATATGATAATATACATTTTTGCATTATATTAAATCCTTTAAATCCTTTGCATTTTTGGGGCCACCTTGTCTATGAAAAGATCCGCCCTTGATCGACGGTGTCTTCCCAGCTGGAGCCTTCCCATTGATTCCGTCGCTCGTCACTCTGATTCCCACCCTCTTGCTCTTCAGCCACTCCATCTTCTACACCACTTTGGTGTCCATCTGAATCACCACCGGAAACCCACCGGCCTTCTTAAGACCTGATCTCAGCGAAGTCAAAGAATCCGTATCCAGATCTTGAGAGTCCGACAGCACCGCCCACAGCCAACGCTCCCGAGCCCAGCGTCCAAGGAAAAGACACTTTTTGGAGACATATCCGGTAGAAAATAAGCTCAAAAACTACTCACACATAATCATTATTTCTCACCTGCCACCTTCTGCTCTTAATCGGCAAGTACAGTCCAGTTCACCCCTCTCTTTAATTTAATTTTAAACTCCCACCCCTCTCTTTAACTTACCCCCATCCCCTTCTCTAATAAAGAAAATAATCCTTCTGCAGACGAAACCTTCCAAGCGAAATAATTATTCTGTGAAAAATATAGTGAGTTTGGACAATAAGAATCTATAAAATCGATATTAGAGCTTGTGAGGCTACCTAGAATTGAGGTAAGAGATGTTAGGTTACTTTACATGCATGTTTTGGAACATAAGGTTGTAACTCAACTTTTATTATTATACACTATGTTAGGGGTGGGTTGTGAGGTCTCATATTGGTTTGAGAGGGAAATAAAGTGTAAAATCTAAATTTGTGTTCTCTATCTTAGGGTTTTCACTTAAGAACACAATTTTAAAGGATATTAAGAAATCATGTTTTCATATTTAATAGGGTGAAATGTACTAACCTTTATTCATAATTACGTAAGATCTTTTATGATGGAAAACTTTCTCAAAATCTTGACCCTCTCTTCAACTTGTATCTCTTTGTGATATGGATACAATGAGGACCTTTTCGTTTTCAATATATTTCGTTTTTCTGAAAACAAATGTCTCCTCACCTTCTTATCATTGCACCTATCAACAGTTATCTATTTTATAACTTCTAATAACTCTCATACCAATATTATATTTTTGTCTTTTTCTCATTAAATCAAAATAATACTCCTTCTATACATGAAACACATACATGTTTTAGATAAGGTCTAGATACCTCCCATCTTAATGCATTTTAAAATAATTTTGAATTTAGATAACAAAAATTAGTTACACACACACACACACATATATAATAACATTAACTAGATTTTATATATGATCCTATCCTAATTTCGCTTTTTTATTTTTTTAGCCACAGGCTAAATACTTCCGAAATCCTTCCTAAAGAAACGAGTCATTGTAGAATTCTGAAGGAAGACCTTAACCTCGGGCTCGGACAAGCTCGTACATGGATCACAACAAAGAAAAAATAATATTAATGGAGAAAATAAAAAGATGCATAGATAGAATTGAGAGCTCTCAATTTTATCATGACTTCAAAGATCAACTACAAACCCCCCAAATTTATGAACGCTTACGTATGGTTTTGGGGTCAGATTCAACAATGAAAATGGTAATCTATGGTATTGGTAAATTTGAATCATATGAGAATCCAAACTATCAACTAGGCCTTGCAATCTTGATGCAAAGAGATTTTAAATGGATTGGGGATATTGAAGTATTTGATCCAGCTCTTTCGACAAATGAATGCGAAATTCTGAAAGCTCTTGGTTGTTCAGTTTTGGAATTTAACGAAGATGGCAAGAGAAAGGCTCTGAAACCAACTATATTTTTCATGCCACATTGTCCAATAATGTTATACGAGAACCTCTTACAAGCAAATTGGAAACCTAGTTTATTGAGTAACGTTGTCGTATTAGGTAACAGTTTTGGTCAATACGCTTCATACGCTTCGTCTGACTTATGTCCTTTTTATAAGATGAAGTATATTCAACTTGCTACAAGATTCACTAATGAGTTTGAGATGAAGACAAATATCAAGGACTATTATGAGGATTCCAAGGATACTGGACTTATCCGTAATCGTCGGAGTGGTGGTGCTTTTCATAGTTTGAGTTGGCATTTTTTTCCCCCTTTCTATGTAGCAAGTGTATAAGATGTTTCATTTGAAGATGTATTTTGTTATTAACACAATAATTTTCATTACAAATAAAATTTCACTTGAAAAATGTTCATACCATACAAGTGATGATGTATGATTACTGTTTAATTAGTTTCTTCTTCTTCTGTTTTCGGGATGAAAAATGTTGTTTATGCAATCATTTTCAAATTAAATTGCCATAAAAATTGTTGAGAACGTAATCAAATGTAAGGGCTAGGTTGCTAATCAATCTAAATATTAGAAATTTTTTGGTGCATCCATAGCACCACATAATCTGTATGCACTGGCCAAACAGAAAGAAACAACTCATTCTATGTTAATCTACATGTCAGCCATATTAAGTTAACTAATAATAATAATTTTAATAATTAATAATTTAGTCTAAAAAACCGACCGTTTTGGAGGCATCCTTGTCCTCGAAAAGAGGGGAGAGAATGAGAAGGAAACCATCAAAGTGAGGTCAGGTTTCTTTGATCATTCTTCATAATCTCTAAATCATGTCCGTGCAATCAATCTAAAAGGTCACAATACTATAAGTTTTCTCTCATCTCCTAATCAACAGTTTAGATGAGCTTATAAGGATAATGAGGGGGAAAAAAAAAAGACCATGAGAGAGGATCTGCTTCCCGAAATGAGGAAGCTTATCTGTGTCTTAAAAGACTAAGAATAAGGAGAGAAACTAAATGCCAGATTTTAGGATCTCATCATAATTTTTGAAACAGGTGGTATCTCATCATCCATGGGAAAATATTGATAACATAAGAGAATAATGTAAAGATAAATAAATATCTAATTTGTTCCTACCATAGGCATGTTACCTTTTTTTAAAAAATAAAATAAAATTGAAAAGAAAACAGATACCCAAGAAGCATAAGTTGAAGGGTCTTATTTTCATCAATAATATTAAATTCACCTATGTATATCTTGTGTACTCTAAAAATTTACACAGATGAAAAATTTAAGAAAAATTATATAAAAGAAACTACTACCTCCTATCCTAATTTTATAAGACAAATTTGTAGTGCAAGGACTGGAGAGAGTATAACACAGATACAATTTTTTTCCCCCAAAAATATTAACATGACATTTATCTTGTTATCATTAACAAAGCTACCTATAATAAACTCTGCCAACAACTTTGATCTATCAATCAATCATCACCAACCAAAACTATTGGATTGGTGTGCAATTATTGTATTGGAAAGCTTCAAAAGTTGCTAAACTGGAATTTCTGGTATTTGAATATCCCTGGGTCTGAGAGGAACATAGTCTCCAAGATAAGCCTCAAGATGATCTGCTAAAGATGACTTATCAATATGTTCATGGTGGTAAGATTTGCACACGAAATAGAGCACAGTTTGAACGACTAGACCCAATAGTATCACCATCAAAAGACCCATCAAGCATAGAATTGCAACCCCAATTCTCAATTCCTCTGCCACTAATCCAATCACAACAAAAACCTCAAACCCTAATTGGATCCCCAGGAAGAACAGCAAGATCACACAGGACACAACAATGGAGGTCCCTGTCTTCCCCTTAATCAATTTCTTGCCCTTAATCGTGGCTTCTTTACCGTAACTACCTTCCAACACAGAGATCACACTAGCCAAATGCCAGATTATTGTTATATACACAAACCCAATCAAATACAGCGCCAATAAAATTCCCCCAATCACAAGCCCTAATGAATCATCGATACCAATTACAGAAAGGCAGAAGATGAACAAGAGCCCAGAGAACACATTATAGGAAAAAACGATCGCAGTATTCCAATTAAAAGTTATCAAGAGAGTGCTCCAAACCTTGGAAACGACGCTCATGACTTTCCTGAAAGTGACATTCGCGGAAGCGTAAATGGAGGCGACGGTGAACACAACTGCAGAAGTGGAGAGAAGCGAGAGGGTCAAGAGGAAGGTGAAATAGGCGAATTTGAGGAGGAAGAAGGAAATCCATTGAGAGAAGAGAATGTCAGAGAGAAGAGCGCAGGATTGGGAATCTTGAGGGAATCGATGCAAGAAGGTTTGGTTATGGAGGATGTTGAAGAAGATGAGTTGGGAGATGTGGAAATTGGCGAGGAAGATGAAGGAGAGAGGAAGAAGGAGGAAGAGAGAGATTTGAATGAAGATTTTAGGGCATGTTAATATGAGTTTGAAGGATTCCTTGAAAATGCCCAACACACATAGAGATTGAAGCTCCTGTTGCTCCTTCTTCATCAGTCATCACACTGCCTTCTCTCTCTCACTGCACATTTTAGTTGCAAAACGGTCCCATTTTAATATCTAGGTTGGGAATTAGCAAAATTGAACTCTTGCTAAAATAATTAAAGATGAAGTTACGTTTAAAATTTTCAATCTTGCAAAATTTAGAATACATCATTTTTAATGGGTTATCTAAGAGCTAAGAGTATAAAGTGGACTAATTGATTTTGAATACTACTTTATTCAAAAAAGAAACCCACAAAAAAAAAAAATACTTATCGGTAAATCTTAGATTTGGATTAGTTAATTGTTTGGATAATTGATAATAGGATTTAAAAAACGCCAGCATTGCATTTGGGTGATAACAAAAAAAAAAAAAACATTTTTAATAAGTTAAGCCCTGAATTTTTTTTCCCACACACTCAGCATTCTATAGCAGTTTTTGATGCATCCATTAGGGGCATGTTTGAGATAACGGTAATAGTAGAAGTGGTTTTTCTTTCTAATGAGTTTTTTTCCTATTGGACTTTTCCTGATATGATTTGTGTGTTTGGGATATAATAAGGTGAGCACATTATATTTTGGCACTGCTTTTTGGAGAAAAAATTTCCTTCACAAAAAAAAAAAGCTTTTTAGGCTCGTTTTTGATCACATAAAGGGTTTTGTTACCAAATATTCAAAAAAAAAAAAAAAACAAGTTTTCATACCTGATGGACTTATTTCAGCTTGCTATCCAATTAGGCCTATAATAAGGAATTTTTCAAACAGCACTTGGTATATTTTAGGATGCTATAAGTATATTTAGAATGTCAAGACGCATAAAAAATTATTTTAAAGTATTATATGCATAAAAAATTATTTTAAAATACAGAATAGTGTTAGAAAAACATTTTAGGTGGTGGAAGAAACTTAATCCTTTTAAAAAAAGGGTAATCATATAGTACTAATTCAAGAAAAAATAAATAAATAAAAGATGGGTTTAATGTTTTTTTTTTTTTTTACCGTAGAAATATTTTTTTCTATGGCACTCATATAAAAGTAAGGGAGTCTCATTATAAAGAGAAGAAAGAAAAAATATTAGTGGGGCCACTCACTTAAAAGTGAGTGTGAAAAAAATATTTCTCGCAAAGAAGTTAAACATTAAACCCATAAAATATCTCATTCATATGTTTTGCTGTCTGTATTGTTAGTTTGGTTTATTGTGATAAATGTATTTTTATAAAAAATACTTATTTAAAACTCGAATTTCATATTTATTGTTCCTTTTTTGGTAAATATTTATTGTTCATCTTATTATTAATCTAGTATATATAATTATATATGTCAATCTATCTTATCTTAATTTTTTTTCTCATTTAAAATTAACATATTATTACATGATCAAATGTAATCACTTTCATTCTTTAAAAATTCAGGTTTATTGTCATTTTAATGAGTTTGGTTCCATAGGTATTACTCCTGAGATTGATGGATGCAGTGTGTGAGTAAGGATGAGTTTCACATCAAATTGGACCAACATATTAAATCTGAAAAGTACATATCTGATACAGTTCTAATTATAAAACCGAGTTGACTTTTTTTTTTTGAAAAAATTAAGGAAACAAAATAAGTTACTTAATCATATCATATGTTGTGTATTCTTAGATATATCATTTTATTGGTCAAACTATTTAGTTTTGAGGAAAGAAAAATACTAATACTCTAGAAAGCAATTTAATTAGTTTCTTGCCTTTCTAAAAAAGTCAACTTTGCCTTATAATTGTGACCGGATGAAGTTTTAACTTTTATATATTTCAAATATTTTTTAAATTTGAAATATCCATGAGACAATTTGTATCTAGAAAACAAACTGTTGAAATTCCTGAAGTGATAAGTTGTCCCCCAGTCGTATATTCTTGTCGTTGATAAATAATTATTACAATATAAGATAATATATAGTAAGTATATACTACTTCCTTTTTTAATATAAGATATCATTCGTCATGTGAACTACATTACACACGAGGTTAGGTAACATTTAAAAATCTTGTTGAATTCTTAATGGATAACACACAAATAATGCTCAAATATGATTCAATATATAACTTTTTTATTATATACTCTTTTAGTCTATATTTTTCTATTTATAAATCATAATATTAATTTTGTTATATTGATGAATAATCTTACCTTCCATATTTATTATTGTGTGAAATTCGTACTTCTTGGAGATTTGGATCATACCTTTTTCATGGAACATTTTGAAGAGTGGCTCTTTAAGAACTTGCGTCCAAAACTTAATTAGCGGGCCTTTTTTGGGATTATTAGTGTGTTTGGATAACAATAAAAAATTACTTTTAGAGTCAAAACCATGGTTTCCAAAAGAAAAAAAAAATACTCAATCACTTGAAAAAAAAAAAGGCAGAAGTACTTTTTTCTCTAAAATTATGGATTGTGTTAAGTTATTTAAACACTGGCAAATTCTGTAGAACTATGGTTGGGAGTTCAAAACTATGGTTTTACATAAGTTTTTTTTTTGATTAACTTCTAGAGAAAAAGTAAAAAAAGTGATAAAAAAAAGTTATTTCAGATAATAGGAGAATAGCTTCTAAAAATGTTTTTTTTTAAAAAAAAAATATTACCTCTCATCCTAATTATAGGAACACTTTTATAAACGAATTTATAATTATAACCGGAGGGAGTAGCTTATAGAAAAACTATGGTTTTTAGTCAAAACCATGATTCTGCAGAATTTTACTTTTTCAGAAGCTATTTTTCAAAATTTGTTATCTGAAATTACTTTTTTCACTTTTTCTTTAGAAGTTGTTCTCTAAAAACCAATTCAAACACACTAGAAACTGTGGGGATCTCAAAATCAACACATTCTCAAAAATATTCCATCTTCACCATTTGAGATTGCAAGCTCTGCTAGATAGATGACTATCCGACACTAGATGGGCTGTTAACATTTTGAATATCATCAGGTCTCATGTAAGAAAAATAATATATTGAAAATTCTTAAAACTTGTTAATAGTAGCTCTTTCACTTATTAATGGAGACTTTTTTTTATAATTTCCCTTAAACCTAAATGATATTCTCCCTATCTTTGATGTATCTAAGTTGTTCTTCTTTTGTTGTACCTACTCAAGAAGGTTTTTTGACCAAAATATTTTTTTTTTTAATTTTTTTTACCAAACTACAGTACTGTTCAAACTATTTACTGGAATAGGGCATATACGTTAGGTAGTACGACGGAATAAGGAGGGCCGTCAGGGTTCCCCGGAACCACGGTTCCCGACGGAACAAGGCCGTAGTTCCGTCACATTCTTTGACGTCACTAGGACGTCGAGACCCCGACGGAACACGTCGGGTCTCCCGACCCCGTGTCAAGAATCCCCGACGCGCGGCCAAAGTTCCGTCGGGATCTCCCGACCCGCGTCGGGAATCCCCGACGTGTTCCGTTAGGCCCCCACCCACCCCCACCCCCATATCCCCCACAAAAAAAAAAAACTCTGCACCCCCCCCACCTTCCCTTCGCAGCCCCCCACCACACACACACAAACACCCTTCCCTCTTCCTTAACAAAAAAAACGCACCCCCACCCCCCAACTCTCACACACACAACCCTTCCCTCTCCCCGCACCCCCCCCACACACACACAAATCCCTTCCCTCTTCCTCACCATTATTCAACTCATCCGTATTCATTTCTTCATCTAAAGCTCACTCCATCATCCATTTTCTTCATTCTTCACGTGTGCACAGGTAACATTTAATTTTTCTTCATTCTTTATTGTTTATTAATTAACATTTCCTGTGTAATTGGTTTTTTTTCCCGGCACGTTATGTTTATTGGGTTCTATATTCTTTCACATTTCCAATTTTATATTGTTCTTCAATTAGGGAGATTACTAAAAACTGAAGGTTAGATTGTTAAAAAAAAAATGAAAAAGAGCCAATAAAAACATGATTAATTAAAATTATGTTTGACATTCGATAGTTAGGTTTTAAAATGTTCACAAAAATTCTGTTTCATAAATTTAGATTAGAGAATTTTAGTTATTGTACATGTACTTTTTAGGTCTGATAAGTTACATAAAAAAGACTACAAGCAAGAAAATAGAGGGGACAAACAAGATGATGATACTATTTTATAAAAATTAAAAATTTGTTATATAAATTCAAAAATATTATTTTATTTAATATCTTGTAAATTAAAATTTTGATATATGAATTCAAAAATATTATTGTTAGCTAAATTGAATTAAATAAAATTATGAGAAACATGATAACGAAACATTCCAGTCACCCTTTCTTGTATCATTATCACAGGTACCGAAGGTGTTTCCTTGATCATGTCTGCAAAACCAATCACAAAAGTGTACACTGGGAGTGTTATTTATGTTCACTGATAAAACACAAATGAATCCACAAATTATCAAATGGTATTGTGCATCATACCTATTATGGCCTTGGAAATAATTTCATAATCAAGTTGTTTGTGATCTTGGGAAAGAGTTTGGCTCACACAACTATGATTTCCAACCCATTTCGTTATGACCCAAGTGTTGCTTTTCTTCGATTTAGTTGCTCTTACTCTCCATTCGCAACCTTGTTCATGATTCTGACATTTCATAGCGAAAACGGTTGTAGTACTCTCAACCACTTCAGCTTCATGATGTTCCTTCATGCAATAATATTTTATTGCGGCTTGCACATCCTTCTTGGACCCAAACTCTTGTTTGAGATCTAATCTATCTCCTCTTGCCCACGGACCCCGCCCAAGCCTTCCACATCCAAGATATCCTCATGCGGATAATCTTCATGAACAGCCTCATAATGCGGAATGTCGTTCCAAAACGGTGTAATATCCGCATATTCACACATAATACAAACTTTATGCGACAACATTATAACTAATTAAAAATAAATTATATAATAATACAACTCTGTAACTAGCCTGATGATTGTAACATACCACGATGATATTCCTCGTCTGCATCACTATCATTTTGATCATGGTCATTATCCAATAAAATGTCTTCATCTTCTTGCTCTAGCTCCTCCTCATTGTCAGGTTCATCTACCATATAGTCATTTTCTTCTCCATGCGCAAATGTTGGTTGTGTTGGCTCGAGTGTAGCAAAATGAGTCATATAATGTGACTGCAGGAGTCCATGAGTCGGTATTGGTATACCCTCGTCTGGCGTCTCAATATCTACATATAACTCAGCAAATTCGGACGACGTAGAGTTTTCGTTGAATGTTTGAACAAAAACATCTAAATCCTCATCATCGGATATCTCTAAACCCGCATATTTACGATTTCCACAAGGAACTCTACCGTCACATCGAAGATATCACCCGATTTTGTTGCAGCTTTAACTTTCGACGGATCTTTTCATATAAATCTTCAGCAGACATGCCTCGAACAATATACATTCCTCTTTTTTTTACCTTCAAAGCTCAATCCGTTTGCACCTATACTTTTAGAACCATTATAATATACAAATGAACGAATTTGACTCATTTTTGCAAAAATAAATAAATAAATGAAGAAACAGAATGAAGTAGATGGAGGACGGAGCGAGTTTTCAGATGAGGGAGGCTTTATGAGTGAATATGCTAAGGGAGAGGGAAGAAGCTAAATAGAGGGAGTCACGGGTAAATGTTAGGGGGGGTAGGGCGTCAGGAATCTCTGGGCGTGCATGGATTCCTGACCCTTGAGGCCTAGTTCCGTCGAACCCCCGACGGAACCGGTGGATTCCGAACTAAGCGTCGGGGTGGGCCCCCGACGCTTGGTTCCGTCGTCGAACCCCGCGGAACTCATATTGAGTTCGGCGGGGAGACTGACGGAACCAAGCGTTCCGTCAGGGTGGGCCCCTGACGCTTGGTTCTGTCAGGAACCCTGACGGAACTCATATTGAGTTCTGGCAGGGAGACTGACGGAACTAATGGTTCCGTCAATTTCCCTGACAGGACTAGTGGTTCCATCGTACTTCCTGCCAGGACTGCGCAAAAACGACCATATTCCGGTAAATAGTTTCAACAGTACCGTAGTTTGGTAATTTTTTTTTTTTAAAAAAAAATTATTTCGGTCAAAAACCCATTCAAGAATGCATGCATTTTTTGTGTGTAATTTCATTCTTTAATGAAAATTTCCCATTTTCTTAAATAAAATAATCAGAGAAGTTGATAGTAAAGTTTAATCATATAATTTTTATTCACAGTCAAGTTGATAAATCATATTTTATAAATTAAAATTACAGAAGCCATTTTATAAGGATTCAATTAAATAACATAAATTACAAAAACCTAATTCAAAACTGAGATAAACTATAAGGACTTGTGGGTTAATTTTTTCTTTTATTAAAACTATGTTTTTCAATAATCCTGTATAACATCACTAATAAGCAAATAAATACATCAAAATAAGTCTCTAAACCGCAGTTTTAAATCGTAAAAAACAAAACTATTTTCCAAAAAAAATATTTTCTAAAAATTAATCCAAACATACACTAAGAGTGACTTTAATCAACAACCACCTCTTAGGTAATAGGTAAAAAAAAAAAAACCTCATATTGTGGGAGAGTTTATCTAAATAATCCGCTACAATGAAATTTCTCCATGGATATGGCACGAAAAAACCTGCCAATCCTGGTGAAAGCCATATATTACTCTCATTATCTTTAATATAAGATATATTTATCTAATTTGATTAGATTAAAAAAATTAGTTAATATAATATCTATTTTCTTAAACACCATAATTATCTTCTTTAATTCCTCAATTCCCTCTCCTCTTTAATTATTGTTGAGGAAACATCAATCGCAAATTAGGAAAAACTGACAAATATGAAAACTATATCTCATATTTAAGACTAGGATTAACTCTATAAATATGTCTTATATTAAGGACCGGAGGAGTATTATTTTGATTTTTTTTCCGGAAGCATCAAGTTTCATTATTGGATAACAATATAATTTTTTTTTTTCAAAATCAAATATAATTTTTTAGTTACTTTTTTTTTAAAAAAAAAATGTTACATGAAATAATTGGTGGTTCAAGTGCCACGATAAAAGACAATTTTAGTTCAGAAGTTTAGAATTGTTGGGTAAAATTAATTAATTATTTTATTACAACAATAATTTGGAAACTAATGGAGTGGCAACTGTATGAAAGAGTTGAGCATCAAATTACTCTAGATTGATTGACCTTTCTACTAACTCTCAATCTTAAAGTGTTAATTGATTTTCAATTTTGCTTGAATAGAAAGAAGCTAAAATTTTCTTTAATAAATAAAAAATTGCATAGTACTATATAGAACAACAACATATAAAGTGAAAAGAGTTTCCATTCCTTTGACATCGAATGCTCTCCTTAAGTAAGAAATTCATCTCAAAAGTATACACTCAGGACTCACAGGAGTAATGTTGTCTTAAAAAAAAATTGGTTTCAATGTTACCACATAAATCTAAAAACATAGGAATATTATCCTTCTATTAATAGACCTAACGATCAAATGTTAGTTAACCTAATTATGTTAATATGACATGTTTATGTGGCATTTAAATCATTTTTTTAAAACAAATATGATTTACAAGTCAGATTTAAAAAATATGAAAAATTTCTATCCTCCACTTCTTCCCAAAATCATTGATGAAACCAGAAACCAAAGATCAAAACTCAATAAATTTTTGAGTTTCGATTTTGGCGTTTTTGATTTCTGAAGCAACTCTTCTCTTCTTCGCTCGTTACCGACAATCCGATCATCCATTCACAGCCGTATCTACCGTTTACAAAGTAATTGTAAACCCCCCTGCCGTTACATCTTCCCTTATGAAACTCGCCCTCGTAGAAGTCGTGTAAAATTCAACCTCTTCCCTTATAATTTTCTTCTCTTTTCGACCTTTGGTAGCAGGTGAATCCCCGATGAACCAGTGAACAGGCTTGGAATTAGACTTTGAAAACCCGAACCTTTTTACATTCTCATCCCAAGAATGTTTCAGAATTGAAAGGCGCCGGTGGATCAGACTCTTGTTCTTGGACGCAAACTAGGGAGCGACAGCGATAAAAATAAGCGCTAACAACAAATTCTCCGAAGTGGGTATTTCTTCACTCCCGAAATAGAAAAAACATCACAGGTAAAAGAACACAAGCAAAAGAAACCCAGAGAGGCAACTGCAAGAACCAGGCTAGTAATTCGGGTCGACACGGTTCGCGGCGTCGAGCCGGACTTGCGAGGCTTGTTGACCTTATCCTCCTCTTCGTCTTCCGAAGTAAGGATAACGTCCTCTTCGTTGACCGACGAAAGGCTGTGAATGGATGATCCGATTGTGGGTGACGAGCGAAGAAGAGAAGAGTTGGTTCAGAAATCGAAACTAAAAAAATTATTGAGTTTTGATCTTTGGTTTCTGGTTTCATCAATGATTTTGGGAAGAAGTGGAGGATAGAATTTTTTTATATTTTTTTAAATCTGACTTGTAAGTTTTTTTTTTTTTTTAAATGATTTAGATGCCATGTCATGCCTAAACTAACATTTGACCATTAATTGAAGGACAATATTGCTACGTTTTTAGACTTCCGGAGATTGAGGAAAAAAAAAAAAAAAAACTTTCATAACATTACTCTTATATATATATAGTTTTGAGTAGATGTACTGGTTAACCCTAGTATATAATTGTAGATGATTCAAAATGAATACAAAATGTATACTTTGCTTCTTACATCAAAAGTCAGAACCTTGCACTTTGCACTTCACATCCTAAATAGGAACAGCCTAAAAATTGACAGCATAACTTATTTGAATCTGACCCTTTAAAAGTGGATACCTTTTTTCTCTGACAATTATTCATAGCATCTGGCCATCAGCCCCTATACTAATGAATGTTAATCTTAATATAGTGTGGCCCACAAATGTAATTTTCATATAACTGGGCCTTCAGATTTCAAAGATAATAATGGGCAAAGCCATCAAAGATCAATCCTTTGAATTACAGCTATAGGACTTGTGGGTAGGACTCAATGAATTTGATTATGTTTCTTCCAAGCAAAGCACTTCCTAGTTGGAAAAACCCGTAGTGAACTCCAAGACTTCCCATAACTTGAATTTCTTGCAACTCCATGACTAACACATCAAGACCTCATTGTGGCCACATCTTTTATATATATATATTGGAAGAAGACTGCTTGTTATTTCATTAAAGACAATAATCAACTAATTTGGAGATTCAAGATGAAATACTTTACCCTTCTTTCATCTGTGTTCTTTATTATTGTCTTCATCAGTATCAAGGTTTGCTTGGCAGACTGTGATAATCTGCAAGACTCTTGTCCAGCAGTTCCTCCTGAAAAGCAGAATATATTCATCAATGGTCTTCCCTGCAAGAACCCAGAGAATATAACAGCTCAAGATTTTAAAACCTCAGAATTAAGCAAAGCTGGTTCTACTGACAACATTTTCTGTTCGGCTATGAAGATTGTGGGTGCTTCAGAGTTTCCAGGTCTGAACACTCTTGGACTCTCCATTGGTAGAACTGATATTGATGCAGGTGGTCTTGTAACTCCTCATTATCATCCAAGAGCTACTGAGATCATCTTTGTCACCAAAGGTAAATTGGTGGTTGGATTCCTTGACACCAAAAACCAGCTTTTCCAGAAGTTTATCAGTGCAGGTGAAGTGTTTGTTTTCCCCAAAGCTTTGTTCCACTTCATTCTGAATCGCGGCTTTGAAGATGCTACAATTATCTCAATGTACAGCAGCCAGAATCCTGGGCTGGCATCCTTCACTTCTGCACCATTTGATAACACATTGGAATCAATAGAGAAGCTAAAGATGAGACTTACATCACTCTCTGCCTCAGAAATTCACAATGTTAACGATTTGAGTTTGCCAGGATTGGACAACATACACTTTTAGCTATATATCAAACTATTGTCACATCAGTTCCAAAATTATGGTGGAATTGGTTTTTTACAGTTTTACTATTTATTGAATATGCAAGTGTATGTTGGTGAAATGAGTTTGTGGGTAATGTAAATCGTTGTGCCACATTTGTATTCCTATATGCAGTTTTATGACAGATTTGTGGGGCACTCTTTTGAGCAGGCTCCCATATTGTTTGTTGAAAGTACTAAAAAGAGTTGTACCAATGGGGATTCAATGCTGTCAAATTTTTTCATACATGCGCATTCATATCCATTACGTTTCTACTAAATCCGTAACAGAGGAATTAAGCCAAGAACTCACAGCAAATGTATGAATCTTTCAACTTCAAAGAATTTGCCAATAATCAACCTATACACAATATTCTTAATATGAAAATTAAGAAGATAAACAACATGGAATTAGCTTACAACCACGCTCTTTCTTGAGAGTTGACTATGTACTCGAACAGACTTCAAAGCTCAAGAGAGGAATTTGTATGATGGAGAAAAATTAAAAAAATTCAGCTACTTACCACTTAGCTATACAAAAAATGGGGCATAAAATGATCATACTCTAACAAAATTCCTTCCAATTTGCAATATATGCTGACGGATACTTTATCCTTGGTGATCACCTGAAAGTATGCCTGAAGGCTCATCAAACATAATCATTGGGTATAAACGTGTCTCCGATAGATGCTTCAAGTTGACGTGACATGAAAAGCCAACAGTTTTAAGAGGAATCCACTTAGCATCAGTCAAAAACATCCCAGAACGAACCTTATATCAACCAACCAAAGAGGTCATCTTAATCGTGACAATCTTCTTCTCTTCCGCCTCTTCTTACGCACAATGCCACCTTTTGCTTTATCATTACCAGGAGTAAGAGCTAAAGCTGTTGATCGTTTGCCAATGTGGGTTCTTACTCGCCTGGCAACCCATTTCAAAGGCATATTGTTAACAACAGTGCTAATATCACTAAAGTGATTTAGTTCAACAAGTTTTTGAATTTGATCGAGCATCTGATGGGTCCAAGCCACTGATAGATCCAGGGCAACTGAATCATCCATTGGTTTTGCCCACAGATCCATCAAAACCTCTTTAAAAGACTGTAAAGACATGGATGGTTGATAACCTTGAAGATTTTCACAAATCATGTTCACCTTGAAGACATGCTTGCAAAGATTGCCTTGCATGGACCAAGAACAATCACAGAATGCAAATTCTGATCCTGGATTCCATACTAAATGTGTTATGCTGCTGTCTTTCTGGCTTACAACTGTTGCAAATAGATGGTCTTTATCGTCCAAGGTGATGGCAGAGTCAGGAATTTTTAACGCACGATGCCATGATGCAGAGGCAATATATTCCTCCCTTACGTTCTGGAAAGAATCACTTTCATCAGCATAACGGTCAAGCCAATAGCTTGAATGCAACTCAGTCGTTAACTTGTGCACTAACCAATCAACTCTTTGCAGCGCTCCAAGATGTGAATCGTCAAAAAGTTTGGCTTTCAGTTTCACATGATAGGCCTCTATGGCACCAGAAGCTTCTTGGCTAGCCAGAGGAAGATTTCTCATTGTTGAAAGCCACATTTCTGTTCAAACCAGAAGAGCATGGTGAGGAGAAAAGAAAATTTAAAAATCAATGACAAAGTATACAAATTATTTCAGAAGCAAAAATTTTAAAGGCATGCATATCAATGTGTTCAACCAGACAACAAATTTTGCCAGCATGAAAAAGAGGGAATATTCTCACCAAGCTTAGGCACCCATGAAGCCTTGAAATATTCCATGAAGGCCTTTTGGTCAACAAAATCCAATAAAAATTGTTCCAGGGCAACAGATGCATCAACTCCATGCCAAATGCTGTATGCTATGGTTCCAAGACGCTTAAAAATCTCCCGCTGGACCTCAATGTTACTGCATTTCTTAACAATATTCCCTAGCCATGATCTACGAACTCGCCAAAATGAAAATATGATAGGACAGCAAAATATATCACTGTAGAATGGAGGTATTGTAAGATAATCATATATTATCACATAATTTAAAATAAACTTTCAGCTAAACTCATCTGTAAAGCAATAAATCTTGCCTCAGAAGATCCATTTCAGCTGCTGCATCATCAATTAAAAATCCACTGACTTTCCAACCAGGATCAACACTATGAGCTCGACCGATCAAAGCTTTCATCCACTTGGACACATCAGGCTTTGCAAAGCTACGTGTAATAACCCATGCAACTGGAAGTGCATGTTGTCTTGAATCAAAAACAAGCAGTAAGAATAAGGGATACTGCCATTGAGAAACATTAAACAATAACTATGTTAGGACTACTCACAGTTTTTTCTAAGATATTGTGAAAAATAAAAAATCTAGATCACAAATTAATTACTTTAAGTCTCTTTATGCCAAAGGTTGAGTCCGCCGCAAAAAGACTGCGATGACCAAATCGGATCATTTGTTGCAATTGCCATTCTGTTTGGATTCCCAAGATAAAGGAGTCTGACTCTGAAGTATCCTGATAAAAAAATACAGACTTTTTATTTCTCTCAACCCACATGCGTATGCTAGCTTGATCATCTAGATCCAGCTCATGAGAGGACCTTTTAATGATTATCCCCAGTTTGTGGACGTATTGGTAAGTAAGGCTATTGGCTTTTGCATTTGAACCGCAATAACGCTCAATGCCTTCAATGTGTTTCTCCAAGATATTCTCTTCAGGAATGCCCAGATAAATCATAGACATTGTCTGCTGCTGAATTTCGTTACATATATATGGAATTGTTTTGGCACCTGGTCCTATGGCATCTCTGTTAAGTGGACCATGGCAGACAAAACCAGACTTGTTAACATGGCGCCTCTCATTGTATATGATAAGGGCAAGTGATGGACGGGCATAAAGTCGTTTGATAACAAAATGACAAGTACAACCCCTCATTGATTGAGGTCTAGCAGCACGATTTCGGGTGTTGAGTCGATATCTCCGACTAGGTAATATACCCCCACCTTCCCCATAATTTTCAGGACCAAATGAACTCACAAACAATAAAACCAGGATGCGCTCTTGATGATACATTTTAACCTATGAAATTAGACAGGCTCCTCAGAATATGTAATTATGCAAATTACTGGATATTGACTTCATTTTAATAAACATGAAGAGAAAACTCACGTTGTTAAGAGATAATCCACCTCTTTGAAAACAAAAATCATAAGGAATCCCAAAGGCAAAGAAAGGCTATTGTTCAACAAAACCATTGAAAACTCATTTAAGTTTCCAGATAAATCATAGACATTGTCTGCTGCTGAATTTCATTACATATATATGGAATTGTTTTGGCACCTGGTCCTATGGCATCTCTGTCAAGTGGACCATGGCAGACAAAACCAGACTTGTTAACATGGCGCCTCTCATTGTATATGATAAGGGCAAGTGATGGACGGGCATAAAGTCGTTTGATAACAAAATGACAAGTACAACCCCTCATTGATTGAGGTCTAGCAGCACGATTTCGGTGTTGAGTCGATATCTCCGACTAGGTAATATACCCCCACCTTCCCCATAATTTTCAGGACCAAATGAACTCACAAACAATAAAATTCAAGCTACAACATAAGTACTGTAAATATAAATGACCTAATGGTCAGTTTTCACCACAACAGCCATACTTTTGGTCGCTTTACAGATGTGAGCTGTTGCTTACTAAACCTAGACAATAACTGAAGCATAAGGCCAAAAAAGGAAAGTAACTAGAAAAGCAAAACTACAAGACGGAAGTATGATTTCACACTTCCAAATATCCTACTCAAAGAAAGAATGAAAAATTAAGCATAAGTTTCAAAGCTAAAAAATGTCAGCTAATCAAAGTAAATCAAACATTTGAATAATTGAATGTGTTCAGAGACTTAGAGACCTATTAGAAATTAAACTTACAGCCTATACTCCAGATACTCATCGTCCTTATATTCTTTTAAGCTTCCCATGGACCGTTTTCTTCCTCTCTCAATATGAAAACGCGTTGGGCATTGCACATTAGAGCATTCACCAATTATAAAAGACTCAACCCGTTCATAAGGAATAAGAGCAACATCATCATGGTGCTCGGTATTGCCAAACTTGGTCCATGTCAAATCCGCAGAACAAAACTCCTCTTCGGACGGGTCTTGCAGAGGAATATCGGCAATTGACTCAATTATAGCCATGTGATCATAGCTATAACCTGCCCCACTAATATAAGAAATTCAGAGCGACGACTGCAAAATCAAAAGTTAACAATAAACCAAACAACACAAAACTGAAAGAGGCTCAAAACAAAAATTCTAAGCACTTCATTAAAAAGCTCTGACAGCATAAATAGAAAAAATCGGACTGTTCCTACCGAAATTAGCAGAAGTTCAATACAAGTCCATGAAGAAGAAAGCACGGAATTCCCTATAACCAATACGACGTAGAGGATAGGCCTGTGGACATATTAAATTAAGTAATGAATATTGCAGAGATTTCTCAGCAGCTAAGCTAACGAAACGTGAAATGAATATTTGAGAAAACAAAAAACAAAAATCACTTTCGCATACTGTAAAGACGAAAACTCTGACAGGAGTTCTTGCTGGTAGTGACTCTGCTCATCCTGGCGGGAGAGACAGAAGAAGGGGTTAGGGCATATCAGAATTCAGTCTCACAAGGAAATTGGAATGACCGAGAAATGGGATAATCGTTATTTTCCAAAACGTAGTATACGTGGTTGTTTGAGTCTTTGATAAGATATATACGAAAAATATTTTTAAAGGCTGTAATTACTATTCCAAACACATGTAACTTTTTTTCTAATTTTTTTATTTCATTCATAATTTCATTTATTTAATTTTTTCATGAAGTAATAAATCGCATTTTCATGAGAGTGAGAGCGGGAGCCCTGAATATTTTTTTTTTTGATACAAGAGCCATGAATATAAAATTTAAGTTGGGGTCTCACAGACCAAAATAGCCCACAAAAAATATATTATCTATCATCCAATTATAGGAATACTTTTATAAATAGTGCGAAGACAAATTACACTACAAAAGTGTTCCTATAATTAGGACCGGAGAGAGTATAATGGTTTTTTTGGAACTCATGTATAAACCAAATTGGCGAATTGTGAGGTTATATGATTGAAGGGCTAAGTAACAAATCTGTCATGGAAGTATATGCTTAGGAGTAATGTTGTTCTGAAAGTTTTTTTTAGGTTCGATGTCACCGGAAGTTTTGAAACGTAGCAATGTAATGATACTGCTTAAAAACCAATGTTGACCATTAAAAAATTGACGTTGATCGTTAACTTTTGGGTTAAGTAGCATTTTTGCTTAAGACATCTCTAGGAGCAATTTTGCCCTAGAATTTTTTTGGGTTCAATTTTGCTCCAGAAGTTTTCCTTTGGAGCAATTTTGCCCCTCCTTTAACAACCCTAACGGACTAATGACCGATAGGGTTGTTAATGGAGGGGCAAAATTGCTCCCATAAATAACTTCTGGGGCAAAATTGCTACTTAACCCCAAAAAATGTTAAAATTGCTATTTATGATATCATATATTTTAAATTCTTATTTATATAATATCTAGGGTAAAAACATGTCGAGCCACCTAGGCTTCACCCTTAACAGCCAAGTCGTTTTCGGCAACAAAGTGGCGTTTGCACTACTGTTAGAGGCCATTTTTTCATCTTGAACATGGCCTTTGCCCTGTTAAGGAGACTAATATTTTTGAAAAATTTTATAATTAGGCTAACAGTCACGGCCCCATCACCGCAAAACAAGTCTACTTTAAACAGTAAAAATAAAAATAGCCTACTTTAAACCTATTTAATTACATAAATCAACAAAGGCGAGATAAAAAAGAGTTGTATTTTTATTAACGAGTCATTATTGCAAAATTAAATATTAAATATAAAAAAGGGTTAAGTAAGATTTTTGCGCTCGAAGTATCTGGTTTATGAGCAATTTTGCCCTGGAAGTTTTTTTTGGAGCAATGTTGCCCCGAAAGTTTTTTTAAATTGCTCCAAACAAAAACTTCCGGGACAAAATTGAACCCAAAAAAACTTCTAGCGAAAATTGCTACTTAACCCTTAACTTTTTAACGGGAAAAAGGGCAAAATTACTATATTTTAAAACTTTCAGGTGACATTGAACCTAAAAAAAAACTTTCAGAGCAACATTGCTCCTAGACATATACTTCCATGATGAATTTGCTACTGAAGCCTATGATTGAGAATTTAAATAATCTCATTTTAACAAGTTCTCTTTCCCTATTCACATATCATATACCACCTCTATCCCTCATTATAAAAGACAATTTTGAGAGTTGTGGCATTCCAAATATATAACGAATTTTACAAGATTTTAGGAGTAACTAAGATATTTTTACTAAAAGATTAATAGACTTTTTATTGAACAAAAACGGTCAATTAATTGAAGGCAAAACTGAAAAAATAGCAAATATTTATACATAAACTAAACAATTTTGTTGGTATCTATGAATCAGATAATTATGTTTTATGAATTGAGATCGAAATTATTTTACAGTTTGATGTGAAAGAATATGACAGCATTAGTTGTTATTAATCTAGGGAGTTACTTGTGAAAGGTTTAAAACACCACTTGTAATATTTTGATAAGATTATTTTTGTATATAACGAGGGTAGATAATTCATATATGCAAGCATTAGTAGTTTCTTCCCAAAAAAAAACTCACCATAGAAAAAAATTAAGACCATAGGTTCACTAATTTAGATATTTAAAAATTAAAAATTATTTATTATATATGTTTAAAGTAAGTATAAATATATCTGATAAAGAAAAAGTAATAATTAATATCTCTTTATATTAAAAGTACCCATACTTATTTAATAATAATAAAATCATGAAAAATCCCATATAAATATCATAAGCTCCCGAGCTTCTATTTTCTTGGTCTAAACACACTCTTAGTTCGAACAAACACACTTTCGGACCCATCTCTATATATATAAACGCAGAGAACAGAGGTCGGTCTCTATGAGCTTCAGGTGAAAGAAGGAGCAAAATGAAGAAACCACGGATAGAAAGTTGGCAAGCATTCATCAATACCTTCGTAAACAACAAAATTCAAGCTACAACATAAGTAATGTAAATATAAATGACCTAATGGTCATTTTCACCACAACAGCCATATTTTTGGTTGCTTTACAGATGTGAGCGGTTGCTTACTAACCTAACACTAACTGAAGCATAAGGCCAAAAAAAGAAAGTTACTAGAAGAGCAAAACTATAAACAAAGAGTTTGATTCTGTGAACATGCTAAAACACAAGGTAACTCCAAAAGGAAGTATGATTTCACACTTCCAAATATCCTACTCAAAGAAAGAATAAAAATTGAGCATAAATTTTCAAAGCTAAAAACTATCAGCTAATCACAATAAATCAACCATTTGAATAATTGAATGTGTTCAGAGACTTAAAGATCTACTAGAAATTAAACTTACAGCCTATACTCCAGATACTCATCGTCCTTATATTCTTTTAAGCTTCCCATGGGCCGTTTTCTTCCTCTCTCAATATGAAACCGCGTTGGGCATTGCACATTAGAGCCTTCACCAATTATAAAAGACTCAACTCGTTCATAAGGAATAAGAGCAACATCATCATGGTGCTCGGTATTGCCAATCTTGGTCCATGTCAAATCCGCAGAACAAAACTCCTCTTTGGACGGGTCTTGCAGAGGAATATCGGCAATTGACTCAATTATAGGCATGCGATCAAAGCTATAATCCGCCCCACTAATATAAGATATTCAGAGCCACGACTGCAAAAACAAAAGTTAACAATAAACCAAACAACACAAAACTGAAAGAGGCTCAAAACAAAAATTCTAAGCACTTCATTAAAAAGCTCTGACAGCATAAATAGAAAAAATCGGATTGCTCCTACAGAAATTAGCAGAAGTTCAATACAAGTCCATGAAGAAGAAAGCACGGAATTCCCTATAACCAATATGACGTAGAGGATAGGCCTGTGGACATATTAAATTAAGTAATGAATATTGCAGAGATTTCTCAGCAGCTAAGCTAGCGAAACGTGAAATGAATATTTGGAAAAAAAAATCACTTTTGCATACTGTAAAGACGAAAACTCTGACAGGAGTTCTTGCTGGTAGTGACTCTGCTCATCCCGGCGGCAGAGACAGAAGAAGGGGTTAGGGGATATCAGAATTCAGTCTCACAAGGAAATTAGAATGACCGAGAAATGGGATAATCGTGATTTTCCAAAACATAACGTAGGAATAAGGATATAGACGTACTCTCAGTCTTTATTATAAGGCACCAACTAACTTTTTTCACAAACCAATAAAAGTAGTTAAAGTCAATAAAGTTGGCCTAGAATCTAAGTAATTTCCAATATTATTCCTACTGATTGCCCTAAACTCTAATATCATATTAATTATTACTCTCACCCACTACCTTTATTAATTATGGGCAGACATGAAAAAAATAATTAAGGCTCCTTAGGAACAAGCAAGTGCCTTATAAAAATGAACAAATAAACTTGCTAGTTGATGCCTTATAATAAGGACCAGAGGGAGTAAATTCATAAGATAAGACTCTTTTTACTTCTTCTGGTCCTTATTATAAGACACTAACTAGCAAATGTAATTGGTCTTTTTTATAAGGCACTTGCTTGTTCCCAAGGAGCATTCATTTTTTATTTTTTTTCATATATGTCCCTAATTAATAAGGGTAGTGGATGAGAACATTAATTAGAGTTTAGTACAATTAGTAGGGGTAATATTGGAAGTTACTTAAGTTATAGGGCAACTTTATTGATTTTGACTGTTTTTATTGGTTTGTGAGAATTGTTAGTTGATGCCTTATAATAAAGACCAGAGAGAGTATATACTTACCGCGTATACCATAAATCATTATTGAAAAAACTATTTTAAAGGTTCTAATCGTTATTCCAAGGGTTCTCATTATATACTATTTCCTTAGGTCTTCTTGCGCTTTGTTTGCGAGTTTTGTTTGAAGGGAAAGGAAAGGGATGAAAGGAGAATGGAGGGGAAGGGATGGGAGGGAAATGGAGGATATTTCCTCCCCTTGTTTGGGAGTTAAAAAAATAGTAAGGAAGGAAGATGGAGGATTAATGAGTTATTTTTACCATTTTGTCCCTTTCTTTAATAATTAATATAATTATTATACTTTACAAATAAATTTAAATTTAAATTTTCTAAAAAAACTATTTATGTAATTATATATTCAAAAAATATTTTCCCCATTTTCTCTCTCTAACAAAAATTTCTCTCTCTAATAGTTATTTTTCTCTCTCTATAATGATTTTTTTTTAGTACATAATGATTTAAGTATATAAAACTACAACCTAAAATATAAAATTATACATAATTCCATAACTAGTTGAAATTGAATGTGATTTGTTATTTTAAAATCTATTAGGATTAAATGATGTTATTCTAAAATCTTTGTGCTAAAAAGTAACACATCCATAAATCTTTTTTTTTTAAAAAAAAGAATAGTTGTAAAAGAGTGGTGGTGGTGGGGGCGGTGGTGGTGGCGGCGGCGGTGGCGCGCGGCGCGATGGTGGTGGTGGTGGTGCGGTGGTGGCGGCGGTGGCGGTGGGGGTGGAGTGGTGGGGAAGTGGTGAACGAGGGTAAAAAAGTAATTAACATATTTTCCCTCTTAAAACCCCCCATATTGGGGGAACTTTATTTTTGTGAAGAATGAGGGTTTTGGGGGATTTGTAAAAATCTCTGATTCCCTCCCCTCCTATTTTTAAAACTTGCAAACAAGGGAAGGACTACTAAAATCCTCCATTTCCTTTTCTTTTCCTCCAAAATGGAACTCGCAAATGACCTTAGGTGTTATTCCCTCTAATTAGAGGGATTATGATTTTTTTTTGATTTTTTTATATATTCTATTTATATAGATTAGATTATATTATGCATCTTGATTTTTTTTTTACACCTAGTATCTCAAATTAATTAATTTCCAGGATATTGGGTTATAGGAAAAATATTTTTGAATGCATGACTGAAAATTAATTAATTTGAGATACTTGGTGTAAAAAAAAAAATCAAGATGCAGATATAATCTAATCTAAATAAAAAATATATATAAATTTTTTTTTAAAAAAAAATCTTAATCCCTCTAATTAGTGGGAATAAGCACCTAAGAAGCACATAAGAGAATAACACATAATGTGAACTCTTATTCCAAACAAGCATGTGACTTTTTTTTCTAATTTTTTTTATTTCATTCATAATTTTTTTAAATTAATTTTTTCACGAAGTAATAAATGGCATTTTCATGAGAGTGAGAGCGGGAGCCATGAATATAAAATCGAAGTTGGGGTCCCACGGACCAATATGGCCCACAAAAAATATAGAATGGGTTTTTTTGGAATTCATGTATAAAGCGAATTAGCGAATTAGCGAATTGTGAGGTTATATGGTTGAGGGGCTAAATAGCAAATATGTTATAGAAGTATATGCTTAGGAGTAATATTCTTCTAAAAGTTTTTTCAGATTCAATATCACTAAAAGTTTTAAAACGTAACAATGTGGTTGATACTGTTAAAAAATCAATGTTGACCATTAAAAAATTGACGTTGATCGTTAACTTTTTAACGGAAAAAATGTAAAACTACTGCATTTTAAAACTTTTAGATAACATTGAACCTAAAAAAAACTTTCAGAACAATATTGCTTCTAGACGTATACTTCCATTATGGATTTGCTACTGAAGCCTATGATCGAGAATTTAAATAATCTCAGTTTAACAAGTTCTCTTTCCCTATTCACGTATCATATACCACCCCTATCCCTAATTATAAAAGACAATTTAGAGAGTTGTGGCATTCCAAATATATAACGAATTTTACAAGATTTTAGGAGTAACTAAGATATTTTTATTGAAATACTCCTAAAAGATTAATAGACTTTTTATTGAAAACAAACGGACAATTAATTGAAGGCAAAACTGAAAAAATAGCAAATATTTATACATAAACTAAGCAATTTTGTTGGTATCTATGAATCAGATAATTATGTTTTATGAATAGGGACAGAAATTATTTTCCAGTTTGATGTGAAAGAATATGACAGCATTAGTTATTATTAATTTAGGGGTTAGTTGTGAAATGTTTAAAACACCACTTGTAATATTTTGATAAGATTATTTTTGTATATAACGAGGGTAGATAGTTCATATATGCAAGCAAATTCAAAGATTGGTAGTTTCTTCCCAAAAAAACTCACCTTAGATATTTAAAAATTAAAAATTATTTATTATATATGTTTAAAGTAAGTATAAATATATCTGATGAAGAAAAAGTAATAATTAATATCTCTTTATATTAAAAGTACCCATACTTATTTGATAATAAAAAAATCATGAAAAATCTCATATAAATATCATAAGCTACAGAACTCCTTTCCTTTCTCAAGAATCTGTCTAACACCATGGTACACATGGCCATTGCAATAGACAGCAGTTTTCTCCTTCTCCCTCAGGAAATCCGTATCTTACTCAATAACCTCCTTTACTCCTACATTCTCTCAGGAATTAAATGTTTGAGGGTTAGTTTAGCTTTTGAATTTCAGGATGATTTCTCTCAATACTCCAGCCAGCTCCAACCAGAAGACCTGCAAAATTGCACTTCACCTTCAGTGGGGTCAACAAATGAGTAATCCAATCCTGTACTTATGTTCTGTGTGTAATAATAATAGAATTCTTTCATCCAAGAAACATAATAATAATTGAAAATTAAAGTCGCATAAGGCGGATAACTAAGGTGACCTAAACATACCCTTAGTTCAGACCAAACACACCTTCAGACCCATCTCTATATATATAAACACAGAGAACAAAAGTTGGTCTTTGTGAGCTTCAGGTGAAAGAAGGAGCAAAAGGAAGAGACAACGAATAGAGAGTTGGCAAGCATTCACCAGTACCTTCACAATTCACAAACAACAAAATTCAAGCTACAACATAAGTAATGTAAATATAAATGACCTAATGGTCATTTTTCACCACTACAGCCATATTTTTGGTTGCTTTACAGATTTGAGTTGTTGCTTGCTAAACCTAGACAATAACTGAAGCATAAGGCCAAAAAAGGAAAGTAACTAGAAGAGCAAAACTATAAACAAAGAGTTTGATTCTGTGAACATGCTAAAACACAAGGTAACTTCAAACGGAAGTATGATTTCACACTTCCAAATATCCTACTCAAAGAAAGAATGAAAAATTGAGCATAAGTTTTCAAAGCTAAAAACTGTCAGCTAATCACAATAAATCAAACATTTGAATAATTGAATGTGTGCAGAGACTTAGAGACCTACTAGAAATTAAACTTACAGCCTATATACTCCCGATACTCATCGTCCTTAATTATATTCTTTTAAGCTTCCCAGGGACCGTTTTCTTCCTCTCTCTCAATATGAAAACGCTTTGGGCATTGCACATTAGAGCATTCACCAATTATAAAAGACTCAACCCGTTCATAAGGAATAAGAGCAACATCATCATGGTGCTCGATATTGCCAAACTTGGTCCATGCCAAATCCGCAGAACAAAACGCCTCTTCGGACGGGTCTTGCAGAGGAATATCGGCAATTGACTCAATTATAGCCATGTGATCATAGCTATAACCTGCCCCACTAATATAAGATATTCAGAGCCACGACTGCAAAATCAAAAGCTAACAATAAACCCAACAACACAAAACTAAAAGAGGCTCAAAACAAAAATTCTAAGCACTTCATTAAAAAGCTCTGACAGCATAAATAGAAAAAATCGGATTGCTCCTACAGAAATTAGCAGAAGTTCAGTACAAGTCCATGAAGAAGAAAGCACGGAATTCCCTATAACCAATATGACGTAGAGGATAGGCCTGCGGACATATTAAATTAAGTAATGAATATTGCAGACATTTCTCAGCAGCTAAGCTAACGAAACGTGAAATGAATATTTGAAAAACAAAAACAAAAACAAAAATCACTTTTGCATTCTGTAAAGACGATAACTCTGACAGGAGTTCTTGCTGGCAGTGACTCTGTTCATCCCGGCGGGAGAGACAGAAGAATTAGGGGATATCAGAATCCAGTTTCACAAGGGAAATTGGAATGACCGAGAAATGGGATAAGCGTTATTTTCCAAAACATGACATCCAGACTACAGGGAAATTAGGAGTGCCTTTGTTTTTCTAATTTGTTTACTTATCAGTCCAAATAAAAAATAAAAAATAATTTTTTATAAAATATAAATTATTAATTATGAAAGTTTACTTGTACATAATTAACTTATTTATATTTAATTTTTTCGCGAAGTAATAAATCGCTTTTTCATGAGAGTGAGAGCGAGAGCCATAAATATAAAATATAGAATACTACCTTCCTGGTCACAATTATAGGAATATTTTTTGTAGTGCGAATTGTCTTCAAAAGTGTTCTCCTATTATTAAACCTAAAAAAATAGTTTTTTTGAGACTCATGTAAACCTAATTGTGAGGTTATATGATTGAGAATTTAAATAATCTCATATATTCACAATTTCTCTTTCCCTATTCAAATATGATGTACCACCTCTATCCCTAATTATAAAAGACAATTTTGAGAGTTGTGGCATCCCTAATATCTAATGAATTTTATACTCCCTCTCTTGTACTTATTATAAGGACCCAACTGGTAAGTTTATTTTGTCCTTTTTATAAGGCACTTATTTGTTTCCAATGAGCATTAATTATTTTTTCCCATGTCTACCCATAATTAATAAGGGTAGTAGGTGAGAGTAATAATTAATACAATATTAGAGTTTGGTGCAATTAATAGGGGTAATATTGAAAATTACCTAGATTCTAGGACAACTTTATTGACTTTAACTACTTTTATTGGTTTGTGAGAAAAGTTAGTTGGTGCCTTATAATAAGGACCGAATAAGATTTTAGGAGTAACTAAGATATTTTTACTAACATACACCTGAAAGATTAATAGACTTTTTATTGAACACAAAATGGACAATTAATTGAAGGTAAAACTGAGAAAATAGCAAATATTTATACATCAACTAAACAATTTTGTTGGTATCCATGAATCAGATAATTATGTCTTATGATTAGGGACTGTAATTATTTTCCATGGCTCTGTGCTATGAGAGATAAATAATGTAATCTTAAAAACATAAACAACAACATTTCTTACATCCTGATGATTATTTGAATCTTGTTTAAGTTGTTTTACCTGAATTTTGTGGAAATTTATGCATCACACCCCAATAAGAATTTAGGCACTTGTATTGTGTTAATATTCATCAATTCCATTACAGTGAGAACCTTCATATTGAATCAAACGTTTCAATACATCTGACTACTAAGATTTACATGATACAGAACCAAACTGGAAAATGGGAGTGACATTATTTTTCCTAACCTAATACAGCCACTGGCTCATTGCAATACGCAGCAGTTTTCTCCTTCTCCCTCAGGAAATCGTATCTTACTCAATAACCTCATTTACTCCTATATTCTCTCAGTAAAACCAAAAACAAACAGATCAACAAAAGATTACAGAATTAGAAGTTTGAGAGTTAGTTTAGCTTTTGAATTTCAAGGATGATTTCTCTCCTTCATTTTGGCTCTAGCAAAAAATACTCCAGCCAGAAGACCTGCAAAATTGCACTTCACCTTCAGTGGGGCCAACAAATGAGTAATCCAATCCAGTACTTATGTTCTGTGTGTAATAATAATAGACTTCTTCCCCAAGAAACACAATAATAATTGAAAATTAAAGTCGCATAAAGCAGATAACTAACCAAAGAAGATGCTAGCAGAGTTCTCCAAACTAGTAGTAACTATAAAGAGCACGATGCCAGCAACTGAAAGAGGGATTTTATTCAGTGAACCTACAAGGCTACAGATTGCAAAATAAGCGATTAGATATGTTAAGAAACAATTAATCCAAATTACAAAACTTCTTAGATATATCAAATGGAATTGGAGACTATTTATTTAAAACTGACTGCACCAGCACCAACATTGATAATTCCCTAACTCATCGTTAAAAAAACTTTGATCCCTAATCAGATTATATACAAAGGCCAACGCCTCAAATTAGTTATGACTCAAAAAGCCAGGGAGGCAACACTTTTCTAATTTTTTTTTTAAATGCAACAGAAGTGAATTATTACTTATTAGTTAACTTTACTCCTGTTACCCAATTTATCTTTAAGATCCTCATGAGAAATCAAATATAAAATATGCAATAACTGTAAGAGGTTACAGCATGGCTACTTTTGAACCTACCTGTAAGTGGTAGCACTAGTCTGATGAAGAAACCACATGGAAGTAAAGCTGATAGCTAGACCCAAAAATCCGCTTAATGTTATCACCAACCAAAAGCTAGGCAATCTCAGAAGTGGCCTGTCAATTTATTTCATTTTTTTTATATTAATAAGAAGAATGGCCCATGGAAAAGAGAAGGAAGAGAATTTTAATCATCAATATAAGTTGGATAGGCTGTGAAATAAAAGCAATATTCTGGATATTCAAAGGTGTGTATTTGTTTCACCATACATGTCAACACAAGAAACAAAGCAAAGGGCACCTAGGATGCGCTCTTGATGATACATTTTAACCTATGAAATTAGACAGGCTCCTCAGAATATGTAATTATGCAAATTACTGGATATTGACTTCATTTTAATAAAAATTGAGAAAAAACTCACGTTGTTAAGAGATAATCCACCTCGTTGAAAACAAAAATCATAAGGAATCCCAAAGGCAAAGAAAGGCTATTGTTCAACAAAACCATTGAAAACTCATTTAAGTTTCCAGATAAATCATAGACATTGTCTGCTGCTGAATTTCATTACATATATATGGAATTGTTTTGGCACCTGGTCCTATGGCATCTCTGTCAAGTGGACCATGGCAGACAAAACCAGACTTGTTAACATGGCGCCTCTCATTGTATATGATAAGGGCAAGTGATGGACGGGCATAAAGTCGTTTGATAACAAAATGACAAGTACAACCCCTCATTGATTGAGGTCTAGCAGCACGATTTCGGGTGTTGAGTCGATATCTCCGACTAGGTAATATACCCCCACCTTCCCCATAATTTTCAGGACCAAATGAACTCACAAACAATAAAATTCAAGCTACAACATAAGTACTGTAAATATAAATGGCCTAATGGTCAGTTTTCACCACAACAGCCATACTTTTGGTTGCTTTACAGATGTGAGCGGTTGCTTACTAACCTAACACTAACTGAAGCATAAGGCCAAAAAAAGAAAGTTACTAGAAGAGCAAAACTATAAACAAAGAGTTTGATTCTGTGAACATGCTAAAACACAAGGTAACTCCAAAAGGAAGTATGATTTCACACTTCCAAATATCCTACTCAAAGAAAGAATAAAAAATTGAGCATAAATTTTCAAAGCTAAAAACTATCAGCTAATCACAATAAATCAACCATTTGAATAATTGAATGTGTTCAGAGACTTAAAGACCTACTAGAAATTAAACTTACAGCCTATACTCCAGATACTCATCGTCCTTATATTCTTTTAAGCTTCCCATTGACCGTTTTCTTCCTCTCTCAATATGAAAACGTGTTGGGCATTGCACATTAGAGCATTCACCAATTATAAAAGACTCAACCCGTTCATACGGAATAAGAGCAACATCATCATGGTGCTCGATATTGCCAAACTTGGTCCATGCCAAATCCGCAGAACAAAACTCCTCTTCGTACGGTCTTGCAGAGGAATATCGGCAATTGACTCAATTATAGCCATGTGATCAAAGCTATAATCCGCCCCACTAATATAAGATATTCAGAGCCACGAATGCAAAAACAAAAGTTAACAATAAACCAAACAACACAAAACTGAAAGAGGCTCAATTCAAAAATTCTAAGCACTTCATTAAAAAGCTCTGACAGCATAAATAGAAAAAATCAGATTGCTCCTACAGAAATTAGCAGAAGTTCAATACAAGTCCATGAAGAAGAAAGCACGGAATTCCCTCTGACCAATATGACGTAGAGGATAGGCCTGTGGACATATTAAATTAAGTAATGAATATTGCAGAGATTTCTCAGCAGCTAAGCTAGCGAAACGTGAAATGAATATTTTAAAAAAACAAAAATCACTTTTGCATACTGTAAAGACGATAACTCTGACAGGAGTTCTTGCTGGCAGTGACTCTGCTCATCCCGGCGGGAGAGACAGAAGAAGGGGTTAGGGGATATCAGAATTCAGTCTCACAAGGAAATTAGAATGACCGAGAAATGGGATAATCGTGATTTTCCACTTGTAATATTTTGATAAGATTATTTTTGTAAATAACGAGGGTAGATAGTTCATATATGCAAGCAAATTCAAAGATGGGTAGTTTCTTCCCAAAAAAACTCACCTTAGAAAAAAATTAGGGACAACAGGTTTACTAATTTAGATATTTAAAAATTAAAAATTATTTATTATATATGTTTAAAGTAAGTATAAATATATCTGATGAAGAAAAAGTAATAATTAATATCTCTTTATATTAAAAGTACCCATACTTATTTGATAATAAAAAAATCATGAAAAATCCCATATAAATATCATAAGCTGCAGAACTCCTTTTCTTTCTCAAAAATCTGTCTAACACCATGGTACACATAGCCATTGCAATAGACAGCAGTTTTCTCCTTCCCCTCTGGAAATCCGTATCTTACTCAATAACCTCCTTTACTCCTATATTCTCTCAGTAAACAAAAAACAAAAAGATCAATAAAAGATTACAGAATTAGATGTTTGAGAGTTAGTTTAGCTTTTGAATTTCAGGATGATTTCTCTCCTTCATTTTGGCTCTAGCAAAAAATACTCCAGCCAGCCCCAACCAGAAGACCTGCAAAATTGCACTTCACCTTCAGTGGGGCCAACAAATGAGTAACCCAATTATGAAAACGTGTTGGGCATTGCACATTAGAGCATTCACCAATTATAAAAGACTCAACTCGCTCATAAGGAATAAGAGCAACATCATCATGGTGCTCGGTATTGCCAAACTTGGTCCATGTCAAATCCGCAGAACAAAACTCCTCTGCGGACGGGTCTTGGAGAGGAATATCGGCAATTGACTCAATTATAGCCACGTGATCATAGCTATAACCCGCCCCAATAATATAAGATATTCAGAGCCACAACTGCAAAATC
Organism: Acacia melanoxylon; assembly: GCA_019022615.1. Taxonomy (NCBI): domain Eukaryota; kingdom Viridiplantae; phylum Streptophyta; class Magnoliopsida; order Fabales; family Fabaceae; genus Acacia; species Acacia melanoxylon. Next base: position 2,973,771 of record JAFJYJ010000051.1, on the reverse strand, counting down.
AAAAGGTAACAATAAACCAAACAACACAAAACTAAAAGAGGCTCAATTCAAAAATTCTAAGCACTTCATTAAAAAGCTCTGACAACATAAATAGAAAAAATCATATTGTTCGTACCGAAATTAGCAGAAGTTCAAAACAAGTCCATGAAGAAGAAAGCACGGAATTCCCTACCACCAATATGACGTAGAGGATAGGCCTGCGGACATATTAAATTAAGTAATGAATATTGCAGACATTTCTCAGCAGCTAAGCTAACGAAACGTAAAATTAATATTTGAAAAGAACAAAAATCACTTTTGCAAACTGTAAATACCATAACTCTGACATGAGTTATTGCTGGCAGTGACTCTACTCATCCCGGCGGGAGAGACAGAAGAATTAGGGGATATCATAATCCAGTTTCACAGGGGAAATTGGAATGACCGAGAAATGGGATAAGCGTTTTTTTCCAAAACATGACGTACAGATACAGAGGGAGTGCCTTTGTTTTTCTAATTTTTTTACTTATCAGTCCAAATAAAAAAAAATTATTTTTTTATAAAATATAAATTAGTAAATATGAAAGTTTCACTGGTACATAATTAACTTATTTATATTTAAATTTTTTCATGAAGTAATAAATTGCTTTTTCATGAGAGTGAGAGCGAGAGCCATAAATATAAAATATAGAATAGTTTTTTTGGGACTCGCGTAAACTGAAATGTGAGGTTAAATGATTGAGAATTTAAATAATCTCATATATTAACAAGTTCTCTTTCCCTATTCACATATCATGTACCACCTCTATCCTTAATTATAAAAGACAATTTTGAGAGTTGTGGCATCCCTAATATATAACGGATTTTAAAATATTTTAGGAATAACTAAGATATTTTTACTAAAATACTCCTAAAAGATTAATAGACTTTTTATTGAACAAAACAGACAATTAATTGAAGGCAAAACTGAAAAAATAGCAAATATTTATACATCAACTAAACAATTTTGTTGGTATCCATGAATCAGATAATTATGTCTTATGATTAGGGACTGTAATTATTTTCCATGGCTTTGTGCTATGAGATGATTAATAATCTAATCTTAAAAACATAAACAACATTTCTTACGTCCTGATGATTATTTGAATCTTGTTGAAGTTGTTTACCTGGATATTGTCGAAATTTATGCATCACACCCCAATAAGAATTTAGGCACTTGTATTGTGTTAACATTCATCAATTCCATTACAGTAAGAACCTTCATATTGAATCAAACATTTCAAATACATCTGACTACTAAGGGTTACATGATACAAAACCAAACTGGAAAATGTTAGTTGGAACATTTTTCCTAACCCACTAGAGTCATTGGCTCATTGCAATACGCAGCAGTTTTCTCCTTCTGCCTCAGGAAATCCGTATCTTACTCAATAACCTCCTTTACTCCTATATTCTCTCAGGGAAAACAAAAAATAAAAACAAAAAGATCAACAAAAGATTACAGAATTAGAAGTTTGAGAGTTAGTTTCGCTTTTGAATTTCAAGGATGATTTCTCTCCTTCATTTTGGCTCTAGCAAAAAATACTCCAGCCAGAAGACCTGCAAAATTGCACTTCACCTTCAGTGGGGCCAAAAAATGAGTAATCCAATCCAGTACTTATGTTCTGTGTGTAATAATAATAGAATTCTTCCCCCAAGAAACATAATAATAATTGAAAATTAAAGTCGCATAAGACAGATAACTAACCAAAGAAGATGCTAGCAGAGTTCTCCAAACTAGTAGGAACTTTAAAGAGCAGGATGCCAGCAACTGAAAGAGGGATTTTATTCAGTGAACCTACAAGGCTACAGATTGCAAAATAAGCGATTAGATATGTTAAGAAACAATCAATCCAAATTACAATACTTCTTAGATATATCAAAATGGAATTGGAGACTACATTTATTAAAAACTGACTGCACCAGCACCAACATTGATCATTCCTTAACTCATCATTAAAAAAACATTGATCCCTAATCAGATTATTCATTATATACAAAGGCCAATGCCTCAAATTAGTTATGACTCAAAAAGCCAGGGAGGCAACACTTTTCTAATTTTTTTAAAAAAATTTAACAGAAGTGAATTATTACTTATTAGTTAACTTTACTCCTGTTACACAATATATCTTTAAGATCCTCATGAGAAATCAAATATAAAATATGCAATAACTGTAAGAGGTTACAGCATGGCTACTTTTGAACCTACCTGTAAGTGGTAGCACTAGTCTGATGAAGAAACCACATGGAAGTAAAGCTGATAGCTAGACCCAAAAATCCGCTTAATGTCATCACCAACCAAAAGCTAGGCAATCTCAGAAGTGGCCTGGCCATTTATTTCATGTTTTTTATATTAATAAGAAGAATGGCCCATGGAAAATAGTATGAAGAGAATTTTAATCATCAATATAAGTTGGATAGGCTGTGACATAAAATATTCTGGATATTCAAAGGTGTGCATTTCTTTAACCATACATGTCCACAAAAGAAACAAAGCAAAGGGCAAACCTAGGATGCGCTCTTGATGATACATTTTAACCTATGAAATTAGACAGGCTCCTGAGAATATGTAATTATGCAAATTACTGGATATTGAATTCATTTTGCTAAAAATTGAGAGAAAACTCACGTCGTTAAGAGATAATCCACCTCGTTGAAAACAAAAATCATAAGGAATCCCAAAGGCAAAGAAAGGCTATTGTTCAACAAAACCATTGAAAACTCATTTAAGTTTCCAGATTTTGTAACTAGCTTTGCTGTATCCATGACCTTACGCAGTGTTAGCTGGAACAACAAACCAAATAATTAGTAAACCCAAAGCTAACAATTAATGCTCATCTACATGTATAGACTTTAAAATAGTATCTGATGCATTAACACTGAAAACCCGTGGCACCCATTGCTGTTTAAAATAATAACATGCAGCAGTAACTAAGGAACATGAGTCTGGAAACCATTTGAAGCAAGGAGCAATAAAACTCAAAACGCATTGACTCTGCTCTCACCAAGGATACGTCAGGAATATCTTTTGTCTTTGAGAAGAAAAGCTTGACTAAATATACTGATAAATTCACCTATTGAAACATATCTTCTCATAATTTTACTATGTCACTCAGTCTAAAGAAGAATGCCCTTAGCACTGAGAACAGAGATCAGAGAACATTATGTATCAGAGAGACATTTTAATCACACCGCCAACAAAGGTAAGCAGATCATATCAATTTTAGTTGTTCAGATAATAGGAGAAGCAGCCACAAGTGGTAGTAATCCAACATATAAGACAATTATACTTACCATACAAATGTGATGGAATTTAGCAAGACAAGGAAATAGGTGAATTTATGTAAAAGTACTGGGAAATGATATTGGATTCACTGATTCTTTTGCCCTAACTCAATGAATTATATATGGAACACAGTATTGCAAACAGAACAAGCAAAACTTAAGAAATTTAATGAAGCCGCATGTTACAACTATGCTGATAGAATTTTCATTCAATAATCATGTGGACAAGAATTTGGGGGGAAGGGGGGACAAAAATCTGGAGAGACTGAGTAGGTCAACAGAGCTTAAGGTTCAAGTCAACTATACTCACAGAATATGACGCAGTTAAGAAACAGTTAACCGTCTGCCAAGCATAACCAATTGCATGAAAAGAGAGATCAGTAATCCCACCAGATATTGCAGAAATGATCTGCAAAAGAAAATGTAACACTCTTTTGTTAATCATATTTTGTTTTGTAAAGCATGTATTAAGCAGATAATCTTCTTCAAAAGACCGTATCTGTAAAAATTAAATGAATCAAACAAATATTAGCCATCCAGAATATGTTGCTAAGCACTGAAAGTTACTCAGTCATATATGCTTATTGCATAGGTTTGCAAAATGTTCCAAACATGGGACACATCAGCTCTAACAGTCCCACAAGTGTATCGTACAAAATTTGACTTCCTAATTAAGAAAGCTGTGCAACCTTCAAAAATTTTGACACAACCCTCTAGAAAAAGTGAAAAATGACATCAAGAAGCACATGACCAAGTCATGTTCTGAAAAAGGTAGGACCCAGGGAAATTTGGATATGTTTGTTTGAAATATCAGACTAAGTAATCCTGTCCAAGACTTTTGCATCTTTGACAAGTACCCAAAATATGCATATACACATTGAAAAGGGTAATAATTCTACTTAATAAAAAGCACTCAAAAATTACAAAATTAGGGGGCTGAAGAAAAAGGGGAGGGGACTATAGTTGGATTCAAGTAAACAAATTATGAATAGAATGGGTATTACATGAGGAACTCATAATTCTAGATTAAAAGCAGAGTCACAAACAACAAAAGCCAGGGGATCATGAATGGCATAAAAAAAAGATAATGAGATTCACACATCAAGCTCTTTAGAATACCATTAAAAACAGAGCAGTCCAAACCCTGCCGTCATGGTGCTTCCTGAATATGTACATCTCACCAAGGGCTGTTATGACATTAGTAACATTCTTCAGGATCGTCACCATAGCTACATTGATGTATTTCAAACTGCAATATAGCATAAACCCTTATGAGCAATACAATAAAAGCAAGAGAAATGAACAAAATACGCTGTTGTAAGCTATAGTAACATGATTCGCATGTCTAGGGACTATAAACTGACTCTAGCAGGGGAATAGATAGTAGATGACATGTTTGACAACAGTAACTTAGCATTCTTTAGGACCTTGAAATTCCCTAAATAAGAATAAAGTTTTCCTGAAATTTGATAATAACACCGGTCTTCCCCCCAACCCCCCCCCAAAAAAAAAAATAATAATAAATTCTCCCGGAGCACTCATTAATTTAGTGGATAATTTTACATGAATTTAAATGCCTAACTGCTGTTAAAAAATAGAAAAATAAAAAAAACACAAGAAGAAATTAAGATTTAAAATGACTACAAGCATATGAAACACTGAGCGGCAGAAAACTAGTCACAACATATCCACACCCCTACTAGAAAAATATCATAGAAACGCCATTCAGAAAGAGACAGAGAGCACTTCATTAGCTACGAGGTTCAGAACTACATACCTAAACATGCTAGTAATGAGCATCCCGACAAATATAATGTTCACAGGCAGCCAGACCTTAATCAATTTCCATGTTAATGGCTCTGTTGATATTAAGCCCAGAATTCTTAACATAGAAACTACTATCACTGAAATGAAATTCTGCATCCACAAGAGTGTCAAAGGCCGATATCAGCTTCTTCTTCACCAACTATACTAGATACAAATACACTGCTTAAACAGCTACAAGAAAATTAACAAGAGATTGAAGTAAATTACCTGGTATAGCATCAAGGATATTCCGGCATTAAAATCATAACTAGAAAGTACGAACTTATTGACCAATATCATGCTGCAAGAGGACAGGCAATATGCAAAGCCAGCCAGGAGTGCTTGATTTGGTACTCGAACTGACCTAGCATTTCGCTGAACTTTATCTCTTTCCTTATCCGACTTCCCCTTTTCCAAGTCAAACTCATCACTAATAGAAGGTTTCATTTCATGCCAGAAAGGGTGCCAAAGTAAATCTCAGTGGAAAGGGCCCTGGTTATGGCTTCAAGAGTAATTTGAAGAAGGAGCGAAGTAACAGACAGTGTGAATTAGCATCACGTTACATAGTTCCCCGGCATTCACGATGTGGAGCTCCGGATCGATTCCGTCGGTGAAACGTGAAACTGAAAATTTAGGACCCCGCACACCTTCTTCACAAAACCATTGTGATCAACACTTCATATGATAAGAAATTCAAAGATATGAACTCTCAGGGAGGTTGGCGCTGAAAGAATCTAAAGGAGGAATTGTAGATTTGAACGTTGAAAGATGAAAAGTCCTCCTTTGCTTCTGAAATTTCAACTCCTTGTATCGCAGACGCAACGAGCCTTATTAAGAACCTTTTACAGCTCCAAATCATGAATATTACCAAATCGCGAACATTTGCTTTCGCGGGGTTGAATAGGACATAATTAAGCTTCAACTTCAAAGGAGGAGTGGCCTATTTTTTTTGCAGTGACTTTTAAGCGAACGAGCCGAAAGAAAAAAAAAAAAAAACTTGTTTACACACTGCGTTAATTAATTTTAAGGGGAAAAAATCGATTAAGAAAAAAAAAAACTCTAAAATTCACTTTTTCCATAACGCTTCAGGAATACCACCATCAATCCAAACACAAATCATTATCTATAACCTACCTTTTTTAAGTTTGGCAGACTTCCCCAATTCTTCGGACACAAATTTTAAAGGGAAAGAAAAAGAAAATACTCATTTTCAGGAATAGAATAAGTTATATTTTCTAATAATAAAATTTAAGAAATAAGCCGATCTTAATTAAAAAAAAAATCAAATCCATTCTATTCCCTCGACTGTTAGCAATTTTTTTATCTAATTAAGGAAACTTGAAGCGTTCAATGTAATTTTAAAAATAATTTATAACTTAAACGAGGGCTAATAAAATATTTAGGCCTTCATATTTTTCCTCATTTTGATTTTAGTAGGTTAAATTTTAAATGAATATTATTTCTATTTTTGGAATATATTATCATATGACTTTTTTTTTTAATTAATGCATTGGTTATAATATAATAGTTGATTATTTTAAGTGGAAATTACTATTTATTAGTGATAATGAAGTTTGAAATTATCTTACGTTGTTGTATACTATTTAATTTTTGTAGGATGAAATTATGATAATTACTTATCTCCCATAAATAAATTTTTAAAAAATGCTAAAAATTATTTTAAATTAAACTTTCTTTTCATCTATGTACTCAAAGTTGAACTCAAATTCACTCTTAAGAATATAAATAAAGAAAACCACAAATTAAGCATGGTAAGTAGAAAATAATGGTGGATATAGTATGACCTCCATATCACAAGTGGAGCGACTAATTTTTCACCAAATGAAGAATTAATATTATTACAAGCATTCTCTAAATGATCTATTATGTAAACAAAGTTACAATAAGTGAGGTTGGATTTATTTAGTTCGGTTGGCTTTTATTTTTTTTATTGCACCTTGCTTTTTTTTATTATTATTTAAGGGTTTCTTTTTAATTAATGCATTGGTTATAATATAGTAGTTGATCATTTTGAGTGAAAATTACTATTCATTTGTGGTAATGAAGTTTTAAGTTATCTTACGTTTTATATGCCAATTTTAGTAATTTTACTAATAAAAAAGTTGTAACACCCCCAAATTTCTAACAAATATAATAACTTAGAATTGCAATAAATTTTATGAATAATTATATGCCAATTTTAGTAAATAACCAAATTTGAAAAGTATTATTTTATGAATAATTAGCACTTATAATAGGACAAGTGCAAGGCTAACTTATTACATTAACATAAACCCAGAACTCAAATAAATGTGTTTTATTCATAGCATAAAAAGAATAAAATAAACTAGTTAGAATTACTAAATATTTTTTCTCACTTCTCACTGCTAGCCCCAACCTTGGAACTGTTTCATCAAAATCAAGCTTCTCTTGAAGGATCATCGCAAATCACATAAACACAAACATCAGCAAAACTGGTAATCCTAATAAAAACAAGGATGATATAGCTCAAATATATTAATCAAATCAAATATATAATCACATAGTAATTGAATCAAATGTTAATTTCAATATTCATCATATCTATATATTCACATTGAATCAAATATTATTCATTATTTTTTTAAAATTTATTTATACCCGCGAAACCCTACCAGTCTATTAGTGGGAAGAGAACCATGGTAGACCCGGATATCCTGCCAGTCTATCCTGTGACTCGGAAATCTGTCAGTCACAAATCATCAAATTAGCCATAAAACATTTTTTCCTAGTGTGCATACCTCTTCCCAAAGTTGTTACTAGTGTCCCGGAAACCTGTCAGACACCACTTTGGGAAGAACGGATACTATCGGTTCAAATCAAATAATATATCGGAGGCATAAAGCCTACGGGTTGTGTTCATCACTTTAGGAGGTTTCATTCATCCCAAAGCTATCATCCAACTGTTAAATTATTTTAAATACACTCATAAAATGGATTCCTCAAATTTACGGAACCAAATCGGATACACACACACTACTATTTGTCAATTACGAAAACCTAAGGCAAAACCATTTAAAAAGAATACATGTATATATTTTAGCACAGTGCAAATTGAAAAAGATATATATATATATATATATATATATATATATATATATATATATATATTAATGAAAGGATAAATAGGTTTCATTCACAAAAATCGAGGCACCCAAAGGAAAAGATGTACAGGTACATTCACAGCCGTGAAAACGGTGAATGGCTTTGCAATAGTCAATCGCGCAAATCAAGAAGAAGAAATATATATAGGTACACAAGAAGGTGCATCGCATTGTTTTCCTAAGGTTCCGGGATTAGGATTACCTCGTTCATGGGAAATTCCCACGATCTACTCATTAAAATACATTAATACATTAGTGGAATTAGGATTACCCGGTCTCCATTTTGCTAACTTCCTAGAAGAATAATTGACGCAGAGAAAGAATAAAGAAAGTAGTAGAAGAGAAGAATAGTATTCAGGGTTAAGCTAGATCTATATTTATAACTTAAAATTAGGGTTTAGCTTTGAGCTCTTTTACTATTGCCAACTCATTAATATGTTATATTAAATTCAATCAATCAATCATAGTGTGAATTTAATGTGACTTGGTTGACAAGTAGTGAATTTATTACCTAAAACCTCTTTCTTAGAGCATAAGCTGAAAATTTCTAAGGCAATTAGACTAGAGTATTTGGCCCACCAAGGCTATAAAAGAAAAGGGAGGGTTATTATTATTAATAATAATCTGGGGTATTACAAAGGTGCTTCTCTATTTTAACATCCAAACAACATTTTTATTTATAAGTGTTTTTTAAATGGTATATCCAAACGTAAAATAGTTTAACTTCTAATTAAAACACTTTTTTAAAAAGCAATGGAAAAATGTCCTTTTTTAAAAGCCTATCCAAATGTCTTAGTCCATCATATTTGCCCTCATTTTGGTTTTAGTTCCTTAAATTTCAAATCTTAAGTTTCAATCCATTAAGTTTCATTTCGTTTAAGACATTGGTCATTTAACTCAAGAAAAATCGGGATCATTTTGCCCCTAAAATGATGAAAACTAATAGTTTGAAACTTGAGTGATCAAAACTAAATTTAAGAGACGAAAGATGATATTAACCCAAATAATTCTGTTAAAATTGAATGATACATAAAAATATAATTGAAAGTCAAAATAGTACTTAATATAACTAGGCAGTACCGAAGAGTAGAGAAAACTAGTGAGAGTTTGTTAAAAAAGGGTTAAGGGGCAAAAATGCCCACAAATTTTTTCCAAAAGTACATTCATCTTATAGGGAAAATTACATGCAGGTCCCAAGGAACGAAAAAAATTACAAAAAAAGTCTCTTGAAATCATCAAATTACACACAAGTCCTAAGAGACTTTTTTGATATTATTTGTATGGAAATAAAATCCAGGTTTTTAAATGTTGTTGTAAATACATACATTTCCTGTTGTAAATACATGTATTTCCTGTTGTAAATGGCCAGAGACTTTTTTGATATTATTTGTATGGAAATAAAATCCAGGTTTTTAAATGTTGTTGTTAATACATGCATTTCCGGTTGTAAATACATGCATTTTCTGTTGTAAATGACCTCTCTATGTTCAAAATCCAGGTATTTAAATGTTGTTGTAAATATAGACAATTCCTTTTGTAAATACATGCATTTTCTGTTGTAAATGGTCAGGTGTTTAAATGTTGTTGTAAATATATACATTTCCTGTTGTTAATACAAATAATATCAAAAAAGTCCCTTGGATTTCGTATAATTTCGTGATTTCAAGAGACTTTTTTTGTAATTTACTTTGTTCCTTGGGACCTGCGCGTAATTTTCCCTAAATTATATTTTTTTATGAAAAAGTGACTATAAAGTTTAAAAGGTAGTACAACAGTGACAAGTCTATTAAATTATTTAACTTAAGCTGTTAAAGAGGAAATGTTTGGCTGTGAATGGGGATATAAATGCTGACTGACACATGGACTTTAAGTTACCCAAGTCACTATTCACACTCAAACATTCCCTCTTAACGATAAAGTTAAATAATTTAAAAGCCTTGTCACTGTTGCACTCTTTTTTAAACTTTATAGTCACTTTTACACTAAAAAAATTTATGATAGTAGGTGCACTCTTGAAAAAAGTTGGTGGCTATTTTTACCTTTTAACCCTTAAAAAAATATCTAAATGCAACGCTTGCCATGTTTTTACTACTTAAAGCTGACTGAGGAGAAAGAATGTAAGAAAATTATCATCATAAAAGACCTATATTTCATTTTTAAAATGCACCTCAGGAGAGAGGTCTAATATCTTTCCTTTTCTTTTTTCTATTTGCTTTCATCATTTACCCATGACTATTATATCAAGATCTAATGGTCCATATTTAATATTTTGTAAAGATATTATTATAATGGAGAAAAGGATGAGAATGAAGGGAAGAGAATATTAAATGTGAACCATTAGATCTTGATCCAATGGTCATAAATGGATAAAGGATGAGAACGGATAGGAAAAGAAAATGAGAAAAGTCAAATCAAAGTGAGAGTAGATTTTTAGTGGTAGATTTTTATCTAATAAAATACCGAATGGAATATATGATATGGATTAAAAATACTATCAAAAATTCAGTTTTTAAATAAATAATTCATATCAGAATTAAATTCAAATTGATTAGAAATATAATTAATATTTTTCAAATTCTTGTGCTTCTACCAACGTTTTGATGTTTAAAATTAGAAAATATGGGGATAGATCCACTGACTTAGTGGAATATGCATGGCATGCCAAACTTTTGGGCTGCTTTGAAATGCTTTTAAGATGTTAGTGACCTTTCACCTTCCTTTCATAATATTTCCGTTACTCTCCAACTTTAACACGTTAGCTTCACCACAACCAAATTAAATTATATGGATAAGGCAATTATTTTAATGGCAATGGCAACTTGGTTTCCCAGCATTTTTATTATGTGACATCCACTTCAGCAGCATTTCTCAACTTATATTATATCAACTTATATATATATATATATATATATATATCTTGAAATTTATGATTATTGTAATACCCTAAAAATCGTATTTATGATAAGTATCATATTTCTAAATAATACTTATTGAAAATAGATGAATATGTGGTTTCAAATAATAAGTAATAATTATCTTATTTTCTAAGGTAATTACTATGAAAATTAGGAGAGATAAAGAGCTAAAATCCTTGAAAAATGTATTTTATAAAAATGCAAAAATGGTTTGAAAACATTATGATAAATCTCATATGACTACAAATATTGACAAAAACTTGGGAAGTGTGTTATCTCTAAATTTAAGAATTTTGGGATTATTTCTGAGAAAATAATAGAGCATAAATATAATATTATTAAAAGTACTTTTTTTTTTTATGATTTTTAATATTTTACATGGGACATAAAATACCAATATCAATCAAAAAGTTGTGAGATAATAATTAATCCTAATTATGAAAATTATCAACAATTAGTAAGTGGCTAATTAAATAATTAGTGGCTAATTGTTTAGATTAAGACATAAGTAAATTAATTAGTAAATAATTAATTTAAGGAGAAATTCGAAATTAATAATTAAATAAATAATAAAATATTTTATGCTTAGAAAAATAAATAAAAAATAAAAGAAAAAAATATCTAGATATTTTGAATAAAATAATAATATATATGGTAAAGAGCCAAATATGACATTTGAGAATGGATAGAAATAAAATCTTACACCGGAATATAGGGATATAGTCTAAGTCATCTAGACTTTTTATAAACCAGGTGAAATTCTACCTCGAGCGGACTATCTCCGAATTCATTTCTGAAACCAACCTGGGTCATTAAGATCTGGATAAATGAGAAATAGGGCAGGATAGCGAGAAATAAGACCTATAGAAAACGAAATAGTTGTGACAAACCAGGGATAAGGTTTCTTGGTCGAACATATTACTTAACCAAATTTACATCCCGGTTTCTACACTTCCTAGGAAGTGATTTATCAGAATCACATTGGTGTCGTCCTAAAATGTTCAAATGAGGCAACGAAATGCCCTTAATGGGATCATAAATTTCATTAACCCAGATATTCCTACAGAGGAAGAATGGAACTTCAAAATGTTGCTTTCAGATTTTTGAGTTTCGTCAAGATTACACGATTAGGACACTGATCGGAACTTTATCGGTAAGTCGGCAAGATGACATCATCTTCTTGTAGAAGGGATGATGTCATCCAACACATGGAGGGCCAAGACGGAGCCACGTGGCGAAGTGCGTCCGACGGTTGAAATCCGATCTGAAAACAATTGAAGTAATTCCCACCTTGTCCCTTCCTTTTCCTATAAATAGGAGCTCTCCCTCTTCATTCTTCTTCACCCCAAATTCGAAAACTAGAGAGAAGTTAAAGAGAAGGAAGAGCCGGAGAAAAATGCGCGGAGCCTACGGGTAAGTTTTTCTCGGTCCTTAGTCTTAAGTTTCGTAGTTCTTTCAGTAGAGATAGTAGGAATGCTAGAATTGTCTATAAATTTCCCAGATAGTTTAGATATCATATTTAGGGGTAAATATGATATATATTTCGAAAATATGATGAGGGAAAAGATTTGTTGAAATTCTGGAGAGATAGAGCGAAAACAGCGAAGCTCTGGTGAAATTCTGCGATTAGGGGTTCAGGGGCAAAATGGTAATTTGTACCTAAAATGCTTGTTATACTGCTAGAAGTTGATAAATGTTATCCTTATAGGATATCGAGATAATTAGACCGTTGTTGTACCGCGTACCGCTCACCACTGGGCCGTCAAAAATTACCGTTTTCCATAAAACGTCTCAGTGAGTCGACAACGAAGGTACGTTCGCGTCTTCGTAACACTAACTCGATGGTTATTGTATGCATATATGTATTTTCCTCTCATCATGCTGTATTTTCTCTATTGTGCCTTAACCTTACATCCGACGTATTGTTATTGCGTCTATATCCGATTATGTCCAATGTCCGTTGTGCCTTAACCTTACATCCGATCGTATTGTTATTGCCGTGCATATCGATCATGTACATTTCTCCTTGTGCCTTAACCTTACATCCGATTTGTATTGTTATTGCCATATATATCGATTATGTATACCCTACTTTGAACGTAGTAAGTGTCGTCAAAATTCCATGAATATCTCGTAGTACTTATATGATGGATGTAAACATGAGATTAATTACACAGGGGTCCGTGCACTTGGACCTCGGCTCTTAACATAGCGTCGGGATCGGGAGGAACGAGGACCGAGGAGAAAGGCAAGCGGCCGCATAGAGACCCTTGAAGACATTCCTCCGTTGTTATGTACTTTTGATAACTCTCGTGTTGTTGTACCGCTTCTGTAATCAGCCAGACTTACGGCATTTTAAATATATGTATCAGTCACTCAATCGCTCCGATGCTTTACTCTGATGAAAAAAAAATACTGCTTTTGAAAATGGGATGTTACAATTATCATGTGTTTTTTAAAGGAAGATGAAAGAAATTATCGTATTGTCTTTTTTAAAAAAAAAAAATTAAACAAGTGAACAAAGAACTCATAAATCTATAATATTATATATATTACAATAAACTCTCCATTAAATTAAGGTGGAAAAAAAGCTCTTCATTAAATTATAATGGACAAAGGAATTGACTTAATTATCAAGAAGTTTCAATAATAAATGAGGTGTTGTCATTTCTTATACTGTCGTAATGTCATTACATGTTTCTACTTTGTTATTATTAGAAATTTTTGGTAGTTTAAAGGGAGGGGATGGAAGGGGAGGACATGTAGAGGAGGGTATAGAAGGAAAGGATATATGGTTAACTTGTTTGGTTTAGTTGGTGGGGAGGAGGTGATGTACTTTTATTGATCATTTGTTTGGTTTAAGATGAGATTAGAGTAGTAAATGATAGAAATTTATCATTATACCCTAACATATTTGATTATATTTTTTTTATTTATATGTACGTAAATTAATTAACATTTTATCTTATTAATATAATAAAATTTTTATTTATAATTAATATAATAATTAATATTTTTTTTAAAATAATTGTATAATAATATATTTATAACTATAATAGTATTTTTTATTTGTAATAACATATTTTCATTTTAAATTAATTTCATAATAATATATTTTTAATAAAATATAATATATTATTTTAGATTTAATAAAAATAATATGTCTTTCACTATAATAATATTTTTATTTATCATAGTATTTTTCAACAAGGATATTATAGGAATGTCACATAAATTATAAGGGCAAAGTAGTTTAAAATTTTGGCTCCCATCCAAAACCTCCCAATTTGAACAAGAGCCAAAATAGGGGTGTTGAAGGGGAGGAGATGGAAATTTTGGGATCCCTCCCCTCCAAAATTTCAAACCAAGTTAGGGGAAGGACTCATTTTTCCTCTCCTTCCATCCCTCCCCCCCAACCAAGGCCATAAGTCTTTTTCTTGGGACCTCATAATAATTTCTCTTAATTAGAATGTCTTGTTTAATTTTACAAAAAATTTATATAGAATTATTAAGATATTCTGCATTTCCTTATAAGTTGAAAGGCTTTATGGGGGAATTCATGATCTCAATATGACCTAGCCTAACATGGGAGGGCGGGATAATGACCGCCAAAAGAAGTATGAAATAGTAAGAGAAATATTTTAGCAATGATATCCATTTAACTTTTCAAATTTTAAAGGGTCAAGGATCTATTTTACCTTAGAAGTTGTTATGGTAGAGCAATTCTACCATGAAAAATTTTTGAGATGCAATGTCGCCTTAAAAGTTTCCAAATCGTAACAATTTTTCTCTTACGGTTATCTTAATTAAGTTTGATCGTTAGTTGACCAAATATGATAAGTTGACATCCACGTGTCATCCGCGTTATTTTCTTTTGGGTTTAATTGCAAATTTACCTCGAAAGATTTCACTAATGAGCACCATTGTTCTAGAAGTTTCCAAATCATAACAATTTCACCTGATTGTTATTTAGGTTAAGTTTACCCATTAATTGGCCAGATATGCTTATTTGGCAAGTTCATGTGTCATTCATTTCATTTTTGTTTAGAAAAAATGCATTTCGTTTGAAGGATTAAAGACAATCAAAGAGGTGAAAACACATTGTGCTATGAAGAGAAAATCAAAGAGGTATTTAGCTATCTTAGCGATACTAGGGTATGGCGGCATAGAGTTTTCGATAACCTTGTTCTCGGCCATTATCCTTAGTGTGTTATGCATCTAATGATTGAATCTTTTTCTTAATTACTCTCTGACAAATATGAGCTCTTCCTCCCTATATAACTTTTTTTCTTTAATATTGTTCATGTTGTCAGTTCAACATATTCAGTTAATTAATAATTAAATTTAACCTAGATAACTGTCAGGATAACATTGCTACGGTTTGAAAATTTTCAAGGTAGCATTGCTGCTAAGTGAAAACTTCCAATGTGAATTTGCATCTTAACAAAAATGGCGTAGATGACAAGTGGATTGTTAGTTTAACATATTTAGTTAACTAATAGTCAAAACTAACTCGGGATAATGATTATGACAAAACTGCTATGATTTGGAAAACTTTTGGGGATAACATTACACCCCAAAAAACTTTCATGGCAAAATTGCTTCACTATGACAACTTCCAAAGCAAATTAAGCCTTTAACCCAAATTTAAAGTATATACAAGAGGCTTATTGCAGCTGAGTTGGGAAAAAATACATAGGATTATTGCAACTGGCTAATAAATCAACTTTATTTTATATTTACGACTAGAGGGAGTAGGAAATAGTAGGAGAAATATTTTAGCAATCATATCCATTTAAATTGAAAATTTAAAGGGTTAAGAGTCTATTTTGCTCTCAAAATTGTTACGGTAGAACAATTTTGCCATGAAAGTTTTACGTGATGTAATGTCACCCCGAAAGTTTCCAATTCATAACAATTTTACCAATTCATAACAATTTTACCTTGACTATTATCTCAATTAAGTTTGATCGTTATTTGACCAAATATGATGAGTT
Organism: Acacia melanoxylon; assembly: GCA_019022615.1. Classification (NCBI taxonomy): domain Eukaryota; kingdom Viridiplantae; phylum Streptophyta; class Magnoliopsida; order Fabales; family Fabaceae; genus Acacia; species Acacia melanoxylon. Next base: position 2,957,607 of record JAFJYJ010000051.1, on the reverse strand, counting down.
GTCAGTTTACATGTCATCCACATTATTTTTATTTTGGCTTTAGTTGCAAATCTACTCTAATTTTTTTTACTAAGAAATAATATTGCCTAGAAAGTTTTCAAATCGTAGCAATTTCATCTTAATTGTTATCTAAATTAAGTTTACCCATTAATTGGCCAAATATGCTTATTTGACAAGTCCACGTGTCATCCATTTCATTTTTTTTTCTTTCAAAAAATTAGATTTAAAAATAAGTATAACTTTTTTTTTTTTTATAAAAAATACGTCTCGTTGGAAAGATTAGAGGCAATCAAAGAAGTGAAAACATCTTGTACTATGATGAGAAAATCAAAGCGGTATTTGGCTATCTTAGTGTTACAAGGGTATGGTGGCATAGAGTTTTTGATGACTTTGTTTTCGGCTATCATCCTTCGTGTGTTATGCATCTAGTGATTGAATCTTTTTCTTAATTACTCTAGCAAATATGAGCTCCTCCTCCTTATGTAACTTTTTCTTCGATATTTGTTCACTCTGCCAGCTCTACATATTCAATTAGTTAACAGTCAAATTTAACCTAGATACCTATTAGGAGAACATTGCTACACTTTGGAAACTTTAAGGACGGTATTGCTTATAAGTGAAAACTTTCAATGCAAATTTGTATCTTTACAAAAATGACATGGATAATAAGTGGATTGTTAGCTCAGATATTTAATCAACTAACAATCAAACTTAACTGTGATAATGGCTAGGGTAAAATTGCTATAATTTGAAAATTTGAAGAGCAACATTGCACCTCGAAAGTTCCATGACTAAGTCGCTCCACCATGACCACTTACAAAGCAAAATAGACCTTTAACCCAAATTTAAAGTATATATAAGAGGCCTATTAAAGCTGGCTAATAGATGATAGAGTCAATCAAATGTCAGTTTTTGTCCTGATTGTTTGGCCAAACTTTTTTCCCTGATTAGAGAAACAGTATAATTGCTAAAAATTAAAGGGGCAAATAGAATTTCCAGAATTTCTAAGAGTGTTCAATATCAATAATTAGATATATTTGTGATTTATTATAAATCTACATGATAGATTGGTTAAAATGGCTTCAGCTTCCATGCAATACAAAACATCACATTCCAAAAGTTATGATATTCAGCACAATCAAAATCGAAAATTTTCTTAGATGCCATATTTTACTCTCATCCAATTCGTCCATTTATACATATCCAAAGGATAGGATTCAAATTTTAATGGACGAATCTATATTATACATATCCAATGGATTATTCTACTCGCAAACCATTAAATCCACTCTCTTATGTACATACATGTGCACATACATTCGCATTCCTTTTATAGGTAGGCTTCACATGTCTATTTATGATTGTGCATACACACACAAGCACATATGCAATCCAACGCATGCACAATCGCATGCACATTTTAGCGTCTTGAAAGTATAGAAAACAATTGGTATTGCTTTAATATACTTAAAATATGAGGATAGTTGCCTACGGAGGTCTTCTCTAGCGAGGGAGATAAACATGCAGGGCTGTTCACCAAGGTTATATGGGGATTGGTAGCAGAGGAAGTGAAGAAGGTGGAACATCAATAATGTGTTTGTTTGCATTATAAAATACAAAGGGCAGCCCAACGCATAAGACTCCCCCAGGTGAGATCTGGAGAGTCAAAGGTATTCAGTTTTAGCCCACAATGGGAGATGCTGTTTTCAGATATGAACATGTGATCTTTAGATCACATGACAGTAACATTTATCGTTGCTTTTAAGCCTCACCCTTTGTTCGCATTATAAAATATTGGAAACAATTTCAGAAACCAAAAGGAGTTGATCAAGAATTTATCTGTTTGATATAGTCGGATTGCCTGGCTTCAATGAAACTTTTTATTCTTTCCGCATCTCCATACATGACAACTTTCCCATCCTCCATGTAGACGGCACCATCAGCATAGTTCAATTCTTCTAAACGATGAGTCACCCACAATGCTGTAACCCCTGCAGAGGTATCCAGAGAGTTCCTAACTGCTTTGATTACACCAACCTAAAAACAAAATTATTGAAGCAAACGATATTTTAAGTAATTGCTGGTCTTGCACATCATATAAATTGTTAATATGAGTTAAAATCGTGAAAAGTGAACTCATGCTTTGAAGTAGCAGAGTGATATGTAAAGGGGTAACTATCGAATGTATTCCTTATGTTATGAATCTGAATAAACCAGTGTGCATCTAAGTCTCTCTTTCTCTTTTGTTCTTCTCTCTCCCCTCTTCCGCTCTCTTCTCCTACCTCTTCTCTCTCTTTTCACATTTCTTTCTATACCACACTTATCACAGAGCTGTTGAGAAATTCAAGCCATATTTCTGAGAGTTGTAATAGAGCTAAACTAAACATTGCCCGATTGAGAATGAGTGCCGCGGATATTTCTGAGAAATATCATAGGCTTAAGCAGCAATTTTAAGCCTCCAAGCAAGGGGCTACCTCCATTTATTGTTGTTCAATGGTTCTAATGCTACGCAGGAGAGAACTCATTACAATAATGGTTGACTGATTACCTGGTCACTTTTGTCTAAGAAAGTTGTGAGCTCATCCAACAACAGAACTTTACAAGCTTCTGCTAGAGCACCAGCAATAGCAACCCTCTGCTTCTGACCACCACTTAGAGTTTGAACAGATCTCTGAGAATTACAGCAAAGGGGAATGTTCATTCATAGGAATCCCTCAATGCGTATTAGCGTTCAGAGTTGTCTGTGCCAACAATACCTGCATGTAGTCAGACATGCCCACAGCATGCAAGGCTCTTGATACCCTTGATCTCACTTCATCACAGGTTAGATTGAACTTGCCAAGACCAAATGCAACGTCAGCTTCCACTGTAGGCATTACCACCTGCATAATGCTTCACACTTCTCAGATCAAGACCTATTAGATCTATTTTAATAGGTTGATTAAAACCAAATTCCTATTTTTATAATTGTCAATCCAATTTTTGATAAAAATACATTTTGCAAATTGAAAATATTAAGATTAAAGTAGTATGTGAAACGGTCAGAATGGCATATTCAACACATAAGGACATGCAGAGGAAGAGCATCAATGCCATAAATGTGGAAATACTGTCATTAAGTGGAGGCTAACAATTTTAAAAATTGAGCCGAATTTTTTGCTCGGCATGTCATTATGCGTTGTTAATGTGATCTTATGAAAAGTTATACAAGACATCAAAAGGTTGCCTGGTTCTGGAAACAGGCTTCATCTTATAAGAGTTTGCTCGTTGGTTTAAGTAAAGCTCAGTTGCAAATTGCAATCTCCAAATGCTTTTGTTAACAAATTATATATAGTTATATACATAAAATTATGCATATAGACAGTCTTAAACAAGCTGGTTAACAATTTTATCAAGTGTAGTCCTCTGCATTTAACCATTTCCAATGCCAAAAAATCAGTCCAAGCCAGAATCACAATGGTAGCACGATAATTTAAAAATGAATTCCACTTTTCCCTAACTTGTCACGTTGATATACTTGCCTTCCCTGAACTCAAAGTGCCATCACATTCTATCTTACAGCCAAACTTCATATTCTCATGGCAAGCAAGTGAACGATTTTACTTTGCAACTATGAAAGATACAAGTTTCATAATTATAGAAAACCCAACACTTCCGCTAAAAAGTAAGAACAAAGATAGCAATGAAGTTTAAATACCTGATGATCCGGATTTTGGAAAACAAAACTTTTGGGCCCTTTCACGTACACTGTTCCTGAAGTAGGATTTAAGAGCCCAGCTAATATCTGCACATCAAACTCAGAATCACTGCACATTATGATACTACGCCAAAGCCTCATAGTATGTAAAGTAAACAGCTCAAAAGGTAGCGAATCAGTTGGAGGCTTCGCACCTATCAATCCATTGAGGTTCCACAGGAGGGAAGAGGGATTTTGGTGCATACCTTTAAGAGGGTAGATTTCCCGCATCCGTTGGGTCCAAGAAGCATCCAAAACTGCCCAGAAGGAATGCGAATTGAACAATCCCGAAGAATCGGTACAGCTTTCACATGCCTTGTGGGGAACGAGAAATTCAGGTTGCGACCCTCAATAGCAATATCATCTGTCCGTTGGCTCCTGAAACAAAAAGCAGCCGATTCAGGATGAAACAAGAGCAAACAAAGCTCCAAGTGAAGAAGATCAGTTTAAGTGTTTGAAGAATTGCCCAACTAAGAAATGACAACGAAACCCAATGAATTTTTAGTTCTATATAGAAATGTGAACCTGATGGGATTTGTAGAGTAGAGAGGAGCAACAAGACGCTCAGAGAAGCGATTAAGATAGGACAGATTCATATCATTCCGCGTACACCAATGCTCTCTTGCCTCTTGGTTTGATTCTAGTTTGAATAGCAACCACGTCCCTGTGAGAGTGCGAGAGAATCTTCAACGCGAAACAGCAAGAAATAGGAAACACCGAAGCGGTTGTCACTTTATCTGGCTTATTATCCGAACGCCCATTTTAATGTGGGAAGCAGCTTACGGGTGCTTCGCCTCTCCGCGTCGAGAAAGTAGCACCGGTGCTGCATTCGCAGTGAAACGACGACGCACCCGTTGGATTGGGACCCCCAAAAAGTGCTGTATTTTTCTTAAATTAAAATATCGAAATTCTCATAAAAACGGTCTTATAATAACATGGATATGGAGGACTTCTAAATATTTTGAAAACATTCACCACCTTTATATATATAAAAATTGTCCCCATCTTAGTTCAGACCCATCTCCATATATAAACATAGATAACAGAAAAGAGGTTGTTCTGAACTTTGAAATTGCTTTTGTGAGCTTCAGGTGGCAATAGGAAAAGGGAGAGATCTTCTTCCAGTGGTGAAACTCAGAGCCAAAGGCTTGAAGTATTTTCTGACTTCATTTATGCTTCTGAAAGGTCTTCTTCCATGCCAACAGATAGGTACAGTGTGGTCATCAGGTGCTTCTAACAAGGGTTTTCCAAAAAATAGCTTAGCTTAGCTTCTTTTATGCTAGAAGTCATTTTCTTTAAAAATTGTCTCAAACATGATTTTGGGCTAAAACTGACTTTTTGAGTATACGAAGTCAGTTTAGGTGCGCTAAACTTGATGCCAAACATGCAAACATGATGAACTATGCATAATCTCATATTGCCTCAAGCTTAAGCATTTGTTCAGTGGAGAGTGTAGTTATAAATTGCTTAAAACTAACCCAGCCAAGAGATTAGTACTTGGTAGGCATGGAAGTTGAAGTAAGTGTAAGAGTTCCAGTGTCAAATACTGCAAGAAGATTTCCAACCCAGTTGCCTTCTCGCCGAAAAGGAGTTCACCTCCCCCAGCTGAGTAATGTTTACTGGTGATACAAATTACACACACATGTACATAAATCAGAATATAGGATCAAGTATGATGAAAGTGTTGTTTCTAGTGTATTAAAAAGTTAGAAATTGAAGATACAGTAAACAGATGCTAATAATATAGCAGAACAACAATCTGTATTATTGAAAATAGCACATACAGAGAGCATACAACAAGTCATATAATATGAAAAAGCTATAAACGAACTCACAAGATTACCGAATATGGTAATGAACAATGCAGAAATCCGGGCCCAACCCACGTTGTGTCCTTAAGACAATTTTGCTCCCTCAATACGGATGCCGAAAGTTTCTGAGCAATTGCTTCCCAGGATAGATCGGATTATTCGTTTTCATAAAGATTGCTCTATAAATCTGAAGCCCAAGTGAATCCAACGAGAGTGCTTTCGGAACGCACAGAATGTTTGTATATGCAGTATGCAAAAAGAGTGTATGTAGAAAAAATCGGATGCAAATACGTTACTAGGGCGCCCTATTTATAGACTTCGAAAAAACTTGATCAGATGGACTCGTTTGTTGCTGCGAACTGGTGCGTTGTGCAAACAGACGCACCAGAATGGAATGAACAGAAGCGAGTCGCATCTCTTGCCGGCGAACTGGTGCGTCGCACGAAAAGACGCACCAGAACAGAGTGAACGATCCGAACAGATTGCAATACGCAACCGCTGGTTGGAAAATCTCGGAGGGGAAAAATTTTATTCAGAACAGAGTGAACGATCCAAACAGATTGCAATACGCAACCGCTGGTTGGAAAATCTCGGAGGGGAAAAATTTTATTATTAAAAGTTCGGGATTATTAAATTATTTTTTATTTCACACACACACGAATCGGACCGGGTGGCCGGCACCCGCGACCAAGCCCGCGTGTGTGGTGGACCAAGGGTCACCTAATTCCTCACCCCCCCACAAAAGTGGGTTGGCCCAAGGGCCCATTTAATACGAGTAAAGTTGATGCTTATATACTCTCAAACTTGTCTCCATCTAACCAATGTGGGACTTCTATCCACACACATTCCTTCTTCTTTTTTTCCTCTTCTTTTCCAACCTTCTTCTTATTCATAACCCATGAGATTTTATCCTAAATTCCAACAGAAAGTGCATGAGGAAGATGTAAAATGTGGCCTGCCTACTTACGAATCTATGGAAGACATATGAGTTCAAGTCACTCTAGAAGTTTCAGAAATATCTCCGAAGAACATGTATCCTCTGTCATGTGTACCTAAACAATGTCCAACTACGTTACGTAGGAAACCCTGGCTCTTCCTCTGCCAAGGCCAAGTACTCCATCAACAGAGTGGTAAGAATAAGCAGGAAAAACCTGATCATATCCACATTTGAAAAACAAAAGCCAGCAGATTGGTGAGTTAGAGATCACAAACATGAATTAGTTACCACTTTGGTTCTTATTATAAGGGGATTTTAACTGATTCTCACGTGCCAATTATTGTTAGTTTGATCATTAAATATACTTAAAGTTTTTCACTTTTAATCTTATTAAAATTTCTGCATTTACAAATCATTCTCACATATCTCTCCTCTTTTTCTTTTTTCAACAAGAATTAAATAAAGGTAAAATTGAAAAACATTCATGATACCATGTAAGTGGTAGGACCAAATTTTCTTTTCTAAAAGTAAACTTATAAATAAGGACAAGAGTGATAGGTAGTATTACTACAAGAATTTAATGAATTCTAGATATCTTCCTGTCATATTCCATACAGAGAAATATAGCAAGGACTTGTGAAGGTTCTATTGTAGAACGAAGAGTAATCCATTGGGTAGATATAGTCACATAAAATGAATACTTACTAAGATACCTAATTAAATATTGAGTTTAATGTTCCTGCTTTTGCTGCAGAAATATTTTTTCTATCACTCACATAAAAGTGAGTGGATTCTACTAATTTTTTCTCTTTACAATGGGACCTACTCACTTTTATGTGAGTGTGACAGAAAAAATATTTCTGCAGTAAAAGCAGAAACATTAAACCCTTAAATATTATTAGGATATAATTTATTAAGTAATTTAAGGTTTAGAGAAGATCTAGAAGAGTACAAAAGTAAGAGTTTTATAGATATTATAAAAGATAAATGAATATATATATATATATATATATATATATATATGTATGTATGTATGTATGTATGTATGTATGTATGTATGTATGTATGTATGTATGTATGTATGTATGTATGTATGTATGGGGTGACATTAAATTGGGGGAAAAAGGGAGTGGGAGAAAATTTCACCATACACACCACTCCCCAACCACTATTTGTTTGTATTTAAATCTATCCATTCATTAGATAAGAAAATCTATCAATTAATTTTTTAAGTCAATGAAGTTGACCGAATTTTAGGCAGCCAAAGCTTTGACCGGATACACCTTGAAGGGGCGTGGTAACACATAAGAACTCTTGAATTGAAATGGAAAAATAGATGTAACTCTAATTACTTCAGAAATGGTAAAATCTTTGGCGCAAGAAGGGGGGTTGGTCCATATCATCTTGACTTGGTTTTGATTTCTCTATTTTTTTAAGAATACTGAGTCGGGTTCTTCTCCTACCCGTATTGAATAGAACATGCTGAGCCAAATCTTCTTTATGTAAAAACCCGCTTTATTTAGATCGGTAAAATCATACGATTTTATGAAACCATGTGTTATTGCTTGAATTCGTAGTCAATCCTATTTTCGATAGTAGCAGTTGACAATTGAATCCAATTTTTCCCATTATTTTCGTATCTGTAATAGTGCGAAAAGAAAAGAAGGCCGAACTCCAAGTTGTTCAAGAATAGTGGCGTTGGGTTTCTTGACCCTTTGCCTTAGGATTAGTCAATTCTATTTCTCGATGCGTGCGAGGCAAGGAAAGGGATATAATTCAGTGGTAGAGTGTCAACTTAACGTGGTGGAAGTCATCAGTTCGAGCCTGATTATCCCTAAACCTAATTTGAGGTTTTCTATTTTGACTTGCTCCCTTGCCGCGATCGAATGAGAATTGACAATGGATAAGAGGCTTGTGGGATTGACATGAGGGGTAGGGAGGGCTATACTTCTGGGAGTGAACTCCAGGCAAATATGAAGCGCATGGATACAAGTTATGTCTTGGAATAAAAGAGAATTCCAGGCCAAGAAGTGAGTTATTTATCAGCTAAGCATTCTATTCTTCTTACATAAAGGAAAAAGAATCTCACGTTCTTCCTTTTGGGAGGGAAGGATTAGGAAAATCCTATTGATTGCAATTTTCTCCAGACCCCCAGGAAAAGTGTAACATCCCAAATTTTGGGATTTGAAATTTGGAATATTTTATGGAAATTAAATATGAAATTTTACCCTAAAACAATTAGGAAGTTAATTATTGGAATTTAAGGTATATTTTCCCATAAAATAAGGACAAATAACTAGGGAATAAGTTTTTGGCATAAATATTTTAGAGATAATATTTTAAGGCTTAAATAAATTTAATTGAGAAAGAAAATCCTTAAATGTAATTAAATATTAAATTTTAATATTTATCCAATTTCTTTGCAAGAGATAATTTTAGAACACATACTCTCTTATTATTTAAATGATGAACCAATGACACAATAACACAAAGCCCATTATCATCTTATCTTGTTTAATTGAAGCCCAAAACGCATCAGCCTTGTCCATTTAATCTATTAGACTTGCACTATTCACTGATTCATTCTATCAAAAACCTGAAACGCAGCAGCAAGACAAGGCCCAACACACTATCAGAACCTATTCTTCAATTGACTTAAACAAACCCATTAAATTAGTTTTCCTCTCTGCGCACACAAAATCAAAACACACCACTATTATATCATTCGGTCTGCTACAACGTGAAAGATCAAATCGCGTAAATCAAGCCAGCAATCTCAACGTTTTTACGAAAACACAGAAGGACCAGAGACGCATTACTTGTTGCGTCATCCGACTTGCAGAGCCATGCCCATGCTTCTCGAGCTCCGTAAACTCCTCGGTTCATTCGTGCTTCTCGGACCAGTCCTCCAACTCAGTCTATAAACCCATGCACTTAGTTCTTCTATTATTCTCATTACTTGTGCCAAGCCGAGAGAGAGTCTACTGGGAACTTTTCCTCTGCAAAAACTCATCAAAACAGGGGCGTTGGGTATTCGTGGAGATTAAACGTGTGAGCCGGAAACCAACCTAGGTAAGTCATTGGATTGTTCTTCCATTTAGTTTCACATGTTTTCACAGGGGAATAATAGGAAAAACTTAAACCAATTGCTGTCATAAATTTGCTATCATCGCTGCTGTTTTTTTTTAAAGGACCCAACGTGGTTGTCATGTGCTAAGTATGTATATATATGAAGAACAAAAACAATGAACATGGAAAAGACAGAAAAAAAATATTTATAACAGAGGATGGGGTTGCTGTTACATAATATATATATATATATATATATATATATGTAGATATAAAAGAAGAGAGATAGGAAACCTTGTTGATAGGTTGTGTGTGTGCGTTGCTTTTTAAGAAAATAGAGGAGTGTATATTTATATGTGTGTGTGTATCAGTCACTGCAAAGGGAAAGAGAAGAAAATTTGATGACATGCTTTTGCTACCCACTCATATATATATAATCAACGCTGCATATAGGAAGGAAAAAAAAAAAGAGAAGGCTTAATATGTATATATGTTTGCTGTCGTGTCTTTGTGTGTGCGTTAGCTGAGGAAAGGAACACGTATAGAGTGAGCAAAATGAGAAAAGTTAAGGTGTTAATGTATGATGAGGTTCAGTGAAAGATTTTGGTTTGAGCGTGTGGGCCTAAGGTGATAATGGACCTGAATTAATTAAATGGGTGAGGTGTGTAGGTGGCTGCAGAAAAGGAACATATGAATAAGTAGAGAGAATGGGAGTATGTGAAGTTGCAGGGAAAGAGTGTTTTAGATTGAACACATGAGTGGAATCACTGTAAGTGTCAAATCACACACACCAATTAATTAAACTCCCTTTTGTTATTTATTTAGTATAGGTATATGTTTCGAGTATTTAATTAAGTGATATAATCTAAGGTGAGTAAGATCAGTAAATATACATCTATGCATGCGTAGGTTTTTGCTGTTGAGAGTTTAAAATAATATATATATATATATATATATATATATATATATATATATATATATAGGCTATATATTTACATACGTTGCTTTACTGCTTCGTGGTCGAGAGTAAAATGGATTCCTCTAAAATGATAGCGTACAAATAGTAAAGCAATAGTAGTAATAATAAAATAAATTAATAATAATAATGAATAGTATTATTATTAATAAATAATAAAGGGGTTATTGATTTGTGATAAATAAATATTTTTACTATTATTATTAGGAAAGAGAAAAAAAGCAATAAATTAAAAAGGGTATTATTAATTAGTAATAAATAGAAAGAGAATTAATAGTCTCCTTAATTTTTCGGTCCCGTCATAATTTTGCCACTTCAAGCATTATAAATTCATTATTATAATTTTTATATTTTTAATTTTATGAAATTATAAGTTATAATTTTATGTAGAGTTTTAGAATAGCTATTAATGATTAGTAAATTGGTTGTGGTAGATTGATTTTTAGCGTGTGTTGAGCTCTTGGATTAGGAGCAGTGTGATAGTAATTAGCTTTGGCGAGAGGTAACCATTTTCCACTTGTTATGTGTATTAGTATGTTGTTTGTGAGTATTTTGTGAAATGATTATGAATATTTTAATAGAAATTGCCTTGTGGAACTTTATGATTTGAATTGTGAAACATGCATATATTTTTATATGTATATGAGAATTATTTTAAATAACATGATATGAATTTGAAAATCTTGGAAAACCCTATTGATTTATTTATTGTGATAATTATGGTAAGGGTTGAATTGGGAAGAAATTGAGTAATTTATTCCACCACGTGGTGAGGCTTCCATTGGTGCACAATGGTTGGCTTTCTATTGTCCCACTTGTTCAATGAGGGACTACCCACTAGTTCAATGAGGGCTTACGACACCCCAATAGTTCAATGAGGGGGAAAGACCCATGTCCAGGACATGTGCTGAAGATTTTGGCCGGTCCTCATCACATGACCGGTGAGCTTTTGAGTAACCCAAGTAACATGGATGTAACTTAGCCCATGGGTCTAGTCGGAGGAAATAAGGCGGTTCGGTTGGATTGGTGGGAGGCATTTTGGGAATTATGTTAATGAAAAAACGTGATACATAATTTATGATATGAAATTTTGTGATGTGGATATTGGTGAATTATATTTTTAATACTTTGTTATATAAATTGTTCCACTTGGCACCTCACTAGCTTATATTAGTATTCGTAATAAGTTGGATTGATGGTTACCCACATTTTTCAGGTGATAGTTTCTGTGCAGGTCCATCAGGGAAGACCTCAGAAGCTTAGGCTACTCTACTAAAAGTAGTGCCTCTGTCTTTCTGGTTTATGTTGGATGATTGTATATTGCCACGTTAGGGCTCATTCTGCATACTCTGATTTATTTTGGATATTTTGTTCAATGTTCAAGCATTATTAAGTTATCGATCAAACTAATATATAGCTATTTTGCTAAGTAAAATGGAGGACGTTACAAAAAGCAGGAAAAAAAGGCTTAAATGGTATGATCCCGCCATCAACCTAGAATGAAAGGGGTGATCTCGTAGTTCTTCGTCTGTGAAGATACATTGTTAGGTGCTCCGTTTTTATTTTTTTCCATTAAGGTCGAACCTAAACCTGTGCTCGAGAGATAGATGTCCATATATTGATAAGGGATGTATGAATCTCGAGAAGAAAGGAGCTGTGGTGGTCCTCCTAGATCGCCCGGATCCCACGAATGAATAGAAAGTTGGATCCATATTGGATCTCACCTGAATCTCCCTATTTATCCTCATGAGGAGAAGTTTGGTTTTAAACCCCACAGGAGAAGTACGCCCAATGTGATTTGGATGATCCATATCTTAGGGTCAGGCGCCGATGAGCATATTGAACTATCTATGTGGTTGAGATCTCTCGTTAGGTGCTTGTTACATGCTTGTTCATATAATTAGAGGATGAGACATTTTAAAAAAAAAAAAATTTATATATATTTTATTTATTTAAATTAAATTATATGCTACTTTTTTTTTTTTTTTTTTTCATTCGGTATCTCAAATTAATTATTTTTCAAGATACTGGTGTTATACGACAAATATTTTTTAATACAGAATTGGAAACTAATTAATTTGAAATATTAGGTGCAAAAAATCATTTTAGAAAGTAGCATATAATTTAATCTAAATAAATAAATAAAATAGTCTCATCCCTCTAATTAGATGGATAAACATGCAAGAAGCACATAAGGAAGAAGCACCTTATTACGTGCTTCCCATGGAAACGTAGGAGTAACGTTCTTCTAAATTTTTTGAAAACATTCACCCCTTTTTTTTGGTAAAAATATGGGGCATTAGCCCATTATTATTCCTGTATCTAAAACAAGTCTTGGGTAAGCAACACCCATACAATCCCTGACTAGAAAACAATTTACAACCAGAGGTGGACTATCAAAGATAGCTCTAGACTCCTCTTGCACCAGAGTATAATTTGCAAGAGCATCAACATAGCTATTACTCTCTCTAAAAACATGCACAAAGACAATATTAGAACATTTCTGTACAATTATACTAATCTGCCTTAACAAATTCGAATCAGACTCGTCATATACCTGTAATGCTTTCAACATATTAATTACAGCCACAGAATAAGATTACACAATTATTCTATCAAAGTAATATTGGACAGCTAGTTCAAAACCAGTCAGCACAACCCACATTTCTGCCTAGCAGAACATACACCCAGTTTCCTTGCAAACCCACATAGCCACTTGCCATTTAAACCTTGAATTAAACCTCCACATCCACCACCCTTCCTCACTCCCGTTGATACACCATCCAAATTGAGTTTTACCCAACCCTCTAAAGGAGCTTTCCATCTGACAGATACCTCCTTCTTAACTCCTCTAACACAGCCAAACTCCCTTCGTGCTCTCTTAATTTCCTTTGCATACCAGTGCACCACTCAGGCTCTATTATCCGGCACAACATACCCCTCTTGGAAACAACACCTGTTACGCCAGTTCCACAGAAGCTAGCAGGCAATTCCAAAAGTAAGCCTCCAATCCTCATTTATATGTGATAAGTTCCATCTCAGCCAAGTCACTACCCTGCAAACTCATGAAATCAGTTCTAGCATTACTAGAATTTAAATCCTGCCACAGTGACCAGGCTATACTACAGTCACGTAAAACATGCATCAAATTCTCATTATTATTGTAGCAGTAGCAACCTGTATTTCCTCCCAGAATCCGGCTTTTTCTCTCACCCGTTAACAACTTATTATCAAGGTTATTAAAACCGGATCGGTCACTGAACCGATCGGGATACTGGGTTAAGATTTAGTGGGTCAGACCGAAGCTAAACCGATAAAAAAGTAAAGATTTCAGTCATTAATATGAAATTATAAAAATAAAAAATCATTTTATATTTAAATATTGCTTGGGGAGTGTGAAAGTTGAGTGATATGAGTAGACCTTTCTATTGTCATGTCTTCCAGAGTCTTAGCTCACAGCTAGGTAGGTAGCTGTGCACTTTTTGCCCAAGGTTCATTAAAGCTTTTGGGTTATGTCTCGAAGTTGGATTGGTAGAAAGCTAGAAACTAAACAATAAAGGTGAGCCATTCTCGAAGTATCCCATTCTCAACAAAGTTCATTATTTTTCGCCCAAACCACCTACAATTTCTGCCAAACCACCCACGATGGCCTCCCTCCCCGTCGATCTCCGGCGGTTTCTGAGGGGAAAGAAGTAGCGGTTGCTCTGGTCTCTCTCCTCGTCGATCTCACCGGCGGTTTCCCGATATCTAGTGGCCTTTCCCTGGTCTCTCTCTGTTCATCTCTCTCTCTTTCCATGTCATTTTTTTTAAAAAAAAACCATTGCCTGTTATGCAAAGCCATCCAGAGAAATATCTCCATCTTAGTTTAGACCCATCTTTATATATAAACACAGATAATATAAAAGAAGTTGTGAGCTTCAGGTGGCTTGATTGGAAGGAAAGAGGAAAAGGAAGAGACCTCTATTTAACTTCCCTTTCTCTCCTTCACCCTCCACATTTTTTCGTTTCATTCTCCGGATTCCTTTTCTCTTTCTTCCTCTGTTTTTCAAAATTTTGGTTGGCTCCAACACTTTTGTTCTTTCTTCATTCTTTACGGTTACAATTCAAGAGGTACATCCATGATATTTCCATCGTCGCATCGTTTTCTTGAGTTTTCTTTGACATTAATGGCAAATCATATTTCTCTCAGGGCCTATTTGGTACGGGGAAAATTTGAGGAAGGAAAGGAATGGAAAGGAAGTTAAATTTAAGAGGGAATTTAAAAATGTGAGTTGTTTGATAAACTAGGGAATGAAACTTAAGTTGAGGGAAAATGAATTGTTTGGTATGAAGAATTGAGTGTTGGTTAAATAGGAAGGTGAGGTAAATTCCTAAAATACCACTAAATTAAAAAAACAATCGTGGAATGAATTTTTGTTTTTGTTTTCACAATGGGACATAAATGAACCCTAAACTAGATGGCGTGAAGGTGCAGATGTACAACTGAAGGTACACCATGATAGCAAGAGTTAAACCACAATTAAAAGAAACCCTTTGTTCGTTCGGACGTTCGAACGAAAAAGTTACGTTCGAACGTAATAGGCACCCAATCGACTGCGTTCAAACGTAAAATCTGACAGTGGCTTGAGATTTACATCAGCAATTTCACAACCTTGTAGATAGAAAACCAGACCACCAAAACACAGAAACTAATTCTAAATTATCAGCACATATATTCTACAAACAAGCAGAGACGCATGTAAATGGGGGAAAATTTATTTCATCACGTATTCCAGCTACCTTTCTCATTTAAAAATTTCCTTACTCACCATAACCCACAAACATACAGATTATCGCACTTGTGTTGAATTTGTGCTGCGCCTCAAACTGCCACTGTCGTCGCTATCTTCCTCAACTCTTTTTTCGTCCAGCTCCTGCCTCGCAACTCTTTTAAAACAAATCCACTATTGACAAGGGGCTTTTTTGTCCAACAATTTCACTCTCCTAGGAAACTTTGCACGATCCCGCCACTTTGAGGCATTCAATTTTCCCACTTTTAAGGGAAGATCGCGTCAAGCGGGAAGTGAGGTTAACGAGAGACTTGTGCACCAAACGGGTTTTCTGCGTGGGAAGCCTGGCAAGTTCCCATTCCCTCTCGTGAAATCCATGTATCAAACGGACCATCAGTCTCTTGCATTTTCTATATTTCATTTTGAAAATCTTGTTGCCTTCAAGAGGGTATGGATTGGGATCATAGTTCATACTATATAGTCACCATGGTGTATCTATAAAGAAATATGGGAAATGCCAATCAAATCTAACTGAAATAATATACAGAGAGGTATTCTTGTCATTTAATAATAATATTCAAAAATCCCTAATTAAACCTCTGAACATATGAAGAATTTATTAAGAATGTAGGTCTAAAATAGGATTTTGTAATTTAATCTGGATTTAAATGGAATTATCCCTTAATATATAGCCTCAACCTAAGCTTACATTTGTTAGTATATCATTATCGTTGACTAGTGGCAATTTTAGAACAAGTTGATTGATAAAACATTTTTTTCTCAAATTAAAATATCTTGTATTTTAAAATATCTAAATTCTCATAAAAAAATGTCCATGAAAACGGAGAGTAACGTTCTTCTAAAATTTTTGAAAACGTTCACCCCCTTTCTTAATCAAACTACCAAGTCGCAATGTTTATTTTTTGAAAATCATATTATTATATTTCTTTAATGTCTGTGCTCAAACAATTATTTCTTTCCTCCTCTCATTTCAAGTCCAGGACAATGAATCCAGTCTGGCCTCTCGGGTTAAGGAGACAGATGCGAGTGGAAACCTAGCTTACTATAAGCAGTACTGCGAACTTTATGCCAGACCTCTGGAACAGGGGGAGCAGGCAGCCACTATAGGCAGTACTGCGAACATTATGTCAGGCCTCTGAAACAGGGGGAGCAGGCACCCCGCTGCGTACTTAGAGACTCGAATCAATATTAATATCATTATTATTATTTTTATTATCATTATATATTATATATAGGAAAAATTCCATTAAAATTTGTAAAACCCTTAAAAATCTTTCGAATTTGTAAAAAAACTGAGAGGTACAAAAGATCTATGAGGGATATGCAAATTCGGATAAAAGTACCATTACTTTTAAATAAATAAAAAAATAAAATACCCTCCACCCTCGGCCGACCCACATTGGCCTGCCACCCCGCACTTTGGGCATGCGGCTATCGCCAGGGGTAGAGGGTATTTTATTTTACTTATTTAAAAGTAAGGACAAAAGGGTAATTTCACCCGACTCGATATTCCCATGGTCTTTTGTACATTTTAGTCTTTTTTTACAAATTGAAAACTTCTAGGGTTTTACAAATTAAAAGGTATTTTAATAGAATTTTCCTATATATATATATATATATATATATAAATATAAAAGAAAAATGACAATAGGTCCCCAGGACCATAAAAAATAGCAAATATTATTTGTATTAAAACAAAATTCAGGTTTTTAAGTTTTGTTGTGAATATATCACTCCTTGTTGTGAATATAACACTCCCTGTTGTGAATATAACTTTTTTTGTTATAAATGACGCCGGTATCTTTATAGACTTGAATTTGAAACAAAATCTACTTGAATTTGAAATAAAATCTAGATGTTTAAATTTTATTGTGAATATAGCACTTCCTGTTGTAAATATATCTTTTTCGGTTGTGAATGATCCGATTTTTAAATTTTGTTGTAAATATAAGATAAGATTTATGATAAATATAACACTTCACGTTTATTAATATAAATAATATTAAATATGTAAATTTCTTTATATACTGTGATTTTCTCTGTATTTATAATCTCATCCTTCAATCTGATCAGCTCACGGGTTACAATGGGCTTTCCTCACAAAACACTAGCTAAGCTGATCTTCATGCCTCTGGCTTCACGTGGGTCCCTTCACGGGACAGGCTTCTTCTTTTCTCTCACTCTGTCTTCCTGTCACTCTTCCTCTCTCTCTCATGCTAACTTCTTTCTCCTGTCTCTCTGCCTTCTCTCGCTAAACGCTGTGGCCTGGTGTCTCCCACTCTCTTCTTCATACTCAAAATTTAAAATCTTTGTGCTCTTCCCCATTTTCGGAACCAAATTTCTGCTTCATGAGCCCCATTTCTGTACGGACGTAAACGAGGGTAGCTTCGGGCAGTTTCAAACCAAATTTCTGCTTGATGAGCTTCGGCACGAGTCTCCGGTCGCCTGAAATCTGGTAAGCGAGCAGCGTCAAACTCATAATGGAGGTCTATTTCATGAGCAACGAAGACGTGCTCTATTTCCATATCTTCCTCCATTTCTTGCATCTCGTGTATAACCGAACCGAGCAAGCACCTTTTTACTGGGAAGAAAGGAGAGAAATTCATTGTGATTCCTTATGCTGTTAAAGTGAAAACATCTGCACACCTTCGCAATGGCATCCATCTTCATCGACGCAAGAGTAAGTGGATTTCTTCACGATTTGAGCATTTCTTTTCTTTTCATTTTTTGCTTCATTTTTCTTCATCTATACCCACGGTTCCTCTTCTCCTCTTTGGTGCACTAAGCTGATTACATACCTTTTAGAGAGATGGCGACAACGACGGCGGTGATGAAAAGGCAGCGCCAAAAAGCTAGAGCCTTTCGTGTAACTGAAGGTCAATCTCCTTGTGTTAGTTTTCTTCTTCTCTTCTTTAACTACTTTTGCAAACATCATCACTTAAAAGTTCAAGTTAGTTCATCTTTTGCTTCTGGTATTGCGTTCTTTGACCCTTTTTTGTTTCCTAGAATATTTTTGTGTATGTGTGTTTTTTTCATGTATTTTTCTTGGGGTTTTTTAGTGTTTTGCCAAGCTCTTTCTTTGACCTTTCTGCATTTTTCTTTGCTTAAATGAGATGGAACGCTTTGCTCTGGGCACAGATAGTATTTTGAATGAAATACTGCTGTTGTTCTGGTTTTTTTTCTTTTCATTATTGTAAGCCAGAGTATTCACTTTTCCTTGACATATTCTATGTTTTTAATGAAATATTGTTTTGCTTTTGGTCTTAGTTTGCGGTAAAAGACCTTTCACAACTTAGTCTCACTTTATGTTGGCCCCATATAGCTGCATACATGGAAATGGTAATTGTGGGTCGCTGATACATCTGATGCCTTCTTACTTTTCCAGTCAAATCTACTGTCCAGTACCTGTGACAAAAGAATAACCACAGTAAACATGTAATTTTTTTTTGCTCGCACAGTAAACATGTAATCACCTGTTAATGATTCATCTTACTTTTGCGAGTTCATCTACGTTCTAATCCTGCTTCAACCAGACAAAATATTTTATTCACAAGGTGCTTTACAACCTTAAGGTTTCATACCCTCCATGTTCTTGCGTGTTGATCTTAAAAACTCTTTTACCTTTACATTGTGCTGTGTACACAAGTTATCTTTTACCCTTGATCAATATTACAGCAAATCTTATTATCGCAATCTGCTAAATTAGTACCCCAATTTTCTCACTGACAGATTCGTACATTTTCCCTTTGATGGTAATGCCTTAATCGTATCCTATTTTCTCAATCTGCGATGTGCCAAACTATACATCCCAGATTTGTTTCTTCCCTATTAAATTGTCATATTTGCATTTTGTACGCATTCGAATTACATGATGTTTTCTGTACAGAACCTTTTGCATTCAGACATTGATGATCGTGCCTAACAATTTCTTGCCAATCCCATCGGTCAACAGCACCCATACCATTCTTCTGTTATCTTCTTTCTTGTCCTTTCATCCCAGCTACCTTATGCTATTTTGTCATTGCTTCTAGGGACACCTTTCCTGATTCTTCCTATTTTGAATTGAAAGCTTAGCTAACACCACCCACACTCAATCCCATCTGCTATTGTTTAGTGTTCATCTTTTCCTTGATTGATGAATTATATATCCATAATAATGTCTCAGTTACAGATTCAGATTAGTCTCCTCTCACCAAGTTTTATCTTGTGTATCAGTTACAGATTCAGACAAAGTGTACATCACGTAATTATATAAGCATGACGAGAAGAAAGATCTCTTTGAGAACTACAAAAACTGGTGCAGATTTTTGGGACGAGAAGATAGTTTACGGTGAGATATATATAAGCATGCCTACATCAACGAACATATGTGACATTTGGCTTAATCTCTGATGCGTTTTGCACTTTTGGTTGTCATGAATATTTCAAGAATAAGTCAGAATCTTTTGGTGCCCAAATTGACTTGTGTATCACATGTCTTGTATTTTCACAGACTTCCTCAAGATCAACCACAAGAGGAACAACAGATGAAGTTGCTTTACATGGGTCTTTATCTTCTCATATGGGGTGAAGTAGCTAATGTTCGTGTCATGCCGAAATGTCTTTGCTATATATTCCACAATATCAGCCTGAAGCTTCTAATTTTCTTATGCCAGCCCGCAATGTTTTACCAAATTTTTACTTAATTTATTGGAAATTTTCAAAATGTGCTATCAATATCTAACAATTACTTTAGATGGCATATGAGTTCCATGGTTTATTGCCTGAAAATGTCAGTACTGATCCTGGTGAAAATATTAAGGCTTATGGTCGTGGTGATGAAGCATTTTTGCGCGAGGTCAAAACTCCCGTGCACCAAATTATTGATAAGTAGTGGCTGTCCAACATTTTTTACGTACTTTGGCAAGTAGTTATATATATACATACATATACGTATACATACATATACATATACGTATATATACATATATGTATGTATAGATACATATATGTATGTATGTATATATATGTATACACACATATATGTATGTATACATACGTATATGTGTGTATACATATATATGCGCTAAGTTTCAACGATGCTGAATAGCTACCCAGGAAGTCGAGAAGAGCGGAAACGGAACAACTTCTCACATAACTTGGTGTAACTATGATGATCTAAATGAATATTTTTGGTTCGTTTGGCTTTAGATCTTCACATGATGGACAACCACTTAGTTTGATGGGTTCATCAGTTCATTAAACATTCATTTTTCTTGGTATTCTGCTACAGGTCATTTGATTGCCTTTCTCTTGGATGACCCATGCGTAATGATGGCGACTTTTTTAAATCGACTTCCAACATGACACGGGAAGAAAATGTGCTCAGAGAAAATCAAATTTTGTTGTGACCTGGACGTTTTGGCATATTTTCCACAGTTTTGATCGTCTTTGGACCTTCTATTTACTTTCTTTGCAGGTATGTATACCATTCAATTAGAAGGATGTGTTTGATGTTTCTCTCTTCAAATCATACCTATGACAAGGTTTGCATATTCTTATTACAAGTATTGATTATTATTGCATGGTAACAAATTTCAGTGGCGGTATCTTTAATAAAGATGTCTTGTACAATCTATCAAATATATTTATTACTGCGGCTCTTCCGCACTTCCTGCGAAGTATGATATATACTTTCATTTAAATGGCTCTTATAATGCTCTACTGTCGGATCACTTGTTTCTTGCTTACCGTTTGATTGAAATTCTTTAAAGTCATCATATAAGCCGTAGAAACTTTATAAATCATTAAAACACAAGTATAATATGGAAAAAAATTCAGGTTTATGGCTGAGATTATTACTACTTCCGGTTCTAAATATAAGAGACATTTGATTTTTTTTTTTGGAAAAGTTTAAGGAAGCTAAATTAGTTATATTAAATTATATTTATGGGTTTACTACAAAATAATTTGCTTGACTTATAAGTTAATTAATTATAACTTATGTTATGTATCATTATATTATATATTAATTTATTAGTGAAGCAAATTTTTTTGGAGGAAAACTATGAATATACATAGACATACTTTAATGTAACTTATTCAACTTCCCTTAACTTTCCATAAAAAATCAACTAAATTTTATATTTAAGACCGAAGGTAGTAATAATCTCCGCTATAAACCCGAATGAAATTCGATGTTATAGTTCTTGAGCTTCTGTGGCTTGTGAAGTTTCAACTGCTTATATAATGGCTTTAGAGAATTTCAATCAAGGGTAAGCATGAAACAAGTGATCCACTAGTAGCATTCTAAGAGCCATTTAAATAAGAGTATATATCATATTTTGTAAGAAGCGCAGAATGGTCGTAATAATGAATATACTTGATAGATCGTACAAGACAACTTTCTTGAGGATATCCGCCATTATTCTTTGTCATGCAATAAAAATGAATACCCGCAATAAGAATGTGCAAGCCTCGTCATAAGTATGATTGGGGAGAAAACATCAAACACATCTATATATACCTGCAAAGCCAGTAAATAGAATGTCCAAAGACGATCGAAGTCGTGGAAAATATGTCAAAACGTCCGGGTCTCAACAAAATTTGATTTTCTTTGAGCTCCTTTTCTTCCCTATGACATGTTGGAAGTCGATTTAAAAACATCATCATCATCACGCATGGGCCATCCAAGAGAGAAGCAATTTGATGACCTGCAGCAGCATGCCAAGAAAAATGAATGTTTAATGAACTGATAAACCCATCAAACTAAATGGTTGTCCATCATGTGAAGATCCAAAGCCAAATGAACCAGAAATACTAATTTAGATCATCATAGTTGCACCAAGTTGTGTGAGAAGAAGTTCCGTTTTGGTTTTTCTTGGGAAGTTATTCGGCGTTGTTGAAACTTAGCACATATATATATATATATATATATATATAAGTACTTGCCAAAGTATGTAAAAAATGTTGACCAACCACTACCTTTTCAATAACTCGATGCGGGAGTTATGACCTCGCGTAGAAATGCTTCATCACCACGACCATAAGACTTAATATTTTCACTAGGAACAATATTGACATTTTCGGGCAATAAACCATGGAGCTCATATGCCATCTAAAGTAATTGTCGGATATTGTTAGCACATTTTGAAAAATTTCAATTAATTAAGTAAAAATTTGGTAAGACATTGCAGGCTGGCATAATAAAATTAAAAGCTTAAGGAAGTTTGTACATACATTGTGGAATATATAGCAGAGATATTCCGGCATGATCTTTTCTAGGATAACTACTTGGAGGGAGCTTTAACCTTATAGAAGAATTTAATGAGGATCATGGGGTGGGCCGCCCTACAATACTAGGAGTCCACAAACATATATTTATT
Source organism: Acacia melanoxylon (assembly GCA_019022615.1). Lineage (NCBI taxonomy): Eukaryota > Viridiplantae > Streptophyta > Magnoliopsida > Fabales > Fabaceae > Acacia > Acacia melanoxylon. The sequence continues at coordinate 2,934,924 of JAFJYJ010000051.1, read as the reverse complement.
GGCAGGTTTGATAAATTTTCTTCTACATATAGAAGAGTGAGTACATTCTCTTGTTTGAACAATATCTTAAATATTCGTACTAATCACTTTCTACAAATTGTCTCCTCCTTCACTTGGTTTATGTCAAATCAAGAAACAAGTTTTGTCACAATTAGTCAAAGAATTCTTGCAAGACCCCTAAAGTAAGTCTATCTTATCCATTTCATTGTATGAGCGATTTATAATCAAGTTCTTTTATTCTCCTCTTTTATAACAAATTATGAATCCCGCATGCACTTGACTAAAAGAGGACTACTTATTATTAGAAACACGTTTTCGGCTTATAATGGGTGTTGTTCAATTTTAGGGTTCCGTTCCACTAGGGTCACCCGAGATATTTTTGATAGAAGTTTCCACATTACACGTGGAGGAATGAGCAAGGCTTCTCGAGGCATCAATCGAGTGAGGATATTTTTGTTGGTAACATTCTTGATACATGTTTTTTCCCATTATTACACATTATCCGGATTTCTTTTCTTGCTTCTCATATGCCTTTTGCCTCTAGGTTTCAACTCAGCACTCAGACGCGACAATGTTACTCATCATGAATATATCCAAGTTGGTAAAGGTAGAGATGTTGGGCTCAATCAAATATCACTTTTCGAAGCAAAAGTAGCTTGCGGTAATGGAGAGCAGACATTAAGCAGGGATATCTACCGTCTGGGCATCGTTTTGACTTCTTCCGCATGATGTCGTGTGTATTTTACAACTGTTGGATTTTATGTCTGCTCAATAGTATTTTTCTTTTCTCGCTACAGTTCCACGGTGATGTTACATGCATGTTCTTTTACTTACTAATATTGAGTTTAATTAATATTTGAAATTCAATCCTGTGTTAATGGTTCGCTGAAAAGATTGATAAACAAATCAAAGCAAGGGAAAAGGAAATAAATTTGTCATCATTTGGAACTCCATGTGTGTGTATTGGATATATGTCCAACCTACACATTGTTTCATTCTAATCAAGGATGATCCAGCCGATAGGAAAACTTTGCAACAATGATAGCTTATATTTTCCTTATGTAATCTAATATTATTTGTCCTAGTCCTATATTTTTCTTAATTACTTGCTCCTGTTCTGTGTCTAGTGGCATTAAAGCTTTCCTTTTCATATTTGCAGATGGTAGTCATCACGGTTCATGCATACCTATATGGCAAACTTTACTTATCTTTAGGTGAACTTGAGAATGGCATAGTTAAGTATGCCAGGAGAAAGGGTGATAATCTTTGTGGAGGTAGTCATGGCTTCACAATCCATTATTCAAATAGATCTTATTATGAGTGTCCCTATGATCATAGAAATTAGACAAGAGAAAGGATTCAAGTATTGTATTAATTGAATTCATAATAATCCAACCGCAACTAATAGCCGTTTCTTCACTTTCTCACCGGTCGCAAAGGTGCATTATTTTGGTCGCACTCTCCCGCATGGGGGGTAAAGTACATAGCAACCGGCCATGGTTTTGTGGTCGACATGAGAAGGTAGCAAAGAACTACGTAATGTACTCCAGAGTCACTTTACAAAGGGAATGAAGCTTGCCATGTTGCTTATTTGTTATCGGATTTATGGATTCGCGGCTACCGACTCAAAAGATACATCTTGATCACCTTGTCAATGTGGTTTTAGGTGTGTTCATTTTTATTCGCTCCTTTCCTTTTCAACCCTTCGGATTCGAGTGGCTAATGAGAGTTGAGGATTGGGATGATTGGTCAAAATGGATGATTAGTCATGGTGGTATTGGTGTTCCTGCAAGCAAGAGTCAGGGAATCATGGTGGGATGAAGAACAGAGCACCGAATTACACTGGGTTTTTAGGACGAACCATGGAGTGTATTCTTTCCTTGCGCTTCTTTATCTATCAGTAGGGAGTTGTCTATCATCTAAACGTAGCTAGAGGTGAAAGGAGCATGGTGGTAATTATTCTTGTTTCTTATTCTACCTCTTGTTTTTAACATAAGACAAAGTTTGTATTTCTACATGTTTCATTATAAACTTGATCTTATATTGAAGACCAAAGTAGCACTTAGCCTATAAGCATTTTCTCTTTATGGTCTATCCTGGCTAGTTAGAGTAAAAGCCTACACTTAACAAATTCTTAATTAGGGCATAGGGACTTCTGAATGTTGTCAAAAGACTATAATACCCCAATATAGTAAAGGAAATTGAAGGTGGTTTAAGGTATTATATATATAAAAATTATATATATAGTTATATCCATATAATTGAGTATCACAAACATTTTATACATAATATTTAAATATTCATTTTCGTGATCTCACTCGTACATTTTAATTTTTAGTACTCTCTGGCTATAAGGAAACATTTTCTCATCATTGATGATTTCATATAAAATTAACTAATTAATTAACGGTAGGTTTCATAAATTCAGTACAAAGTAAAGATGTGCACATCTGGTTGTATCAATTAAATAAAATTGCCAACTATAATCAAGAGGGTATAGATTGGTATCATAGTCCATACTTCATACTATATAGTCACCATGGTGTACATATAAAGAAATATGGGAAATGCCGGTCAAATCTAACTGAAATAATATACAGAGAGGCATTCTTGTCATTTAATAATAATATTCAAAAATCCCTAATTAAACCCCTTGGCATGATTAAGAATTTATTAAAAATGTAGGTTTAAAATAGGATTTTGTTATTTAAGCTGGATTTAAATGGAATTATCCCTTAATATATAGCCTCAACCTAACCTTACATTTATTATTATATCATTATAGTTGACTGGTGGCAAATTTAAAACAAGTTCATTGATAAAACTTATTTTTCTCAAATTAAAATATCTTGGATTTTAAAATATCTAAATTCCCATATAAAATGTCTTATAATAACATGGAAACGGAGGAGTAACCTTCTTCTAAATTTTTTGAAAACATTCACCCCTTTATATATATATATATAAATAAAATAACAGAACGTTAATGGGATGGGCTCAAATGATGAAAACATTGGGCCCAAAAATCCAAGACTTAAGCGTAGGTGTTTGCGTGATATCCAAGTAAGCAACGACTATATAACAAGAAAGAGTGGCTGATGGGTGTTGAATGATTTGGAAACTTTCTCTTTCGGTGTGCATTCTCTTATTTGATGTAATGCTTCTATTTCTGCCGTATGATTGCTAGGTTTTCTTACTTTGTAAGTGATTCAGTGAGAATAGTGAACCATACATGCTACGAATCGCAGCTTTTATATTTCTGGTTCTTATAATCGTTTCCATTGAGCTCTAACCATCACACCATCTTAGTTCAGACCCATCTCTATAACAGAAAAGAGGTTCTTCTGAACTTTGAAATTGCCTTTGTGAGCGTCAGGTGGCTTGACCGGAAGGAAAGAGCAAAAAGGAAGAGACCTCCGTTGAATCATTACACCAATGACGACTAGAAAGTTGGCACAACATTCACTGACGAGACGGTTGTCAAGAAGCGCAGCCACCACCTTCTCCGCAGAGGTCTTTGATAATGAAGTCGTTCCTTCCTCCCTCGCCTCCATCGCACCCATTCTCCGAGTCGCAAATGAGATTGAATCCGAGCGACCCAGGGTTGCCTATTTATGTAATCAATACGTTTCGCAAATTCATTCAATTTTGAACTCTCCTCTGCGCATTATCGCACAAGTTAATTCGATTTTGGTTTGTTTGTTTTAATTTTGAAGGTCGCTTCTATGCTTTCGAGAAAGCGAACAGGTTGGATCAAAGCTCCAGCGGGCATGGCGTTAGGCAGTTCAAGACCTTGCTGCTCCAGCGATTGGAGAGGGTAAATAAAACCGTCCAGATTTCTTTTAAATTTTTTTTATATAAGATTTTGTTTTTTAAAATTTTTAACATAATCAAGTATTTTTTCAGGATTATCTTTTATAGTACCATTCATTACTCTAATTTTTCAAGATTCTAAAATAATTTTTTAAAAGCATGATTTTTTTATTATTATCATAAAGATCATTTTAATATCAATCAATACCCTAAATGAACGGAATGAGCGGATCCTATCCTCCTTTGGATGAGGGGGAAACGCATCCCATTTTTTTCTTAATCAAACTACCAAGTCGCAATGTTTACTTTTTGAAAATCATATTATTATATTTGCTTTAACTTTTCGTACTCGAAAAACATCACGTTAAATCAGATTGTTCTTCAGTATTAAAAAGAATTCCAATAAAAATTATGCATTAAAAAGTTCTAAACATCATTTGTGTATAACTGGATAAGATGATTTCTGCTGGAGTGAGAGTTTTTTGGAATTTAGGTAAGTGCATCTTAACGCCTTTTCTTTTTGTTCTATGGATTGAAAGATTTATTCTTTATATTTGTTTTTTTTTGGCTGAAAACATTCTTTATTGTTATTAAAATTTCAATTCTCTCAAATTATTTAAACAATTTAATATCTTTTAAATTAAGAGATTAATACTGTAGTAAGATGAATTAGAATGTTCCTATAATTTATTCTTTTGCTCACATTTTTTTCCTTTTCCTCCTTAATTTAGAGAAATTCATTGGTTGGAATTCATGTGCTCGCTCTATTTTAAAATTTTTATTTAAACTATATTTTAATATGCCCTCACCCTAAAACTGTGACTGTGGCAGCAATCATCTCAATTTTTACACCCAATTCGCAACAGTCCACTTGTTTGTATTTAAGTCGGGATTGGCTCATCTTCTTTCTCAATCTCAAATAAGGTTGGATTAAAATCGAATGGTTTAGATTTAATCTTTTATAAAAATATTATTTTTAATTTATTTTTAATAATTTAATAATTTATTAATATTTTTTATAAAAGATTAAATCAACCATCCAACGGTTGAGATTGAGAAGAGGATAGGATAGAAAGTGAATGGAAAAGGAAGAGGATGGGAGCCAAATCCATTTAAATATATCCATTCATTGGATAAGAAAATCTATCAATTAATTTGTTAAGTCAACGAAGTTGACCGAATTTTTGTCAGCCATATCAGCTACAGTATATTTTGGCTGAGAGACAACTTGTGAACAGAGAGATTTTGTGTAATTTTGAAAGGGAGTTAGAATGGAGTGGGTAACTGTTTCTTTCTTCCTCTCATTTCAACTCCAGGACAATGCATCCACTATTGCCTCTCGAGTTGAGAGCACAGATGCGAGGGAAATCCAAGCTTACTGTAGGCAGTACTACGAACATGATGTCAGAGCTCTAGAACAGCGGGAGCAGGCTGACCGGTATGTACTTAAACGCTCGAATTCGTATAACAATAACATTATTTCTTTTCACTTTGAAGTTTGAATATCTTCTCTGGTTCCCATTGTAGAAGTTTTTCTTAAATAAAGTTTGTTGGCTCCTTTTTTGGCAGAGGCCAGCTCCCTAAGGCTTACGAGACCGCCGGAGTTCTTTTCGAAGTGCTTTCTGCCGGTATTAAAACAGAATATTATACATCAAGGACGAGTAGAAAGTTGGAACGGTATTCACTGACGCGACGGTTAAGTAGCTCATCCAGCACCCCCGCCACTGAGGGGACAGCATGTTATGCACGTTATAACATTCTTCCCCTGGATTCTGAAGGGGCTTCTCAGCCTATTATGCAGCTTGAAGAGGTAATGCTTGTGCGGAATCCATGTTGGATATCCCTTCATTTGGCACTGTATTGAATCCTTTAGCTTTTCCCATATATTAGATCAAGGCAGCTGTTTCGGCACTAGGGAACACTCGTGGCTTGAACTGGCCTAACTCATTCGAGCAACAAAGGCAGAAAGCTGGAGATTTAGACCTGCTTGATTGGCTTAGAGCCATGTTTGGGTTCCAGGCATGTAATCCGCTTCAAGGGAGACCGTAAAAAAAATATGCATACCTGAATCTTTTTATTTAACCTCCCTATATTATTAATGCATTTTGGTTTATTTGGACACAGAGGGATAACGTCAGGAATCAGAGGGAGCATTTGATTCTGCTTCTTGCTAACTCTCATATAAGACTGGCTCCCAAACCTGAGCCACTAAACAAGGCACGTAAACCTTTAGTTACTCCTATTTGGTGAAAGCATTTTAGATTAAAAGAAGACTGAGTTAAAGCAGAAACAGGGAATGCTAAGTTAATTTTGCTTTCTCAAGTTAATTGAGTAGCCCTGCCTTTTCCCCCATGTATTAAATCTGTTTTTGGTAAAATGCAGCTTGACGATCGAGCAGTTGCTGCACAGATGAAAGATCTCTTTAAGAACTACGAAAGCTGGTGCAAATTTTTGGGACGAAAACATAGTTTACGGTGAGATATATATAAGCATGCCTGCATCAACGAACATTTGTGACATTTGGCTTAATTTCTGATGCGTTTTGCACTTTTGGTTGTCATGGATATTTCAAGAATAAGTCAAAATCTTTTGGTGCCCAAATTGACTTGTGTATCACATATCTTGTTTTTTCACAGACTTCCTCAAGGTCAACTGCAAGAGATACAGCAGAGGAAGTTGCTTTACATGGGTCTTTATCTTCTCATCTGGGGTGAAGCAGCTAATGTTCGCTTCATGCCGGAATGTCTTTGCTATATATTCCACAATGTAAACACAAACTTCTAATGTTTTTATGCCAACCCGTAACGTCTTACCAAATTTTTACTTAATTTATTGAAAATTTTCAAAATGTGCTAACAATATCCGACAATTACTTTAGATGGCATATAAGCTCCATGGTTTATTGGCCATAAATGTCAGTTTTTTTATTGATGATGATGAAGTATTTCTGCGCGGGGTCATAACTCCCCTGTACCGAGTTATTGAAAAGGTAGTGGCTATCCATAATTTTTTACATACTTTGGCAAATACTTATATATGTGTGTGTATAAAAGTAAATATATATACGCTAAGTTTCAAGGATGCTGAATAACTTTCCAGGAAGCCGAGAAGAGTGAAAACGGAACAGCTTCTCACACAACTTGGTGCAACTATGATGATCTAAATGAGTATTTCTGGTTCGTTTGGCTTTGGATCTTCACATGATGGACAACCACTTAGTTTGATGGGTTCATCAGTTCATTAAACATTCGTTTTTCTTGGCATTCTCTCACTACAGTCACCGGATTGTTTTTCTCTTGGATGGCCCATGCGTGATGATGATGACTTTTTTAAATCGACTTCCAACATGACACATGGAAGAAAAGGTGTTCAGAGAAAATCAAATTCTAAAAGTATTGGAAAATCAAATTTTGTTGAGATCCGGACGTTTTGGCATATTTTCCACAGCTTTGATCGTCTTTGGACATTCTATTTACTGGCTTTGCAGGTATATATACTATTTAATTAGAAGGATGTGTTCGATGTTTCTCTCCCTAAATCATACTTATGACAAGGCTTGCACATTTTTATTGTAGGTATTGATTATTATTGCATGGCAAAGAATTTCAGCGGATGATATCTTTAAGAAAGATGTCTTGTACGATTTATCTAGTATATTCATCATCTGCGGCCATTCTACGCTTCTGCAAAGTATGATATATACTTGTGATTTAAATTACTCTTATAATGCTACTATCGGATCACTTTTTCATGCATACCGTTTGATTGAAATTCTCTATAGTCATCATATATGCCGTAGAAACTTCACAAGCCATAGAAGCACAAGAACTACAACATGAAATTTCATTTAGGTTTATGGTGAGATTATTACTACAAATGGTCACTAAATATAAGAGTTAGTTGATTTTTAATGGAAATTTTAAGGAAGCTAAATAAGATATATTAAAGTATGTCTATTATGTATATTTATGGTTTTCTTCTAAAATAATTTGCTTGACTCATAAATTAATATATAATATAATGATATACAACATATGTTATAACTAATTAACTTATTAAACTTCTTTAATTTCTCCAATAAAAGTCAATGGACTCTTGTATTAAAGAAATGAGGTAGTATAATAAAACAATCTAAACGTCTCACTGGAATTAAAAATGCGTTGAAAAGTTCTGTTTACTTCAACTCTTAATTTTAAAATAAAATTTTTTAGTGGGTTCTATGTCTTTATTCTCGAATTTTTTTCTGCCTTCATGTTCATGTTTTTGGTCTTTGTTCACATAAATTTAACATAGTTTTTCCATTTCTTTTTATATTGACCCCAGGTATCTTGGACTTGATCCTGAACTTTCCGGGTCATCATCGATGGAGATTCAGTGACGTGCTGAGAAATATTCTTAAAATCATTGTTAGTCTTGCATGGGTTATCATTCTTCCAGTCTTGTACGTGAATACCGTTGACGATCTCCCAGTCCCACAAAGTATTAAGAAGCGGCTTTCCTCTTTCGATACAATAAAGAGCAGCATTCCAACATTGTATATCCTGGCAGTTGCATTATATATGCTTCCCAATTTACTAGCAGCTGCTCTCTTCCCTTTTCCAATGCTGAAGCGTTGGATCGAAAACTCTGACTGGCATATTGTTAGACTTTTCACGTGGTGGTCACAGGTGTGTTGCAGTTGCATTATGCTTTTACATAATTCAATCACTGGCATACACACACACACATATATCTGTGGGCAATTCTGACTAGAAATTGGTAGGGAATACGTAACAGTACGGTAAACTTTGTTTCTTTTCTTTTTCTTAATCACCCTCAAAAGGGAAAATCATACATGCATGTATTGTGGAAGCAATCTGGAATTCATGAAAGTCTTGCCGTGGCTTGTTCCTAAGCAATCTGAATGCTCTAAGTATATATTATTTTCTTTTCATCTTAATAATAATTCTTTCACCTCCCGCAGCCAAGAATCTACATTGGAAGGGGAATGCATGAAAGTCAACTTTCTCTTCTAAAGTGAGTTTTGCAGAACCCTATGGTGAATGATGATAAAATAATCTGTGGTCCTGTCCTGGGTTTTTATTACCTTAGAATTGTTAAATTATCTGGTCGCCTTATGGTATTTTCAGGTATACTATTTTCTGGTTGCTGCTTCTTGCTTCAAAATTTTCAGTAAGCTTCTTTCTGCAGGTAATTTCAATTATGTGCCGCACTTGTTTCCTCTAGAAATGTACTTGAGAAGCTTTTAAGAGTGCGGGTTTTCCATTAACTGTTTTCTCTTCCATATATAGATAAAACCTCTGATTGAACCCACAAAGGAAATAATGAGTATTCGGCGAATTCATTTTGCTTGGCATGAGTTTTTCCCTGATGGTGATATATTTTCTTTTTCTTTCTCGTGATTTGAATGTATCAAATTGCTTGATTTCAAAGTTATCTATCTAAATAGTTTCCTTCCTATATATGCAGCTAAATACAACTATGGTGCGGTTGTAGCGCTATGGGCTCCTGTACTTTTGGTGTGTATGCCGTGTTTCCTGTTTTTGTTCGAATATGTTAATCTTCTCATCCTTTTGGTTATCACCTCAGCGATTTGGCGTGTTCAATTTAGGTTTATTTCATGGACACTCAAATTTGGTATGCCATATTCTCAACTTTGTGTGGAGTTGTTGTTGGGGCCTTCGATGGTCTAGGAGAGGTAAGCGTCTACTACCCAAATCAGGACCATTAGAATTCTGGACCATTAGTCGTTTCCTTATGTTATTACTAGGGAAAAAAAAAAAACCAACGATAACTTATGTCAACTACCCAAATCTATCTTTCTATAATAAAATAGGCATGAAACCATAGTATTTATAAATTATGAATGTGAAAGTATACAACTTCATGAAAAGCATGAGTTTCATTTTGGAGTTATAGAATAGAATTTTCTTATATTGGGGCTTCACATAACCTTAAATTCATGAATCCTATGAACTGAAGTATTTCAACAAATGACTTAAAGTTGAGCTCTTTGCTTATACGAGATACAAACCCTGGACATGCTGAGGTCAAGGTTTCAGTCTTTGCCTGGTAAATTCAGCACATGTATGGTACCTACGAGAGACGAAACGAGAAAGAATTTTTTCTTGTCAAGGCGATTTGCTGAGGTTGCTTTAATATTATTTTTGGATCTAACATTCTGTTGCTAAGTAGATTGCTTTGTCGTTAATATTTCATCTTTATTTACTTGAGTTTCATGTTGTATAGATTTCTGCAAGTAGAAGGATCGAAGCTTTCAAATTTGCCCGTTGTGGAATGAAATTATTTGCGCTTTCCGTGAAGAAGATATCATAAGTGATAGGAAAGACCAGAGATTCAAACTCTATTTAGTTGCTTTCTTATACCATCTTTTCTTTTCATGATCTATCCCTTCAGTTAGAATCCTAAACTAAACCATGTTTGCATATATTACAGGGAGATGGATCTTTTGTTGGTTCCTTACTCCTCAGGTCCAAGCCTGAAAACTATTCATTGGCCTCCCTTTTTGCTTGCTGGCATGGCATGTATTTTAGTCTTTCTTTCTCCCTTTTCCTTTTCAACTTTAGGAATTATTTTTTGCCAGTTCAGATAATTTACCTTCATACAATCTTTACAGATTCCTGAAGCAATAGACATGGTCCTTCAATTTCGAGGAACGGAAAGCGACCTTCTCAAGCATATACTTGCAGATGAATATTTGATATACGCCGTGATTGAATGCTACGAATCTCTTAAAAATGTCCTTAACACTATGGTGTTTCTCTAGACTTCCAACATGACACGGGAAGAAAATGTGCTCAGAGAAAATCAAATTTTGTTGTGACCTGGACGTTTTGGCATATTTTCCACAGTTTTGATCGTCTTTGGACCTTCTATTTACTTGCTTTGCAGGTATGTATACCATTCAATTAGAAGGATGTGTTTGATGTTTCTCTCTTCAAATCATACCTATGACAAGGTTTGCATATTCTTATTACAAGTATTGATTATTATTGCATGGTAACAAATTTCGGGCGGTATCTTTAATAAAGATGTCTTGTACAATCTATCAAATATATTTATTACTGCGGCTCTTCCGCGCTTCCTGCGAAGTATGATATATACTTTCATTTAAATGGCTCTTATAATGCTCTACTGTCGGATCACTTGTTTCTTGCTTACCGTTTGATTGAAATTCTTTAAAGTCATCATATAAGCCGTAGAAACTTTATAAATCATTAAAACACAAGTATAATATGGAAAAAAATTCAGGTTTATGGCTGAGATTATTACTACTTCCGGTTCTAAATATAAGAGACATTTGATTTTTTTTTTGGAAAAGTTTAAGGAAGCTAAATTAGTTATATTAAATTATATTTATGGGTTTACTACAAAATAATTTGCTTGACTTATAAGTTAATTAATTATAACTTATGTTATGTATCATTATATTATATATTAATTTATTAGTGAAGCAAATTTTTTTGGAGGAAAACTATGAATATACATAGACATACTTTAATGTAACTTATTCAACTTCCCTTAACTTTCCATAAAAAATCAACTAAATTTTATATTTAAGACCGAAGGTAGTAATAATCTCCGCTATAAACCCGAATGAAATTCGATGTTATAGTTCTTGAGCTTCGTGGCTTGTGAAGTTTCAACCGCTTATATAATGGCTTTAGAGAATTTCAATCAAGGGTAAGCATGAAACAAGTGATCCACTAGTAGCATTCTAAGAGCCATTTAAATAAGAGTATATATCATATTTTGTAAGAAGCGCAGAATGGTCGTAATAATGAATATACTTGATAGATCGTACAAGACAACTTTCTTGAGGATATCCGCCATTATTCTTTGTCATGCAATAAAAATGAATACCTGCAATAAGAATGTGCAAGCCTCGTCATAAGTATGATTGGGGGAGAGAAACATCAAACACATCTATATATACCTGCAAAGCCAGTAAATAGAATGTCCAAAGACGATCGAAGTCGTGGAAAATATGTCAAAACGTCCGGGTCTCAACAAAATTTGATTTTCTTTGAGCTCCTTTTCTTCCCTATGACATGTTGGAAGTCGATTTAAAAACATCATCATCATCACGCATGGGCCATCCAAGAGAGAAGCAATTTGATGACTGCAAAGAAGATGCCAAGAAAAATGAATGTTTAATGAACCGATAAACCCATCAAACTAAATGGTTGTCCATCATGTGAAGATCCAAAGCCAAATGAACCGAAAATACTAATTTAGATCATCATAGTTGCACCAAGTTGTGTGAGAAGAAGTTCCGTTTTGGTTTTTCTTGGGAAGTTATTCGGCGTTGTTGAAACTTAGCACATATATATATATATATATATATATATATATAAGTACTTGCCAAAGTATGTAAAAAATGTTGACCAACCACTACCTTTTCAATAACTCGATGCAGGGGAGTTATGACCTCGCGTAGAAATGCTTCATCACCACGACCATAAGACTTAATATTTTCACTAGGAACAATATTGACATTTTCGGGCAATAAACCATGGAGCTCATATGCCATCTAAAGTAATTGTCGGATATTGTTAGCACATTTTGAAAAATTTCAATTAATTAAGTAAAAATTTGGTAAGACATTGCAAAATGGCATAATAAAATTAAAAGCTTAAGGAAGTTTGTACATACATTGTGGAATATATAGCGAGATATTCCGGCATGATCTTTTCTAGGATAACTACTTGGAGGGAGCTTTAACCTTATAGAAGAATTTAATGAGGATCATGGGGTGGGCCGCCTACAATACTAGGAGTCCACAAACATATATTTATTGGCAGGTTTGATAAATTTTCTTCTACATATAGAAGAGTGAGTACATTCTCTTGTTTGAACAATATCTTAAATATTCGTACTAATCACTTTCTACAGTGTCTCCTCCTTCACTTGGTTTATGTCAAATCAAGAAACAAGTTTTGTCACAATTAGTCAAAGAATTCTTGCAAGACCCCTAAAGTAAGTCTATCTTATCCATTTCATTGTATGAGCGATTTATAATCAAGTTCTTTTATTCTCCTCTTTTATAACAAATTATGAATCCCAGCATGCACTTGACTAAAAGAGGACTACTTATTATTAGAAACACGTTTTCTGGCTTATAATGGGTGTTGTTCAATTTTAGGGTTCCGTTCCACTAGGGTCACCCAGATATTTTTGATAGAAGTTTCCACATTACACGTGGAGGAATGAGCAAGGCTTCTCGAGGCATCAATCTGAGTGAGGATATTTTTGTTGGTAACATTCTTGATACATGTTTTTTCCCATTATTACACATTATCCGGATTTCTTTTCTTGCTTCTCATATGCCTTTTGCCTCTAGGTTTCAACTCAGCACTCAGACGCGACAATGTTACTCATCATGAATATATCCAAGTTGGTAAAGGTAGAGATGTTGGGCTCAATCAAATATCACTTTTCGAAGCAAAAGTAGCTTGCGTAATGGAGAGCGGACATTAGCGGGGATATCTACCGTCTGGGCATCGTTTTGACTTCTTCCGCATGATGTCGTGTGTATTTTACAACTGTTGGATTTTATGTCTGCTCAATAGTATTTTTCTTTTCTCGTTACAGTTCCACGGTGATGTTACATGCATGTTCTTTTACTTACTAATATTGAGTTTAATTAATATTTGAAATTCAATCCTGTGTTAATGGTTCGCTGAAAAGATTGATAAACAAATCAAAGCAAGGGAAAAGGAAATAAATTTGTCATCATTTGGAACTCCATGCTGTGTGTATTGGATATATGTCCAACCTACACATTGTTTCATTCTAATCAAGGATGATCCAGCCGATAGGAAAACTTTGCAACAATGATAGCTTATATTTTCCTTATGTAATCTAATATTATTTGTCCTAGTCCTATATTTTTCTTAATTACTTGCTCGTTACGTGTCTAGTGGCATTAAAGCTTTCCTTTTCATATTTGCGATGGTAGTCATCACGGTTCATGCATACCTATATGGCAAACTTTACTTATCTTTAGGTGAACTTGAGAATGGCATAGTTAAGTATGCCAGGAGAAAGGGTGATAATGCTGTGGAGGTAGTCATGGCTTCACAATCCATTATTCAAATAGATCTTATTATGAGTGTCCCTATGATCATAGAAATTAGACAAGAGAAAGGATTCAGTATTGTATTAATTGAATTCATAATAATCCAACTGCAACTAATAGCTGTTTCTTCACTTTCTCACTGGTCGCAAAGGTGCATTATTTTGGTCGCACTCTCCTGCATGGCGGGGTAAAGTACATAGCAACTGGCCATGGTTTTGTGGTCTGACATGAGAAGGTAGCAAAGAACTACAGAATGTACTCCAGGAGTCACTTTACAAAGGGAATGAAGCTTGCCATGTTGCTTATTTGTTATCGGATTTATGGATTCGCAGCTACCGACTCAGCAGCATACATCTTGATCACCTTGTCAATGTGGTTTTAGGTGTGTTCATTTTTATTCGCTCCTTTCCTTTTCAACCCTTCTGGATTCGAGTGGCTAATGAGAGTTGAGGATTGGGATGATTGGTCAAAATGGATGATTAGTCATGGTGGTATTGGTGTTCCTGCAAGCAAGAGCTGGGAATCATGGTGGGATGAAGAACAGGAGCACCTGAATTACACTGGGTTTTTAGGACGAACCATGGAGTGTATTCTTTCCTTGCGCTTCTTTATCTATCAGTAGGGAGTTGTCTATCATCTAAACGTAGCTAGAGGTGAAAGGAGCATGGTGGTAATTATTCTTGTTTCTTATTCTACCTCTTGTTTTTAACATAAGACAAAGTTTGTATTTCTACATGTTTCATTATAAACTTGATCTTATATTGAAGACCAAAGTAGCACTTAGCCTATAAGCATTTTCTCTTTATGGTCTATCCTGGCTAGTTAGAGTAAAAGCCTACACTTAACAAATTCTTAATTAGGGCATAGGGACTTCTGAATGTTGTCAAAAGACTATAATACCCCAATATAGTAAAGGAAATTGAAGGTGGTTTAAGGTATTATATATATAAAAATTATATATATAGTTATATCCATATAATTGAGTATCACAAACATTTTATACATAATATTTAAATATTCATTTTCGTGATCTCACTCGTACATTTTAATTTTTAGTACTCTCTCTGGCTATAAGGAAACATTTTCTCATCATTGATGATTTCATATAAAATTAACTAATTAATTAACGGTAGGTTTCATAAATTCAGTACAAAGTAAAGATGTGCACATCTGGTTGTATCAATTAAATAAAATTGCCAACTATAATCAAGAGGGTATAGATTGGTATCATAGTCCATACTTCATACTATATAGTCACCATGGTGTACATATAAAGAAATATGGGAAATGCCGGTCAAATCTAACGAAATAATATACAGAGGCATTCTTGTCATTTAATAATAATATTCAAAAATCCCTAATTAAACCCCTTGGCATGATTAAGAATTTATTAAAAATGTAGGTTTAAAATAGGATTTTGTTATTTAAGCTGGATTTAAATGGAATTATCCCTTAATATATAGCCTCAACCTAACCTTACATTTATTATTATATCATTATAGTTGACTGGTGGCAAATTTAAAACAAGTTCATTGATAAAACTTATTTTTCTCAAATTAAAATATCTTGGATTTTAAAATATCTAAATTCCCATATAAAATGTCTTATAATAACATGGAAACGGAGGAGTAACCTTCTTCTAAATTTTTTGAAAACATTCACCCCTTTATATATATATATATAAATAAAATAACAGAACGTTAATGGGATGGGCTCAAATGATGAAAACATTGGGCCCAAAAATCCAAGACTTAAGCGTAGGTGTTTGCGTGATATCCAAGTAAGCAACGACTATATAACAAGAAAGAGTGGCTGATGGGTGTTGAATGATTTGGAAACTTTCTCTTTCGGTGTGCATTCTCTTATTTGATGTAATGCTTCTATTTCTGCCGTATGATTGCTAGGTTTTCTTACTTTGTAAGTGATTCAGTGAGAATAGTGAACCATACATGCTACGAATCGCAGCTTTTATATTTCTGGTTCTTATAATCGTTTCCATTGAGCTCTAACCATCACACCATCTTAGTTCAGACCCATCTCTATAACAGAAAAGAGGTTCTTCTGAACTTTGAAATTGCCTTTGTGAGCGTCAGGTGGCTTGACCGGAAGGAAAGAGCAAAAAGGAAGAGACCTCCGTTGAATCATTACACCAATGACGACTAGAAAGTTGGCACAACATTCACTGACGAGACGGTTGTCAAGAAGCGCAGCCACCACCTTCTCCGCAGAGGTCTTTGATAATGAAGTCGTTCCTTCCTCCCTCGCCTCCATCGCACCCATTCTCCGAGTCGCAAATGAGATTGAATCCGAGCGACCCAGGGTTGCCTATTTATGTAATCAATACGTTTCGCAAATTCATTCAATTTTGAACTCTCCTCTGCGCATTATCGCACAAGTTAATTCGATTTTGGTTTGTTTGTTTTAATTTTGAAGGTCGCTTCTATGCTTTCGAGAAAGCGAACAGGTTGGATCAAAGCTCCAGCGGGCATGGCGTTAGGCAGTTCAAGACCTTGCTGCTCCAGCGATTGGAGAGGGTAAATAAAACCGTCCAGATTTCTTTTAAATTTTTTTTATATAAGATTTTGTTTTTTAAAATTTTTAACATAATCAAGTATTTTTTCAGGATTATCTTTTATAGTACCATTCATTACTCTAATTTTTCAAGATTCTAAAATAATTTTTTAAAAGCATGATTTTTTTTTATTATTATCATAAAGTATCATTTTAATATCAATCAATACCCTAAATGAACGGAATGAGCGGATCCTATCCTCCTTTGGATGAGGGGGAAACGCATCCCATTTTTTTCTTAATCAAACTACCAAGTCGCAATGTTTACTTTTTGAAAATCATATTATTATATTTGCTTTAACTTTTCGTACTCGAAAAACATCACGTTAAATCAGATTGTTCTTCAGTATTAAAAAGAATTCCAATAAAAATTATGCATTAAAAAGTTCTAAACATCATTTGTGTATAACTGGATAAGATGATTTCTGCTGGAGTGAGAGTTTTTGGAATTTAGGTAAGTGCATCTTAACGCCTTTTCTTTTTGTTCTATGGATTGAAAGATTTATTCTTTATATTTGTTTTTTTTTGGCTGAAAACATTCTTTATTGTTATTAAAATTTCAATTCTCTCAAATTATTTAAACAATTTAATATCTTTTAAATTAAGAGATTAATACTGTAGTAAGATGAATTAGAATGTTCCTATAATTTATTCTTTTGCTCACATTTTTTTCCTTTTCCTCCTTAATTTAGAGAAATTCATTGGTTGGAATTCATGTGCTCGCTCTATTTTAAAATTTTTATTTAAACTATATTTTAATATGCCCTCACCCTAAAACTGTGACTGTGGCAGCAATCATCTCAATTTTTACACCCAATTCGCAACAGTCCACTTGTTTGTATTTAAGTCGGGATTGGCTCCCATCTTCTTCTCAATCTCACGGTTGGATTAAAATCGAATGGTTTAGATTTAATCTTTTATAAAAATATTATTTTTAATTTATTTTTAATAATTTAATAATTTATTAATATTTTTTATAAAAAGATTAAATCAACCATCCAACTTGAGATTGAGAGATCGGTAATAGATATAGAAAGTGAATGGAAAAGGAAGAGGATGGGAGCCAAATCCATTTAAATATATCCATTCATTGGATAAGAAAATCTATCAATTAATTTGTTAAGTCAACGAAGTTGACCGAATTTTTGTCAGCCATATCAGCTACAGTATATTTTGGCTGAGAGACAACTTGTGAACAGAGAGATTTTGTGTAATTTTGAAAGGGAGTTAGAATGGAGTGGGTAACTGTTTCTTTCTTCCTCTCATTTCAACTCCAGGACAATGCATCCACTATTGCCTCTCGAGTTGAGAGCACAGATGCGAGGGAAATCCAAGCTTACTGTAGGCAGTACTACGAACATGATGTCAGAGCTCTAGAACAGCGGGAGCAGGCTGACCGGTATGTACTTAAACGCTCGAATTCGTATAACAATAACATTATTTCTTTTCACTTTGAAGTTTGAATATCTTCTCTGGTTCCCATTGTAGAAGTTTTTCTTAAATAAAGTTTGTTGGCTCCTTTTTTGGCAGAGGCCAGCTCCCTAAGGCTTACGAGACCGCCGGAGTTCTTTTCGAAGTGCTTTCTGCCGGTATTAAAACAGAATATTATACATCAAGGACGAGTAGAAAGTTGGAACGGTATTCACTGACGCGACGGTTAAGTAGCTCATCCAGCACCCCCGCCACTGAGGGGACAGCATGTTATGCACGTTATAACATTCTTCCCCTGGATTCTGAAGGGGCTTCTCAGCCTATTATGCAGCTTGAAGAGGTAATGCTTGTGCGGAATCCATGTTGGATATCCCTTCATTTGGCACTGTATTGAATCCTTTAGCTTTTCCCATATATTAGATCAAGGCAGCTGTTTCGGCACTAGGGAACACTCGTGGCTTGAACTGGCCTAACTCATTCGAGCAACAAAGGCAGAAAGCTGGAGATTTAGACCTGCTTGATTGGCTTAGAGCCATGTTTGGGTTCCAGGCATGTAATCCGCTTCAAGGGAGACCGTAAAAAAAAATATGCATACCTGAATCTTTTTATTTAACCTCCCTATATTATTAATGCATTTTGGTTTATTTGGACACAGAGGGATAACGTCAGGAATCAGAGGGAGCATTTGATTCTGCTTCTTGCTAACTCTCATATAAGACTGGCTCCCAAACCTGAGCCACTAAACAAGGCACGTAAACCTTTAGTTACTCCTATTTGGTGAAAGCATTTTAGATTAAAAGAAGACTGAGTTAAAGCAGAAACAGGGAATGCTAAGTTAATTTTGCTTTCTCAAGTTAACTGAGTAGCTCTGCCTTTTTCCCCATGTATTTAATCTGTTTTTGGTAAAATGCAGCTTCACGATCGAGCAGTTGATAAACAGATGAAAGATCTCTTTGAGAACTACGAAAACTGGTGCCAATTTTTGGGACGAAAACATAGTTTAGAGTGAGATATATATAAGCATGCCTGCATCAACGAACATTTGTGACATTTGGCTTAATTTCTGACGCGTTTTGCACTTTTGGTTGTCATGAATTTTTCAAGAATAAGTCATAATCTTTTTGTGCCCAAATTGACTCGTGTATCACATATCTTGTTTTTTCACAGACTTCGTCAAGAGACACAGCAGAGCAAGTTGCTTCGCATGGGTCTTTATCTTCTCATCTGGGGTGAAGCAGCTAATGTTCGCTTCATGCCGGAATGTCTCTGCTATATATTCTACAATGTAAACACAAACTTCTAATGTTTTTATGCCAACCCGTAACGTCTTACCAAATTTTTACTTAATTTATTGAAAATTTTCAAAATGTGCTAACAATATCCGACAATTACTTTAGATGGCATATAAGCTCCATGGTTTATTGGCCATAAATGTCAGCTTTTTTATTGATGATGATGAAGTATTTCTCAAGGGGTCATAACTCCCCGTACCGAGTTATTGAAAAGGTAGTGGCTATCCATAATTTTTTACATACTTTGGCAAATACTTATATATGTGTGTGTATAAAAGTAAATATATATACGCTAAGTTTCAAGGATGCTTTGAATAACTTTCCAGAAGCCGAGAAGAGTGAAAACGGAACAGACTTCTCACACAACTTGGTGCAACTATGATGATCTAAATGAGTATTTCTGGTTCGTTTGGCTTTGGATCTTCACATGATGGACAACCACTTAGTTTGATGGGTTCATCAGTTCATTAAACATTCGTTTTTCTTGGCATTCTGCTACAGGTCACCGGATTGTTTTTCTCTTGGATGGCCCATGCGTGATGATGATGACTTTTTTAAATCGACTTCCAACATGACACATGGAAGAAAAGGTGTTCAGAGAAAATCAAATTCTAAAAGTATTGGAAAATCAAATTTTGTTGAGATCCTGGACGTTTTGGCATATTTTCCACACTTTGATCGTCTTTGGACATTCTATTTACGGCTTTGCGGTATATATACTATTTAATTAGAAGGATGTGTTCGATGTTTCTCTCCCTAAATCATACTTATGACAAGGCTTGCACATTTTTATTGTAGGTATTGATTATTATTGCATGGCAAAGAATTTCAGCGGATGATATCTTTAAGAAAGATGTCTTGTACGATTTATCTAGTATATTCATCACTGCGGCCATTCTACGCTTCCTGCAAAGTATGATATATACTGTGATTTAAATTACTCTTATAATGCTACTATCGGATCACTTTTTCATGCATACCGTTTGATTGAAATTCTCTATAGTCATCATATATGCCGTAGAAACTTCACAAGCCATAGAAGCACAAGAACTACAACATGAAATTTCATTTAGGTTTATGGCTGAGATTATTACTACAGCCGGTCCTAAATATAAGAGTTAGTTGATTTTTAATGGAAATTTTAAGGAAGCTAAATAAGATATATTAAAGTATGTCTATTATGTATATTTATGGTTTTCTTCTAAAATAATTTGCTTGACTCATAAATTAATATATAATATAATGATATACAACATATGTTATAACTAATTAACTTATTAAACTTCTTTAATTTCTCCAATAAAAGTCAATGGACTCTTGTATTAAAGAAATGAGGTAGTATAATAAAACAATCTAAACGTCTCACTGGAATTAAAAATGCGTTGAAAAGTTCTGTTTACTTCAACTCTTAATTTTAAAATAAAATTTTTTAGTGGGTTCTATGTCTTTATTCTCGAATTTTTTTCTGCCTTCATGTTCATGTTTTTGGTCTTTGTTCACATAAATTTAACATAGTTTTTCCATTTCTTTTTATATTGACCCCAGGTATCTTGGACTTGATCCTGAACTTTCCGGGTCATCATCGATGGAGATTCAGTGACGTGCTGAGAAATATTCTTAAAATCATTGTTAGTCTTGCATGGGTTATCATTCTTCCAGTCTTGTACGTGAATACCGTTGACGATCTCCCAGTCCCACAAAGTATTAAGAAGCGGCTTTCCTCTTTCGATACAATAAAGAGCAGCATTCCAACATTGTATATCCTGGCAGTTGCATTATATATGCTTCACAATTTACTAGCAGCTGCTCTCTTCCCTTTTCCAATGCTGAAGCGTTGGATCGAAAACTCTGACTGGCATATTGTTAGAATTTTCACGTGGTGGTCACAGGTGTGTTGCAGTTGCATTATGCTTTTACATAATTCAATCACTGGCATATACACACACACATATATCTGTGGGAAATTCTGACTAGAAATTGGTAGGGAATACGTAACAGTACGGTAAACTTTGTTTCTTTTCTTTTTCTTAATCACCCTCAAAAGGGAAAATCATACATGCATGTATTGTGGAAGCAATCTGGAATTCATGAAAGTCTTGCCGTGGCTTGTTCCTAAGCAATCTGAATGCTCTAAGTATATATTATTTTCTTTTCATCTTAATAATAATTCTTTCACCTCCCGCAGCCAAGAATCTACATTGGAAGGGGAATGCATGAAAGTCAACTTTCTCTTCTAAAGTGAGTTTTGCAGAACCCTATGGTGAATGATGATAAAATAATCTGTGGTCCTGTCCTGGGTTTTTATTACCTTAGAATTGTTAAATTATCTGGTCGCCTTATGGTATTTTCAGGTATACTATTTTCTGGTTGCTGCTTCTTGCTTCAAAATTTTCAGTAAGCTTCTTTCTGCAGGTAATTTCAATTATGTGCCGCACTTGTTTCCTCTAGAAATGTACTTGAGAAGCTTTTAAGAGTGCGGGTTTTCCATTAACTGTTTTCTCTTCCATATATAGATAAAACCTCTGATTGAACCCACAAAGGAAATAATGAGTATTCGGCGAATTCATTTTGCTTGGCATGAGTTTTTCCCTGATGGTGATATATTTTCTTTTTCTTTCTCGTGATTTGAATGTATCAAATTGCTTGATTTCAAAGTTATCTATCTAAATAGTTTCCTTCCTATATATGCAGCTAAATACAACTATGGTGCGGTTGTAGCGCTATGGGCTCCTGTACTTTTGGTGTGTATGCCGTGTTTCCTGTTTTTGTTCGAATATGTTAATCTTCTCATCCTTTTGGTTATCACCTCAGCGATTTGGCGTGTTCAATTTAGGTTTATTTCATGGACACTCAAATTTGGTATGCCATATTCTCAACTTTGTGTGGAGTTGTTGTTGGGGCCTTCGATGGTCTAGGAGAGGTAAGCGTCTACTACCCAAATCAGGACCATTAGAATTCTGGACCATTAGTCGTTTCCTTATGTTATTATTAGGAAAAAAAAAAAAAAACCAACGATAACTTATGTCAACTACCCAAATCTATCTTTCTATAATAAAATAGGCATGAAACCATAGTATTTATAAATTATGAATGTGAAAGTATACAACTTCATGAAAAGCATGAGTTTCATTTTGGAGTTATAGAATAGAATTTTCTTATATTGGGGCTTCACATAACCTTAAATTCATGAATCCTATGAACTGAAGTATTTCAACAGCGACTTAAAGTTGAGCTCTTTGCTTATACAGATACAAACCCTGGACATGCTGAGGTCAAGGTTTCAGTCTTTGCCTGGTAAATTCAGCACATGTATGGTACCTACAGAGACGAAACAGAGAAAGAATTTTTTCTTGTCAAGGCGATTTGCTGAGGTTGCTTTAATATTATTTTTGGATCTAACATTCTGTTGCTAAGTAGATTGCTGTCGTTAATATTTCATCTTTATTTACTTGAGTTTCATGTTGTATAGATTTCTGCAAGTAGAAGGATCGAAGCTTTCAAATTTGCCCCGTTGTGGAATGAAATTATTTGCAGTTTCCGTGAAGAAGATATCATAAGTGATAGGAAAGACCAGAGATTCAAACTCTATTTAGTTGCTTTCTTATACCATCTTTTCTTTTCATGATCTATCCCTTCAGTTAGAATCCTAAACTAAACCATGTTTGCATATATTACAGGGAGATGGATCTTTTGTTGGTTCCTTACTCCTCAGGTCCAAGCCTGAAAACTATTCATTGGCCTCCCTTTTTGCTTGCTGGCATGGCATGTATTTTAGTCTTTCTTTCTCCCTTTTCCTTTTCAACTTTAGGAATTATTTTTTGCCAGTTCAGATAATTTACCTTCATACAATCTTTACAGATTCCTGAAGCAATAGACATGGTCCTTCAATTTCGAGGAACGGAAAGCGACCTTCTCAAGCATATACTTGCAGATGAATATTTGATATACGCCGTGATTGAATGCTACGAATCTCTTAAAAATGTCCTTAACACTATGGTGGTTGGAGAAACTGAAAAGAGGTGCCCTTTGGGTTTTTGAAACTTTCTTAGTGTCCACCTTTTTAGCTATTTTTATTTTCCATTTCAATATGAATATTGCATTTTTTTAGCGCAATTAAATATTCTTTTGGTTAGTTACAAAATTTCCAAATAAACACAAACTATTACCTGATTTTCACGGACAATAGTTAAACTGCTGTGTCAGCTGTTTTCTATATGTGAATATATATCTATTATACATCCATGCATGCATGCATATATTATTATATACACATACGTATGAATGCTTGTATATGACTTGTAAAGCACTCGCATATATAATTTATTATTCTTTCATATGTTACTTGTCAGAAGGAAATCGAAGTAGAACTTCATTTTGCATGACCAAGGATTTTTGCTTGGTGAAGAAAAGTATTATTTAGCATCCTTTTGTTTTTCCTCACTCTTCTTGGATCATCTGTGTGTGTATCATTGAAACTGTAGAAACTTCATTAAAATCGTAGCATTACCTGGACTTCTGAACTCATTGGGATGAAACAGGATAATAACCATCATCATGAACGAAGCTGAAGGCAATATCACAAATTTCAGAATGACAGTTTTGCCTTCCCTTTTTAAGAAGTTCGTGGAGCTCGTGGAAATCTTGGTGAGCCACTTAAAAGGAAAAACTTGTCGCTTGAAATGTTTCTTGTCTCTGATGAAATATTTTATTTGGAATTTTCACACACTGTTCTTTTTTGTTATAGAAAGCGGCAGATCCATCCAAGCGGGATACAGTGGTGCTCTTGCTGCAAGAAATTTTAGAAGTGATTACTCGTGATATGATGGTAAATGAAAACAGGTTTGTGAATTTTATTATTGCACGACTTGGTGAATAGTTTACTTGAAGCATTGTTAAATCATGTTCATCTTTTGACCAATAGTAAAATCAAGTTCACCTCCAAAACGATAATAATCATTTATCTTGATGTGATGCTCTGCAGTGAGTTGCAAGAACTTATAAATAATAGTAAGGACCCTGGAAGGCTGCATTTTGCTGGTACTGATGAAAAACCACCTATCGTATTCCCTCCTTTGGTCACAGCAAAATGGGAGGAACAGGTAACTTTGATTTTTACCAACCGATCCTGTAAACATTAATTTCATGATGAAATATTTTTCTGCTTGCAATCGTTTCAGATAGATCGTCTTTATCTACTACTGACGGTGAAGGAATCTGCAATTGAGATTCCGACTAACCTTGAAGCACGCAGAAGGATTTCCTTCTTTACCAATTCCTTGTTCATGGATATGCCAAGTCCGCCCCGAGTTCGCAAAATGCTTTCATTCAGGTCTGTGTCCCGATTCCATAGATAAGAATGGCCTCAATAATGTATATGCCTGCGTCGTACTTCCTATCGTCAAGATGTCAACTTTTGAGTATCATGGCGCTTATTCAATCTCAGCCATCAGGGTTTTATGTAACCACAACAAGAATACTTCAATAAAGCTAAATAAATCATCATAATCTAATGCATCATTAGATTATATATCAATTTATAAGTCAAATAAATTAGTTTGAAGAAAAATAATAAGTAGAAATATTTCAATGTAACTTATTTGACTTCATTAATCTCTCCCAAAAAAGTTAATTAGCTCATTTATTAACACCAGAGGTAATACTATTTTTCTTTGCATATTTTACTGTCCTAAAAAAGTGACTAGCTTCCGATATTATAACAAGAAATATTCTTGTTTGCAGTGTGTTAACTCCATACTATAATGAAGAGACCATCTACTCTAAGACTGACCTTGAGGTTGAGAATGAAGATGGCGTGTCTATTATATATTACCTGCAAAAGATTTACCCAGGTTTGTAACAACTAAAGCAGTACACAGCAAGATTTTACCGTTTTTTTTTAGTGAAGAAAGGCTGGCTATAGTAATGTCATTACTTTTTAATAGATGAGTGGAATAACTTCATGGAGCGACTTGATTGCAAGAAAGATAGTGAAATATGGGAGAAAGAGGAAAATATATTGCAGCTTCGTTACTGGGCTTCATTAAGAGGGCAAACTCTTTGCAGAACAGGTACATATATATATGTGATGAATGCTTCCTAATTAGGTTTATTAACAATTTCACTCTTATTGCCGCAGTAAGGGGAATGATGTACTACCTCCGGGCTCTGAAGCTTCAGGCTTTTCTTGACATGGCTAGTGATCAAGGTAAAAGAATAATTTTCTTTTATAGCTTCTCTGTCCTAGGTGCCATGTACTAGACCGTCATACTTAAACTCCCCTTGTACTTCACTCTTAAATATAAAAGCTAGTTGATTTTAATTTTAGAGTTAAAGAAAACCAAATAAATTACATTAAAATAATTATATTTATGCCTCCAAACTAATTTGCTTGATTTATAAACATATTATAATTAATTACCTTATTTAGTGTTTTAATCTAAAAAAAGTTAATAGAATCTTACATTAAAGAGCAGAGCAGAGGTAGTATGTCATCAAATATGTAGTGCAATGGCTAATTATATTTTCTTGTTACCAGAGATTCTTGATGGCGCTGTTAAAGTTCCATCGGAGGAAGATAAAAGAAGCCAGAGATCCTTATATACCAATATTGAGGCTGTGGCTGACTTGAAATTCACATACGTCGCTACCTGTCAGAACTATGGGAATCAGAAGCGCAGTGGAGACCGCCGTGCGACAGATATCCTGAATTTGATGGTTAAGTATGTTCTCCTATTGATAAATGATGCTGAGTTTTGAAGTGCATATATTTTTGCTTTCAAATTTCGTGACGTTCACTTCGTATAGAATCTAACTTTCGGTTCTTCAATTGTAGCAACCCCTCGCTTCGTGTTGCATATATTGACGAAGTTGAAGGAGAAGGTCAAAATGCACAGAAGGTTTATTATTCTGTATTAATCAAAGCTATGGACAATCGCGAGCAAGTAAGTTCATATTGAACTCCAGGAAAAATAAACAATTTATTTACTCATCTTTACCTCTGAATTAATTGATTTTATCTCTGAAGGAAATATATCGAATAAAACTTCCGGGGCCAGCTAAGTTGGGAGAAGGGAAACCAGAAAATCAGAATCATGCCATCATTTTTACTAGAGGGGAAGCTCTTCAGGCTATTGACATGAACCAAGTAAATTGTTATGAATTTGATACTGTAGTAACAAGTAGATAATAGTTATATGACCTACTTAGATGGTGTACTCATCGATAATATTTTCTAGGATAACTACTTGGAGGAAGCTTTGAAAATGCGTAACCTTCTGGAAGAATTTAATGAGGATCATGGGTTGCGCCAACCTACAATACTAGGGGTCCGTGAACATATATTTACCGGCAGGTTTGATGAATTTTCTTCTACATATATAAGAGTGAGCACATTCTCTTGTTTGGACAATATCTTAAATATTCGTAATAATCATTTGTTACAGTGTCTCTTCCTTGGCGTGGTTTATGTCAAATCAAGAAACAAGTTTTGTCACAATTGCTCAAAGAGTTCTTGCAAGACCCCTGAAGTAAGTTTTTCTTATCCATTTCATTGTATGAGTTTATAATCAAGTTCTTTTATTCTCCTTTTTATAACAAATTATGAATCCTAGCATGCACTTGACTAAAAGATGACTACTTATCATTAGAAATATGTTTTCAGGCTTATAGTGGATTTTGTTCAATTTTAGGGTTCGGTTCCACTTTGGTCACCCAGATATTTTTGATAGAATTTTTCACATGACACGTGGAGGAATGAGCAAGGCTTCTCGAGGCATCAATCTGAGCGACGATATTTTTTCTGGTAACATTCTTGATACATGTTTTTTCCCATTATTACATATTATCCGGATTTCTTTTCTCGCTTCTGATATGCCTTTGTCCTCTAGGTTTCAACTCAACACTCAGACGCGGCAATATTACTCATCATGAATATATTCAAGTTGGTAAAGGTAGAGATGTTGGGCTCAATCAAATCTCAACTTTCGAAGCAAAAGTAGCTCGCGGTAATGGAGAGCAAGCATTAAGCAGGGATATCTACCGTCTGGGGCATCGTTTTGACTTCTTCCGCATGATGTCGTGTTATTTTACAACTGTTGGATTTTATGTCAGCTCAATGGTAATTTTTTTTTCTCGCTACAGTTCCATGGTGATGTTACATGCATGTTCTTTTACTTACTAGTATTGAGTTTAATTAATATTTGAAATTCAATCCAATGTTAATTGTTCACTGAAAAGATTAATAAACAAATCAGAGTAAGGGAAAAGGAAATAAATCTATCATCATTTGGAATTCCAGGCTGTGTGTGTCAGATATATCTCCAACCTACACAATGTTTCATTCAAATCAAGGGATGATCCAGCTGAGAGAAAAACTTTGCAACAATGATAGCTTATATTTTCCTTGCGTAATCTAATATTATTTGTCCGGGTCCTATACTTTTTCTTAATCACTTGCTCCTGTTCTGCGTCTAGTGGCATTAAAGCTTTCCTTTTCATATTTGCAGATGGTACTCATCATGGTTTATGCATACCTATATGGCAAACTTTACTTATCTTTAAGTGGACTTGAGAATGACATAGTTAAGTATGCCAGGAGAAAGGGTGATAATGCTCTGAAGGCAGCCATGGCTTCACAATCCATTGTTCAAATGGGTCTTATTATGATTGTCCCTATGATCATGGAAATTGGACTAGAGAGAGGATTCGGAACGGCATTCATTGACTTCATAATAATGCAACTGCAACTAGCAGCTGTTTTCTACACTTTCTCATTGGGTACAAAGGTGCATTATTTTGGTCACACTCTCCTGCATGGCGGGGCAAAGTACAGGGCAACTCGCCGCGGTTTTGTGGTCCAACATGAGAAGTTCGCAGAGAACTATAGAATGTACTCTAGGAGTCACTTTACAAAGGGAATGGAACTCGCCATGTTGCTTATATGTTATCAGATTTATGGATCCGCAGCTACCGACTCAGTAGCATACACCTTCACCACATTCTCAATGTGGTTTTTGGTGTGTTCATTTTTATTCGCTCCTTTCCTTTTCAACCCTTTTGGATTCGAGTGGCATAAGATAGTTGAGGATTGGGATGATTGGTCAAATTGGATGAATATAGTTGAGGATTGGGATGATTGGTCAAATTGGATAAATAGTCATGGTATTAGTGCTCCTCCTGCAAGCAAGAGCTGGGAATCATGGTGGGCTGAAGAACAGGAGCACCTGAATTACACTGGGTTTTTAGGACGAACCATGGAGTGTATTCTTTCCCTTCGCTTCTTTGTCTATCAGTACGGAATTGTCTATCATCTAAACGTAGCCAGAGGCGAAAAGAGCATGGTGATGATTATTCTTATTATTATCCTTGTTTCTTATTCTACCTCTTGTCCTTAACATAAGATATAGTTTGTACTACATGTTTCATTATGAACTAGATCTTATATTAAGGACCGAGGTAGTACTTAGCCTACAAGCATTTTCCCTCCCCCTTTTATGACTGGGTGTGAAAATTGACTATCATTTTCTCTTCAGGTTTATGGTCTATCCTGGCTAGTCATAGTAGCTGTTATGGTCATCTTGATGGTTGGTAA
Organism: Acacia melanoxylon; assembly: GCA_019022615.1. NCBI lineage: Eukaryota > Viridiplantae > Streptophyta > Magnoliopsida > Fabales > Fabaceae > Acacia > Acacia melanoxylon. The sequence goes on along the minus strand of JAFJYJ010000051.1, from coordinate 2,906,126 downwards.
TCATTAAAAACTTAAGTTCATTCCGACGAGAAATATTTTCTCTGCTTGAGCGTAGTTGATTATATTATCTGATCAATTGGTGGCAAATGAAACTTATTGCAGATTGTGTCTCTGGGCAAAAAGAAGTTAAGTGTGGATTCCCAGCTGCTGTTTCGTCTTCTGAAATCTGCTCTGTTCGTTGGCGTCATTGTCATTCTGGACTTGATGTTTGTTCTGACGGATCTCACAATTGGAGATATCTCTGCAAGCTTACTAGCATCTATACCAACAGGATGGGCACTTGTACAGATAGCACAAGCATGCAGGCCAGTGATGGAGAGGTTAGGCATGTGGGGATCAGTGAAGAATTTATCAAGGGGCTATGAATACTTGATGGGGGTGATGATCTTTGCACCATTGGCCATATTGGCTTGGTTCCCATTTGTTTCAAAGATCCAAACTAGGCTTTTGTTCAACCAAGATCCGAGGGCTTCATATACAAAGGATTCTTGCTGGTGGCAAGAAGCACAAGTAATTCGTTAGCAAAATCCCACAATTCTTTTGTGCCAGTCAATCATTATTTTGAATGAAAAATTCCAAGTGTCTCTGGATGCCTTCTACTTGTTATTATCCTCCTCATTGCCGATACAAAAGTACAGTACTCTGTTCCACTGACTTATTAATTGTTAGTAAGGTGAGAAAGTGAGAAATATGACTAATATTGAAAGTAGCAGAAAAATTGCCCTTCACCGGAGAAAGACCATATTTTTTTTTTATTATAATAAATTTTTAGGAAAGGGGTTGGTTCACTCATGATCCAAGGGTGCCAAGACAAAAACTAGGCGAAATCTCCATTCCTCCTAGGTCATACCGATGTTGGGCAGGGCGAGCCGCCTATTACCTTTTTACAAAATTGAAAAATTAATTTTTGTCCACGTTTACCTAGGCACCTAGGAGCTAGGATGCCTCTCCCAGCGCCTTGACCAACTCCAGGATCGGACTCCCTCCCTTTAGTAAGAGTGTCAGACCCCTTTGCCAGTTGAGCGGAGAAAGGTCATATTATTTTTTCATTTCATTATAATTTCAACTTTTAATTCGTTTGTTGTAGTTTTAGGTAATCGAAAGAAAGGAGAAAAAGGATCTATCCTTTCCTCAGTATAAAAGATATGTTTTTGGTCAACGGTATATAACTCTTAATATTTCAATGTTTAAATTTAACCCCTCTTCCAACCTTTTTTTTAAAAAAATATTAACTCCTGCGTTAAGTAACGGTTATCTTTTTAATGGAAAATACTACATTATGATATGACATGTGACATCTTCCATGACATCTTATACAAATTACCAATTTCATAAAATCCCCTGAATTTTCAAAATTTAAATTTAACTTCCTTAAAATATATGAAATATTTGGTTGTAGCATTCGAGGCCACGAGTTGCTTCATAGGGCACTTTAAAAATTTTATTTTATTAAAAAAATTTCTTCAAAAAATATTAATAATTTTAAATGCCTTATAAAATATTCTAAAGGCAACAATTTTTAATTAAATATTATAGTTTGCAATCTTAAAGTCAAATTTATCTCAGGATTTTATTAAAAAAATTTTAAAAAAAAAAATCTTTGGATTCACCCTTATAATACTTTAAAAACTCGATTCATCTAGAAAAAAAAATATTTTAGTAGAGTGGATACACCTTAACCCGAATAAATATTCTTAATTTACAATTTTCAACTTTTATTTCAGAAAAAATATTCCGGTCTAAAACATATAATCTATTATTGTATTTATCATAATATAATAACAATTACATATAATTTATATAATTTAGATTTATTTTTTATTTTTATTTTTATATTTTCATGTTGAAGTTAGGAAAATACATAATGAAGACATTCTCCCTTAGATAGTCAAAAAATTGAAAGGTGATTTATCGTGTATTGCTGTGATATCCTAAATTATGCTTTATCAGGAAACCCTGTATATTGCAAATATTCAATAAAATGCCATGATTTAATATATGTTGAGATATTAATATTCATCCCATTGGTTGAATACTTAAAAAAAAAAAAAAGATAACATGGAAATCGAGACAACAAAACCCAAAACACGCAAATCGAGGAACCTAAAATAGAACCCCAACATGCAAATCGAGGAAACTGCAACAGAACCCAAACACGCAAATTGAGGAAACCTGCAATAGAATCCAAACGCGCAAATTGTGAAAACATGCAAACATAACCCCAACACGCAAATCAAGGAAACCTAAAACGAACCCCAACACACAAATTAAGGAAAACGCTTGTAGCAACGAACCCAAACACGCAAATCGAGGAAACCTATGCATTTAGATTTAACCCCAACACACAAATCAAGGAAACCGCAAACACCGAATCCCGAACACGCAAATTGAGGAAAACTCGCAACAGAACCCAAAACACGCAAAAATCAAGGAAACCTGCAATAGAACTCAAACACGCAAATCGAAAAAACACAACAAGACCCAAACACACAAACGGAGACAACACACAAACCAAAAGACACTTGGTGTCATGCTTGTAGCCTTAAAGACACATGACACCATATTATGAGCCCAACACACACATTCATACACCATCTTAGACATTTGGCATCCATATATGTTGACACACAAAAAGCATATTTCAACCTCCCTTTCTCCTATATTACCACGGGTCAAACACACACAATTAACCAGGTACACACTTTGCAAATTATTCATTCCCTCCCTCACAAAAACCAACGTATTTACAACACACACCATGCAAGTTGCAACCATGTGGCAATGTTAATAAATAAATATATCCCCACTACACAGCTCTGCACGCACGACCACAATATTCCCTCCGATTATGTCGCCGCACCGTTCCCATCACGTATATATTATTCCCTCTATCCCGTCGTAGGATCCATAATATTCCCTCGCTTTGTCCGTAGAGTTGCCGTAATATTCTCACTTCCCATACCGTACGCTTTATCTAATATTCTCACTTATTGTATCAGCATTATCATGTTATATAAATATAGTAAATCATATGCCTCATATTATTCATTGAGGCTACAGACTACTTGGCTCGTACACACTCTTTTCTTTCTATTTTTAACTTGGCATCAGAGCCAGCAACATCGCTTCCTCATATTTTTCACAATGTCTGCCTCCTCTATTCCTTCACACACCGAATCAACTACCATAGCTGCCTCAGCTACACCAACTACTACTACTGTCAACAATATCTCCAGAATTAATCCAATGTTCAACTCATTCAATCAAGTAAACTCGGTCAAGCTGGATCGTGGAAATTACTTGATATGGGCATCGATTGTCTTACCTATTATAGAAGGTAATAAGCTAGAAAGCCATCTTAATAGCTTAACAAAACCACCTCCTCGTCTCATCTCAGATGGTGTTGAGATGAAAATGAATCCAGATTTTGAAGACTGGAATGCTACTGATCGTCTTCTAGTAGGTCAAGTAATACCATGAGCGCGTCGAAGTTGGAGCTCAACTTTTGCATTGTCAAACCGCAAAAGAAATATGGGTCAAGCACGTTCTCTTGCTGGTGCTTCAACCAAAGCGAGTCATGGTGTATAAATCGAACGATCGAACAAGGAAAGGTGGAATGAAGATGCAAGATTTTTTAAACAAGATGAAGTCTATTGCTGATCAGCTAGCACTCGCCGGAGCTCCATTGCCACATGATGAACTTATCATTCATACTTTGAATGGTTTGGATACTGAATATAATGCTATAGTTGTTAAATTGATTGATCAAACTCATCTCTCTTGGGTTCATATTCAGGCTCATCTTCTTGCCTTTGAAAGTCGGCTCGAACAACTAAATCAATTTGCCAGTCTTAGTATCGAACCAGCTGCAAACATAGCACACCGTGGTGCTAATTTTCAACAAGGAGTTAATTCCAGACAACAATTTTTGTCCGGAAATGATTCCAATACTACACAAGGACATTGGCGAGGACGTGGTTGTTCTGTTCATGGACGTCATCCTGGTCATGATATCTCAAAATGCTACTATTTATGTGATGATGGAGGTCAAGTACATTATGCTTCTACTGGCAATGTTACCGATCCAGCGATGGTACATGGATAGTGGAGCCAACTATCATGTGACTCCTTCTGCTGAGCATATTGATCAAGCCTCCTTTGTTGGTAAGTTTCATCTTAACACATGTACTGGTGAAAAGACTCCTGTTCAATCAACTTCTGGACATCGATTTTATGTTCATTTTATTGATGATTACAGCCGATACACCTGGCTATATCCTCTCAAGCATAAAGGTGACGCAATTGTAGCATTCAATCATTTTCGAGCACTTGTTGAGAACCAATTTGGCACTACAATTAAAGCGATTCAATGTGATATGGGTACTGAGTTTAAACCATTTGTTCCAATTGCTAACTCCCATGGTATTCAGATGCGATATACTTGCCCTTATACTTCCCAACAGAATGGAAGGGCCGAAAGGAAGCATCGACATATTGTGGAAACTGGTTTGACTTTATTAGCTCAAGCTAAAATGCCACTTAACTACTGGGTGGAAGCTTTCCAGATCGCTTTGTCTTCCCGATAAATCGAATGCCCACACCGTCTTGAAAGACTCAACACCCCTGTTTTCAGCTTATATAAAAAAGAGCCGGATTACAAAACTCTTCAACCTTTTGGTCATGCTGCTATCCTTGTTTAAAACCATACAATGATCACAAGTTTTCCTTTCACAGTCAACAATGTGTTTTTCTCGGGTATGCGTCCCAGCAGAAAGGTTTCAAATGTCTAAGTCCTTCTGGTCGCATATACACTTCTCGTCATGTTGTGTATGATCCAGTGGTTTTTCCTTTTGCTAATGGTTTTCTTCAAAGAAAAACCAATCTTAATGATATTGCAGCTATTCCTCTAGCCATCAATCATTCAATGGATGTCACTGCTTCACCAAATACTGCTATTCCTCTAGCCATCAATCCTTCAATGGATGTCTCTGCTTCACCAAATACTCTTTCTGAGATACAAGCTGATGAAACTAATGACAAGTCCGTGCCACTAACTACAGTGGTTCCATCATCTCTAAACAGTACTGGATCTTCTATTAATCGAATAGATGAATTTGTTCAGAATTCATCTTCATCATCACCAAATTTCCAAGCTTATCACCAGCTCAAAATGTCCATCCAATGACTACGAGGGCTAAAAGTGGAATTTACAAGCCAAAATACCCATTTGTTGGGCTTTTACATTCTGAGGATAATGATTCCTTGAAACGCATAGCTGAACCTCTAACTGTCAAAGAAGCCTTCTCCTCTTCAGATTGGAAAGCAGCCATGAAAGAGGAGTTTGCTGCTCTCCAGCGAAATCGGACATGGCATCTAGTTCCATACAATGGTACCCGAAAATAATAGATTGCAAGTGGGTGTTCAAAAACAAATTTCATCCTGATGGTTCTCTTCAGAAAAGGAAAGCCCAGCTTGTGGCTAAAGGGTTTCAACAATCTTTAGGAATCGATTATCACGAGACTTTTAGTCCGGTGGTTAAAGCAACCACAATTTGTACTGTTCTCACTGTTGCAACCACATTCAATTGGGATGTTCGGCAACTTGACATCAATAATGCATTCTTGAATGGATATCTTAAAGAAGATGTCTTTATGCGACAACCTGAAGGTTTTGTGGATCAATCTCGACCGACTCATGTGTGCAAACTTGATAAAGCCCTCTATGGGCTTAAGCAAGCACCACGCGCCTGGTATGATCGCTTAAGACTCACCTTGATCCAATTGAATTTTAAAAATGCTAAGAGTGATAGCTCTTTATTTGTGCTGAAAAAGGATAAGTTGCTTGTTTATGTTTTGATATATGTCGATGACATACATGCGGTAACTTGGAAACAAAGAAAGAATACTTGAATTCATTTGTTAACAAATTGAATTGTCTGTTTTCCTTAAAAGATCTTGGTGCAATTCATTATTTCTTGGGCATTGAGGTTTTCCGAGATAGCTCTGGCATTTATCTAAACCAAGGAAAGTACACTCTGGATTTACTTCAAAAATTTGGAATGCTTGATGTTGCACCAATGCCAACACCTATGGTAACTGGAAAACATTTCTCGATTAATGATGGGAAATTGTTGCCTAATCCTACTGTGTTTCGGCAAGCAATAGGAGCTTTACAATATCTTACTACCACTCGGCCGATATAGCATTCTCGCAAAAACAAGTTGAGTCAATTTTTATCCGGTCTACCGAAATTCATTTTCAAGCTGTAAAAAGGGTACTAAGATATCTTAAGGGAACATATCATTATAGCTTACATATCAAATCTTCTCCTAGATTGAACCTAATTGGTTTTTCTGATGCTGATTGGGCAACTTGTATTGATGATGGAAAATCAATGTCTGGTATTGGTGTCTATCTAGGTGGCACTTTGGTTTCATGGTCCTCTCGGAAACAACGCGTGGTATCACGTTCAAGTGCAGAATCTGAATATCGGTCATTATCTGATTCATCTGCTGAAATTATGTGGCTTCGCTCATTACTATATGAGCTTGGTTTTAAATGTAGAAAACCACCTATTATCTGGTGTGACAATATTAGTGCACGTGCGCTAGCTACTAATCCAAAGACAAGATGCCCGATCCAAACATATTGAACTTGACGTCCATTTTGTACGTGATAAAGTTTTAGCCGGTCGCTGGATATCCGATACATTCCTTCTGCACAACAAATTGCAGATGGTTTTACAAATGCTTTAGCTCATCCTCAGTTCTCAGAATTTCGAAGCAAGCTCGGATTGGTTATCACCCCTTCTCGCTTGAGGGGGAATGTTAATAAATAAATATATCCCCACTACACAGCTCTGCACAGACCACAATATTCCCTCTGATTATGTCGCTGCACTGTTCCCATCACGTATATATTATTCCCTCTATCCTGTCAGTAGGATCCATAATATTCCCTCAGCTTTGTCCGTAGAGTTGCTGTAATATTCTCACTTCCCATACTGTATCAGCTTTATCTAATATTCTCACTTATTGTATCAGCATTATCATGTTATATAAATATAGTAAATCATATGCCTCATATTATTCATTGAGGCTACAGACTTGGCTCGTATACACTCTTTTCTTTCTATTTTTAACTCTCAATGCTCTGGCAGGAGGGCTGTGGATGATTTATGATCACTACCTGATAGGAAGGCTTTGGGAACCAATGTTTAATTTCGCTTCTACAAAAACTGACAAGGTCACCGTTTGGGTTCGTCTGCCTAGTATTTTTCTTAAATACTATGATAAAGAAGCCTTATCCTTCATTGGTGACATAATTGGAGAGACAGTAAAAGTTGACATCAATACATCTTGTCAACTCCGAGGTCACTATGCTCGAATGTGCATATTGGTAGATTTGACTAAACAGCTGCTGTTTGGTTTTTCGGTGGACGGGGAAGAGTATTTCATTGAGTATGAAGGTTTACATATGCTCTGTTCTAATTGTGGAATGTATGGTTATCGGCAGGAAGTTTGTTCTCAGGAGAAACAGAATCATGAGCATCCAGGTCATTTTAACCAGGCCACTGAAACTCAGAACCATGAAAACAAGGAGAATCAGATTAAGGAGACGGTAACTGGTAACCTTTGGAAGGTGGTTCAAAAAAAAGGTGACCACGACGGAATAAGGAAAAATAAGGAGAGAATTCCAGGCATCAGCCTACGGGATCACGCTTCACGATTTTTAAATTAGAGCACTACTAAGGTACAGCGTAAGGGGTGGATAAAGTAGAGGATCAGTGTAAGTCAAGTAGTGCGCTTGAGGGTGTTAGGAAGATGTTGGTGACTAATGAAGGAAAGCCAATTAAGAGTAGACGGGTGGACAAACGAACAAGGGAAATTGGGGAGGCAATAACAGTACAAAGAGGTGGAATTTTAAGTATAACTATAGGTGAGGCGAAATGTGGAAGTGAAAATAATGATATAGATATAGTGAATTGCAATGAGGATAAATGTATTCAAGGCCTATTGGATGCTAAATCTGTGCCTTACGATCCAGGAACTGATTCCCACAATATGCCAGATCATGACCAAGAAACTATCGGGCCAAGTTTGGCTAGCCCAACGCCCGGCTTGAGGAACACATGCACAATGACAACATGTTAGTCCCTGAATTGCAAATGTTTTAATGAGTCTCTGAGTTTCCTTGTATTTTTTAATTAATTTTTATGGGTTGTACATTTTATTGGAATACAAGAGGGTCTTGTGGTAAGGACCTACTCAGAAACCTAAAATTATTGTGTAATGGGCCAAAGCCCAATTTTACAGTGCTTGCAGAGACACGGGCTGAAGATGCATCTAGTTTTTGTGGATTGGCTTCTTTGGGCTACGACTTAGTTCGGGTACCAAGTGTGGGTAGATTTAGCGGGTTCGCTGTTGCCTGGATCATTTCTCGGATTTCAGTGGATGTGATTGAAGAAAACCGACAATTCTTTCATCTTTATTGTCAGATCGGTCAAATCTTTCATTTTTTGCTGACAATTGTCTATGCTATTCCTCACTATAACTTTAGAGAACTGCTTTGGGAGAGTATTCTGCAATTGTCGAAAGGAATCTTAGGTTCGTGGAGTATTATGGGAGACTTCAATGATATCCTTTACGCTAATGAAAGAATTGGAGGTAGCAGGGGTTGTAGTCGGAGAATGCAATGGTCCCACGATCGACTAAACGACAGTGGCCTCAACGATATGGGTTCGACTGAACCTAAGATGACATGGAAAGGGCCTCATCTCCAAGGATGCGCACAACTTTATGAGCGATTGGATAGAGTTCTGGTCAATTTCCTATTCCTGGAGCTCATTCCAGATTTGTATACCAAGGTATTGCCTCAAACTGAATTCTCTAATCATAACCCTTTATTATTGATTGTAGCCGATAATTGGAGATTTCTTCCAACTATGAAGCTTTTTGTTTTGAAGCCATGTGGTTCACATGATTCCTTTAATGATTTTCTTAAGAGTAACTGGTCCAATGGTGTTAGTCTTCTTGATAGTCTGGATAACTTAAAAGGAAGCATTGAAGGTTGGAATAGAAATGTCTTCGGATTAGTAAAGAGGAAGAAATCCAACTTACTAGCATGGCTCAACATTATACAGAACTCTGCGGCTTCTCCTCATTCTAGGTTCCTTTGTGACCTAGAATTGCAGCTACAAAGTGATTTGAATGAGATTCTCATAGTTGAAGAACTGAAGTGGTTTCAAAAATCTAGATTTATATGGATTTCTAGAGGGGATCGAAATACTCGTTACTAGCACCTTAAAACTACTCTGCAAAGAAGAAAAAATAGTGTTAGCTCTTAAAAATGACAATGGTCGGTGGGTAAATCAGGAAGAGGATGTAAAATGTTTGGTTTTAACCTTTTTAAAAAACCTATTCCAGGAAGATAATAGTCTTGAAGTGGAGTTACAATCTAAAATGAATTTCCTTGTGCTTCATGTAGAAGTTGATCAAAATCTGGGTGTTTTGCCTTCAGATGAGGAAATTAGAGATTCATTATTCTCAATGGGTCCTTATATTTTTCTAGGAGAATATGGTTTTCCTCCTCTTTTTTATCAGGCTAATTGGAACTTAGTGGGTCCTTCTGTTTGTCGTTACATGAAGGAAGCATTCAAAGGTTCTTTCTCTATCAAGGAATCTAATCAAACTCTGATTGCATTAATTCCTAAGATAGATCGTCTTGAGTATGTCTCTCATTTTTTGTCCCATTTCTCTTTGCTCTGTTCATTACAAGTGCTTATCCAAGATTATTTCCAGTAGACTAAGTCATATTATGTATAAGATCATTTCCCCTTATCAAGCAGGATTTATCAAAGGGAGGCAAATCCAAGATGACATCATAATTGGCCAAGAGATACTCCATATGATGAGAATGAAAGGCAGGTAAGAAAGGTTTGATGGCACTAAAAATTGATATAGAAAAAGCTTATGATCGAATTAGTTGGAACTTTCTTAAACAAGTTCTATTGGAGGCAGGATTTGATGATGGGTTTGTGAATTTACTTCTGAATTGCATTTCTTCTATTCAGTATAATGTACTTTGGAATGGGGAGCAAACATAATTTTTTACCCCAAAGCGAGGCTTAAGGTAAGGGGACCCTTTATCACCTTACTTATTCGTGTTATGTATTGACTGTCTCTCTCACATAATTATTGATGAAGTAAGACAAGGCAGATGGAAACCCATCCAGACTTCCAAAACAGGGCATGAAATCTCTCATTTAATGTTCGCGGATGATCTATTGTTTTTGGGGAGGCAACACCAGCTTAAGCATCCAGTATTATGGACTACCTCAATAGATTTTCTGAAGCTTTTGGAGAAAAAGTCAGTTTGGCTAAGTCTTCCATTTTTTTTTTCCTCTAAAAGAGTTCCTGAGGCATTGAAGAGGAGAATTCAGGGGATAACAAACATGAAGATAACTTCAGAAGTGGGAAGATATCTTGGTTTTCCTCTGCCAAGGGAAAGAAGACCAAGAGAGAAGTTCCAGTACATCATAGATAGGGTGAAATCAAAGCTTGTGGCATGGAAGATGTACTCATTATCAATGGCAGGAAGAATTACTTTAGCAAAATCGGTGATTAGCTTTATTCCTCTTTATCCTATGCAGGTTTCTCAACTTCCTATTAGTATTTGTAAAGAGATAGAAATATTACAATGCAACTTCATTTGGGGAAGACCTAGTAGCCGTGGATACCATAATGTAGGATGGAACACTCTGTTGCAACCTAAGAATTATGGGGGACTCAACTTCAAGAGGATAACAATGATGAACCAGGCATTTGGTTGTAAGTTAGCTTGGAATTATTGTAGGCACTAAAAGGTTATGGATTGAGGTTCTTTTCCATAAATATATGATCAAGAATGACTATAATTTACTTGATGATCGAGCTGGGGATTCGACTTTTTGGCATTTTATCAGTCGTCAGAAGGACATTGTTGAAGAAAGGGTATCTTGGCGTGTTCGGAATGGAAATTTAGTAAAACTTTTCTGTGACAAATGGCTTCTGAAGGGTGAAAGAATTGAACATTCGTGTTTGAGGGCCTTGACAGAGGATGAGAACATGAGCTACGTGTTAGATTGGATTATTGACAGGTCCTAGGATGTCAATTGACTTGGAGCTCTAATTTCCAAGGAGACTTTACATAAATTAATTGGTACTATTCCCCCAATGGTTGAAGCAGGAGATGACGTAATGATTTGGAATGCAACAAACAATGGAGTATTCTCTGTTAAGTTAGCCTGTTATCTAATACAGCCTCCTGAAGTCCAGTTATTACTGACTTCATATAAACTCATTTGGAGGTTGCCAGGCGCAGAATGTATCCGGGTGTTTATGTGGCTCGTATATCATAATAGGCTTCCTACAAATGAATGGCGCAGCAAGTGGTCCACTGCATCAGCCTTATGCTCCTTCTGTAATTTTCAAGATGAGACCATCCTTCACATTTTGAGGGATTGTGTATATGCTAAGAACATGTGGAAGTCATTAATTCACCCCAGGTTTTTGCCATCTTTCTTTGCGAAACCTTTGTGTCCATGGATGCATATGAATCTCAAAAAATAGATTGACATGTCTAGAAGCTTGAGTTGGAGTCTGACCTTCGGTGTAGGCATTTGGAAGTTGTGGTCATGGAGGAATCATGCAGTGTTTGACGGTAATTTTGGGAAACCATCTAATTCAGCTTCGGTGATTTTACACTTGCGACACTTTTTTGTGATTGAAGGAAGTCAAACTGAGGAAGCTTGTAATTCAGCAAATCCAAGAATTTGGCTCAAACCACCACTTGATTAGGTCAAACTCAACGTGGATGGAGTAGTGTCAACTACTGCGAACAGAGCAGGTTACGGTGGTGTCATTCGTGACAACCATGGTACTTGGAAAGTGGGGTTTGCAGCGACTCTTGGCTATTGCAGTCCTCATGAAATTATAGAATGGGTCCTATTAAAGGGCTTGCAACTGGCCTGGAAGAGGGTACACGAAAGTTATAGGTGAATTTGATTCGAAAACTCTAGTTAAGATGTTATCTGTTGAGGAACATATTGATAATTACAGTCTGGTTATCTTTGAGATCAAGAGGCTAATAAGGCTTAGCTGGAGCTTACAAATTTTACATATCTCTCGTGAACAAAATCAGGTTGCAGATAGGCTAGTAAAGGAAGGGCTGTCCAAGTCTTCCTTCTATGATTTGTGTCAGAGTACTCTTCGAACTTTAGCTTTAAATGATTGTATGGGATCTAATTCCCCAACTTCTTTATATTTTAAATTCCAGCTTTCAATTGTTTATATCAACAAAAAAAAAAAAAAAAAAAAAAAAAAAAAAGCACACAGCTATTATCAAGGACATTTTGTTAATTGTTTAATCTTTAATTTTTGCACTAATCCAATTATTTTCTCCACACTTGGCATTAGTGTAAAATAATTACATTAGACTTGAGGCTAATCCTTTATTAAGTTTAGAATGTTAAGAGTTTTTTTTTTGCTCGAAAGAATGTTAAGAGTTTAATAAGTGTATTTTCTAGGATTCAAACATGTATTCTTCTTCTTACAGGAATAAGGTTGCTTACCGTGTCAACCAACAACTTATCTGTTAAAATATCTATATTAATTAATTCTCTACCATGATATATTGTGCTAGCATCATCAAAGAATGAAAAACAAAACTAATCATAAATGGCTTGTTTAAATGTTGGAGAGATTATTTACAAAAAAATAAAATAAAAATTATAAAAAGTTTGTACACTTTCACTAATACTAGACAATTTTTAATAGGGTAATTGTGCAAAAATGTATATGTGCTTTACTTTTAGGAGTGTCCAACACTAAGTGTTTTTTTAGATGCAAAAATAACTATATGGTTATAAAATATGTGCAAAAGTCATAATCCCTGTCAAATGTAAAACGTTGACTGTTAAATGAAAGGTTTTTGACTAATTATGATAACATGGATGCTAACTTGGAAAATTGAAGAAGGAGGATCTGGAAAAAGGAGGATCTGGGAAAGAAGCATCTGGAAGAAGGAGGAGCTCCTTAACGTTGAGCAAGCCAACGTTGCCCAATCATCTTTTTGCTTCTTTCCAATCTGTTCCTAATTCTAACGACAATATATACATAAAAATATGATGAATCCTTGCACAGCACACACATCTCCTAATAGTATCATTTTCACACTTCAATAACATAAAAACTAGTATATTTGGTCTCAATGGTGAGTCCGCCAAGGTGTAAAGTCCTTGAGTTCTGAGTTGAATCGAATTTGAGGAAGCCATTGAAGTTAGGGCACTGATGGTTGGACCCATTAGAACTTGTCCTACGAAGACGTCCTTGTTGAACTGAATCAAACGCACCATAGCCACTTCACCACCTCCGGCTGGGAAAGAGAGTGTGGCGGCATAGACGGTGAGCTCCTCCTTTTTCCAAATGCTTTTTTCCCAGCTTCTCCTTCTTCAATCTGCCAAGTCAGCATCCATGTCATCATAATTGGTCAAAAACCTTTCATTTAATGGTCAATGTTTTACATTTGATAGAGAGACTTTTGCACTTATTTTACAACCACATAGTTACTTTTACACCTAAAAAAAACACTTGGTGTTGGACGTTCCTGAAGGTAAAGCGCATATACATTTTTGCACTTTTACCCATTTTTAATATAAAATCTAGTTTATAACAACAAACTAAACTTTATATTGAAGACATAATGTAGTATTAAATATTACACAAAAAAGATAACAATAATAATAAATGGGAGTTTCTCACATTACACAAAATCTTAACAAAAAAATTATACTGTTATAAATTTATTGAAAAAATGGTTGAAAAATCTCCATTGTAAAATTTATCACTCATATGTACATAAAGATTCCAGATCTTTAATCAAACCAACCAGGCTTAATATCTCATATCCTTAATGTTAGAGAAATTTTTTTTAGAGATTAAGAAAACTAAATAAATTAGTTTGAATTATTAATATTTATCTTTTCTTTAGCAAAATAATTTATTTAAATAAATTACAATTAAATATAATTAAACAATACATAATATTAACTAACTAATATTTACATCATAGTAAATATACTATAAAAAGAACTTATAAAACAATAAAAGCTACATTCAACAAAACAAACTACCACACACACACACTCTCTCACTCTCTCTTCCCTCGCTAAAAAGTATCTTCCTCGTCACCTGCAACAATGCCACCATAGCTGCTTCTCTCTTCCGTTCTCTCTCCCCCTCCCAAGATTCCTTCCATGTACCATTCATCGCCCCGCAAGCCCAGCTCCTAGCAGCTGTCTCACACTACCCATCCATCTCAACGCTGACTGTGGTGCTGCTCATTTGCATTGCCACCTTTCAGTCCCGACAATCTTTCCGTGCATCACTCGAAACCCCATCATACCAACTCAAGTACTTTCTCTAAGCCTAGTTTTCGTGTCCTCACCTCACCTCAGAGAGCCAAATCCAGGTTCAGCAGAGTGGGTCGGATTTTGTCCCCTGGTAGAGTATAATCAACTGATTCTAATCCCGCACTTGATTCCAATAGCTTGTTTGGCGGGACCGGCTTTCATCCGATGCCTTTTTCATCCGCTGCGCTCCTATACTCTGGAACTGCGTCGTTTTGGCGCAACAAGGTGCAGCTGCCTCTCTGGTTTTTTTTTTTTTTTTTTTTTTTTTTTTTGCTTTTATAATATTTCAGGATATTAATAGGTGGTAAAAAGATACTTCAGATACTAATCAGTACTGAAAAAAAAGTTCATTGTCTTAAAAAATTATTTCATGATCTTGAGAAAAGATTTTAGAGTATATTTTTAATACCATTCAAAGACTGCAAAAAAATGTTCACTATCCTAATATAATTTTTGAACATTATAAAATACTTTTTCAGTATAATTTAGTATTCTGAAATATCATTTTAGAACCATTCTGTACCCTGAAATATTTTTTCAACATCTTAAAATAATTTTTTAAGATTATGAAATATTTTTTTCAGTACCAGGCATTATCTTAAAGTATATTTTTAACACTTGTTAGTATCTTTTTAGGATTTTTCAAGATCCTAAAATAATTTCTTAAGATCATAAAGTATTTTTCAGTATGTATCAGTATTCTGAAGTATCTTTTTAACACCAGTTAGTATAATGAAATATTATAAATAATTTTTTTTTTTTAAAAAAAAGGAGGCAACTGCACCTTGTGTAACAACCCGAATCCAAAACTCACAAACTTGGCCAAAATCAAATCAAATCAAGTCCTATTTTAAAATCAACGTAGATTCCCAAAATATTTCAGAGTAAAAATTATACTGCGGAAGATTTAGGGTCATGGCAAATAAAACAACATAAGCTATGAGTGTACCAAAGAGCCCGTGGCTCCTCCATATGTGCCTTCCCTTGTCCTTTACTAGTACTTTCACCGAAAATGTTAATATGGGGTGAGATTTCCACATCTCGAACTTCCGAATACCTCTACCGTACACAAGCAAATTACATATGATAAAATAGGAAATAGTTGAATATATTTATATAAATATTTAATTGTTTAAAGAAAATTCTCACAATGTCTTTGAAAATACCATGTGTGCTGTAAAATCATGCAATATGCATCCTCCCTTATATCCTCCCTATACCGCTGACGGGAGCCATAGACTAACACATAGTCCAACAGAACACATCCGTTTAACCGGATAATCCCAAGCTCACCATAACTTAAGTTATACCCGGCCAAAGGTATAAAGCTCAAGCTTGGACTATGGCTCCCCTCCTTAAAAATAACTAAGGAGGTGTCACAAGTCTCCTGCTCCAATGTTATCCCTACTCAAGGAAAAACATGGAAGAAGGGGCAATGAAAAATAATACCTCCCACCGTGCACCGAGTGGGGCAATGAGCCATATCATATCAATCATATCAATCCCTCCGAACTCCAACCCGTCACAATTACGGCCGCCATGATAAATGCATTCTTCTCAAAAATACAGCACATTAGACCATAATTTCACAAGTAGTAAGTAAAATAGTAGATATCTGTGAATATTAAGCAGTATCACTTTTCGTATTTGTGAATAGTAATTTACTATGCGTATACGTGAATAGTAAAATACAGTATGTATATAAAATTAGTAAGTATAAGTGAATAGTAAAATATGGTATGTATATGTGAATAGTAAAAATACGGTGTATAAGTGAATAGTGAAATACCATACATATACGTGTATCATGAATAGTAAAAATAGTGAATAGTAATATACCATATGTATACATAAATAGTAAATCAGTTTAAATAGTGAAAATACAGTATGTATACGTACATAAAGTATATTTATAAATTCAAAGCTCCCGCATCAGATTTCAAAATCAGATTAAAAATACATATATATTATAATCATACATAATTCACAAGCATAAGGAAAAATATTCGTAGTTACCCAAGATCCCCTACCCCCAAATAATTACCAAAATGCTATTATGAGGCTTCCAAATAATTGCTACCCTAGTCCCTTTTCCCCTCTCTTTTCTCTCTCTACTGGACTTCTGTGTGTGTACGAGTGTGGTGTGTGAGTATGAATGTGTTGTGGTGTGTGTGTGTGCTGGGTTGAGGGGGTGGGGGTATTTATAGAATTCCCTGCCCCCTTTATTTTTTTCATTTGGTGGGCAATTGCCCACCCTTTTAATATATATGGTGGGAATATCCCACCATATATATGTTTATGGTGGGCAACGTTCTGCCCACCATTTTGAAGAATTGTGGTGGGCACGACCCACCACATATTCTATATATATATATATATATATATATATATATTAAATAATATAATATTATAATATAATAATATTAAATATAATTAAATTTTAATAAACTAAAATAATATTTTATGAGTATAAATAAATATTTAAAATTAATAATATATTATTATAATAAAAATAAAAATATTTTAACAATCTATATAAATATATTTTAACTCTACTTTATCTTATTTAAACCTTAAAATAAGATAAACCTCAAAATGTTTAATAAATCTTACTTGAAATATTTTAATAAAATTTTGGGATGTTACACCTTGTTGCGCCAAAACGACGCAGTTCCAGAGTATAGGAGCGTAGCGGATGAAAAAGGCATCGGACGAAAGCCGGTCCCTTGTTTGACATGGCATTCAAGCGGCTGAAAAGCCCAGTAACGTGAAGGAAAAGCTCAGTGGGGGAAAATTGGTGTTTGGGATAGCATTGGTTTGTGATGAGCTTCTCTTGAAAAGCAACTTTTGAGGAGAGGCCAAGTTTTTTGACTTCTTGCTTCACTGATCCTCACTCGCCATCATCACTGTCGTCCATGCCTTCACTCTCACCACCATCATTGTTGGCGACCTTTATCCATCTCACACCACCACATAGGTACCATTTCGTGAAGAAGAAGCAAAGCCGAGCAAAGCACCGAAAAAAAACTCCAAACCTGGAGATGAGAGCTTCACCTTTGTTTTCCCCCATCGATTTCATCGTCAACCATAATTGTTGTTGAGTTTAACCGCCGGATTCTTCTTTCTCAACATCGTAGAAGGACTTGGACCACTCAGCTGTGATGTGAGAACAGAGTGACGGCGTCTACTTCAACTGCGAACTGAAGTTTGATGATGATGATTGATTATTTGCGAAATGAACTTTGGTGATTTGAGAACCGAAAAAAAGAGTGACGGCGATGACAATGAGTTTGGTGATTTGAGAACTGAACTTTGGACCTAGACCATTTTTGAAGAAACAACAGATACCCAGAGGAGTAACTCTTTAGATGAGAGGTTGCAAATGCTGGGTGTTTGACATATAAGAAGAGTCTAGATCAGGAGGTTTTTTAAAAACAAAGATGATAATGATGTGGCAAAACATGTGCCACGCGCACAAGCAAAATTAGGAATCTACTACATTTATATGCATTCTAATTTATATATTAAATATATTTAATTAAGGAATTTAGTGTTTTTAATTTTTTTTAATAATAATTTAACTTTTTTTTATCAAATTTAAATTTTTATCTTCAATTATCACAATATATAACACTAATATATATATATATACACACACATATACAGTATTCAATAAAATTCATATCATTGTCAGTCATTTTTCATCTCAACTGAATTTTTAAAAGCTATTTTAAATAAGAGCTGATATAGAAAAAAGTCATTTCGGGCGAGACAAATACACCTGTAATATCCGTTTGCAAAACATCTATGAACTCCCACCATCCGAGTTATCCCTGTCTTTCCCTCTCCATTGGCTGATTCCATTTCCACGGCCAAATCACTGTCTCAGAGATTTCATTCTCCCTTGGGGAAATTTCAGCCCCGGCGCCGGAGAGTTCTGGCTCTGTTAGTGGCACTAAGGATTTGTTTGATGTGAGGTTGAATTTGAAAGGTAAGAATGGTGGGTGCATGGTTCTAGAGCTGAACTCCGATGTTTTGAGCGCCAACTCAGAGGTTTTTGCTGAATTGATAGCGGATCACAGGAAGGGATTGCTGTCAGGCGCTTTCCCTGGGCCAAAAATATGCAGAATAGAGGTGCCTGAGGTGGAGAATTTTGGAGTTTTCAGGGAGACTATTG
Organism: Acacia melanoxylon; assembly: GCA_019022615.1. Taxonomy (NCBI): domain Eukaryota; kingdom Viridiplantae; phylum Streptophyta; class Magnoliopsida; order Fabales; family Fabaceae; genus Acacia; species Acacia melanoxylon. Next base: position 2,887,501 of record JAFJYJ010000051.1, on the reverse strand, counting down.
AGCTCATGTTTGAGGATGAAATTACCAAGCGCCTCACAAAGATTGGTGTTAATCGATCCATTGACATTTTGGAGGTTAGTAGCTAGTACATTTAGCCTAAGCTTTTACTTTTGGCTTTTTCCATTTCTTAATCGTTATCTTTCCCCAGAATTTCTGTTGAGCTGTGTGGCTCGTTTTAAGTGCTTTGAGTTCACTGTTCTATATCTATCCCTGTACGGCTGTACATGAAATGTTTTCGCTGACCTTGTCTGTGCTGCTTGCTTTTGTTAAATGACCTTTGTGGGATGACGATGCCATGATAACTTGCCTTGCCAAAGCGATAGCATATGAGGATCCAAATGTAAAGTAGTTTTCTGGGGAATTGAATTTGTACATAGGCTTAAATTAGTTATGACTCAAAAAGCCAGCGACGCAACACTTTTCTGATTTTATTTAAAGGTAACAGAAGTGAATTACTCCCTCCGGTCCTTGTACTACAAAAGTGCTCCTATAATTAGGACCGGAGGTAGTATTACTTATTAGTTAACTTTGCCTTTAAGATCCTCATGAGAAATCCGCTTAATGTCTGATGAAGAAACCACATGGAAGTAAAGCTGATAGGTAGACCCAAAAATCCGCTTAATGGCATCACCAACCAAAAGCTACGTGATAGGGGCAAAATATTGCCTATGACTTGAGATAAGTGTCAATCGTACGCCGCCCTCCTCCGGCCAACCGTGAAGGGCCAGGGGCCTAACGTGCCGGGCCTCCAGGCCGTTAAGAAAAAAACACACGTTTTTAAAGTTCCCGGCCGAGAGCACTGCCAGGCCAAACCCACCCGACTATGCGCCCAAAATTACTATTCCAAATTTTAACTATTTTTCCTCTGTGTTTTCAAAGAAATATAATTAGTAAATTACAACACGAATCATCTAATAAATAAGCACAGTCACTAACTCATAATCAAAAGAAAACTATGTTCACAAATAACTCACATAAAACATAAAAAGCATATCACTAAACGACATTAGTATGATGACTATTATTGTCGTCATTTTCGTCACTATCATCAATTTTAACGACATTTGATTGTTCTTCACTTTGAGTAGTAGCCTCTGGCTCATGAGTAAGAATATCATGAAATTCTTTTCCCGCGTCATGAACACATACATAATCTTTATTTGTAACAAATTATAAATCAAATCATAAAATTAAAGTATAGGTATTATGTATTTGTAGTTAAATGGATAAACAACTCTATAACAAATACAAAATATATATAAATTAATAAATTTAAAAAGGAAAAAAAAAACTACAATTGAAAATGGCACGGGATTTGGTCTGGCCCTTCAGTGGGCCACAGCCCGTCTTAAGCATGGCCTCCGGCCCCTCCTCCGCGCTAATTTCAAATATCTCGTCCATTTTTCAAACCCTACTGGCCTGAAGGAGAAAACGGCCGGCTGATAGCCCGATGGGCCTGGCCCGTTTTGACGGCTCTAACTTGAGACTTCTTAATCATATGGGTGTAATAAAGAGTGAGTAAAGTATCGCTTTCACGATGACTTAATATACAAATTTCAGTTAAGCATTAATTTTATACTTTTGTTTAAGTTGAACAATTAAATTAAATTTAAATAAGTGAAAAGAAATTAAAAATAAAATTAATATAAACAAATTAACATAATAATCAAAGAAGCAAGTCACTAATTTCTTATTAGTTTCATAAACCTTATTTTTATTAATTTAATTAGTTTTAATATCAATTTTGTTAATCTCGAGTATAAATAGCTATAAGTGTTTGTCAGTCCACTTACAACCCGAGTTTAAAATATTATGTCTACTATAATTACTAAAAAGGCAACAAAACTCGAACACACTCTTCAACAATTATATGGGGCCATTAAGTATATGTATATCATAATTGCAAATTAAATCATAATCTAATCCTATATTACTTCATATATAGCGTAATTAAAACTCTCTTTGTTAGTTAACTCCTAATGCTCAAATTCAATTCAATAATGATCAGTTACTAAATAGATAAAGTTAATATTAAGTAACCTAATACACTCCTCTCTAGGTTGGAGGAAAAAATTAACCACACGCATGACTAAAACAAAATCCATCAAAGCAAGACAACAGGGTTCAAAACCATACTGGAAATCAAAGGGAAGGGGATTAGAAACAGAGTATTGAAATTAAGAACAAGTGCTCCCTCTAATTCAGATGACGGTGAGCCACGGACGAAGAAGATGAAACTGCCGACTGTGTCCTTCACGCCTTCGCCCGTCGAGATCTGAATTTCTTCGATGCCATGTTGCTTCTTTGTTTCTTCGTTTTGCCCCCAACTCGTCCTTTCCGAAGCGCGAGTGACGCTCCCCTCTGTTTGCTGCTCTCCCTGAAGCTCGGGTTTGGAGTAGAAGGTGGTGGATGATGGACGGTCGCCGGCAACGATGGTGATACGATGGTGTGGAAGGCGAATGGAATGGATGAAGGTAGGCTGCCCTCTGTTTTCTTTTCTTTCTTTTCCAGTCACCTGTCGTGCTTTTTTTCCCAGAGAGAATGAACCCCCCGACCCCTCGGGATGCCAAAAAGCTACCGCCTTTTTGCCCGGAAGTATACCAGCCCAAGAACAATTTTGCCCTGGAAGTTTTTTTAAGTCAATTTTGTGTATCAAAACGTAACAATGTTGCCCTCCCTTAACGGTAGACACTAACGTTAGCTTAGCTCACACTCGAGTGTTCTGTACGGATTTTTTTTTACAAAAACCAAGTTCACACTCATAGTGTGCATGTGCATTTGTGCACACTCAAGTATGCACATTTTGTGCACACTGTGCCAGCACTTGTTTTTGGTTTTTTTTTTAAAAAAAAAATTCCGTACAGAACACTCAAGTGAACCTCACACTTCCCGTCAAGCATTATCGTTAGGGGAGGGCAACATTGCTAAGTTTTGATACTTCGGGGCAAAATTAAACCTAAAAAAATTTTCAGGGCAAAATTACTCCTGGGGTATACTTTCGGAAGCAAAATTGGTACTTAACCATTTTTTAATTATATTCCTCCAGTCGTCCTTTTTCTTTATTTTCATTTAGGGCCTATTTAGTTTGAAGGGAGGGAGTGAGAGGGAAGCAGGGGCAGATCTAGGGGGCTAGGGGTGGCCCCTGCCCCCCTAAAATTACATAATTGGACCATTTTTTAAAAAAAATTATGCTTTAGCCTCTTAAAAATTTCAATATTTTCATTTTAGTCTTTATTTTTAAGTGTCATAAAGGGACTAAAATGAAAATATTGAAATATTTATAAGGTCAAATCATAATTCCCTAAAATTTTGTGTCCAATTCTATAATTTTCGCCCCCTAATTTTAAATGCTGACTCTACTGGGTCTTATTCTGTAATTTTCGCCCCCTAATTTTCATTCCTGGTTCCGCCCCTGGAAGAAAGGGTGTAAAAATGAGGATATTGACTAAATTGTCATTAATGAGAAGGATATTTCTTTTTATTAAAAGTATATTTTTAAAATATTAAAAAGCTTTCATGGGCTATTTAGTAAAAAGGAGAGAGAAATTTTTTCCCTCCCCTCCAAACCAAACAAGCCCTAGGTCTTCATCCCTTGTCAATTTGTCCATTCAATCCCAAACGGTGCCAAAACAATCAATCCCGTGGAAATAATAGTACTCCCCTGGTCTTACGCTGGTTGTGAAAAGGAAAAGGAAATTATATAATGATGATAATAATAATAAAACTGAATTTTTGTTTCTTTTATTTTTTTAAACTTCTCATTACTATTATTTATTTCCAAAACTAAAAAACTTTTATTTTAAATAGAAATCCCATAAATAATGTATCGATTGATATCCCTTAAAATCTTAAGAAAATCTCTTTTAATTTAATATTGACGACTTCCCAAGTATCTCAAATCTATTAAGAATGAGAAGTCACAACAAGGAAATCCCAGAAGTGGCCTGGCAATTTATTTCATGTTTTTTATATTAATAAGAAGAATGGCCCATGGAAAAGAGTATGAAGAGAATTTTAATCATCAATATAAGTTGGATAGGCTGTGACATAAAAACACTATTTTGGATATTCAAAGGTGTGCATTTGATTCATCCTACATATCAACAAAAGAAACAAAGCAAAAGGCAAACCTAGGATGCGTTCTTGATGATACATTTTAACCTATGAAATTAGACAGGCTCCTCAGAATATGTAATTATGCAAATTACTGGATATTGACTTCATTTTACTAAAAATTGATAGAAAAGTCACGTTGTTAAGAGATAATCCACCTCATTGAGCTGTATCCATGACCTTACGCAGTGTCATCAGCTGGAACAACAAACCAAATAATTAGTAAACCCAAAGCTAACAATTAATGCTCATCCAAATGTATAGACTTTAAAATAGTATCTGATGCGGTTACACTGAGGGGCTTTTAATGATCCTTGTTTGGTTCAAGATGAGATGGGAGGGGAAGAATTATAGCAATTTATCATTCTACCCTAACATATTTAGGTATATTTTTTATTTATATGTTATATAAATTAATTTACATCTTATCTAATTAATATAATAATTTTTTTTATTTATAACTAATATAATAATGTATATTTTGTTTTAAATTAATTGTATAATAATATATATATTTTTTAAACTATAATAGTATTTTTTTTAATTCATAATAACATATTTTCATTTTAAATTAATTTCATAATAATATATTTTTCTCTCCTTCCATCCCTTCCCCTCCAACCAAATATATAGGCTCTAAGTCTCTTTCTTAGGACCTCATAATAATCCCCTCTAATTACAATGTCTGATTTAATTTTACAAAAAGTTTATATAAAATTATTAAGATATTCTGCATTTCCTTTTAAGGCTTTATAGGGGAATTCATGATCTCAATAGGACCTTGCGAGTTTACATGGGAGGGTGGATAATGACCGTCAAAAGAAGTTGGAAATAGTAGGAGAAATATTTGAGCAATGATGTCCATTTAACTTTTCAAAATTTAAAGGGTTAAGGATCTATTTTGTTTTAGAAGTTGTTATGGTAGAACAATTTTGTCATTGAAGTTTTTCAAGGTGTAATGTCACCTCGAAAGTTTCTAAATCTTGACAATTTTGTCTAGCCGCTATCCCCGTTAAGTTTGACTATTAGTTGACTAAATATGATGAGCTGTCAGTCCACGTGTCATCTACGTTATTTTTGTTTTTGTTATGTTGCAAATTTACTCCGAAAGTTTTTATTAAGGAGCAATATTGCCATGGAAGTTTCCAAATCGTAGTAATTTCACCTGGTTATTATCTAGGTTAAGTTTACCCGTTAATTAGCCAAATATGCTTATTTGGCAAGTCCATGTGACATCTATTTCATTTTTTTCTTCAAAAAGTAAAATTTAAAAATAAGTAATTTTTTTTTAATAAAAAATGCATCCAAAGGATTAGAGACAATCAAAGAGGTGAAAACAACTTGTGCTATATATGAAGAGAAAATCAAAGAGGTACTTAGCTATCTTAGCGTTACTAGGGTATGGCAGCATAGAGTTTTCGATGACCTTATTATTGGCAATCATCCTTGGTGTGTGTGTGTGTTATGCATCTAGTGATTGAATATTTTTCTTAATTACTTTCTAGTGAATATAAGCTCCTCCTTCCTTTGTAACTTTTTCTTCTTTAATGTTGTTCACGTTGCTGCTAGCTCAACATATTCGGTTAATTAACCGTCAAATTTAATCTAGATAACTGTCAGGATAACATTTCTACGGTTTGGAAACTTTTAGGGCAGCATTGCTTCGATCCTAAGTGAAAATTTTCAGTGCAAATTTACATTTTAACAAAAATAACGTGAATGACAAACGTACTGTTAACTCAGCATATTTAGTCAACTAATAATTAAATTTAAGTGGAATAATAGCTAGGAAAAAATTGCTATGATTTAAAAACTTTTTGAACAATATTACAACTCAAAAAACTTCCATAGCGAAATCGCTTTACTATGGCAACTTGGAGAGTAAAATAGACCTTCAACACAAATTTAAAGTATGGCTTATTGCAGCTGAGTTGGTAAAAGAAAAAGAAAAGAGGATTATTGCAGCTGGCTAATAAATCATAGAATCAATCAAATTTCTTTTTTCTTTTTCCTGATTAGAGAGACATTATAATTGCTAAAACATATACGGCCAAAAGAAATGTCCAGAATTTCTAAGAGGGTTCAATTTCAATAATTAGATATATTTGTGATTTATTATAAATCTACATGATATATTGGTTAAAATGGCTTCAGCTTCCATGCAATAATACAAGACATTACAATGGATAGGATTTAAATTTTAATGGACGAATCTAGATTATACATATCCAATGGATTATTCTACTTGCAAACCATTAAATCCACTCTCTTATGTACATACATGTTCACATACATTCGCATTCCTTTTGTAGGTAGGCTTCACATGTCTATTTATGATTATGGACACACACACACACAAGCATATATGCAATACAACGCATGCACATTTTAGCATCTTGAAAGTATAGAAAACAATTGGTATTGCTTTAATATACTTAAAATATGACGATAGTTGCCTACGGAGGTCTTCTGTAGCGAGGTAGATAAACATGCAGGGCTATTCACCAAGGACATATGGGGATCGGTAGAAGAGGAAATGAAGAAGGTGGAATATAAATAGTGTGTGTTTGCATTATAAAATAAAAAATGGCAGCCCAACGCATAAGATTCTTTTTAGGTAAGGTCTGGGGAGGGTTAAATGTACGCAACTTTAGCCAGCACGAGGAGATGCTATTTTCAGATTTAAACCTATGATCTTTATATCACATGACAATAACTTTTAAGGCTCACCATTTGTTTGCGTAATAAAATATTAGAAACAATTTCAGAAACCAAAAGGAGTTGATCAAGAATTTATCTGTTTGGATATGCTGTCATTAAAAAGTTAATTTGAAAGAAAACTTATTTAAACGATACTCCCTCCGGTCCTAATTATATGACATGTTTATCAGATTTTGAAGAGATTAAGGATAGAAGTTAAATTAGTTAATTATATTTTTTTCCTAAAATACCCTCACATACATTTGACTTTAAGCAGCCCCACCCCGCCTCTCACGCTATCCCCTCCTGTTGTTTTATCCCTTGGAAGCTCTATAGACACACTGCTAGAGTGAAGGTGAGTAATAAAAACAGTTTATTCAAGCAAAATTAATGAGTTGCCTCTTTCTAGGCTTCTGGCGGCTGGCCAATTTAATAAAGCTACTAATTAATCCACCTAATTACATTATTTTATTAAAAAAAATAGAATCTTGATAGAATATAAACGTGTTATTAAATAAATTATTATGGAGGAAAATAAGAGTGATATGAGAAAAATATGATAAAAGTTGCTTAAAATTATTTTATTAAAAAAACAGTAAAATTGAGGTGTATGTAACATTAATGAGTTGTAACTATTACCTACTTTATAGAATATAGGTCCATCATTAAATCAATATTGTATTTAATTATTATTGAAAAAGTATCAATAGGGGTATTTTATGAAGAAATTGACAAAAATTAGAACTTTATCTTATAGTTGATGAAGATTGGGAAAAGAAAGATCAGGTATCGCGAACCGAAAGCTTGGAAGAGAAGAGAGAATTTTCTCAAAAGGCAAAGAAGACGTTGAGTGTAAAGTGTTGAAAAGTGTCGGAGAATTTGAATATATAAACGTTTTGAATGTGAAGAGTCAGGGGCAATTAAGTCAACTCCCACTGAAAAGCAGATTTCCTCCTGAAAAGTGCAATCATAACTGATACGAAACGACGTTGGTATTAAATGTGCACGATTATCAAAGGCGGCAGAAGTAGCCATCGTGCATGAAAAGGTGGATACACGTCATGACGGGTGGTAAGCGTACAGCTATCAGAGGTATGATCAAGCAGAGTCTGTTCGTATGCCGTAATTTTACATGATAACCTGGATTGGGGGCAGCCCATAGTCGGATTATGCAATCTCGGCTACTTGAATTAGGCGTATAAATGAAATCCGGATATCATGAGAGCAAGAGAGTTTTCAAAGCAAATTAACTCGGCATGCATATCTGAGGGCAAGCTGCAAATAAATCCGGAATATGGCAATTCTCCAAGGTCAAGTGAGTGAAAGTCATGAAAAGTAGGATAAGCAAGTTGGACATAAAGTCCAGGTTAAGTAGTTAGTTAATCTCGGCAGCCTAGATCCCTCAACTACCGAGCTTGGGGGCAACTATTATAGACTCGCATATTGGGCCCAGTTGTTACGCGGCCCAGTAAAGGCACTTTATGATAGAATCCCTCCATAATCAGGTAAAACACTAATTTCTCTATAACCATGCCTATAATTACGGACAGTTTATATAGGTAGTGGAGTATGCACGGGAGGTTGGAGGCACACAGGGCCCAATGGCCGAAACCCTAGAGATAATCTCTATAAATAAGAGATTACCTAACATGTGCATATTATCTATTCATCTATTCTACTATTCAGTCTTACTATGCACACACCCCACCCTTCTTTGGCGAAACGTCATATCTGTGTAGTACAATGATCCACTGTTATTCTTTGATATCTTCCCCCATAAATATTTGACAACAATCAACCTCTCTTTGATATATGCCTAATAGATATCTTGGAGGGACTAATTGATCCCATATAAATCACTTACTAGTCCATTGAGGTTAGACACTTGTGTTCTACAACAGAACAACAACATTACTACGTTTTTAGACTTCTGAGTAACATTGCTCCAAAAAAAACTTTCAGAGTAAAATTATTCTTAGATGTATACTTTCAAAGTAAAATTGCAACTTAACCTTTATTTTTATTGTGAGAATGCGGCCGAAATTGCAGTCCACGGAGCTGGTGGGAGAATCCTTTGTCGGCTTTAAGAATACTACAATATGCCCTTTTACTTTTCTTTTTTTCTTTTTTCCATTGTGCTTCCCATATGGCACATTGGCACCATCATTTCGGAATTGTGTTACATAAGCACCACTTTTTTTACACGCACAAATATTTTATTGAAAGTGAGTTGTAAAGACAGGAAAAGCAAAGCACACAATCTTTGAACAAAACACGGAGGTTGAACAAAAAAATAAAATAAAGCACAGAAATGAGTTTTTTTTTTGGCCCTTCAACGTGCCCTTCAACGTTTTTTAATAATTTAAAAATCTGAGGTAGATTCAGAAACGGGGACTTCAAGAAGAGAATGATGATGGTGAGTGTCTGCCAGCAGAATTTTCTTGTGTAAGAAGTGAATTTCAATGCCACATTATATTGGGAGCTGAGCTCATGCAGGCTATATACTGTGTCCATTATTTCTTAATATTAAAATGTAAAATTTCAGAATATATATGTTTTTTATAGCTATAAATTATAAACAATTGTGCCGGATTCAAACGCAAGTTGTACACAGGAGGAAGATGACAGAATATGCCTTCAGTCTTCAAAAAGAAAAAAAAAATCTCCTAAATATAAGATCTATTTATTTAATTTAGAGATATTAAGAAAATTAAATAAATAAATAAATTATAATATGTAACATTAGGTTATATATCAGTTTATTAGTTAAATAAATTAATTTATAGAAAAATTATAAATATAAGAGATAAAATGAAAAATTTCTAATATTTAGAATTAAAATTTACTTCCAAACCATATTCTACATCTAAGACTGGAGGAGGATGTAATATTTCATTTTGGTACATTTGAGTTGGCAAAGGCACAAAAAATATAAAGTCACCCAATTGCTCATAAAATCTCAAGTAAGAGATTTAATTGTCAAGAAGTTCCAATAACAAGTAAGAAATATAAATCTATTGTTATTTCTTACACTAGAAGTTTTCATTACATGCTCTTTAGTTGTTATTAGATTTGTGGGCAATTAAGTCTTTTCCTTAAAACCTCATTGTAATTCTCAATATAATTTGATTAGGACAAATCAAAATGAGTGATTTTATGGGTCCAGATCTTCTCAACGTCTCTCAATGTCTTAATCTTATCCATCCAGATGATCTAAGTGCTAAGAAATTGACACGTCATGAGCTTTAAAGATGCATATCAACCGTCCGTTATATTAACGGTCCCTTTAATTGCCCATAGGGCTCGTTTAGATTAACATTTGTAAAAGTAATTTTTTATATCAACTAACTTTTGCAAAATGTAGATGAGGTCAAAGTTAGCTTATTTATGTTTTGGATATGCTTTCATTAAAAATTTAATTTGACAGAAAATTTATTTAAATGATATATTTAAAATATTCAACTATAGGAAAAAACTAAAAGCTACAAAAAGTTGTTTTAACTTTAAAGCTACTTTTGGGTTTGAAGTATTTTTCTTTAAAAACAATTTCAAACATGATTTTTGGGCTAAAAGTGACTTTTTGAAGTATACAAAGCCAATTTAAGTGCGCCAAACTTTCTATGGGTTTGGGTAGGCCTACGGGTTGCGGACAACTTGTTCAACCCTAAAAATTAGATTTTATATTAAAGGCCAAAGATAAAATATATATATATATATATTGTAAAATAAAATAAAAATATTCTTACGGTCACTTTTCTAAAAAAAAAAAAAAAACCAACTACTAGAAATTTAACTATCTATATTTTATGTCAAAAATAAACAAATGGCACTCAACCTTGAAATGAGCTGTGAACGTGGGTTCGGTTCTTATAAAAGTGTAGTCATTTTCTCTTATTTTTAATTCTCTCCCACTTCACCTTATCAGCTCTCTTTTGGCATGTGATTATTTAAAAGTCACGCATGAAATAAATTAGACACGTACTTGTTCCCCCTCTTCTTTTCTATGTAGTACCTATTTATTTTGTATATTATCAGCTTAATATATTCACATCATTATTATGTTTAATATATTGGCACCATCATTATGTTTACATTTTTTTAATCACTTCGTAATTATCCCTTGAAATCAACAAGGGGTTGTTTTCGTATAAAGTTACAATGAAAAATTAATATTAAGTGAAGATCGATATCAAGTTCAAGCAAATTGTCAGGTTAATTTTAATATATATAGTAATTCTAACAAGAGTTATGAAATATACTTTGGATAATGATGTGTATTTCTAAATAATCCTCCTTATTAATTACTCCTCCTTCACTACAAAAGTTAATTATGACCTAGTTCTTAATCTTATTTTTAATTATAGTACTATTATTAATCATGATTATGTCACATGGATCTGTTTGTTTTAGTCGGTCTTCCATACTCATCTTAGGGCCTGTTTGGAAGACCCCAAAACCTAGGTTTTGGGAATAAACCCTAGGTTTTGTTAAAATTTTACCAAACACCTCAAATTTTGTTCAAAATCATTTTCCACCCAAAACCTGGTTTTGGGCTCAAAACCTAGATTTTGCCAAATCCAACTTTTTTTCACTTTTCACTTCTTGAAACTCATTTTCAGAATTGTGGGGCCCACATCATGATTGGACAATACCAAAATACCCTCTATTCTCCTCTCTCCCTACACATTTACATTTGTTTGTGCTCCAAATCTTTTTTTTTTTTTTTTGCCCAGATCAATCTTTTTTTTTTTCGTAGATCCTTCTTTGTTTTTTTTTTTTTGGAACACTTATAGTGAAATAACTATATTGGAAATACAAAATATTACAATTTATTAATACATATACGTTTGATCTGATTGTTATCATGTTACATAATTTACTAATGGTAGAAATTCATTTTTCTAACAATTTTATGTAATTTTTGGTATTTATTATTGAATATATTGTTTATAATATTTAAAATACCACTTTATCTTTTAAATGCAATTATACAAAAAGTTAATGTCCTTTTTGGTAAATTTGAACCCCCAAAAGCCTATTCGATAAAAACATTCAAACACTATCATTTTTTTCCAAAATCATTCTTTAAAAATCATTCTCCAAAATCATTTATCTAAAACCTAGGTTTACCTCCGTAAATGGTGAAAATCATTTTCCAAAAGTAACTCCCAAACGGACCCTTAATCACATGGCGCAAATATTCCCACTAATTATACATGGTGGGGGTGATATTATGATTCCATGCTCTCTCCCCCACCCTTTGTAATTATGTCCCACGCGGTCCATTGAATATGTTAAATTTAAAATTCCATTACATTTACACCTAATAAAATACTATATTTTAACCATAGATCGAGTTAGCATATATATAAAAATAATTAAATACTTTTATTTTTTAATTTGAGTGGAAATTACTGAACTATCCTCATATAAGGATGAGGTTCAGATCTTATGAATATTTTTTTTTTAAAAAAATCACATGGAAAGAGTTATCCTTGATTGATCAATAATAGCATGCATGCGAAATAATATATTTAATTATTCTAATAAAATACCAGTGTGGTTTTTTTACCTGGCCAGTCAATTTTTTTTTTTTAAAATCAATTTTAATTTTTGATTAATCAATTGTTTGTTATAATGAAAAAGTTTTGCTGAAGTAGGCCCCAAATTTATTAACGTTAAGATACGTTTCAGGGCTCAAATTGCTAGTTGTGGTATTATATGTTTTTCAGCGCACACAAAATTTTTCAGTAAACATGAAAATATGGGTTCAAAAGAAGGGGAAAAAAGAAGTAGAAAATGTAAATGCTGACATTTTAAAACACAATAATTAAAATATTCATTTAAAGGAAAAATTGATCACTTGGTCTTTAGTCTCAGTTAAAATTTACTTCAATACTAAACTTTTATCTGTTACACCTTAGTCCTTATAATTTTAACTCAATGAAAACTCAATCTATAAATTTTACTCAATATGTTACGGACCCCACTTAGGCCCAATATCGAGCTGGCTCGCTAAGGAATAGGCCCAACCAGGGATTCTCCTATATTATTGGGAAACCCCACTATTATCTATAATATCGGGTATATCAGGATCCCTACCTTGGATATGATATAACGGCCATAGATCACGATAGATCCTAGATACCTGACCGAAGGTACTCTCTATAAATACAGGGGTTGACCCTTAAGGTGCACACGTTCTAAACCTTGAACTATTTACATTCAGTCACACTGTACACACATAGCACCCCCTTTGGCGAGAGCCTAACCCGTGTACAGTGATCCCACACTCGACGGAATATCTACCTCATAGATATTCGGGTGTAGTCTATTGATCCAATATCAAAGCACTAGCCTTCCAGGCTAGACATCTGTGTTCTACACTAGAACATTGGCACCGACCGTGGGGACGTTAAATTTCGATCCCCGTGACTGACGATGGCTAATACCAGAAGCAGCAGTCGGAACCCTCAGCCTGGAAATCCACCACAGGCTGAGGCGAGTCAACAGCAACAAATGTAGGACCCGCCGCTGCCCGAGGATATCCCAGAAGACGATGCCGCGAAGGAGGGGAACGACGTGTCCGACACGGCCTCCTCCCCTGCAGTGACGGCCAAACCTCGGGGCGCGACGGCGCAGGAAGTCCTAGCCTCGAGCCCAGAGGTTATTCTTCTACGGAAAACCCAGAACTCAATGCTGAGGCAAATGGAAAATATTGAAAAGCGCGCTAACCTCCAACGTCAGGAGGATTTGAGGGTGATGTAGCGAATGATGGAGGATCGCTGCAACCAACTCGTGGCGATGATACAAAAACGTGGCCGGGAGGACGGACGAGCTAGAAAAGAAAAGACGGTCAGTGAGCAGTCGAGATCTACGCAACAAGAAACCGGCACCACTATGCCGCAGACGGATTCGGGGAGACCTTGAACCCGGAATCCAGTTTCCTCCCAGGAGAAAACACGCGCCGAGAATACCTCGGACGACGATGACCGAGGTCGCGAAAGACCACCTCGGCACGAGATCTCCCCGAAGAAGTACAAGATGAGATATGCGGTAGGCCACAACAGCAGTGCTTTCTCGGACAAGATAGCAAACAAACCTTATCCAAAGGATTTCGAGGCTGACCTGCCCAAATATTATGGAACACGATCCTAGGTCCTATCTGGATACATTCGAGTTACTCATGTTCGTACGACGAATTGGAGGGCCGGTAATCACCCGCCTTTTTGCCTCCTCGCTAACAGGACCGGCCCAGAAATGGCTAATCTTGCTACTAACCAATTCAATTCAGAGTTTTGAAGACCTCGGTACCAAATTTGAGTTAAACTTTGCAACAAGTAAGAAACATCCCAAGTCCTAGTTCACCCTTAGCAAAATTAAGCAACGACGCGGTGAAACACTCTAGAAGTATTTGGACAGATTCAAGGAGGTGGCATTACAGGTACGATCTCTCCCCGAGAGCGTACACGTACATTGCCTTATAGATGGACTGGACCCGTCATCCCGGTTGGCGAATTCCATCTTCAAAAATAAAGTCCATACCCTCACGGAATTTAAGACGCGGTCAAAGCAGTACTTAGATGTGGAACAGATGGAGTTAGCTAACGGGCCGAGAACGACTGGGGCAAAGACACACCTCCACGGGGAAAAGGGGCACCTGAAAGAGAAGATTCCAACAAGCGGAACCGGGACAACAGGACCAAGGGGGAGAGAGTTGAAGGGAAGTCGAGGTATGACAGATACACCCCCCTGAAGGTGGCGCGTTCTCAAATTTGGAAGGAGGTATCGCTGACCGAGATGAAGAAGGTAGAAAAACCTTGACCCCTCCGATATTGGCCTACCACGGATCAATCCAAATTCTGTGCGTTTCACGACGGGCCTGGCCATACCATGGACCAGTGCTACGAACTCCGTGACGCGATCGAAAAATTAGTACGAGAGGGGAGATTGCGTCAGTATGTGATCAAAAAATAGGGACGGAAAAATAATAAAAGAAACCGTGGGGGCCGGAGCCCTAGCCCGGCACAGGACCGGAAGAAGGACGAAAAGCGGCGAAAACTGCATAGTGATGACGAGGAGTTTCTAGAGGCCGAGTTCAATTGCATCGTCATCAGCGGAGCTCTCGGCGGCGGAGGAGACACAACAAGTCAGCACAAGAAGTATTTGAGGGATATCCTCTCCGTCAGAAACATCCCCAAGTTCAACGAAGATAATAGCAGGCCGACGCCTCCACCATTAGCCTTTACTAACGAGGATATGAAAGACGTAGTTCCGGGCCATGAGGATGGTTTGGTCATCACCGGACCACTGATGAACTGCCGGGTAAAAAGGATTTTCGTGGATGCAGGCAGCTCGGCGGATATCATAAGCTGGGATGCTTTCAAAAGGATGAAACTTGATACAGAGGATCTGAAACCGTGCAAAACCACCCTTATCGGGTTTAACGGCGAGCACTCACCTCCCAAAGGATATGTCGACCTCAGATTAACACTGGGAACCAAGGAAGCGTTCAAGTCAGAGCGGGTAAGATTCATCGTGGCTGACTTCCCGTCTCCATATAATATCATACTAGGCAGGCCGACCATCCATAAGTGGGATATGTTAGTATCCACAAAGCATCAGAAGTTGAAAATGGCGAACAACAGAAACAAGTTTGTCATGGTCGCTGGAGACCAAAAAGAATCTCGACAGTGTTATTTCGAGACAATCTGGGAAGGTGAAGGCAGTCAGCCATCCCCACCCTGGATGGAAAAAGGTGAGAGAAATGCAGGCACGACGGGACGGATATAGGCAGGACGGCCCATAGGCATGGTCGAACTCGACCTAAGAGAAAAGCTTGAGGTTCCCCGCCCAGAGCTAGAAGGCGACCTCGAAGACTTCATACTTGGAACCGAGGCCTCCCAGATCACCAGGATCGGTGGAGCCATGAGTTCGGAGCTGAAAGACCAACTGAAGAACTTCTTAAGGAAGAACCGAGACGTATTCGCTTGGACGTTGGCAGAAATTTCCTGGATAGACCCCAGATTTTGCTGCCACAGGCTCGCGATTCGATCGGGATCAGCACCGGTTGGACAGAAGAAGAGGAAACAAACAAATAGCCCTGGAACAACACGTCGACGAACTGTTGGACGCCGGCTTCATCAGGGAAATAGAGTACACCACATGGTTATCAAACGTGGTCATGGTCATGAAGCCAAGCGGTAAATGAAGGGTGTGCACGGACTACAAGGACTTGAACAAAGCATGCCCTAAGGATTCGTATCCGATGCCCAACATCGACCAACTGGTAGACAACTTGGCCGAGTACCAGTTATTATCCTTCATGGACGCTTATTCTGGGTACAACCAAATTGCGATGCATCCAGAAGACCAGGAGAAGAGGGCTTTCATAACCGAAAGAGCTAACTATTGCTACAACGTAATGCCCTTTGGTTTGAAGAACGCCGGGGCCACCTACCAGAGAATGATGAACAGAGTCTTTGAAAACCAGCTCGACGAAACGTAGAAGTTTACATCGACGACATGATCGTCAAGTCGATGAACCCCGACGACCATATCTGGGACTTGGAACAAACCTTTGAGAAACTGCGGGCGTACCAAATTCGCCTAAATCCGGCCAAATGCACGTTTGGAGTACCAGCGGGAAGGTTCTTAGGGTTTTTTTTTAACAGGCCGAGGAATTGAGGCCAACCCGGACAAATGTAGGGCGGTCTTAGACATGAAAGCCCCTCAGAACAAGAAAGAAGTCCAACAGTTGACGGGGAGGCTGGCGGCATTAACTAGGTTCCTACCGAGGTCCGCAGAAAGAGCCCTTCCTTTCTTCAAACTCCTGAAAAAGGAGGTGCAAGGACGATGGAACCCAGAATGTGAGTCAGCATTCAGCAAGATTAGCGGTGTCCGCGACCCCGCCGCATTGTCAAAACTCGAACCGGGAGAGATACTTTTCCGATGCCCTAAGGATTCGTATCCGATGCCCAACATCGACCAACTGGTAGACAACTTGGCCGGTACCGCTTATTATCCTTCATGGACGCTTATTCCGTACAACCAAATTGCGATGCATCCGTAAGACGGCTTTCATAACCGAAAGAGCTAACTATTGCTACAACGTAATGCCCTTTGGGTTGAAGAACGCCGAGCCACCTACCCGGAGAATGATGAACGAGTCTTTGAAGACCAAATCGACGAAACGTAGAAGTTTACATCGACGACATGATCGTCAAGTCGATGAACCCCGACGACCATATCTGGGACTTGGAACAAACCTTTGAGAAACTGCGGGCGTACCAAATTCGCCTATATCCGGCCAAATGCGCGTTCGGAGTACCAGCGGGAAGGTTCTTAAGGTTTTTTTTAACAAGCCGAGGAATTGAGGCCAACCCGGACAAATGTAGGGCGGTCTTAGACACGAAAGCCCCTCAGAACAAGAAAGAAGTCCAACAGTTGACGGGAGGTCGGCATTAACTAGGTTCCTACCGAGGTCCGAAAGAGCCCTTCCTTTCTTCAAACTCCTGAAAAAGGAGGTGCAAGGAGGATGGAACCCAGAATGTGAGTCGGCATTCAGCAAGATTAAGCAGTCTCTGGCGACCCCGCCAGTATTGTCAAAACCTGAACCAGGAGAGGTACTTTTCCGATGCCCTAAGGATTGGTATCCGATGCCCAACATCGACCAACTGGTAGACAACTTGGCCGGGTACCAGTTATTATCCTTCATGGACGCTTATTCCGGGTACAACCAAATTGCGATGCATCCAGAAGACCAGGAGAAGACGGCTTTCATAACCGAAAGAGCTAACTGTTGTTACAACGTAATGCCCTTTGGGTTGAAGAACGCCGGTGCCACCTACCAGAGAATGATGAACAGAGTCTTTGAAGACCAGCTCAGGCGAAACGTAGAAGTTTACATCGACGACATGATCGTCAAGTCGATGAACCCCGACGACCATATCTGGGACTTGGAACAAACCTTTGAGAAACTGCGGGCGTACCAAATTCGTCTAAATCTGGCCAAATGCGCGTTCGGAGTACCAGCGGGAAGGTTCTTAGGGTTTTTTTTAACAGGCCGAGGAATTGAGGCCAACCCGGACAAATGTAGGGCGGTCTTAGACATGAAAGCCCCTCAGAACAAGAAAGAAGTCCAACAGTTGACGGGGAGGCTGGCGGCATTAACTAGGTTCCTACCGAGGTCCGCAGAAAGAGCCCTTCCTTTCTTCAAACTCCTGAAAAAGGAGGTGCAAGGAGGATGGAACCCAGAATGTGAGTCGGCATTCAGCAAGATTAAGCAGTGTCTGGCGACCCCGCTAGTATTGTCAAAACCTGAACCAGGAGAGGTACTTTTCCGATGCCCTAAGGATTCGTATCGGATGCCCAACATCGACCAACTGGTAGACAACTTGGCCGGGAACCAGTTATTATCCTTCATGGACGCTTATTCCAGGTACAACCAAATTGCGATGCATCCAGAAGACCAGGAGAAGACGGCTTTCATAACCGAAAGAGCTAACTATTGCTACAACGTAATGCCCTTTGGGTTGAAGAACGCCGGGGCCACCTACCAGAGAATGATGAACAGAGTCTTTGAAGACCAGCTCAGGCGAAACGTAGAAGTTTACATCAACGACATGATCGTCAAGTCGATGAACCCCGACGACCATATCTGGGACTTGGAACAAACCTTTGAGAAACTGCGGGCGTACCAAATTCGCCTAAATCCGGAAAAATGCGCGTTCGGAGTACCAGCGGGAAGGTTCTTAGGGTTTTTTTTTAACAGGCCGAGGAATTGAGGCCAACCCGGACAAATGTAGGGCGGTCTTAGACATGAAAGCCCTCGTAACAAGAAAGAAGTCCAACAGTTGACGGGGAGGCTGGCGGCATTAACTAGGTTCCTACCGAGGTCCGCAGAAAGAGCCATTCCTTTCTTCAAACTCCTGAAAAAGGAGGTGCAAGGAGGATGGAACCCAGAATGTGAGTAGGCATTCAGCAAGATTATGCAGTGTCTGGCGACCCCGCTAGTATTGTCAAAACCTGAACCAGGAGAGGTACTTTTCCGATGCCTTAAGGATTCGTATCTGATGCCCAACATCGACCAACTGGTAGACAACTTGGCCGGGTACCAGTTATTATCCTTCATGGACGCTTATTCCAGGTACAACCAAATTGTGATGCATCCAGAAGACCAGGAGAAGACGGCTTTCATAACCGAAAGAGCTAACTGTTGTTACAACGTAATGCCCTTTGGGTTGAAGAACGCCGGGGCCACCTACCAGAGAATGATGAACAGAGTCTTTGAAGACCAACTCGGGCCGAAACGTAGAAGTTTACATCGACGACATGATCGTCAAGTCGATGAACCCCGACGACCATATCTGGGACTTGGAACAAACCTTTGAGAAACTGCGGGCGTACCAAATTCGCCTAAATCCGGCCAAATGCGCGTTCGGAGTACCAGCGGGAAGGTTCTTATGGTTTTTTTAACAAAGCCGAGGAATTGAGGCCAACCCGGACAAATGTAGGCGTCTTAGACATGAAAGCCCTCGAACAAGAAAGAAGTCCAACAAATTGACGGGGAGGCCGGCGGCATTAACTAGGTTCCTACCGAGGTCCGCGAAAGAGCCCTTGCTTTCTTCAAACTCCTGAAAAAGGAGGTGCAAGGAGGATGGAACCCAGAATGTGAGTCGGCATTCAGCAACATTATGCAGTGTCTGGCGACCCCACCAGTATTGTCAAAACCTGAACCAGGAGAGGTACTTTTCCGATGCCCTAAGGATTCGTATCCGATGCCCAACATCGATCAACTGGTAGACAAATATGCCGGGTACCAGTTATTATCCTTCATGAACGCTTATTCCGGGTACAACCAAATTGCGATGCATCCAGAAGACCAGGAGAAGACGACTTTCATAACCGAAAGAGCTAACTATTGCTACAACGTAATGCCCTTTGGGTTTAAGAACGCCAGGGCCACCTACCAGAGAATGATGAACAGAGTCTTTGAAGACCAGCTCAGGCGAAACGTAGAAGTTTACATCGACGACATGATCGTCAAGTCGATGAACCCCGACGACCATATCTGGGACTTGGAACAAACCTTTGAGAAACTGCGGGCGTACCAAATTCGCCTAAATCCGGCCAAATGCGCGTTCGGAGTACCAGCGGGAAGGTTCTTAAGTTTTTTTTAACAGGCCGAGGAATTGAGGCCAACCCGGACAAATGTAGGGCGGTCTTAGGCATGAAAGCCCCTTAGAACAAGAAAGAAGTCCAACAGTTGACGGGGAGGCTGGCGGCATTAACTAGGTTCCTACCGAGGTCCGCGAGAAAAAGCCCTTCCTTTTCTTCAAACTCCCGAAAAGGAGGTGCAAGGAGGATGGAACCCGAATGTGAGTCGGCATTCGGAAGATTAAGCGGTGTCGCGACCCACCCAAATTGTCAAAACCCGAACCAGGAGAGGTACTTTTCCTCTACTTATCAGTAGGTGAGGAAGCTGTGAGCGCGGTCCTGGTTCGGGAGACCGAGGCCGGCCAAGAACCAATATACTTCATAAGTAAAGCGTTGCAGAGCTCAGAACTGAGGTATCAGAAATTAGAGAAAGTGGTTTTCGCCCTACTCACGCCGGCACGAAGACTGCGCCAGTATTTTGAGGGATTCTAGGTCGTTGTTCAAACTAGTCAACCAATCCGACAGGTGTTACACAGACCAAATTTGGCTGGCAGGATGATCACTTGGGCAATAGAGCTATCCGAGTTCAACGTCACGTATGAGGCCCGACATACGATCAAATCGCAAGCACTGGCGGATTTATTAAGGGAATTAACCCTAGCCTATGAAGAGGACACCGCCGGACTCGGGGTATGGAAGGTCTACGTTGATGGATCATCAAATGCCAAGGGAAGTAGAGTTGGGATCATAATCGAAAACCCAGAAGGGGTCGCGATCGAGCACTCACTTCACCACAACTTCCCAACCTCAAATAACCAGGTAGAATATGAAGCGATGTTGGTCGGATTGCAGCAGGCAAAAGAACATGGAGCACGGAGAGTAAAGGTCCTAACGGACTCACAGTTAGTAGCCGCGCAGATCGGGGGTACTTACCATTCAAAAGGACCCTTGCTAGCCAAATACCTGAACAGGGCAAGGGAAATAATTTCCGACTTTGAGGAAGTGACGGTCACACACATCCCGCGCGAGGAGAACGTTAGGGCCGACATTCTATCCAAGCTCGCCCGGCACGAAGGGGCCGGGAACCATAGAACCGTGGTGCAACAAAATTTGGCGGAACCGAGCCGTGTGCGACTATTTCCGCAGCCTACCGATTAGAGAAAGCCAATTGAAGATTACTTAGAAAGGGGAATTATCCCTACAGATACGACCGAGATGAGAAAGCTGGTTCGAGAAGCCGCCATGTACACCATGGTGGACGATCGATTATATTGACGAGGACTTCACTCTCCTATGATGAGGTGCTTAGGCTCGGCCGAGGTAAAATACGTTCTGGCAAAAATACACGAAGGGATCAACGGCTAGCATATGGGAGGAAAAGCTCTAGCCAGGAAGGCTTTACGAGCAGGCTACTACTGGCCAACCATGGTGGCAGATGCCATGGAGTTTGTGAAAAGATGTGATAATTGCCAGAAGCACGCCAAGATCGTCTGGCTCCCTCCAGCGGAACTAAAAGTATCTCGGCCCCATGGCCTTTCTACAAGTGGGGGATGGATCTTTTGGGACCATTCAAAGCAGCCCCCGGACAACTCCGCTGGCTGGTGGTCGCGGTCGATTACTTTACTTAGTGGATAGAAGCTAAGCCTTTGACGACAATCACCTCGGCCTGCATTCAACGATTCTTCCGGCATAGCATTTTGTCTCGATTCAGAGTACCCGCCGAGATAGTCATGGACAACGGGACTCAGTTTATCGACAAAGGCTTCCAGGAGATGATCGCAGACCTCGGTATCGAGCAGCACTTCGCTTCGTGGAGCATCCCAAATTAACGGGCGGGCCGAAGCCGCAAACAAGATAATTGTCGCGGGCTTAAAGAAGCGGATGCATGAGGCCGAGTCCAGCTGGGTCGAACAACTCTACAGCGTGCTCTGGGGATATAGGACCAGCGTCCAAACCTCAACCCAGGAGACCCCGTTCAGGCTGACGTATGGATGCGAGGCAATGATCCCGGTTGAGATAGGACAACCCTCCTGGAGGAGATTGAAGGCTCTCCGAGATGGGGGGCGATGAACACCGAGGCAATGATGACAGAATTGGACGAGGTCAGGGTTACGACACACTGCCGAGATATGGCCATGAAGCAGCTAAATAAAACCGAAAGGTAAGGCCCCAGTCTTTTGACAGGGGTGACCTAGTGCTCAGAAGGGCAGACGTCGGCAATAAGAACGCCAGGGATGGCAAGTTGGCGGCAAATTGGGAAGGCCCTTACCGGGTTAAGGAGAAGCTCGAAAAAGATGCATATGTCCTGGAAACCCTGGCAAGGAAACCAATCAAAAGGACGTGGAACACTGACAAGCTGAAGGTCTACTATAGCTAGACCCAGCTGCCGTATGCACATGATGCCGGATATATTATGTCCGAGGTTCTTTATTTTGCTTATTTACAGTTTAAGTTTATTTTCGCACTTACGCAATTTCCTCATTTAAAGTTGTTATCTCTTTAGAGCGGATTGTTTCACGAATTAATGAAGAACTCCTCTGCGGAGATTCAGTTTACGAACTATCGAAACGTCTTATCATACACCAACCTGGGTAAAAAGAATGACACCGAGGCTTGCAAGCTCAGGTTCTTGATTATGCAAGGTTTGGTTGAAAAAATAACACCAGGGCTTGCAAGCCCGGTTTTTTAATTACGCAAGGCAACTAATATAAGCCTTTGCAAAAGTCTGATGCATCAACGTACTTGCTCCTCGATAAGAAGATGAATTGTCATCTCGGCCCTGATCAAGGCCAAAATGTGTAGACTCGTGCATTTTTTCACCACGACTGAACATGTGACAATTTTCCCTTATCCTGGTTATTATCCCGGACAACGGATCCGGAACCCAGTATGGAGGTTGATTGAAAACCCCCTACCTTGATACCCGGTCATAGCTACTGGAAAACTATAAAGGAATTCTATATATATACGACCCTGGCCCGGTCAAGGAATCCCCAGCGCGGGTTGGAGGCTTCATAACGAGATGGTTAGCATGTATAATTGCTCAATCGAAAGAAAGTTAACGATTAAACAAGTTAATTTTCGGAGAAGCCGAACCAAAGCGGCAATATTATATACAAAATTAGAAGGGCATCAATGCCCAGAATCAATAAATAAATAAAGAAAATACAAAAAATTCAAATAGCAGGAGCCGCTGTATTCAAAGGATCGACGATAGGAACACTGCCTGAGGTCTGCTCCGCACCTTCACCTCCCCGGTCTCCGCCGTCTTGGTCAAACACCGACGTGATCTCGGGCGACGGGGGAGGCGGGACGAGTTGGCCGCCGTGGATATACGCCCGATGGTGAAAACAGGCAAGGTTCAGACTGAGGTCAAGATTCAAGTGTCTGAATCTAAGCCAGGGCCATGTCAAAAGCATCCTTGGCGGTCTCCTTGATAATGTCGGAACAGCATAGGACTTCGAGCATCGCAAGCCGCCTTGGTCTCGTCCAACTCCTTCGCCAGGTCCCCACGTTGGGACTGCACCACCCGAAGGGCGTCCATGTCCTCCACATGGGCCGCCTGCATCTTGACCAGCTCTTGATTGGCACCGGCCGCAGAGCTTCCCGGTCATCGAAGCTCCTCGACAGCTTGCCTTTTTCAGCCTCGACCGCTTGCTGAGCCTCCTCGGCCTTCTTCTTGGCCTCCACGGCGGCGTCCCTTTCCTCCTGCACCCGAGATAAGGTCATGCTGGCATTCACATAATTTCTCTTAACGATCTCGAAAGCTCCGCACTACCCGACGTACTTCAAAGTAGCCTTCTGGATTTCCCACAGCTCGCCTCATCTACATCCTAGAGCGGGACGCCGTCTCGTGTAGCGCCGAGGAGGGAGGAGAGTCACCGCCAGTTCCTCGGTCCTCCCCTTGCTCCAGGTGTGACCGCGCGGGAGTTTTGGCAATGGTGGTGGAGGAGGCAAAATCGATGAAGAGGGCGCTGACATTTCCATGACGGGGGCCGAAGTCGAAGTAACTTTGGCGGAACTAGCAGAGGCCACGATGAGGGGGGCGTCCGGTGAAGTCACCGGAGTCACCTTTGTCTTCTTTGCCGCCTTTGCCAAGGACTCCGCTCAAGCCTTGGACCTCCGAGGCTCTGGAGCCGATCTCTTCTTCGGGTTGATCAGACCGCCCGCCGGAGCGGATTCACGTGGGATAGGTAGTGCGGCAAACCGTCCATAGCTTGTTCTGTATGACAAAATAGGGAGACCGGTTAGCACAAACAAAAGCAAAAGAAATAATTCTATGCACAAAAGTAAAAAGGATTAACACAGCAAAGGAAAATATACGCGGAGCCTGATGGAGCTCGACAGGAAGCCCCGAAAGAATGGAGGCAACAATTTTCACTCCATGTTCGGATACGTAAGACACGATCCGAGAAACATGGCCGACGTCTTCGAGGGAGAGGTCGTCTGGGTCTACCTGGTAGTTCGTAGAATGCTTGTTGTGGTGGTCATTGGTCCAGTATAAGGGAAACCTCCACTCCACCTCCTTGGACTCAGGCCCGTGAAGGAACCAGGGTTGTAGTTCGGGCTTGGTGACCACTTTAAAAAACCCATTTTTGAAGTGTTTGAAGGACTCGGAAAAGGCATGAAAAAGCTTCCTACCGGGGACCCCCCGAATGGAGGTCAAACCCTTCAGATCGGAAGACTCCTGGCCAGAACGTGGCGTAAAGGGGCAGAAGAAATAAAAAAAATACGGTGGCAGTACAAGGGATGAGTTCTACAAAAGATTTGCATAGATTTTCAAAAGCAAGCATAAAACCCCACCCGTTGGGATGGAGCTGTGAAGGAGCAAGGCGGAGGTAATTCAGAACATACACTTGAAACTCAGTAAACGGGAAGTGAATACCGAGTCGGGTGACGTAATCCTGATAGAAGAAAAAGAAAGAGGTGTCGGTTCCTTCACGGACAGAACATATCGGCTCCTCATTGGAAGGCGGACGAAGAAGGCAGTTAGAAGTGTCACCCAAATCGAGTCTATTAATGTCGGCCTGCGACATTAGAGAATGCGTTGTCAAGACTCCATGAGTAACCCACGGGTATTTTCAGAGTAGAACTTGAAGGGGACTCCCAGAGGCTGACTCCCCAGTGACAAAGGGTATCCGATCGGATGATGACGGTGACCCCATTTATACCTAAAACAACAATAAAACTAAAATCAGAATCCCATCATTGTACCTGAAGCATGCAAGTTATGCCGAGGAGGTAAATTGACAGGACCGGGACGAATCGGATTCCTAGTGACCAAGCTAGGAACTGAGGAGGACCTATGCCGGCAGGAGCCTAGGGTAGCGTCCGCTAGGAAATCCTGGCCGCTCGCGATATAATATGAGCTTGAGGCGAGACAATCCCAGCATGGGCCGAGGTATCCCTCGGGCAGGGATTCCGTCCTTACGCGTGGAGGGGGCTCGTAATAGTTGAGAGGTTCAACCGGGATGGCTTCGGGGACATCTCGGCCTCCGAAGTTGGGCGATCCAGGAATAGGACGAACGTTTGAGTTCCCAGCAGAGGCAAAACAGTACCCCCCAGTACTTCCCCTACTCGAACCACCATGGAGTAAGGTGCCAGACTTTTCCCCCTCAGGCAAAGGGGAACCCAATATCCAGTAACTGGCCCTAGGTACGCGCCTTTTCCTCTTCGGGGGTTAGTGCTTGGTTCGAAAAGGACGAAGGATTAATCTTATCCATCAAATACAGAAGTTGGACCTAGAATAGGCATTAAAGGGTCGATAAGACGCAGGAGAAGCCAAAACAGATAGGGACATGCTTACAAGGATGAGGGATATTAGTCTAAAGTAACGAACCCAGGACCCAATGTCTACCCAGAAAGTCTCACCGGAACTAGTCACCGATAAACCAGAAACCCAGAAATCCACATGGGCAGCAGAAGGGATAATGGATAAAAACCGCCAAGGTATAAAATGATATCAAAGAAGAAGAGGGCATACCTGCACAGGGAGGGATGCTCGAAAGATGGAGAAAGCAGCGAAAAACCCGAAAGTTGCAGAGAGAACTTGCAGGAGGACTATCGGAGCGAGGAACAAAGAGAATCGTGAAAGTAGAGACAGAATGCCAAGTAAATTGTGAAGTGGGAGTAATGGAGGGAAATACGAAACAAAGTTGAAGTGTCGGGGGTAAAAGAGACAATTCACCCTACTCGTAGGGGTGACGTACGACGCGGGGCACCGGGGGGACGCTAGCATTAAATGCGCACGAAAACCGACGTTTAGCCTGGACCGGGAGACATGACCATGGAGCATCTAGCACCTCGGTACCGGCCGGACTCTTCGAGACTAAACCTCGATGGAATCGATGGGGTCCCTCGGCGGGAGTAACCCGCATCCCTTGCGGGGCGGTTGCACACCCTATCATGATATAATTTATTAAGTAATATAGGGTTTAGAGAAGATCTAGAAGTACAAAATTAAGAGTTGTGTATATATTATAAAAGATAAGTAAATGTGTATATATTATAAAAAAGATAAGGTAATTTAATTTCTATAATTTTAACCATATAAAAAATTGGTCGCTAACATTCAACCTCATTCCCTTCTTGAAGTCCCCGCTTTCGAATCTACCCGATTTTTAAATTAATAAAAAACGTTGAAATTTTAAATTATATTTCAGAAATATCTCCGAAGAACATGTATCCTCCGCCGTGGGAAAACAAGGCCCAACTACGCCCGTAGCAAACCCCGACACTAAGCGCGGCTCTTCCTTTGCTAAGGTCAAGTACACCATCAACAAAGCGGTAAGAATAAGCAGGAAAAACCTGATCATATCCGCATCTGGAAAACAAAAACCAGCAAATTGGTGAATTAGAGATCACATGCATGAATTAGTTAAGTAAAAATACAAGAGTGCTTGGCACTATTACTACAAGAATTTAATGAATTCTGGATATCATCCTATCATATTGTACAGAGAAACATGAAAAAGTGGTAGATATGGCAAGGACTTGTGAAGGTTCCGTTGTACAAGGAAGAGTAGTCCATTTGGTATATATAGTCACATAAAATGAGTACAACATGGATTAAAATTAAGATCATGATATAATTTATTAAGTAATATAGGGTTTAAAAGATCTAACTGTGTTAATTTTGGTGTGGGGCCCGCACTATTTTTTTTTAAAAAAAACAGCTCATCCTCCCCACCGATCCCTGGCTTCGTCTTCTTCCCCACTTCATCTTCGCCTTCTCCATTCCCAGAAGCACCAAATCGGACCTGTCTTCACGATCTCAGAGTTGCGGCGTTCAAAATCAGACTTGGGGAATTTTTTTCACAGCGCCGTCGAAATCAGACTCTAGGAATTATTTTCTCAGCGCCGTCGAAATCAGAGTTGTGGATTTTTTTTTGCACAGCGTTCGATCTCAGAGCTGCGACTGTGGTAATTACTGGCATTTTGCCCCCTTTTTTTTTTTTTTTTTTTTTTTTTTTTTTTTTTCATTTATCAGTGTTCGATCTCTGAATTTTTTTAGGTTGTGGGGAGAAATTACTAACTGGATGAACTTTTGCCCTTTCTTTCATGTTGCACACAAAATCTGCCCAGATATTCTCTTTTTGATCTCGAAATTTCTTTTACGTTGCCCTTTCTTTCACGACTGCACAGAGGATCGTTTAGTATTAAATATATTTTGATAAATTGAAGAAAGCAAATCAATTCAAGATTCTTGGACATAAAAGGGGTCCATGCTTCAAGTTCTCTGTTAATCATGACAATTGAAATTGTTCAGAAAAATATGCAAGCCTAGATAAAATTAGGGGTATTTTGGTATTTTTATAACAATAGTGTGGACCCCACCCCAAAATTAATACCGTTAAGTTAGATTTTAACGGTGGTCTTATATGATAAACGTAACTCACACGCAGATTTTTTCCCAAAAAAAAGATGTTGAAACTACGTAATTTTTAAAAAACCCAAATAATACAAAGCACCCTCCCCAAACCTTTCCCCTTTTTTTTTCACTAACTCGTTAATGACACTATTCCCAATTTTATCGAAGATAAAAAGCATACGTATATGTATATGTATATTTTTGTTCATTTACCCTTTAAAAATTATAAATATATAATATAATATTATGTTATATTATATTATATTATAATATATACACACACTACGTATATGATATGAGTGGGCGGCGTTAACTGTTTTTTGGGACCTGACTCCATTAATTAATTAAAAAAAAAAAGGGAGTGGGTGAAAATTTCACCAAACACCCCACTCCCCAACCACTATTGGCTGAGAGACAACTTGTGAACAGAGAGGTTCATTGTGTAATTTTAAAAGGGAGTGGATAACTATTTCTTTCTTCCTCTAATTTTTTATTATATCATTAGTGGAATTTTAGAACAAGTAGCTCATTAATAAAATCTTATTTTGCTCAAATTAAAATATCTAAATTCTCGAAAAAACTGTTTTATAATAAGATAGAAACGGAGGAGAAACGTTCATCTAAGAACTTTGAACACATTCACCTCCTTTATATTATATTAAACCTGTCTCCATCTTAGTTCATACCCACCTCTATATAAACACAGCGAACAGAAAAGAGGTTGTTCTGAACTTTGAAATTACCATTGAGTCTCAGGTGGCTTGACCGGAAGGAAAGAGCAAAAGGAAGAGACCTCCATTGAATCATTATACCAATGATTACATCAAGGACGAGTGAAAAGTTGGAACGGATTTCACTGACGAGACGGTTGTCAAGTAGGCCATCCAGCACCCCCGCCACTGAGACGACAGTTTCGCTGTATTCTGCAGGGGCTTTTCAGCCTATTACGCAGCTTGAAGAGGTAATGCTTGTGCGGAATCCATGTTGGATATCCCTTCTGCATACTATACTTTCATTTGGCACTGTATTGAATCCTTTAGCTTTTCCCATATATTAGATCACGGTAGCTGTTTCGGCACTAAGGAACATTGATGGCTTGAACTGGCCTGACTCATTCGGGCAACAAAGGCAGAGAGCTGGAGATTTGGACCTGCTTGATTGGCTTGGAGCCATGTTTGGGTTCCAGGTATGTAATCCGCTTCAAGGGAGACAGTAAAAAAAATTATGCGTACCTGAATCTTTTTATTTAGCCTCCCTATATTATTAATGCATTTTGGTTTATTTGGACACAGACGGACAACGTCAGGAATCAGAGGGAGCATTTGATTCTGCTTCTTGCTAACTCTCATATAAGACAGGATCCCAAACCTAACCCACTCGACAAGGCACGTAAACCTTTAGTTCCTCCAATTTGGTGAAAGCATTTTAGACTAAAATAAGACCGATCGAGCTAAAGCAGAAACAGGGAATGCTAAGTTAATTTTGCTTTCTCTAGTTAACTGAGTAGCCCTGCCTTTTTCCCCATGTATTTAATCTGTTTTTGGTAAAATGCAGCTTGACGACGGAGCAGTTGATGCACAGATGAACGATCTCTTTGAGAACTACAAAAACTGGTGCAAGTTTTTGGGACAAAAACATAAATTAGAGTGAGATATATATAAGCATGTCTGCATCAATGAACATTTGTGACATTTGGCTTAATTTCTGATGCGTTTTGCACTTTTGGTTTGTCAAGAATAAGTCAGAATCTTTTGGTGCCCAAATTGACTTGTGTATCACATATCTTGTTTTTTCACAGTCTTCCTCAAGGTCAACCGCAAGAGATACAGCAGAGGAAGTTGCTCTACATGGGTCTTTATCTTCTCATATGGGGTGAAGCAGCTAATGTTCGCTTCATGCCAGAATGTCTCTGCTATATATTCTACAAGGTAAGTACAAACTTCCGTAAGCTTCTAATTTTCTTATGCTAGCCTGCAATGTCTTAACATTTTTTACTTCATTTATTGAAAATTTTCAAAATGTGCTAACAATATCTGATAATTACTTTAGATGGCTAATGAGCTCCATGATTTATTGGCTGGAAATGTCAGTACTGTTAACAAAAATGAAGAAACATTTCTATGTGATGTCATAACTCCCCTGTACCAAGTTATTGAGAAGGTAGTGGTATCCAACATTTTTTACATGCGTGCTTTGGCAAGTACTTATATATATGTGTAGATATATATACACACTGTTTTAAGGATGCTGAATAACTTTCCAGGAAGCCAAGAAGAGCGAAAACGGAACAGCTTCTCACACAACTTGGTGCAACTATGATGATCTAAATGAGTATTTCTGGTTTGTTTGGCTTTGGATCTTCACATGATGGACAACTACTTAGTTTGATAGGTTCATTAGTTCATTAAACATTTGTTTTTCTTGGCATAATTTTGCTGCAGGTCAATGGATTGCCTTTCTCTTTGCTGGCCCATTCGTGCTGATGATGACTTTTTTAAAGGTCTGCAAAGAAAATCAAATTTTGTTGAGACCCGGACGTTTTTACATATTTTCCACAGCTTCGATCGTCTTTGGACCTTCTATTTACTGGCTTTGCAGGTATTTATACTATTTAATTAGAATGGTGTATTTGATACTTCTCCCCCAAATCATACTTATGACAAGGCTTACACATTCTTATTGCAGATATTGATTATTATTGCATTGCAAGGAATTTCAGTGGCGGATATCTTTGAGAAAGATATCTTGTACGATCTATCAAGTATATTCATTACTGCGCCATCCTGTGCTTCCTCCAAAGTATGATAGATACTTTCATTTAAATGGCTCTTATATATGATGCTACTATTAGATCACTTGTTTCACACTTACTGTTGGATTGAAATTCTCTAAAATCAATCATATAAACAAAAGAAACTTCACAAGCCACAGAAGCACAAGAACTATAACATCAACTTTCATTTGAGTTTATGGCTAAGATTAGTACTACCTCCGGTCCTAAATATAAGAATTAGTTGATTTTTAATAAAAAGTTTAAGGGAACTAAATAGATTATATTAAAGTATGTGTAAATTGTATATTTATGTTTTTCTTTAAAATAATTTTCTTGACTTATAAACTAATATATAATATAATGATATACAACATATATTATAATTAACCAACTTATTAAACTTCTTTAATTTCTCCAATAAAAATCAACGGACTCTTATATTATATTAAGGATAGAAGGTAATATAATAAAAGAATCTAAACGTCTAACTGGAATTAAAAATGCGCTGAAAAGTTTAGTTTACTTCAACTCTTAATTTAAAAATAAAGTTTGGAGGTGGATTCTATATCTTTATCCTCAAATTTTTTTCTGCCTTCATGTTCATGTTTTTAATCTTTGTTCACGTAAATTTAACATAGTTTTTCCATTTCTTTTTATATTGACCCCAGGAATCTCGGACTTCATCCTGAACTTTCCGGGTCATCGTCGATGGAGATTCAGTGACGTGCTGAGAAATATTCTTAAAATCATTGTTAGTCTTGCATGGGTTATCTTTCTTCCCGTTTTCTACGTGAATACCGTTGACGATCTCCCACAAAGTATTAAGAAGTGGCTTTCCTTTTTCGATAAAATAAAGAGCAGCAATCCAACATTGTATATCCAGGCAGTTACATTATATATGCTTCCCAATTTACTAGCAGCTGCTCTCTTCCCTTTTCCAACGCTGAAGCGTTGGATCGAAAACTCTGACTCGCATATTGTTAGACTTCTCACGTGGTGGTCACAGGTGTGTTGCAGTTGCATTATGCTTTTACATAATTCAATCACTGGCATATATACACACACACACATATATCTGTGGGCAACACTGACTAGAAATTGGTAGGGAATATGTAACAGTACGGTAAACTTTGTTTCTTTTCTTTTTCTAATCACCCTTAATTAAAAGGGAAAATCATACATGCATGTATAGTGGAAGCAATCTGGAATTCATGAAAGTCTTGCCGTGGCCTGTTCCTAAGCAATCTGAATGCTCTAAGTATATATTATTTTCTTTTCATCTTAATAATAATTCTTTCACCTCCCGCAGCCAAGAATCTACGTTGGAAGGGGAATGCATGAAAGTCCATTAGCTCTTCTAAAGTGAGTTTAGCAGAACCCTATGGTGAATGATGATAAAATAATCTGTGGTCCTTTCCTGGGTTTTTATTACCTTAGAATTCTTAAATTATCTGGTCGCCTTCTGGTATTTTCAGGTATACTATTTTCTGGTTGCTGCTTCTTGCTTCAAAATTTTCAGTAAGCTTCTTTCTGCAGGTAATTTCGATTATGTGCCGGACTTGTTTCCTCTAGAAATGTACTTGAGAAGCTTTTAAGAGTGCGGGTTTTCCATTAACTGTTTTCTCTTCCATATATAGATAAAACCTCTGATTGAACCCACAAAGGAAATAATGAGTATTCAGCGAATTCATTTTGCTTGGCATGAGTTTTTCCCTGATGGTAATATATTTTCTTTTTCTTTCTCGTGATTTGAATGTATCAAATTTCTTAATTTCAAAGTTATCTATCTAAATAGTTTCCTTCCTATATATGCAGCTAAATACAACTATGGTGCGGTTGTAGCGCTATGGGCTCCTGTACTTTTGGTGTGTATGCCATGTTTCCTGTTTTTGTTCGGATATGTTAATCTTCTCATCCTTTTGGTTATCACCTCAGCGATTTGGCATGTTCAATTTAGGTTTATTTCATGGACACTCAAATTTGGTATGCCATATTCTCAACTTTGTGTGGAGTAGTTGTTGGGGCCTACGATGGTCTAGGAGAGGTAAACATCTACCTTTTTCCCCAACCTTTCTTGCTATCTTGGAGAGAACTTGTGATTGTGTATACACAGGCTTTATTCATTTTGTGTAGCTCGGACCTACAATTCGAACCTTTTCATCTATATTAGAAATTTAGAGTACCTGGCCGATTGCGAACATTAGAATTCTGGACCATTAATCGTTTCTTTATGTTGTTATTAAGGGAAAAAAAAAACCAATGATATCAACTACCCAAATCTATCTTTCTATAACAAAATAGACAGGAAACCATAGTATTTATAAATTATATGAATGTGAATAGTATACAACTTCATGAAAAGCATGAGTTTCATTTTGGAGTTATAGAATATAATTTTTTTATATTGGGGCTTCACATAACCTTAAATTCATGAATCCTATGAAACTGAAGTATTTCAACAGCGACTTTAAGTTGAGCTCTTTGCTTATACAGATACGAACCCTGGACATGCTGAGGTCAAGGTTTCAGTCTTTGCCTGGTAAATTAAACACATGTTTGGTACCTACAGAGTCAGAGACGAACCCTGAGCATGCTAAGGCCCAGGTTTCAATACCTACAGAGTCAGAGACGAACCCTGAGCATGCTGAGGCCCAGGTTTCAGTACCTACAGAGTCAGAGACGAACCCCGAGCATGCTGAGGTCCAGGTTTCGAGTATCTACGAGTCGAGACGAACCCCGAGCATCTTTGAGGTCCGGTTTCGAGACCTCTCTGAGTCGAGACGAACCCCGAGCATGCGAGGCCCGGGTTTCGCACCTACGAGTCGAGACGAACCCCGAGCATGCGAGGTCCGGGTTTCGTACCTACGAGTCGAGACGAACCACGAGCATGCTCGGGCCCGTGTTTCGTGCCTCTGGTCGAGTCGAGATGAACCCCCGAGCATGCGAGGCCCGGTTTCGCACCTACGAGTCACGTACGAACCCTGAGCATGCTGAGGCCCAGGTTTTAGTACCTACAGAGTCAGAGACGAACCCTGAGCATGCTGAGGCCCAGGTTTCAGTACCTACAGAGTCAGAGACGAACCCTGAGCATGCTGAGGCCCGGGTTTCGCACCTCTGAGTCGAGACGAACCCCGAGCATGCCGAGGCCCGGGTTTCGCACCTCTGACGTCGAGATGAACCTTGAGCATGCCGAGGCCCGGGTTTCGCAGTACCTACAGAGTCGAGACGAACCCCGAGCATGCTTTGAGGTCCAGGTTTCGGTAGGCTACGAGTCGAGACGAACCCCGAGCATGCTGAGGTCCAGGTTTCAGTACCTACAGAGTCAGAGACGAACCCTGAGCATGCTGAGGTCCAGGTTTCAGTACCTACAGAGTCAGAGACGAACCCTGAGCATGCTGAGGTCCAGGTTTCAGTCTTTAATATTATTTTGGGA
Source organism: Acacia melanoxylon (assembly GCA_019022615.1). Classification (NCBI taxonomy): domain Eukaryota; kingdom Viridiplantae; phylum Streptophyta; class Magnoliopsida; order Fabales; family Fabaceae; genus Acacia; species Acacia melanoxylon. The sequence continues at coordinate 2,853,454 of JAFJYJ010000051.1, read as the reverse complement.
TCTAACATTCTTTTGCTAAGTAGATTGCTGTCCTTTCATCTTTACTTACTTGAGTTCCATGTTGTATAGGGTTCTGCAAGTGAAGCTTTCAAATTTGCCTATTTGTGGAATGACATTATTTGCAGTTTCCGTGAAGAAGATATCATAAGTACTAGGAAAGACCAGAGATCCAAACTCTATTTAGTTGCTTTCTTATACCATCTTGTCTTTTCATGATCTATCCCTTCAGTTAGAATCCTAAACTAAACTATGTTTGCATATATTACAGGGAGATGGATCTTTTGTTGGTTCCTTACTACTTTGATCCTAGCCTGCTACCTCCCTTTTTGCTTGCTAGCAAGGCATGTATTTGAGTTTAGTCCTTCTTTCTCCCTTTTCCTTTTCATTTTTAGGAATTATTTTTTGCCAGTTCAGATAATTTACCTTCATACAATCTTTACAGATTCCTGCGGCAATAGACATGGTCGATCAATTTCGAGGGAGGGAAAGCGACCTTCTCAACCGTCTACGTGCAGATGAATATTTGAAATACGCCGTGACTGAATGCTACAATTCTCTTAAAAATGTCCTAGACACTATGTTGGTTGGAGAAACTGAAAAGAGGTGCCCTTTGAGTTTTTGAAAATTTCTTAGTGTTCGCCTTCTTATCTATTTTTAGTTTCCATTTCAATATGAATATTGCATATTTTTTTAGCGCAATTAAATATCTTTTTGCTTAGTTACAAAATTTCCAGATAAACACACAAACTATTACCTGATTTTCACGGATACTAGTAGAACTGTTGTGTCAGCTGTTTTCTATATGTGAATATATATCTATTATACATCCATGCATGCATGCATATATTATTAGATACACATACGTATGAATGCTTGTATATGACTTAGCTTGTAAAGCACTCGCATATATAATTTATTATTCTTTCATATATTACTTGTTAAAAGGAAGTCAAAGTAGAAATGGTTGATTTACCTAATTGCTTTTTGTCAGACCTTCATCTAGTTTAAATAATAATTAATAAGGAGAACTTCATTTTGCATGACCAAGGATTTTTGCTTGGTGAAGAAAAGTATTATTTATCAGCCTTTTGTTTTTCCTCACTCTTCTTGATCATGTGTGTGTCTCATTGAAACTGTAGAAACTTCATTAAAATCACAGCATTACCTGAACTTCTGAACTTCTTGGGATGAAACAGAATAATAACCACCATCAAGAACGAAGTTGAAGGCAATATGACAAATTTCAGAATGCGATTTTTGCCTTCCCTTTATAAGAAGCTCGTGAAGCTCGTGGAAATCTTGGTGAGCCGCTTAAAAGGAAAAACTTGTCGCTTGAAAGGTATCTTGCCTCTGATGAAATATTTTATTTGGAATTTTCACACACTGTTCTTCTTTGTTATAGGAAGGGGAAGGTAAAATCAAGCCGGATACAGTGGTGCGCTGTCTGAAAGACATTTTACAAGATTACTTGATGGTAAATGAAAAAAGGTTTGTGAACTTTATTATTGCACGAATTGGTGAATAGTTTACTTGAAGCATTGTTAAATCATGTTTATATTTTGGCCAATAGTAAAATCAAGTTCTCCTCGAAAAAGATAATAATAATTTATTTTGATGTGATGCTCTGCAGTAAGGTGCAAAATCTTATAAATGAGAGTGACTTTGTTTTAGATGTCAAAGCAAAATGGAAAGCACCGGTAACTTTGCTTTGTTTTCTTTTTTGGTACATGATATTTTTACCAATCGATCCAGAAAACATTAATTTCATGATGAAATATTTTTCTGCTTGCAATCGTTTCAGATAAATCGTCTTTATCTACTACTGACGGTGAAGGAATCTGCAATTGAGATTCCGACTAATCTTGAAGCACGCAGAAGGATTGCCTTCTTTACCAATTCCTTGTTCATGGATATGCCAAGTCCGCCCCGAGTTCGCAAAATGCTTTCATTCAGGTCTGTTTCCCGATTCCATAGATAAGAATGGCCTCAATAATGTATATGCCTGCGTCGTACTTCCTATCGTCAAGACGTCAACTTTTGAGTATCATGGCGCTTATTCAATCTTAGCCATCAGCTTAGATTATATATCAATTTAATTAGTTGGGAGAAAAATGATAGATATACATACTTCAATGTAACTTATTTAACTCCGTAAATCTCTCCCAAAAAACTTAATTAGCTCTTATATTAAACGTCCAGATGTAGTACTACTTTTCTTTGCATATTTTACTGTCCTGAAAAATTGACTAGCTTCAGATATTATAACAAGAAATATTCTTGTTTGCAGTGTGCTAACTCCATACTATACTGAAGAGACCATCTACTCTAAGACAGACCTTAAGGTTGAGAATGAAGATGGCGTGTCAATCATATATTACCTGCAAAAGATTTACCCAGGTTTATAACACTAAAACAGTACCCAGCAAGATTTTACTTCTTTTTTAATGAAGAAAGGCTGGCTATATTAATCTAATTACTTTTTAATAGATGAGTGGAATAACTTCATGGAGCGACTTGGCTGCAAGAAAGAGAGTGAAATATGGGAGAAAAAGGAAAATATATCGGAGCTTTGTTACTGGGCTTCGTTAAGAGGGCAAACTCTTTGCAGAACAGGTACATATATATGTGTTGAATGCTTCCTAATTAGGTTGATTAACAATTTCACTCTTATTGCCGCAGTAAGGGGAATGATGTACTACCGCCGGGCTCTGAAGCTTCAGGCTTTTCTTGGCAAGGCCACTAAAGAAGGTAATTAAACGAATAATTTTCTGTTATAGCTTCTCCGTAGTTTAAGGAAACCAAATAAGTAACACTAAAATATTTATATTTATGCCTAAACTAATTTGCTTGAGATATAAATATATTATATATTATACTTAAGTACCTTATTTAGCGTTTTTAATCTTTTTAAAAATTCAATTACTCTTACATGTGAGAGCAGAGGTAGTATGTCATCAAATATGTAGTGCAAGGGCTAATTATATTTTCTCGTTATCAGGGATTCTTAATGTCTATAAAGATGATGCAGTTCCATCGGACGAAGAGAAAAGATTATATACCGAAATTGAGGATGTGGCTGACTTGAAATTCACATACGTTGCTACCTGTCAGGACTATGGGAATCAGAAGCGCAGTGGAGACCGCCATGCGACAGATATCCTGGATTTGATGGTTAAGTATGTTCTCCTATTCATAAATGATGTTGAGTTTTGAAGTGCATGTATTTTTGCTTTCAAATTTAATGACTTGGACATGGTATAAGAATCTAACTGTTGGTTCTTCAATGTAGGAACCCCTCGCTTCGTGTGGCATATATTGACGAAGTTGAAGAAAGAGAAGGTCAAAATGCGCAGAAGGTTTATTATTCTGTATTAATCAAAGCTATGGACAATTGCGAGCATGTAAGTTCATATTGAACTCCAGGAAAAAAAAAAATTTATTTACTCATCTTTACCTTTGAATTAATTGCTTTTATCTCTGAAGGAAATATATCGCATAAAACTTCCGGGGCCAGCTAAGTTGGGAGAAGGGAAACCAGAAAATCAGAATCATGCCATCATTTTTACTAGAGGGGAAGCTCTTCAGGCCATTGACATGAACCAGGTAAATTGTTATGAATTTGATACTGTAGTAACAAGTAGATAATAGTTATATGGCCTACTTAGATGGTGTACTCCTCGACAATATTTTATAGGATAACTACTTGGAGGAAGCTTTGAAAATGCGTAACCTTCTGGAAGAATTTAATAAGGATCATGTGGTGCGGCGACCTACAATACTAGGTGTCCGTGAACATATATTTACTAGCAGGTGTGATGAATTTTCTTCTACATGTATAAGATCGAGTTATCTTGTTTGGACAATATCTTAAATATTCGTAATAATCACTTCTTACAGTGTCTCTTCCTTGGCTTGGTTTATGTCAAATCAAGAAACAAGTTTTGTCACAATGGGTCAAAGAGTTCTTGCAAGACCCCTTAAGTAAGTTTTTCTTACCCATTTCATTGTATGAGAGATTTATAATCAGGTTCTTTTATTTTTCCTCTTTCATAACAAATTATGAATCCCAGTATGCACTTGACTAAAAGACGACTACTTATTATTGGAAACACGTTTTCTGACTTATAATGAGTTTTGTTCAATTTTAGGGTTCGGTTCCACTATGGTCACCCAGATGTTTTTAATAGAATTTTCCACATTACACGTGGAGGAATGAGCAAGGCTTCTCGATGCATCAATTTGAGCGAGGATATTTTTGCTGGTAACATTCTTGATACATGTTTTTTCCCATTATTACATATCATCCAAATTTCTTTTCTTGCTTCTTATATGCCTTTTGCCTCTAGGTTTCAACTCAACACTCCGACGCGGCAATATTACTCATCATGAATATATCCAAGTTGGTAAGGGTAGAGACGTTGGGCTCAATCAAATCTCAACTTTCGAAGCAAAAGTAGCTTGCGGTAATGGAGAGCAGACATTAAGCAGGGATATCTACCGTCTGGGGCATTGTTTTGACTTCTTCCGCATGATGTCGTGTTATTTTACAACTGTTGGATTTTATGTCAGCTCAATGGTATTTTTTTTCTCTCGCTACAGTGTGATGTTACATGCATGCATGTTCTTTTACTTACTAGTATAAAGTTTAGTTAATATTTGAAATTCAATCCAACGTTAATGGTTCGCTGAAAAGATTGATAAACAAATCAGAGTAAAGGAAAAGGAAATAAATCTGTCATCATTTGGAACTCCAGGTTGTGTGTGTCAGATATATCTCCAACCTATAAATATTTCATTCAAATCAAGAGATGATCCAGCTGATAGAAATTTTTTGCAACAATGATAGCTTATATTTTCCTCATGTAATCTAATATTATTTGTCCTAGCTAGTCATATACTCTTCTGAGTCTAGTGGCATTAAAGCTTTCCTTTTTCATATTTGCAGATGGTAGTCATCACGGTTTATGCATACCTATATGGCAAACTTTACTTATCTTTAAGTGGACTTGAGAATGACATAGTTAAGTATGCTAAGAGAAAGGGTGATATTGCTCTGGAGGCAGTCATGGCTTCACAATCCTTTGTTCAAATAGGTCTTATTATGACTTTCCCTATGATCATGGAAATGGGACTCGAGAGAGGATTCAGAACTGCATTAAGTGACTTCATAATAATGCAACTACAACTAGCAGCTGTTTTCTACACTTTCTCACTGGGTACAAAGGTGCATTATTTTGGTCGCACTCTCCTGCATGGCGGGGCAAAGTACAAAGCAACTGGCCGTGGTTTTGTGGTCCAACATGAGAAGTTCGCAGAGAACTACAGAATGTACTCCAGGAGTCACTTCACAAAGGGAATGGAGCTCGCCATGTTGCTTATATGTTATCGGATTTATGGATCCGCAGCTACTAACTCAGTAACATACACCTTTATCACATTTTCAATGTGGTTTTTGGTGTGTTCATTTTTATTCGCTCCTTTCCTTTTCAACCCTTCTGGATTCGAGTGGCATAAGATAGTTGAGGATTGGGATGATTGGTCAAAATGGATAAATAGTCATGGTGATATTAGTGCTCCTGCAAGCAAGAGCTGGGAATCATGGTGGGATGAAGAACAGGAGCACCTAAATTACACCGGGTTTTTAGGACGAACCATGGAGTGTATTCTTTCCATGCGCTTCTTTATCTTTCAGTACGGAATTGTCTATCATCTAAACATAGCCAAAGGCGAAAAGAGCATAGTGGTGATTATGCTTACCATTATTCTTGTTTCATATTCTAAATGTCAAACTCTTAAATCTGATGCTACCTCTTCTCCTTAATATAAGATATAGTTTGTACTACAGTTTTTATTATAAACTAGATCTTATATTAAAGACTGAGGTAGTACTTAGCCTACAATCATTTTCCCCTCTCCCTTCTATGACTGGGTGTCAAAATTGACTATCATTTTCTCTTCAGGTTTATGGTCTATCCTGGCTAGTCATAATGGCTGTTATGGTTATCTTGGAGGTTGGTAATCAGTAAAAACTTAAGTTCATTCCGATGAGAAGTATTTTCTTTTCTTGAGCGTAGTTGATTATATTATCTAATCAATTGGGGCATATGAAACTTATTGCAGATTGTGTCTCTGAGCAGAAAAATGTTAAGTGTGGATTACCAGCTGATATTTCGTCTTTTGAAATTCACTCTGTTCGTTGGCACCATTGTCATTCTTGTCTTGATGTTTGTTATGATGGATCTCACAGTTGGAGATATATTTGCAAGCTTACTAGCATTTATTCCAACAGGATGGGCACTTGTACAGATAGCACAAGCATGCAGGCCAGTGGTGGAGAGGCTAGGCAGGTGGGAATCAATGAGGGCTTTATCAAGGGGCTATGAATACTTGATGGGGGTGGTGATCTTTGCACCATTGGCCATATTGGCTTGGTTCCCATTTGTTTCAGAGTTCCAAACAAGGATTTTGTTCAACCAAGGATTCAGCCGAGGGCTTCATATACAGATGATTCTTGCTGGTGGCAAGAAGCACCAGTAGTGGTGACAATATTGTTATTATTCTTGACGAGGCCCAGGCACAGAGCCATTTTGAAGATAGAAATGACGATATTGAAGCAATATCAAATTATATGTTATGCTGCTTGCAGGGTGAGAAAGAAGGATGTGATTTTTGTTAGTTGGTTTCTTTTTATTGGTTAGCAAAATCCCACAATTCTTTTGTGCTAATCATTATGAACTGACTTTTCAATGTGGCTTTTATAATATTACTTTTGGGTAAAAATGAAGATTGTGTAACGTAATTTATGTTTGGATTTGTGGTTGTATAAGTGAAGTTGTTTGGATTGGCAGTGGCTTTTGTGATAATGATAAGAAAGAAATTAAATTTAAATTTTAAATTTTTTCATAAAAGCTAAAGTTTGAAAATTTGACAATTAAAAAATACATAATTTCATGAAATAATATTACATAACTAATTATATTATATGTCCCATATAATTTGTTCTTTAATTGAATCATGAATATAATTCATTTGGGAGGAAGATCGCCTACCAAATTTATAGCGGAAGGTTGTTCATCTACATTATTATTATTTACATGACCCATATTCTCAACTTCAGCTTGCCGAGTGGCAGAATTTCTTTTAATAAAATTATGGAAGGTCATTGTCGAACAAATAATGCGGACTTATGTTTAGTAGCTGTATTTGCACATTTTTTTGGGTAACAATTCAAATCGATTGTTTCACACTCCAAAAGTCCTTTCTATAGTAGACCTCGATAAAATCTGGTTGTCTAGACTATTTTTGGGTTGCATCCATTTTGAAACGTCCACCTCGGCTATGGTCTATTTCCCTTTCCATTCTCTTTCCCATCTCAGCCGTTGGATTGAAATATGAACAGTTAAATTTAATAATTTATAAAAATATTATTTTTAAATATGTTTTAATAATTTAATATTTTCTTTATATTTTTTTATAAAAATGAATCATTCAGATTTCAATCCAACGGTTGAGATGGAGAAGAGAAGTGAACCGTAGCGAAACCTCGCATGGCTTTGAAGGTCCTTCCCTCCCCAAGTCTCCTTCAATCGATCGATCACCCACATCCATGGAGATGAAATCCATCCTCGCCATTATTCTCACCATCTCTTCCCTCCCTATCGTAGTGGCCAAATTTTAGGATCCAAATCTGGCTTTCCCCCTTTCTCTCTCCGTCTCGTTCACCGACAATCTTCATCGTCTTCCTTCACACATCCCACTGTCCCCCTGGTCCTAGCGTTGCTCAAATGAGGCGATCGCGAAGCAGATCCCCTTATCTCCTGCACCTAGTGATGGAGTACCAATATAGGAGCCAAGAGCGGTGGCTCCACTAGAAGGTCCGCCTCTCCGGTTTTGTTTATTTTTTTTTGCTTCGTTCTGTAATAACGGTTACACAATTGGGATTTCCATAAGCAAAAAGCATCAAAATCTGGCTTCTCCCAATCGTTCGATTAGAAATCAGAAGTCAGATTGGGCAATTTTCTCACCAAACACACATGCGCAGGGATTTGGCTCTCATCCTCTTCCCTTCCCATCCACTTCGAATGGTTCAAATTTCATCTTTTATAAAAATATTAAATTATTAAAAAATATTTAAGAATAATATTTTTATAAAAGATGAAATCTGAACCATTCAAATTTCAATCCAACAGTTAAAATGAAAAAAGGATGGGAAGTGGATGGAAAAAGAAGAGAATGAGAGCCAAACTCTACGCAGGGCACGTCCCAATCGCACGATTGAGCCTCCAATCATGCGATTGGACATTCACCAAAATTAATTGTTAGCGCGGTGAGAAAGTGAGAAATAGACTCATAATGAAGATAGTTGAAAAATTGCCCTTCACCCAGAGAAAGACCATATTATTCTTCATACCATTATAATTTCAACTTTTGACTAGTTTGTTGTAATTTAAGGTAATCGAAAGAAAAAAGAAAAACTAAAGAAACCTAATTGAAAACTAAATAAAATTATATGGCTATATTCTTTCCTCATAGTTTTAAGGGATAAGGGTCTTAAATGCCATGAAAGTTTTCGCTCAGTAGCATTGGTAAGACAGAAGTTTTTTTGGACCAAAAATGCGACGGAAGTTCACAAAACGTAGCAATTTTGCCCCTCCGTTAATTTTGACCGTTAAGTTTAACTGAGTGTACACGTGGCATGCCACCTCATCAATCAAAAGTATAATTTTTGCCCTGTAAGTTTTCATTGAGGATCAATTTTGCCTTGGAAGTTTTCACTAAGGAGCAATTTTGCCCTAGAAGTTTTCACTAAGGAGCAATTTTGTCCTGGAAGTTTACAAAACGTAGCAAATTTGCATTTTTGTCCCCCAATATTAAATTTGACTATTAAATCAGTCAAAGACCACACATGCCATGCTTTGAAAAGGTCGACTTGGAGTCGAAAAAAGGAGATCCTTGAGATGTTAGGCTCAGGTGGCTAGAATTTGTGAAAAGCTGAAGTCGAAAGGCCCGAAGGTCGTCATAAAACCTAGAGGAAGCATCACTTATGATCTAAGCAAATGAAACGCAAAACAAGAAATGAATTGTTTCAAAAATTGGTTCGAAAAACAAATCAATAGTGATAATATTTACATTTGTATAGACGATCATTTGCTTAGATCATAAGTGATGCTTCCTCCGGGTTTTGTGACGACCTTTCAATCCCTTTGACCAGCCCGCTTTTCACAAATTTTGGCCGCCTTGAGCTCAACATCTCAAGGATCTCCTTTTCGACTCCAAGTTTGACGCGTTTTCAAGGCATGACATGTGTGATCTTTGACTGATTTAATAATCAAATTTAATATTGGGAGACAGAAGGGCAAAATTGCTATGTTTTGTAAACTCCCGGGGAAAAATTGCTCCTCAGTGAAAACTTCCGGGGCAAAATTGATACTTAACTCTTATTTGATTGATGAGGTGACATGCCACGTGTGCACTCAGTTAAACTTAACGGTCAAAATTAACGGAGGGGCAAAATTGCTACGTTTTGTAAACTTCCGGGGCAAAATTGCTACGTTTTGTGAACTTCCGTGGCATTTTTGGTCCAAAAAAAACTTCCGTCTTACCAGTGCTCTTGAGCGAAAACTTCCATGACATTTAAGATCCTTATCCCTAGTTTTAAATTATATTCCTTTGCTCCTAAATATAGGACATAAACATTTTACACTACAAGTTATGTCCTATATTTAGGAGTGAAAGTAGTATAAAACTTCTAATAACAATTGTTTATATCTAATCTATATAATTTAGATTTTATATTTTTATTTTTATATTTTCATTTTGAAGTTTGGAAAATATATAACGAAGACGTTCTCCATTAGATAGTCAAAAATATTTTTTTAAAAAAAAATGAAAAAGTGATTTATCGTATATTGCTATATGCCTATATTTAAGCTATGAAAAATATTTAAAACTTCTTCAAAACATATAACTTTTTTTTTTGATATAAGACGATATGGGGGTCAAACCCAAGACCTGGGGGAGAATTTAATCCAAATACTACTGCACTACTAGTAGTGCTGGTTAAAACATATAACTTTTTGTCACAAATATTATTTGTATAGACGGTACGGTAGTGCACCCGTTTAGCTCCCTCTTTTTTTTTTTTGATAACAGCTCCGTCCTTTTTCTTTACCCACCAACTCACCTCCAACAAGATCATTATGGGCTTCCTGGTAAACAAAAAACACACACTATCGTTGGCAAAAACACACACACATATGTATAAAAAAAAACACACACACACACACATATCAAGGACGTTTTGTGGACGGTTTAATCTTTAACTTTTGCACTAATCCAATTATTTTCTCCACACTTGGCGTTTGTGTAAAATAATTACATTAGACTTGAGGTTAATCCTTTATTAAGTTTAGAATGCTAAGAGTTCAACAAGTGAACATATATTCTTCTTATAAAAATAAGGTTGTTTACCACCTCAACCAACAACTTATTTATTAAAATACCTACATTTAATAATTATCTGCCCAGATGTATTGTGGTAGCATCATCAAAGAATAAAAAGAAAACTATGATAAATGGCTTGTTTAAATGTTGGAGAGATTATTTACAAAAAATAAAAAATTTAGAAAAAGTTTTTACACTTTCACTAATACTAGACCATTTTTAATATAAAATCTAGTTTATAACAACAAACTAGATTTTATATTGAAGACATAATGTAGTATTAAATATTACACAACAACAACAATAATAATAATAAATGGGAGTTTCTCACATTACACAAAATCTTAACAAAAAAATTATACTGTTACAAATTTATTGAAAAATCTCCATTGTAAAATTTATCACTCATATGTAAATAAAGATTCGAGATCTTTAATCAAACCAACCAATTAAGTTTAATATCTAATATCCTTAATGTTAGAGGAATTTTTATTAGAGGTTAAGAAAACTATGTAAATTAGCTTGAATTATTAATATTTATCTTTTTTTAGCAAACTTATTTATTTAACATATAAATTATAATAATATATAATTAAATAATACATAATATTAACTAACTAATATTAACATCATAGTAAAGATACTATAAAAAGTACTTATAACACAATAAAAGCCACATCCAACAAAACAAACTACCACACACTCATTTTCTCTCTCTCTCTCTCTCTCTCTCTCTTCCCCGCTAAAAAGCATCTTCCTCATGACCAGGGGTGAGCAAAGGACCCACTACCCGCCTGTCCGCTTGCAACCCGTGCTATCTTACCCATTTTAAACCCGCCCATATTGGACCCGTAACGGGTAACGAGCTGCCCATACCCGTTTATATATATATATATATATATATATATATATATATATATATATATATATATATATATATATATATATATATATTCATATACGTAATGTTTATATATAATAATAATATTTCACCATTAGTTACAATGCTCCACTTAGTTCGGTGGCAATGGCGGCAACTTGACAGGCTGTAATACAATGCCTGTTCAATTCCCCAAGGCACCCACTTTAAATTTTAACAATTTTCATATTTTCTATTTTTTTATTTACAAGCATAATTCATTAATTGCTAACAAAACCAACCCTAAGTCTAACCTGAGCGGCGCCTCAATGCTTATGCATCAAGAACGTTTCCAATTCTCACTCTCCCAGCGTCTCCCCATGTCGAAACACCAGTAGTGTCTCCCCACGTCGGAACACCAGCAGCGTCTCCGATCTTCACGTCGTTGATCTTTGCGATTGTCTACATCTCACCGTCAACTCTAAACCCATCTTTTCTCCACCTCGCCGTTGACTCTGAGCATCTTAGATTTCCTCCATCTTCTCGACATCTCAGATTTGTTCCCCATCTTTTCTTCCATCTTGCTATGCCATCTCAAATCTATTTTTTTTTTCTTTTACCTTATCATCTCAGATCAGTTAGTTTTCTGATTTTTTTTTTTGTGGGGCTCACCAATTTTTTTTTCCAAAAAGTTTGAGACAAACACGGGTTCCCCCGTACCCGTCCAAAACCGCTCGTCTTCTTCCCTACCCGTTTATCATGAGTTAAACGGGTTATGTTGCGAGTACGGGCTAACCCGTACCCGCGTATTATAAACGGGGGGGATACGGGTTAGGGCACGGGGCAGCCTCTCCTACCCGTTGCTTAGCCTTACTCGTGACCTGCAACAATGCCACCATAGCTGCTTCTCTCTTCCGTTCTCTTTCTCCCTCCCAAGATTCCTTCCATGGACCGTTCATCACGCCCAGTATTGTCAAAAACTAGTGTAAAAACATAAAATTGTAAGTTTTTATGTTTTTACCGGGGTGTTAAGTGTTAAAACGCAGGTAAACATTGTCCTAGGTAAAAACAGGTAAAAACTAGTGTAGAAACAGGTAGAAACGTACGTTCTTACAGTCATTACTGTTTTTACTTAAAACCAAAAAAATAAAAAAAATAAAACCTATCTGACTTAACATCCTATCTCCATTTCCATTGCGCTTGACGGCTCGTGCTTCCTCTACTCCACTTGACTGACCCAACCCCTAAAACCCAAACAATCATCGGCTCCCTCCTCCACTCACGGCATCGCCGGTCGCCCTCCTCCTTGACTGACCCAAACAACCATCGGCATCGATGAATCGCCGTCCTCAAGTTCACTAACCCAAGATGCGAAGTCCGTAACTCGTTGGCTCGTCGCGTGCTCTCCTCCACTCCGGCCTGGATCCGCCGCATTTCTCACCGGAAAGAAAACGACGGTAGTTATGACTTCTTACCAAGGTGCTTATTTCTCATATTTCTTCCCATGTTTTTGGCCCCTTTCTTGTTAGCTCTTTGAAAGTGATAGAGATAGCTGAAGGCAGAAGTGCTCATGTTCTTGCGAATTAGAGTTCAGATAGGGTTTCTGTTTGCTGTCGACGGCCACCTGTTAAAATGGTGAATCCCACATTTTTTTTTGCCTATGCGTAAAAAGTAAATTCCATATTTGTGTGGCTCTGATAGGTTCCAATGTTTATTCTCTCCCTGGTTTTTCCCCCAACATTTGTTCAAATTCAAAACAAACTAATATGCTTCAGGATTTGGTTTGTATTATTTTTCCCAATTGTTTTATCTCCAATATCTTTTTATCAGATTTCCCCCCATATCAGAGGCCGTTAAATTTAGGGAAACATCATCCTCGAGTATGTGACTATATGATATGCGCATCTGATTAGTGCCAACTGCCAAGCCTATGTTTTTCAATTACATTCATGCATTTCATATATTGATAGGGATGAACCCAAAAAAACTAAAGTTGCTGAGTTATTGATAGGGATGGATATCTTACTTTTTCCTATCTATTCATACTGAACTTGATACTATCTTGTTAATACTATGTGAATAGTCGAGATTGATAGCTCATGTATTTGATTTGAATGAATATAATTGTTATAATTTAGGAGTTGTTAAACTTTATTATTTTGATGCTTTTGGACTTATGTTTTATATGTTTATATGACTTATATTATATCTTTTAAATATGAAGTTTTTCATTGAGTAGTGATTTATGATTTTTTTCCACGCACGCACGCACACACACACACACATATAATTTTCAGCTCGACCTTAAGTAGTAGAAATGAGAAACTTTACGTGTCGTGTTGTTTCTATGATTTATGTTTCTACCAGTCCTCCGTATCTACGTAGAAACTAGTTTTTGACAACATTGATCACGCTGCAAGCCTAGCTCCCGGCGGCTGCCTCATACTACCCATCTGTCTCAACGCCGAGCATGGAACTGCTCATTTACAATGCCACCTTCTAGCCCCGACAATCTTTCTGTACATCACTTGAAACCCCATCATACCAACCCAAGTACTTTCTCTAAGCCTAGTTTTCCTGTCCCAACCTCACCTCAGAGCACCAAATCCGGGTTCAGTAGAGTGGGTCTGATCTTGTCCTTTGGTAAAGTATCACCGATTGATTTTGATCCTGGACTTGATTCCAACAGCTTGTTTGGTCCGGCGTTCAAGTGGTGAAAAGCCCGGGGCGTGAAGGAAAAGCTCAGTGGGGGAAAATTGGTGTTTGGATAGCATTGGTTTGGGATAGGCTTCTCTTGAAAAGCGACTTCTAAGGAGAAGCCAAGTTTTCTAGCTTATAGCTTCACCGTCGACCACCTCGATCCTTACTCACCATCATCACCGTCGTCCATGCCTTCACCCTGACCACCACCATTGCCTGTGACATTTATCCATATCTCCACCACCACATAGCTACCATTTCATGAAGAAGAAACAGAGTCGAGCAAAGCACTGAAAAAAAAACTCAAAGATGATAGCTTCACCTTTGTTTTCCCCCCATCAATTTCGCCGTCAACCATCATTAACAGTGAGTTTAACCATTGGATTCTTCTTTCTCAACATCAGAGAAGGACCTAGACCTTTCAGTGGCGATTTAAGAACAAAGTAACGGCGTCTACTTCAACTGCAAACTGAAGTTTGATGATTTGAGAACTAAACTTTGGACCTAAACCATTTTTGAAGAAACAATACTCAAAGGAGTGACTCTTTGGATAAGAGGTTGCAAATATGGTGGGCGTCTAACATAAAAGAAGAATGTAGATCGGGGGTTTTTTTTTTCAAACAAAAAATGATGATGATGTGGCAAAACATGTGCCACGCACATCAGCAAAATTAATAATGTACTATTATCCAGTTTCAACCAATTCATATACATTTGTACGTATTCTAATTTATATACAATTTTATGCATTAAATATATTTAATTAAGAAATTTAGTGTTTTTAATTTTTTAATCAAATTTAAATTTGTATCTCACAATATATATTACTATATATATAAAATTCAATAAGATTTATACCATTTTTAGTCATTTTTATCTCAAATGACTTTTCAAATGCTATTCTAAATAAGAGCTTATAAAAAATCACTTTTATCATCACTATCGCAAACACAAATCACATATACAATTTAACTATCTTATCTTCCATCTTCTGTTTGCACTGCCATATCCCTGTCATCCATATGAGGATCCAAATGTAAAGTAGTTTTCAAAGGGTAGTTTTCTGGGGAATTGAATTTGTACAGACTTAAATTAGTTATGACAAAAAAACCTAGGGAGGCAACACTTTTCTATTATTTTTTTTAAATGTAACAAGTGAATTATTACTTATTATTCCTTCTGGTCTTTATTTGTCTTTATTATAAGACACCAACTAGCAATTGTATTTGATCATTTTCATAAGGTATTTGCTTGTTTTCAAAGCACATTAATTATTATTTTTTCCTATTAGTAGGGGTAATTTTGGAAGTTAATTAAATTATAGGACAACTTTATTGATTTTAAGTGTTTTTATTGGTTTGTAAGAATTGTTAGTTGGTACCTTATAATAAAGACTAGAAGGAGTAGTTAACTTTACTCCTCTTATAGAATATATCTTTAAGATCCCCATGAGAAATCAAATACTCCCTCCGGTCTTAATTATAATATAACATTTGGGAGTTGGTCTTGGACCTAATTATCGGACAAAGTTCTAATTTTTGTCAATTTCTCCCCAAAATACCCCTATTGATACTTTCTCAATAATAATTAAATACAATAATAATTTAATAATGCACCTATATATTCTATCAAGTGAGTAATACTTGCAACTCATTAATGCCACGTATACCTCAATTCTATCAGTTTTTTTTTTGAATAATTTTTGTCATACTTAATAATGACATCACTATTAAATTACACTTCCAACCTCCAAGAGTATACCAGAAGCTGTTGAGGGAAATTGACGATTTTAGATTGTGTGAGAGCTCGGAGAAGTCGTTTGTGAGGTAGGAAAGATCCAACAAATGACAAAAAATCAGAGTAATTGGATGCCATTTTAAATTTTAAATAAGGGCATTTTGGGAAAACAAATAAATTAACTAATTTAATTACTATCCTTAATCTCTCTAAATTTAGATAAATAGGTCATATAATTAGAACTGAAGGGAATATAAAATATGCAATATCTGTAAGAGGTTACAGCATGGCTACTTTTAAACCTACCTGTAAGTGGTAGCACTAGTTTGATGAAGAAACCACATGGAAGTAAAGCCGATAGCTAGACCCAAAAATCCGCTTAATGTCATCAACGACCAAAAGCTAGGCAATCTCAGAAGTGGCCTGGCAATTTATTTCATGTTTTTTATATTAATAAGAAGAATGGCCCATGGAAAAGAGAATGAAGAGAATTTTAATCATCAATATAAGTTGGATAGGCTGTGACATAAAAGCACTATTCTGGATATTCAAAGGTGTGTATTTCTTTAACCATACATGTCCACAAAAGAAACAAAGAAAAGGGCAAACCTAGGATGCGCTCTTATTGATACATTTTAACCTATGAAATTAGGCAGGCTCCTCAGAATATGTAATTATGCAAATTACTGGATATTGAATTCTTTTTAATAAAAATTGAGAGAAAACTCACGTTGTTAAGAGATAATTCACCTCATTGAAAACAAAAATCATAAGGAATCCCAAAGGCAAAGGAAGGCTATCGTTCAACAAAACCATTGAAAACTCATTTAAGTTTCCAGATTTTGTAACTAGCTTTGCTGTACCCATGACCTTACGCAGTATCAGCTGGAACAACAAACCAAATAATTAGTAAACCCAAAGCTAACAATTAATGCTCATCTAAATGTATAGACTTTAAAATAGTATCTGATGCATTTACACTGAAAAACCCTGGCTCCCATTGCTGTTTAAAATAATAACATGCAGCAGTAACTAAGGAACATGAGTCTGGAAACCATTTGAAGCAAGGAGCGCATAAAACTCAAAATTCGTTGAGTCTGCTCTCACCAGGGATACGTCAAGAAGATCTTTTGTCTTTAAAAAGAAAAGATTGACTAAATATACTGATGAATTCGCCTATTGAAACTGTTCTATTATAAGAACACAGATGTCTAACCACAATGGGTTAGTGTATGATTTATATAGGATCTATAATACTCTCCGGGATATATGTGTGTTAGTATACCAAAGAGAAGGTGATTGTTCTATGATGCCTATGAGGAAGACACCAAAGAATATCAGATGATCACTGTGCTACACGAGAATGACGATTAGCCGAAGGGGGTGGCACTAGTACAAAAAAGGGTTTTAAGACCAAACAAAAGAGGCATCGTAAGACCGGACCCGCGACCGGTCTTGTTCCATCCGATATTAAAAGTCCACATTTAAGACTGGACACGAACCGGTCTTAAAGAAACTCTTTTAGACCGGACATTTAAAACATTAGGTCTTAAAAGTCGTACTAAATAAAGTTGAAATATTTTTTGTTCGGTCATAAAACTCAACTTTTAAGACCGTACAAAAACTCGGCCGCTCTTAAAAGATCAGAATTTTAAGACCGGACAAACATAAATCTGGTCTGAAAAATAGCGGCTTCTAAGACCTGACGACTAATTATACGCGGTCTTAAAAGATTGACTTTCAAGACTGGATGGTAAATTCATCCGGTCTTAAAAATTGAATTTTTAGACTGGACGTATAAATACACTGGTCTTAAAAGACAAACTTTTAAGACCGGCTTAATATCAAATATGTACACATGACCTTTAAGACCAGACATATAAATACATCCGGTCTTAACAGTTGAACATTTAAGACCGACATATTTATTTCCGGTCTAAATTTTCTTGAATTTTTTCCCTGTTATGTTCTTCCTGATCATATATATACACAAATCCACCACCCAATCTAGCACATAAAAGTCGATACTTTAAGTACAAGCTATGAACAATTATGAATAAATTGAATTGGGAAAAAGAATACAAATATTATTCACTATGAGTTATGTGGCTTCTTAATTAATGATTATACTATGACTACAACACCTAAATTAATTTATACAATAAGATAACTTACTTACAATGCAAATACAATAAGTTACAAATACAACATACATGCCCAATGTAATATTCACCATGCCTTCATCTGATTCCCACCCAACAACGTAACATCCTCTTTTATAACATACCCATTTGGATCGGATCCTGCCACAAAAATAAAACAAGAACAAACTTCATAGTCAGTGACATTGTTTAAGAATATAAAAGGAATATAATATAGTTAAAACCTTAAAGTTTTCAAAGAATTCTGCATATGAATATTGTTGGTTTTGATTAGTTTTGATGATGTCTTATATAGATGCCATTATTAAAAGCAAAAAGATTGAGTAATATAGATATCTCCTACATTGACTAATTGATGTATTTAATGTAGATTAATCCAAGTTGAATTATAGAGATTAGTCAAGAAGGAGATATTGAAGAAGGTTATTCCAAGTTGAACTATAGAGATTGACCAAGAAAGAAGACTAAAGAAATAAGAACTTGCACTATATGTGATGCTGGAAGTCTCTATGATCAATAGAAGTTGGAATAAAGCTTCATCATATTTGGGCTACTTGTGGAGTATACATGAATAGTGCGATACGAAAGACGACATGCAATTCTAAAATAAGTTCGAGAATAGGCTCGGCTTTGGATATTGAAGAAGGTAGAAGCTTCGAGAGAGAATGGTGAGCCCAAGTTAAATGATAAAGAATGATCAAGAGAAAAGAAGAAATAAAGTGTTCAATTATGGGTAATAACCAAGAAGGAAATAAGAGATCATAGAAAGAAGAATCAAAAGAAGCAAGAAGTTGTCAATGGACTTTGGTGATAACCAAGATCAAGAGAAGAGAAGAAAGAAAGAGTTGTATTGTGAAGAATGATCAAGATGAGAGATGGAAAAAGGAAGAACTTGTTGAATGGAATGAAGATATTGTTATGTTGATGCTAGAAGCCTCAAAGATCATATGGAAGTTGGAATGACTCAATTCGGAGCTAAAGTCAGCAAAAATCAGCTTTTGGATGAGAATACTCGAGTTTGGAATTCAATACTCGAGTATAGGAGTCAATACTCGAGTATGTTCATAAATACTCGAGTATGCAGTGTTTTCAGTATCTCTGGTGCCTCTGGATTGTCAATACTCGAGTATGCAAGTCTATACTCGAGTATGCAGCGGTGATCAGCTCTGTTTCACGTTCAGCACAGGCGACATCTGGTAATTTGATGATATCTCACAAAAAAGAGATCGGATTGAGGTGAAATCAGTTGCATATGAAACTAGACTCCCAATGCGTCAATTTGATATAAAATTCAAACCAAAAGTAGTTCATATGAGAGAGCTATGATTTGTGGAAGTTGACAGATAAATCCACGCCACACAGCAAACCAAGCTTCAATGTTTTGAGTGTAACTCACAAAATACAAATCCGTTTGAGCTGAAATTGGTGGCATATGAAAGTAGACTCACAGAGCTTTCTATCAAGAGTTGAACGAACCAAAACGGAGTTCCGACCAGGGAGATATGGCCCTCGAAAGTAGACGGTGTGTTCAAGGAGTTACAATACTCGAGTATGTAAGTTCTATACTCGAGTTTCCATCAGACAGAGTAACCAGGAGTTACGAAACAACCTCTATACTCGAGTTTCCAACCCTATACTCGAGTATACGTCGCTAGTTCAGAAAACGAAGTTCTAACGGCTAGTTTCTATCTGAGTCTAACGGCTATATTACTTCTCCAACGGTCATATATTGATTTCTACATATAATAGAAGACAGATTCAAGACAGATCAAGTAAGATACAAGCCTACAACTTCAAAATGCTCATACTTTGATCTTCATCTTATTTTACTCTCTATTTTTCAAATGCTTACATAGTTTATCAGAGAAAGTGAAATTATTTGTAATGCACTTCAATGTTTATCTTATTCACTTCTGAGAGAGAAGATTCATTATAAAGATTCTATCTGTTTATCTGAGAGTTACTCAAGATTGGGTGATCTTGAGAGGGAAACAGATTGTAACCTTACATTGAGTAAGGGGTAGTATCTCGGTGAGAGATTTGGCTTCACAAGTGCCTGGGTGAACTTGTGGGATTGTAAAGGCTTCTCTTGTGCCCGGATTAAACAAAAGGATAGTGGATTGAAAATCTCAAGTGGAGCTTGAGGACTGGACGTAGGTCAAGGATTAGACCGAACCAGGATAAATCTCAGTTTGCATATTCTCTTTCCTTATCTCTTATATTTCCAGCATAATCATTTGAATATTTGACTATTGGTTTATGTATCATTACTTTCATACATACTGCATTAACTGATGATTTAGAAAACTCAAAAAGATTTTCAAAGTACCAAGTTTTTAAATAGACACCCAATTCACCCCCCCTCTTGGGTTCAGCCGATCACTTTCAAATATTACCTTATGAATTGACTCTTTTATAAAGCGATATCCTCCCATATCCCTTCTTGATGATCATTTCTTATGCCGGGTTCATTATCCGCTTCATCTTCTTCGTTCATGTTCGGTAGACCCCTTGAAAAAGGAGTACTCTTAGGAAGACCATAATTTGAATGACTTTTCTCATCAATATCAATGACCCTTTTTCCTTGGAGATCTACAGACCACATTTTATTTTCTTGATCGGTGATATAGAACACTTGTTTCGCCGGTCTCGCCATAATAAAATGTTCATCTCCAAAACTTCTACCATTGACATCGACTAATGTAAATCCTAGCCGATCGATCTGAACACCATTATTGACATTAACCCACTTGCATTTGAAAATGGGAAATCTAATTTGAACATAGTCCACCTCCCAAATCTCTTCAATAACCCCATAATATGGCATGACTGCCAATAAAGGCCTCTTGTCTTTCGAATTGGAGAAGTGCATAGATTCAACCTCTAACAAGACAAGTTTAGAGAGGGAAATTTAATATTCCACGCGACAGAGACATGTTTTATTAATTTGGATTTTATTAAGAACGGTTAGTTATAAAGTAGCCGGTCCTAAATATATAATTAAATTTTTAAGACTGGAGGTTTAAAAGACTCCGGTCTGAATTTTTTATTTTTTATTTAATTTTAAGACCGGAGTCTTATTAAACATCCGGTTCTAAAAGTCCTCATTTAAAAAAAAAAAGAGGATTGGCTTTGGCGAGTGCAACAGCAACTGAATGAATAAAAATTAAAGAAAAACTGGAGAACAAGCTTCTTTATTTACTGGAGAATATGAACAAAAAAAAGACACAAGCTTAGTTCTTAATGCTTCATACATTACTGGTGAATATATGCATGTACACAAGAAAAAATACAAAAGAAAAACAACCATAAAATTATCAAAAACAAGAATCTGACTAAACATCCTTGGCGATATCAGCGTGAAAAGCATTAACTTCTCGCCGGAGATCAGCAAGTTCCTGTCTTATTCGCATCAGCCGCAATGCATCATTAGAGGAAAGAGGAGAGGGGTCAATGATAATTGAATATTTCATACACTTCTTTTTATCTCTTGATTAATAATTTAGGACTCTTTAGTTAATAAATAATGGTTTTTATACTTATTTGGGCTTTGGGCCTTTGATTATATTTTAGCCATTTTTTATTAATTAAATTCTAGTTTTACATTGATTCACTATTCCTACCATAACTCTTGAACCGGACATCGGATTTGCCTCATTTTTGTTTCATATTTAAGATGATTCGAGAGCTACAATTGTTATGAAGACATGAAGGGCAAATTCGGACAAGAGGGTGGTCGATTTTGGAGCCAAAGTCAGATTTTTATTTGGGCTCGAATTTTGTAATTAAAGCCTTTTTTTTTTATTTTCCGTTTTGGGCCTTAATATTGGATTGGAGCCCCATTTCGTTTTTCCATTTTAGGTTAAGTGAGGCAGCAACCACAAACTGATGTAATTCACGTTTTTAGATTTTGGTGGATCAAAATATGAGTTTTTAAATTCTCTCAAATGTTCTTCATGTTCTTCGTGTTCTTCATCAATTCTTCGTTTTTCCCAACCATGTTTGGCTAAACTTTATGTGATTAACCCAACGTTGAGGATTCCATGATTCGTCTAGAGAGCTTGTGCTTAATCAGTAACTTTACTCGTTTATGTTTTCATCTTATCGGATTCGATTTCTGGAAATAGTTCGAATATTTGATTTAATATTCGGTTTGGTTCATCCCAAGGACGAGTTCGAACTAGGTTACGATGTTGCTTTGTTCGATCGCACAGTGAGACGCCACTGTTTGGACAGATTCTAGGTGATCGTCTAGTCGAGGGATTTTCTGGACGAACGCAGAGATTTCGGTTCGTCCAGAACCAAACGCGAGTTCATTCATTTTTCGTTCAATGATGGAAGTTTCTGGAATCTAGATGTTGGATTGATCGTTGATAATATGTTTCTGCATATTTCATTCTATTTCTGCATATTTTCGTTTTTAATCTCTTTTGAATCAAAAACTCCCATTTTTATTGTTTCTGTTTTATTGCTATTCGAATCGAACCAACTGTGAATTCGTTGGGAAACGACCCAGGTTACATTATACTGCAAATCCTTTTCTAATCTGGTTATTTTGGGAGATCACGGCAAATCTCTATCAGTCAACGGTAGGCGTGCTGGGGCCAACTGGTTGGAGAGGGGGAGCAGGAACCTCTTCATGGTCTGAAGGCTGGAGGGGGGTGCGGCAATCTCTTCATCATACGAAATAACAATGGGTCCAACGACCTGAGACTCTTCTGTCACAATAGAACGCACTCTCGCTGGAGGAGGCGCACCGTATAACGATCTACGGAAGGCACGAGCATCGGGAGTAAGAGTACCCCTACGAGCGGTTCTCTTGTATCTAACCATGGTTTGAGCAGTTGGGGCAGAGAGCCACGTAGTGTGGAGTTACGAGATTGTGAGGAGTTAATAAGGACAGAGAGGTATGAGGATTTTATATACTTTAAGATCGACGTAGTGTGGAGTTACGAGGTATAAGGAGTTTAATAAGGACAGAGAGGTATGGGGAGTTAATAAATATGCGGTCTAAAATTCTATTATTATTTTTTTCAATTCAATTGATTTTAAGACCGACCTTTTATAATATATCCGGTCCTAAAAGTCTATTATTTATTTTTTTCAATCAATTCAATCACTTTTTAAGACCGACCTTTTACCTTGTATCCGGTCATAGAATTCATTTATTTTTTTCAATTTATTTTTTGTAAAGTAGGAATTTTTTTCTTAATAAATATTAGTTTTAAGAACGGATCTTTTACAATATCCGGTATTAAAGGTTCATTCTTTTCAAATTACTCAGATAGCATAGTCGTATCCTTACACTCTGTTCAAATGAATGATTCAGAGTCTCTTCGACTTCCAGATAAACTTCCCAACTAGGTGTCTCCTCGTATTCTGAGGAACTATGCGTCTCCTCGTTATTGTTTCCGGCGTTTCACATTGTTCAGGAAGGGTTTTCTATTTAAACCCGATGTTACTTTACTTCCTTCACATTCTTCTCCATCACTTCTAAAACCTCCATTGTAATGGCTGCTCCACCACCACCAGGTCCTCCTTTTCCGTACCCTCCTCCGCTCCCTCTGAACCCGTCATTCTACCAGATGAAGCAGCACCTCCTGGCCCGCGTCGATCATATAGACCGACGCTTGGGCCAACTATTTTAGGTCTATCACGCTGTCAACAACAAGCTGGCCGCGGTACTCGACGCCCAGAACATTGAGTACGATCCTTCATATGACGACGTTGACGACCTCTCCGACTACTCCCTCCCCTCCGACAACGATGGGGAGGAGTAAATGTTTTTATGTTATTTTTTTTCCTGTATGCTGCTGACCCTAACGGGGCAGCATTAAAAAAAATATAAATAAATTTATTATTGTTTCCATATTCGTGAACATTGTCCTTTTCATTATCTTTTTTCTTTCTCGGACAAAACGGAAACAAACAAAACATTGTCCTCGTGTAAATGAACATTAAAAATTCGTAGAATACAGTTAAGAACATACAAAAAAACAAAAAAAATGTTTACCTTATTCGAATAAAAACAAAGTGACTATTCTTCTCAAGGTTGGACCGTCGTTGTTGTCGGTTTTACCTCGCCTTGATTTGAATATTTTCAGTGTCCTTTTCATTATCTTCCTTCTTTTTCCGACAAAAAGAAAAGATACAAAGAAAAGGGAAACCAAGGGTAACATCGACGACAAAGAGGGTCCTAGCTTGAGCAGAACGCCAAAATCTCGATTGTCTTGAACCCTAATAATTTGTCTGAAAAACGAGTCAACATTTCTGTTTAAAGGAAAACTATTAAGACCGGATGTTAGACAAATATACGGTCCTAAAGGTTAAGCCATATTTTTAAAAAACGATATTTAAGACTGAACTTTTAGGAGCGGACAAATAACAAATATACGGTCCTAAAAGTCTCGCAATAGACTTTTAGGAGCGGATAATTAACAAATGTACGGTCCTAAAAGTCTAGCCATATTTTTATAATTAAACATAGACTTTTAGGACCAGAAGATTATATAATATGCGGTACTAAAAGTCTTGCCATATTTTTTAATTAAACGTAGACTTTTAGGACTGGATGTTCAGACAATATGCGGTCCTAAAAGTCTTTAGAAATAAACGAAGACTTTTAGGACCGGATGTTTAATAAATATGCGGTCCTAAAGGTCTCGCCATATTTTTAAAATAAACGAATACTTTTAAGACCGTACTTTTAACAAATATACGGTCCTAAAAGTCTTTTAGGACAAGATCTTTAAAAAATATGCGGTCATAAAAGTCACTGAGTACTTTGTTCATTATTATTATTTTATTTTCCTTTTTTTAATATATTACAAGGAAAATAAATTCCTAATTTTCCAATTAAGTTTAAATCATTGGCTATTCTTCATGATTTAATTCTCATATATAATTTTAGGCATAATTCATTGAATTATTCTTTTCCCTTAATTAATTTAGGTCATAGAATTCGCGAATACTTTTCAGAGTATCTTATTGCTCATTTACAACATCCTGTACCTCAAATTTCAAGCACTAAATAGCTAGAATGAATGAACGAATTCTTCAAAAAAAAATAAACAAATTTATTATTGAATTACACATTGCGTATGTATATTTACAAATGAATTTAAGACTTAATTATGTCATACAGATATTCACAAAACACATTGCGTATATGCTCCACTTCATCATCAAGAAAGGGAGCAGGACCGGCAAACCTCTGTAACATCAAAGACAGAAACTAAATTAATTTGCGTGTATATTTCATATGTAACATTAAGCCAGAAACTGAATTCAGCCATAATATGTAACATCAAATACATTTACCTTTGCAGTTAATTTAGTCATTCCTTTCGTGATAATATCATATATGTGTTTCATGATGTAGATGCCACATAAGTTGAATCCCATTGGTTGCCGACAGGTCTAAAACGAACAAGAAATATATATAAGAGCTAGCATATATAGCTTACTGACCAAGTTCACAAGGCAGTGTGCCATGGTCCAAATATGTACTAACCTGTGGTTTGAGCCATTTAGGATAAGTGGCGAGACCCACGCCTTTTGTTTACCTCGATTTGGAAGGTCCTCATGGCACTATCATCAAAATCAAAAATTTATCAATAATGTTCACCGAAAATTCACAAGTAGAGATTTCGACAAGAGAATCAAAATGACATGCTTACTCGTTGACGCTCGCATCAATGTAGACCCCGACTCACCGTGAGTGGAGCATAAGAAGATAACTTTATGATCCTCCATTCATATGAGGACCAATCGCCAATCGATGGCGGCTGAAAATTCACAAAGTAAAGTACTCGATGATATATGTAACAGAATTAAATGAATTGCAGACAGGAATTGTGATATGTACCCGTGGTAGTATGGAAACACGTACACCTTTCTTATCACTTCACACACCCTCTTTGACATGTATTCTTGTCTCAACACCAAGGGTGTTGTACTTGCATAGACTGGGCACAAGAATTCAAAATCATTGATTCTGCCCTGTTCAACCAATTCTTGATGCATGAACCTACAATAATGACATCGATAAGGGAATTAGTATATATGTATGTGTGTCTAAACGATGCATTTAAATTATGTACTCATAGAATCAAATACTTACTTCATAAATAGTTGAAGGATTGGCTTAGTAAGCTCCTGTCCAGGAAGCAGCAAGGACGTTACATCTTCGTTGTCAAGGTAAACCTCTTCAGGATGAGGGACGCCTACTACTTCATTGACATGCCATGATTTATCTTTAAAATATCTTTTTTTTGCCAAATCGGATATTTTTTCCTTGGTAGTCAAACTAGCAGTAGGGGATGGAACTTGAGGAGGAAGGGATGTAGCTTGACGAGGGGATGGAACTTGAGGAGGAGAGGATGAAGCTTCAGGAGGAGTAGAGACATGTACAAGCTTCACTGGCCAAGAAATGAAGATTCCCTTGACATCACTCACAAGCTTCAGCTGATCAATTGGGAGAGGGAGAGGTGCATCAACGATCACCTTTTCAACTGACACTTTGACTTTATCATCAGCCATTTGTTGGTGGTGTACAATTGATCCCAAGTTGTGGACAGTCCCTTTTGCAACTAATAGTCTATGAGGTTTTTCCACATACAGCAACAAGGTTGCTTTGATCATCCAACAATGCAGCTCCTTTAGTGCTCGCTACATAGGTGCGGTGAATGTGTGACGGAACACGGTCTCTCGGACGAGAGCTCAAAAGAAACCTCATCTGATTCATTTCCTCCTTCATCTGGCTCATCTGGGATTGAAACATTGCTTCTTTAGCCGCTGCTTCCTCACTTAATTTGGCCAGCGTCTGTTCCATCTCCTCCCGGGTAACCATACTTTGTTTGTGGCGTTTGGATTTACCAAATTATTTCTTCAGGCCTACCCGTCCTTCAACCCCCCTTACACGCCCCGCGTGATCCAGTTTTCCGGTCACAACGGTCGCACATCATTCCTCTCGTCCGACACAAAAGATCCCTCTGCTTCTTTCTTTTTAAGATCTTCCTGTAAGATACAGATAACGAGAAGCTTAGTAATGAAACATGTTTAGTAACTAAAAAATAACCATAACGATACTTACAATTCTTTCGGAACTACACGAGTTTGTTCACTCGTGTAGCGCCGCTTGGCTTTTGCCGAATATGCAACCACAACTCCTCGCGACGTATTGGAGATGGCTGATCAACTATCGCAGAAGGATTGGATTCAACTTCATCTTCCAATCTCTTCCGCTTGGCTGCCATCAATTCCTTTTCAGCCATTTCATATTCGCCGCAAGAAGCCCTATGCGGGTAATCATTCTTTCTCCCTATCTCCTGTGTTTGTTCCCTTCTTTTCTGTGAATCAGAATTGAAAAAAACTATTAATTATGAATTCCAACCATGTCACTAACAGAAATTAGAGAACTTCTGCTTCATATGAAGGTCAAACATTAGTCAAATTCACTTCATCAAGTTCAACATTTTATTTCAGAAAGATGTAGAATTGTAGAAGAAATGGGGAGAAACAGAGGAAAGGGAGTTGCAGAAATGCTGCCAACTCAGTCAATTCATTCATCATAATTGGTTCCTACACATATTAGACTAACCTCTTATATATAGTTAGAGGGTTGACTCTTAAGGCCCAATAACAGCTTGCACCAAAACCATTACACAGTTAACATACTAACTAACTAACAGCAATGTCTAACCACTACCTACTATAACAGAACTAAGACTATAATAATGGCTTGACTCTTATGCCATTATTATTTCCCTAATTACCTTCTTAGTATTTTACCTTTTTAGGGTTTACATATTAGACTTGCATAGACAAAGGCAGGTAATGTATACTTCTATTCATACACCAAACCATTTAACTAACAGGATTAGATGAACACAATAACATTCACATATCCGCACAGGTTAATAAGAAAACAAAAGGGCAAAAAAAACTAAATATAAACTCACCAGAGCTTCAGGAGTGGTCCGCAGCTGAACAAATTGTTGCCAAGTTTGTTCATCAATAAATGTGTACTTGTCCCAAGGATTTTCTTCGGGCTGAACTTCGGCAAAAATATACTTGTTAGCTAGAAAGGTCTTAAACTTCCTCCACTAATCAGCACAATAAGACAATGTCTTGTCTTTCAACTTCTGACAGTTAGGGACAATGTATTTAAGCCGAATAGTGTCCCAAATAGGATCCTTGACTGTGCCAACGTCCACATTTTTCCACTCATCTGTCAAGATGCTAACCTTGCTGCGTACTAGATAGCCAACAAAACTAGTATATTTGCATTTCTTGGGACTGAAAGGTTCCAACTTTTCATCAAACTGAATCTCCAGCCTTGACCCAAAAGTCCGACTTAGGGTTACATCCATCATTCGTGTGCCTCTTCTACCACGGCGTGCAGGGCGGTTACGAGGCTCATTGTGAGATGAAGAGGGTTCGTTCTGACTCACACCAGTCACACTAGTAACAGGCATTCCCGGAACACGAATAGAATCATTTTCACCGTTCATTTTCGAGACAGGAAGAGAAGTAATGCAACAGGAAGGGTTTTGCAACGTGAACAGAGGTTCTTCAGTGGGAGTAACAAAAGCTTTCGCGCGAAGAAATGTTTATTTGACGGTTCATTTTTAAGACCGGATAAACAAAGACGGTCTTAATAATTAATATTCAAGACCGGTCATATTAAAGTCCGGTCTTAAAAGTAATTAATTTGTTATCCGCACTCTTTTTCTATATTTTATACCGGCCGCATTTTATGTCCGGTCTTAAAAGAATAAATTTTAAGACCGGCTTTTAAATATGTTCGGTCTTAAAACTTTATTACCTTTATATTTAAATTTTTCCTTATTATTTTGGACCGCGAAAAATATTAGTCCTAGGTTGTGTGAGATTTCTCCATAAAGTAATTGATATTTGAATTTTTTTAATAACATTTTTAAGACCGGTTTGTTTTTTAACGGGTCTGAATAATATATTTAAGACCTATGAAAAAATGATCCGGTATAAGAAGTTCTTTATATTTACAAAACTTCCACCGGTCATACATAAGAAGTTCTTTATATTTACAAAACTGCCACCAGTCATACCTTTAAGACCGGGGCGTCGAAAGTCCGGTCTAAATGAGGCGGTCTTAAAACCCTTTTTTTGCACTAGTGTGGGGTGTGTGCACAGTGAGACTGAATAGTAAAAGGATATGAATAGAGTATGTACACCTGGCGGGTAATCTCCTATTTATAGAGATTACCTCTAGGGTTTCAATCTTTGTGCTATGCGCACCTCCAAGCCCGCAACGTTTTGCTCCACTACCTGACGCATCCCTGCTCCACTACATGTCCCTACTCTATTACATATCTATGCTCCACTACATGTACTGTCGGGATTAACGCCTTATTTATAGGGTGATTAGTGTTTTACCTACTTAAGGAGAGCTTCTGCCATAATGTGTCCTTGTTGGACCGCATCTTATCTGGGCCCAATATATGGGTCCATAACAGTTGCCCCCAAGCTTGAAAGTTTAGGGCTCTGAGCTGCTGAGATTGATTGACTGATAAAAACCTGATTCTTTATCTGCTTTGCTCTCCCTTTTCTTAGCAAATTTTTCTTGCTTGATCTTAGAGAATTGCCGAGATTGATTGACTCATTCGCAGCTTGCCCCCAGATATGCATGCCGAGCTATTTTGCTTTGAAAACTCTTGCTTTTATGATAACCGAGATTTGTAACTTGGAGCCCGGATTAGTGGGTTCATATATTTCTGCCACGTGTGTTGGCCCTAATCCAGGGTATCATGAATAAGAGGCATACGAACAGGTTCCATTTGCCTATGCTGTTGACATCATGGCGTAAGATCAACCTTTCCTGTGTATTAACCATGATCACTATTTTTGAAATCCGTGTGGCCGTCTTTGAAATCCATGCACATTTAATGTTCGCGTCGTTCACAACAGTCATCATTGCGCTTTTTAGGTTTTCAAATCCGATCATCAGCACGAATTGTCCTTGCTGCCCCTGACGCTTTGGATTCAAAATGTTTATAAATTCACATTCTCTGTCTCTCCTCAACACTTTCTTGTCAGGCGCTTATTTCATCTTGCTAGGAAAACTCCTTCCTTCAAAGCCTTCCTCTCTTCATACTATTATCTGTGAGTTCCAGTTTAGAAACCAACCTTTCGTAGAATCAGGTATTCCCTCTGCCTCCTTGCTCTTCTTTACTTTCGTTTTGCTTCATCTAGTCTTGTACTGCTCTTCCTTTTGAGATTTCCATCGAACCTTGCCATTTTGGTTTTCTGGGTATGCAACTAGGGTTTTTGGGTCCTCCGGGTAGCCTAGAGCTGGGAAATCAGCCGAGCCTGTCGGGCCGAACTTAAAAAATGGGGGTGATTTTTGAAATTGGCCCTGCAGGGCAACGGGGTTAAACGGGTCGGCCTTGCATGGCCTAGGGCTGGTTTGTTAGGCCCTGTTACTATTGCATTTTTTAAAAAAAAAATAGTCAAAGAGTACCAAGAGGAAGAGGGTAGGAGGCACTTAACCGATTAACCCTAATTTCATATCTATCTTGGTCTCTTTATTGCTTGTGTTTCCTTCAAAAATCTGAATCACAGATTCGCAAGCTCAGTCGCTCACTCAATCAGATTAGCCTCCTCCGTTGCTCCAGTTGCTACTCACTGTCGGCAGTCGCTAGCTACCGCATCGTCGGCCGCCGTTTCTCTGTAATCGCTTTGAAGGTAGTTTTATTGCTATACATAATTAGTTCAACAATAGATACTTTTCTCTCAAAGTCATTATCCCTTTATCCGGCTATCTCCTCTCTTTCTCTTTTTTTTTGTCTTCTCTCTTCCAGCCGTTCGAATATCTTGTGGAGAATGGGAATTTTTGTCTATACCAAAATTTTAATTATGAAAATTATCATTCTGCATCAAGTAATTGGATGATCTGATACGATTTGCCTGCAACATGAAAAAGATGATCTTAGTGCTGCTATTTGTTGGAGATTTACTTCTATGTTGTGGCGTCAAGTCATTTGCTGAACCTGTCGCATTCAAAGATTGATTTAATTTTCCTTATATTCTTTAGTTCTTTATAGTAAAAAGAGGTTAGAGGAAAAGGGGTGATCAATACTCAACTTAATCATTTCTTTATGGGCTTGTGGGCGCTAGATTTAAGTTTGACAAAGGAGAAAAACGTGGTGTATATTGTAATGAATCTATTTCTGCTGCTACTATGGCTTGCTATAGCGGTGATTAAAACAAAGTTCTTTTTTTAAAGCTAGGAACTCTTGCATATTTCTCTTCTGTTTTAGTAACTTTAGTCACTAGTCATTATGATAAATTATCTCTTTATTGCTGGAATACTTGTATATTGTACTGGCTCAATTGTTCATCTGTATCTTGTTTTTGCTGTAATGTTGTTTCTGCATTTCTGTTTGTGGTTTCTTTTTGCTGTATCGCTAATTCTGCATTTCAGCTTCTGGTTTTTGCTGTATTTCTGTTGTCTTTTCCTCTGTTGGTCTGTTTCTGCATTTCTGTTTGAGGTTTCTTTTTGCTGTATCGCTGATTCTGAATTTCAGCTTCTGGTTTTTGCTGATTCTGCATTTCAGCTTCTAGTTTTTGTCCCTAATTTCAGTAAACCGAGAATTTTTACGTGAAAGCAATTGCCTTTAAATTTAAGCATGTGGGAATATATGAAGTCAAAAGTCTAGGGGCATCATTTTGCAAGTTATGCAGCTCATGAATAATTAATTTTCCAACCATGGTGCCAAACATGTTGTGGTTCAATCACATAATTATTAGTTGAATGATTAATTAATTAATGGAGATTAGTTGGCTCATAATTTGATGAACCTAACTAACAGTGATTTCCATGGGCGTTTTTTCAGGTACACATCAATCATTCAATCGGTTGGGTTTTTTTGAACAAAATCTGTTGACTATTTTCAACATCTTGACATACACAAGGTTAATTTATTCATAAAAGCTATAGGGAAAGTAAAAATTCACAAAGATTAATTTGCCCGAGTATGATTTTTGATATATGACTTTGATGTTGCCATGGTTAATTGCTTGGTTGTTTCAATTGATAGTTTGATGTGCAAGTTACACGCACAAGTTATAGAAATTGCTCATAAAGATTTAATGCTGAAGTCTGAATATTTGAGCGTGCTTAATTTAATGTTTTTTCCCCATTTAGCTTGCGTTCAACCTATTATATTTGTCTTGAAGCTTAACCTGACGTGCTTGTTGTAATATATAATATTTTGATGGGATTGATCTCTAAACCAATAAAAATTCACAAAAATTATTGTATATTGTATTGTGGGGTTAAGTTTTGACTGAGTATGATTTTTGATGCAGCCTAATGTCTTCGTCACAAAAATTACAAGAAAAAACTCAAGGGACTAGTGAATCATTAGCTATGCCGGCTACAGGTACGTCATCTTCTCTTCAAGAGACCGATGAATCAAAGCCTAAGAAGGCAAGAAATTTGACTTCTGATGTGTGGAGGTATTTTACTAGAGTTGAAATTGAAGGGGTACCTAGGGCACAATGTAATGGTTGTCAAAAGACATTTGCAAGGGGTGGGGATAAAGGTACCTCACATCTAAGTCGTCATATGAAGAATTTTGGGCCTAGTAGGTAAATTGCGGGATATTGGGGTGATGATGTTGGATAGAGAAGGCAAAATGAGGTCTAGGAAAATTGACCATCAGCGTATTAGGGACCTTTTCACTTTATGCATAATTGAACATGATCTTCCATATTCCTTTGTTAAATATAAATGGGTCAAAGAACTACTAAGGACACTAAATCCTGATGTGAGGCTCGTCACTAGAAAAACAATGACAGCTAATGTGCAAAAATTCTACCACCAATAAAGGGATATTATGAAACAAAAATTGAAGAACAGTATTAGTAGAATATGCTTGACAGCTGATTGTTGGACTTCTGTGACTTCTGAAGGATATATATGTTTGACAGCTCATTTTGTTGACGAAAAGTAGACACTAAATAGTAAGATACTTGCCTTTTGTAGGATGGAGCCTCCTCATTCTGGATCTCAAATGTCTAAGAAAGTGTATGATTGCTTGAAAGAATGGGAGATTGATCATAAAATATTCTCTATTACTTTAGATAATGCATTTGCAAATGATAATTTGCAAGGCTTATTGAAAGATAGGCTGCTCTTGCAAAACAACTTTAGCTTGGTTTGTAATGGGGAATTTTTTTCATGTGAGGTGTTGTGCACACATCCTCAATCTGATAGTTCAAGAGGGCTTAAAAGTAACAAGTTCTGCTTTGAATAAGATGAGAGAGAGTATTAGATATGTGAAGGCCTCTGAGGCAAGGATGAATCTTCTCAAGCAATGTGTTCAACAAGTTGGTGGCATTGACACTTCAATGGGCTTGCGATTAGACGTCGTCACTAGATGGAACTCCACTTTTGCAATGCTTGAGAGTGGTCTTAAATATCGTTGTGCTTTTGCAAAGATGGCTTTAGATGATCCAAACTTCAAGTTTGTTCTAACAGAAGATAAGTGGAATAGAGCAAAGGCAATGTGCAATTTCTTGAGGCCATTTGAGAAGATTACAAGGTTGATTTCTAGCTCGTCATATCCAACTTCCAATTCTTATTTTATGCAAATATCAAAAATTGAGATGTTGCTTACAACTAATATGGCAAGCCTTGACCGAGTGATTCAAGAGATGTCTGTGAAAATGAAAGAGAAGTTTGACAAGTATTGGCATAATTATAGTGTCATTATTGTAGTTGCAATGGTACTTGATCCTCGATGGAAGTTCAATATTATACAATATTTCTATCGCAAGATTGACTATATGACTTGTGATGAGAAAGTTGTCAATATAAGGAGCAAGTTGAATTCCCTTTTCAATGAATATTCGAATGTGGGGATATCTCTTCCAACTCTTGAATCAATCCCCAACTCTCCGACATTGCCAACCCGTCATTCTTCTCAAACTTCAAGTGCTTCAATAACCACCTTTAATGATGCATTGGATGTATGCTTTAATTTCATTGTCAATTGAATTTGTTGGATGTTCAACAAGTATTTACTTGAATGTTTTGTAATTATGCAGGATTATCAAGATATTTATGCGAATATGGATCATTCTTCCATGAACAAGTCTGAATTGGAAATTTATTTGGAAGAACCAATACTAAAGCCTGATAATTGGAAAGAATTGGATGTCTTGAACTGGTGGAAGAACAATTCTCAAAGATTTCCAATTCTTTCAAACATGGCAACTGATATTCTGAGTATTTCAATTACTACAGTAGCCAGTGAATCCGCTTTCAGTATTGGTTCATGTGTTTTAACAAAGTATAGAAGTTCATTCTTCCATGTAATGTTCAAGCTCTTATTTGTACTTGCAATTGGATGCATAGATTTACTTTTGATGGTAATTTACTAATTTATATGTATTTTATATGTTATAGAGTTATTTATCCATTTAGGTACAAATACATAAATACATAATAACTATACTTTGATTTTATGATTTGGTATATTATTTGTTGCAGATAAAGATTATGGATGTGTTCATGATGCGGGAAAGGAAATTCATGACATTTTTACTCTTGAAGTACAGCCTTCTGCTCAAAGTAAAGCACAATCAAATATCTATGAAATTGATGATAGTGATGAAGAAGGTGACAATTGACAATGATAGTGGTATGCTTTTATATTTTATGTGAGTTATCTAATGTTGCTTAGTTTAATGCTTCTTACGTTTTATGTGAGTCAATTGTGGACAATGGTTTGTTTTTTATTACGAATTAATGAATGTGTTTTATTTGTTGGATGATTTGTATTGTTTAGATATTAATGCTGATAATATTTATTTGACAGATTAGAACTTTAATGGTTGCAATTTACTAATTATATTTCTTTGGAAAAAAACCAGAAGAAAAATAGTTAAAATTTAGAATAGTAATTTTCAGGCCCTGTAAGGCCGGCCCTGGCCCTGGTACTATCGGGCCAGGGTTTGAAAAATAGATGTTTTCCTTATCTTAGGCCCTGTAGGGCCCAGGCCCTGTAGAGCCGGGTCGGCTCTGATTCCCAGCTCTAAGGTAGCCTTTCATACCTTCACTGTAATGCTCCTCTCCTTTTCTCCTCTTTTATTTAACCTCGCTAGTGTTGGGTGGCGGTGATGACCATAGAAAGAATTCCTTACTGACGACAAAAGCTGACACCTTGGTTCTGAGCCATCCCATTTTAACTTCTACTATTACCTTTTTTTAGGAGTCTTCATGGATCACAATAGTCATCTGCCCGTAGATATGTACGGTAACCTAATTCCCGAAGAAGATAGAGAAATACTTAAAACACTCTCAGATGGGCCAAAATTTTGGCTCTGGCAATGCCTCACACTGAGGAAGAAAAACAAGCAGTACTACTTCGTAAACCCAGCGGGAGTAGGAGTTGGAGGAAACCCTAAACACCTTTGCAAGATAATCAAGACTCCAATGCCTCTTTTTCAAGGTTCCATTTTAATCCACCCAAAATTCCAAACCGAGATCCGATCACACCCATTCGGGATTCTCCCCTTGCCTAACTAGAAAATATACTTCTAAATAATCCTGGGTCTCGTGCCAAAAGCGTCGCTGACCCATGTGATGAATGCCTTTTTTGGGTATTAAACTCGCCAACAGCAGCTGTAATTCAAAAATCGAGTGGATGTTAGCCTCTTGCCGTCACGAGCGCATTCTGAAATATATCCCAACTTCTGTCCACCTGGATAATCCCGGCCTAATGCCTGTTGATTCTTCACATGACCACTCTTTTGATCAAGGTATACTTCATGTTTCTGATTTGTACTTTTTTATTATAGATATAAATAGGTTCACCTTTGCGTGACACCAAGTTATCCGCTACAGGGGAATCGAGTTTTGTTGGAAACTCGGATACTTCCAAATCATTAGCCTCATGGGTCGACAAGGTGCTAAGTATCAGGAGCACAACGACCACTGAAGAGATCGCCGAGCTAGGTCTCCGTGACAAAAAAGACTATGTCTTTCGCCTGCCCCGCCTTACTGAATCCATATCTGGCTACCGGGAAAGTAACAACAATCCCCATTTCTTTTATTTTTACAAAGATTGCATATCTCGACTTGGTATGCGCTTTCCGTTTACCGAGTTCCAACTACACCTTTTACATCACTTACATCTTGCTCCTCCCAACTTCATCTCAACATCTGGGCCTTTGCCATCGCTTTTGAAAACTTTTGCAAGGAGAAAGACTTAACTTGCACCCTTCTAGTCTTTCATTTTTATTTTGTCCATGAGGCTTGCAGTAAAAAGGGCAATAAGGATGCCAATAAAGAGGCTAACGACAAAGCTCTAATTAGGAAAGGTTGGACCTCTCTTTGAAGTGTCCATGACCGCAAACTCTTCATAGTTTTCACCGAATCATGGAAAAGCTTCAAGCCTTCATTTTTTAAGGTAGTATCCATGCCCAAACCACCCTGGTTCCTTCAAGCCTATGAGTCTGGGAAGATAGAGGAAATATTTCCCTTTATTAGACTCTGAAACATCACAAAAAATCTTCTTCCAATTTTGACTTTCCTTCTCATTCCTTTTCTACTGCCGAAAAGGAAATGATAACCTTTTTAGAAACCCCAGCCAGAGAAATGACTTACGACAAGTATGTACATAATTTGTATTGCATTGTATTGCATTGTATTGCATGCTTGGTCTCTGTTAAATGAATAACAGGCCATGCATTTTTGTTTCGCAAATTCGAGAATGGGAAAAAGACCGCTTTTACTGCTACCTTAGACAATCCTGGAATTGAAAGTACGGGACCCTCAGCAAAGCAAAACACGCAAGAAACCGGGGCGGCTGGTGCAAACAAAGTTGGCCGGGCTAACCCCCAAAACGATCCAAGACCAATAAAGCAATCACGTCCTCAACATCAAAAAAGACCGTTCCAGCCAGGACAGAGATTCCCATCCCTACTTCAACGAGCATTCCTGTCGAAACTCCTCCTACAGAGACTCCTGCCGCCTCTCCTTCTACAAGTCTTCCTCTGCCACCTCCAGTCCCTGAACTCCCTTATGGTATCATCTAGAGAGAAGGGGTGCCTGTTCAGCTTAGTAATGCTATCGGGCTCCTGAAGCGCTTTTTTGAACCAGAAAAATATGATACGCCCGAGTTGCAGGAACTGTGAAATATAGAGCACTACGCCTTGAAATGTGTCGGGTTAATGCTAGACAAGAAGATGAATTGAAGAAGGTCAAATTGGAAACCCAGGAACATATTCGTAAGTCTAATGAGCTAGTGTCAGCTATTAAGGACGACGCTCAAACACAAGTGCAAACAGCCGAGGCGGCGAGGAACAAAATGGGAGAAGAGCTGTAAAAAGTCATAAAAGACCTAGAGAAGGAGAGAGAGGTCCTGAGGAATGCTACGTCGAAGTTGCATCAGCTTCAACAAGAGAACGCCTGGGATAAGAAGACCTTGGAACAATCCCGGTTAGAGAAAAAGAAATATCTCTCAGAACTGAATGCCCTCCATGCCGCCCTGGAATCTGCCCATGAGGCCATTACTATAAAAGACGCGGCCATAAAGCAATTTGTCGAGGAATCCTTTGAGAACGCCTTAAAGCAGATCCAGCTGTTGAACCCCAACATTACACTTGACACATCCGGGATGGATTGTATGTCTTGGGTCGTGGATGTCAGAATAGTCTCGCTCTTCCCCTCTCCCGGAGATGCCTCCGAAGGTCAATCGGGGAGGGTCCGGACAAAGATGAAGGTGAAGAAGGTCAAATTGACGTTGGGAATCCACCTTGCTGAGGGCCGAAATTCCAACGATGTTTTAATTTATTTGCTTGAGGTAGTAAAAACCCTCTTGTTTTTGTAATAATCTCCTACCGGGTTAGTAACCCGGCTTTTGTTCCTGTAATCCAAACACATTATATTGAGATATTTACAATGAATGGAATACTTACTTTCTGCAAGGATTGGATGTCTACCATTTGCTTGTTGAACTTCGCACTGCATTCGCTGCATTCCACGAACTTGAATTTGCCTTCAAAGTTCTTTTAAATGACTTGGCCAAAGTCAGAAATTTATTGCGCAAAATACATGTCCAGGACAACCCATGAACTATACGCTCCGGTGTGGCTGGCCAGAACTTAACCCGGAGTAAGAGCCATTCGTCACATGTTTAGGTTTAATGTCGCAACCAAACTCTAAACATTCCGACTTGATCAGGGTCATCGTGATAGTTCGCTTCATTACCCCAAGCTTTGATGCATCATAGCCACAATGGATTTTTGGCTTTACCGTGTCCCGAAGGGAGCAAGTTTTAACCGTTATCTCGGCTTTACCGTGTTCAAAAGGAGCACGTTTTAACCTTTATCTCGGCTTTACCGCGTCCAAAAGGAGCACATTTTAACCATTATGTCAGCTTTACTGCGTCCAAAAGGAGCACATTTTAACCTTTATCTTGGCTTTACCGCATCCAAAAGGAGCACGTTTTAACCATTATGTCGGCTTTACCGCGTCTAAAAAAACACGTTTTAACCTTTATCTTGACTTTACCGCGTCTAAAAGGAGCACGTTTTAACCTTTACCGCGTCCAAAAGGAGCACGTTTTAACCATTATGTCGACTTTACCTCGTCTAAAAGAATCACATTTTAACCATTATGCCGGCTTTACCGCATCCAAAAGGAGCACATTTTAACCATTATGTCGGCTTTACCGCGTCCAAAAAGAGCATGTTTTAACCTTTATCTCTTCGCTTTGCCTGCAAACGAGTTTTGCACCATAGATAAAAA
The DNA here is from genome assembly GCA_019022615.1 of Acacia melanoxylon. NCBI lineage: Eukaryota > Viridiplantae > Streptophyta > Magnoliopsida > Fabales > Fabaceae > Acacia > Acacia melanoxylon. The sequence goes on along the minus strand of JAFJYJ010000051.1, from coordinate 2,814,750 downwards.
ATACTGGTGTGCTTCGAGCAATGTGTGATGACTTCTCAAACGAGAAGTTCTTCATTTATAACAAACTTCGCGACATAGTCGCTTTTACATGATTCTTGAAAAGGAGTTTACAATACTTGACAATCGGGCCTTCTTTTTCACAAATTCCGGTCTTAGTTGTAGTAAAACTTCAGCTTATCTCGCATTTCACGTTCTCTTGATCGCCTTCCCATTCAAGGTCTCTAACATATAAGCTCCTTTTTCGAGATTTTCTTTAACTCGATAAGGACCCTCCCAGTTTGGTGCTAGCTTCCCCTTTGGCATTTTTATTGCCTATATCGGCTTGGTGAAGTACTAGATCACCTTTTTTCAAATGACTGGGGTTTCACCTTTTTATTGTATCTTGCTACAATGAGTTGCTTTGTGGCCAAATCTCGGTAGTATGCCGTGACTCAGACTTCGTCAACCAAGTCTAACTCCATTGCCAAGGCTTCATTGTTCCCCTCTTCCTCGTGTAAGGCTTTAATTCTCCTCCACGAGGACTGGTCAATTTCAACCGGAATCATTGACTCACGGCCGTATGTCAACCTAAAGGATGTTTCCCCCGTTGACGTTTGAACGCTGGTTTGGTGTCCCCACAAGACATAATACAACTGCTCCACCCAATCAGACTTTGCCTCCTCCATCCACTTTCTTAATCCGTCTATGATAACTTTGTTAGCGGCCTCAGCTTGCCCATTGGATTGGGGATGCTCCAAAGAGGCGAAGTGTTGTTTAATATGAAATTCGGAGACCATTTCTCAAAAACCCTTGTCAATAAACTGAGTTCCATTACTCGTGACAATTTCCCCCAGGATTCTAAACCGGGATATGATGTTTCTTGCAAGGAATTTCTCTACCCGAGCTGAAGTAATCGTCACCACCGGTTCCGCTTCTATCCATTTAGTGAAATAGTCGACGGCTACTATGAGCCACCGAAGCTGTCCCGAAGCCGCCTTAAATGGTCTCAGTAGATCCATGGCCCATTGAAAAAAATGGCCAAGGTGTTGAAATAGATTTTAATTCTGTCGAAGGGGACCAGATTATCCTGGTATGCTTTTGGCAACTATCACACTTCTGTACGTGATCCTTGGAATCTGCCATCATGGTAGGCCAATAATATCCGGCTCTCAAACCCTTTTTGGACAAAGCCTTGGCACCCATATGTTGCCTGTTAATTCCCTCATGGATCTCGGCCAAAAAATATTCAACTTCTTCCGAATTGAGGCACCTTAACATTAGGGAATGCAAGTCTTTGCGATATAATTGATCATCAACCACTGTATATACAGCTGCCTGCCTTTCCAACTTCTTTGCTTCAGTTGAATTATCAGGTAGAGAGCCTATTTCTAAGTAATCAACAATCGGCTTTCTCCAATCACCGGATTCCGAGATGACCATAACGCAACTCGGCTTTGACAAACTTTGCTGAACTACCGTTCGGTGATTGCCGGGACTCTTGGTACTTGCTAGCTTGGACAAAATATCAGCCTTAGTATTCTCTCCTTTAGGGATATGCACCACGGTCACCTCCTCGAAGTTTGTGATGACTTCGTTTACTTTCTCTAAGTACTTGATCAATAGAGGGCCCCTAGCCTGGTATGTCCCTTCTATCTGGGCTACCACCAGTTGGGAATCAGTGGAGACGTGTACTCTCTTAGCTCCATTCTTCTTAGCCTGAAGCAATCTAGTAATGAGAGCTTCGTATTCGGCTTGATTATTAGAAGTTTGGAAATTGAACCGGAGGGAATGCTCCATTGAAACTCTTTCAGGGCTTTCCACAATGATTCTAGCTCTGCTCCCCTTGGCGTTTGATGAACCGTCAACAAAGACTTTCCACGTTTCTGCATTATCTGCATCTCCTACGCCCGACGGGGTCAACTCCATTAAAAAGTCCTCCAAGGTTTGCACCTTAATGGCGTCCCGAGCTTCGTAGGTGATGTAAAATTCGGACAATTCTATTTCCTAGCTAATCATTCTTCCTACTAAATTCGGCTTGTGGAGCACTTGCTGAATTGGCTGGCTTGTCTTGATTATGATTGGATGACCGTGAAAATACAAACAGAGTTGCCTTGCTGTGGTGAGTAAAGCGAACACCATCTTCTCCAGCTTCTGGTACCTTAACTCTGAGCCTTGTAGAGCTCGGCTTACAAAGTACACTGGTATTTGACTGTTTTTCCTTTCTTGGACCAACACGGCACTCACCGCCTCTTCTCCAACAGATAAATATAACATCAAAGTTTCTCCTGGTTCTGGTCGGGACAAAACCAGCGGAGCTGCCAAACAATGCTTTATCTTCATGAACACTACCTCACATTCTGAGTTCCAACCACCCTGAGATTCTTTCTTCAGTAGCTTAAAAAAGGGTAGAGAATTCTCCGTCGACTTGTAGGAATCTATTTAAAGCAGCTAATCTCCCGGTTAGTTGTTGTACTTCCTTTTTGTTTCTTGGAGCCTTCATATCTAGCACGACCTGACATTTATCTGAATTAACTTCAATTCCTCTATTCGTCAGCAAGAAACCCAAGAATTTTCCGGCCAAAACTCCGAATGCACACTTAGCCGGGTTGAGACGAATTCGGTATGCCCGCAGCTTATCAAACGTCTGCTGCAAATCATGGACATGGCTTACCGGTTCTGCTGACTTGACAATCATATCGTCAATGTACACTTCCACATTCTTGCCAAGTTGGTCTTCGAACACCTTATTCATCATTCTTTGATAAGTGGCCCCAACATTCTTCAAACCAAACGGCATCACGTTATAGCAATAATTTGCCTTCTCAGTGATGAAAGCCGTTTTATCTTGATCCTCAGGGTGCATGGCAATTTGGTTATACCCAGAATATGCATCCATAAATGAAAGGAGTTGAAAACCGGATGAATTATCTACTAATTTGTCGATGCTAAGTGATAGATCCCAATTTTTATATATTTTATCCCCCCTTAATCATTTATTTTTGGGATTATTTTGGGCTAATTTGGATTATTAGTCAATTTTAGGAAATAATATACATCTGAAAATTAATTATGAATTTGGATTATTTTGGGCTATTTTATCCCCCCTTAATCATTTATTTATGAGATTATTGAGCTTAAATGATTAATATTTTGATTAATCTCTTGTGATTAAATAATATTTCTTAAGATATGGTAGATTACGATTTTATCATATTAGAAGATCCTATGGTGCAGAATTTTTTAGGGAAGCTAAAAGGAAATCTAATGGTGAAATTATATTGGGCTTCTTAAATTTTGATGGGCTTAAATTGTTATCCAAAAAATCTATCTCTTCTTTCCCATTTATTTAACCTAGCCGCAGAGGACGAGGGACGAACGTTCAGAGACAGCCGCAACGCGCATAGAAATTTGATTCATTGATACAAGAACGCGCTAAGGAAGAAGCAGCCAACACGCACAGGAGGTTTGATTCAATCATCCATTCATCCACTCCTTTAATCAAGTTGCGGGGCCCACCTCCATAAAACCATCAGCATCTCAACTCGTACAGTGGGTGCGCAGTGACAACGAACTTGATTCAATCATCCGTTCTTTTCATCTTTCCCTTATGGCTGGGACGGATTGCATGGAGTTTGGAGGGAGGACAATTTCTATGGCAACTTAAGCTTCTTTAGGAGGCAACTTGGGAGGAGCATGGAGGAAGTTAGAGCATAGGAGCTTACACTTGAAGACCACAAGGGAGTGTTGTTCTTTTTATCTTTTTAATTCAAGACTTGAGATAGTTTAGTTTTAAATGATTTCAAGTTATGTTAATTGAGAACAATCTAGTTTTAGATTGTAAACATAGTTCTATTGGATTGGATTGATAAATTGAAGTTTTTATGTTTGAGACAATTGCTGAATTTTTGTTTACAACCTTTGGATTGTCAATTGATTTAATAATTGAGTTTTCATTATTAATTTGATTGTCAATTGGGTTTATCGATTTAATTGTTTAATTAGGTTGATAAATTGTTTAGTTGCTTAATTAGATAATTGTGAACAAGATTCCAAAATTATTTAGAAATTAACTCTGTTTGGTTTTTATTGAGTTTAAAGCCACCGCTTATTTCACTATGAGTTTTCTAGTGGAATAAGTGTTATTGAACTTGAGGGTTTCTCATGTTTCAATTAGGTAATTAAATTAATTAATTTCAATTCTTCATTCACCCCTTGGGTCTAATTAATTGATTTGGGCTAAGAAAGTTAACTCCATGTGAATCCTAAGTTGTCCCTGACAGAGATTTGCCGTCTTCTCACAAAATAACCAGATTAGAAAGGGTTTGCAGTATAATGTAACCTGGGTCGTTTCTCTCAAGGAATTTGCAGTGGGTTTAAATCAGCAAGAGCAAAACAGAACAACAATAAAATTGGGGGTTTTTGATTTGAAACAGATTAAAACGAAATTAAACTGAAACAGATCTGAAATATGCGCAAGAACGATAAAAACGAGATTGAAATAGATTAAAAATGATCAACCCAACGTTTAGATTCCGAAACTTCCTTCATTGAACGAAATATAAACGAACTCGCGTTTGGCTCGACGAACCGAAATCTCGTTAGTCCGAAATCCCTCGACTAGATGATCGTCTAGAATCTGTCCGAACAAGTGGCGTCTCACTTGTGCAATCGCACAAAGCAACACTCTAACCTAGTTCGAACTCGATCCTTGGGATGAACCAAACCGAATATTAAATCTAATATTCGAACTATTTCCGAAATCGGATCCGATAAGATGAAAACGAAACGAGTAAAGTTACCGATTAAGTACGAGTTCTCTCGGACGAATCATGGAATCCTCAACGTTGGGTTAACCACGTAAGGTTTAGCCGAACATGGCTGGGAAAATCGAAGAATGCGACGAAGAACGCGAAGAACACGAAGAACATTTCAGAGAATCTGAAAACCTCTATTTTGATCCACAAAACAGAATAAAAACGTGAATGGCATGTGTTTTTGGCTGCTGCCTTACTTAACCTAAGATGAAAAACGAAATGGGGCTCCAATCAATAATCCAGGCCCAAAACGAGGAAAATAATACGAAATGGGCTTTAGTCACAAATTCGAGCCCAAATAAAACATCTGACTTTGGCTTCAAAATCGACCGTCTTCTTTTCCGAATTTTCCATTCATGTCTTCATAACAATTGTAGATCTCTGAATCATCTGAAATATGAAACAAAAATGAGGCAAATCCGATGTCTGGTTCAAGAGTTATGGTAAGATTAGTGAAGCAATGTAAAACTGGAATTTTATTAATAAAAATGGCTAAAATATAATCAAAGGCCCAAAGCCCAAATAAGTATAAAAGCCATTATTTATTAACTAAAAAGTCCTAAATTATTAATCAAGAGATAAAAAGAAGTGTATAAAATATTCAATTATCAAATTCCCCCACACTTATCTTTTTGCACTCCCGACCAAAATTCAAAGAAAAAGACGTAAAGGAGAAACTCTTCTTTTCTACAAATTGCTAACAATGCGAGAAATTGAACAAGGGACACGAGTTTCATTAGAACCAATCAATCAAGACCCAAAATCCCTTCATCTCAAATTACAATTCCTGGTAATCTCAATCAATGATGCTAATCACAAATGATGGTCTCTCAAATGATGCGCTCAATCAATCAATCTCTCAAGTGTTTAAGGTAAATAAGTGTATAGCTCAAATTCTACTCAAGAAAATTGTTCTACCATAAGCTTGCTCAATTTCTACGTCTCCACTACTAATAACACATGCATGCACAAATCAAGAGAGCTTATTATTAAAGGTTGTAATGGGGTTAGGGTGAAGGTAGGTAATAGTATGGAATGAGAGGCTAAGCACCCAAGAAATTAAAAAGAGCATTGATTAACCCAATTCTCTAAATATAAAAACTTTTATTTTACTCTTTTTTTTTTCTTCTTCTGCTTTTCTTTTCTTTCTTTCTTTTGTCTTTCTTTCTTTCTTTCTTTTCTTTTTCTCGCTTTTTTTTTTTTTTGAACTATATACAAAATCACAATGACAAAACCAAACATCTCCCCCACACCGAAACCGTTGCACTCCCGAGCAACCCCCACACTTAAACACAAAACCAAGGTGAAACCAATGCTCAATAAATCTCCAAGGTGCGGAATAAAATGGTTTTACGCTTAGGCTTGTAATGTGGCTTAGAAAAGAATGAGTCCAAAAGGCACAAATGGGCTAGCAAAGGAAACATAATGCAAGGGAAAGCTATTTGGCCAAAGTGGGAAAATAAAAGAAAGAAAACAAGCTTCTATCATATTTATGCATGTAAGTGAAAAATGTAGTTTCAACAAGAAAAGGAGCAAGTTCTAGAGAACACAAATCGGAGCAGATGCACACATGAAAGAAAGAATGGGAAAAGATGAATTCCATTCAAGCGGGCCCAAAACCTCACAAGGTCAGTACCAACTTAGGCAATCAACAACATCAAATCAACTACCAAGATATGTAATCGAAGAGTCAAGAATCACGAGACCAAACGAATGATCCATTAAAACCAAAATGTCCTAGTTCATAATATATAGCAATCATAGAAAGATAGACCGTATTTATTTTCGAAAAGCAAATTGCAAATATGAAAACAAATAAAAGAGAAAGAGGAGAGGAAAGAAGAATACTCCCAAGGGTTTAAGGAGGATAAGTGGCATCAATGAGGATAATATCTCGCTTCCTCAGCCGTTGCTTTGCCTTTGGATCCCTCATGGAATTGCTTGAGGCGATGCCCATTGACCTTAAAGGTTCTCCCCCGTGGGTGGATCACATAGCTCAACAAAGACCAAATGGAAATATGTTAGTGATCTCAAAAGGGCCATCCCATTTAGATCGAAGCTTACCAGGCATAAACTTAAGACGGAGTTAAACGGAAGAACTTTCGGCCCACGAAAATTCTTTCCTCGTAATATGCTTATCATGGAATGCCTTAGTCTTTTCCTTGTACAAACGCGAACTCTCATAGGCATCCAATCTAAGTTCATCCAACTCTTGCAACCGCAGCTTCCGTTCCATGCCGACTTAGCCAAATCCATGTTACACTTTGCTTAATGGCCCAATAGGCTTGATGTTCCAACTCAACCGGAAGATGACATGCCTTACCAAAGACAATCCGATAAGGAGACATCCCAATCGGAGTCTTGTAGGCGGTGCGATATGCCCACAAAGCATCCTCTAATCGCTTACTCCAATCTTTCCGGGTAGAGTTAACGGTCTTACGAAGGATTTGCTTAATCTCTCTATTTGAGACTTGACTTGACCATTGGTCCGAGGATGGTATCTTTGTGGAGACCTTGTGAAGCACTCCATACTTGCGTAACAAGGCACCCATGCTTCGGTTGCAAAAATGGGAACCCCGGTCACGATAATAGCTCTAGGAATGCCAAACCCGAGAAAATGTTAGACCTAACAAAATCCACCACCACGAAGAATCATTAGTCCGAGTGGCTTTCGCCTCAACCCATTTTGAGACATAATCAACAAAGCGGGATGTAAGTATAACCATATGAAGCATGAAATGGACCCATAAAATAAATACCCCAAACATAAAAGATCTCACAAAACAATATAGGGTTTTGGGGCATCTCATGCCTACGAGAAATACTCCTGCTCTCGACGTTATCACATGACTTACAAAACAAATGGGAATCATGAAACAAGGAAGGCCAAAACAATCCACAATCTAACACTTTCCTAGCAGTTCTTTGGGGTCCAAAGTGACCACCACAAAAGCGAAAGCATTAGCAAAATGCAATATAGAGTGAAACTCATGATCGCACACATCTCCTAACTACTTGGTCACTACAAAATTTCCACGAGATAAGGTCATCCCAAACATAGTATTTAGACTCACTCTTTAATTTGAAGGTTTGGGCCCTAGTAGAATCTTCGGAGCAAAACACCGCTACCAAGTAGTTAACCGATCAAAGATACCATGGAAGCTTACCTTGTAGCCGCAGAGCCGCTCATCGGGAAAATCATCCCGAATAGAAGAGGGTGAGAGGAAGAATGGGTGATACGACTCAAGTGGTCGCTACCCGCCTTTGTGCTCCGCTTCGTCTCAAATCTCAATATCAAACTCTTGGAGCAATAGCATCCACCGGATGAGTCGTGGCTTAGCATCCGCCTTTTTCAAAAGAAATTTCGTGAGCGGCGTATGGTCGAGAAAACAATTACTCTACTAGCTAGCAGATATGACCTAAACTTATCAAAGGCAAATACAATAGCCAACAACTCCTTCTCGGTAGTGGTATAATTAGATCGGGATCCAAAGTCTTGGAGGCATATGCAATCACGAGATGCCCTATCGACCCGTTGTGCCAAGATAGCACCAACCGCATAGTTGGAAGCATCACACATCACCAAAGGGAATGCACCAATCGTGGGGGATCATGGGTTGTAGTCGTGCAACGCTTCAAATGATCGAAGGCCGCCTTGCAAGCATCATCAAATACAAAGTCGGTGTCCTTATGCGGAAGGTTGGATAAGGGTCGCGTCTTGCGAAATCCCGAATGAAACGCCGATAGAAACCCGTATGAACAAGAAAAGAAACGAACTTCCCGCACGGATGCGGGGTAAGGCAAAGCAAAGAATCACATCTATCTTAGCAGGTCTACCTCAATCCCTTTCCTAGACACTATGTGTCCCAAGACTATACCGACTCAACCATAAAGTGACACTTTTCATAATTCAAGACAAGATTAGACTCAATGCACCTATGCAAAACTCTAGATAGATTAGCTAAGCATGCATCAAAATCAGACCCATATACAGTGAAATCATCCATAAAGACCTCCATGCAGTCCTCTAGAAACTCAGAGAAAATACTCACCATACAACGCTGAAAAGTACCAGGTGCGTTGCAGAGGCCAAAAGGCATCCTTCGGTAGGCATATGTTCCAAAGGGGCATGTGAAGGTCGTCTTCTCCTGATCCTCAGGAGCAATATGGATTTGGAAGTATCCGGAGTAGCCATCCGGGAAGCGGTAATGAGACTTGCCGACCAATCGCTCTAACATCCGATCAATGAAAGGTAAAGGGTAATGATCCTTGCGAGTGGCTTGGTTGAGTCTCCTATAGTCAATGCAAACTCTCCAACTATTCTCGAACTCGAGTAGGTATGAGCTCATTCTTCCGATTGGCCACCACGGTGACACCGCACTTCTTGGGAACCACCGGACCGGGCTAACCCACCGGCTATCGAAATGGGATAGATGATACCACTGCGAAGCTTAGTGACCTCCTTCTTCACCACATCAAGGATAAGGGGATTAAGGCGTCTCGGGGTTGCCTCACCTACTTAGAGTCCTCTTCCAACAGAATCGATGCATGCACATAGAAGGGGCGATGCCAACTATGTCGGCTAATGTCCACCCAATAGCTTTCTTGTTCGCCCTCAATAAGCTTAACAGCCTTCTCTTCTTGTTCGGGAAGAAGGTTATTTGCCACAATGATCGGCAACTTTGTTCATCCACCTCCGTAAATGCATATTTCAAGTGATCTCGGAAGTGATTTCAACTCAAGTTTGGGTGGTTGCTCGTAGATGGGAGAAACTTGGGTGATTGTTGCAACAACTCGATGTCATCACACCGAAATGCCCGAAACCACATTCAAAGAAGCGGAAGAACTATGTCTACACAACTCAATGTTAACATCGAATTCAGCTCATCAAAATCGAGTTAAGATCATCAAAATCAAAATCGGGATGCACATCGGATCGGGATGAAGCTAAAACTCGGAATCAATATCGAATCCACACGTAATGCGATAATCACCCAAAGAAGTCGAATCACCAAATAATGCAAAGCATTAACCAAATGAGTACAAACAGACACCATTCATTATCAAGACATGCACAAATGGCGTAAATCACTCTCACAGGAAAAATCAGGATAATCAGCACACCATTCAGCAAGAACATCATCCACAGCATCATCAATCACATCAATATAGAAAATAGAATGTTCTTCCCTAGGATGTTTCATGGCATCAAAGATATTAAAATTCACAGAAATATCACCAAATTCCATGGAAAGAGTACCAGAATACACATCTATCTTCGTCTAGTCAAGTTTTTCATGAAAGGTCTCCCTAGAATGATTGGTGACCTACTACTAGAAGACTCATCCCGCATATCTAAGATGTAAAAATCAGCGGGGAATATCAATTCATTAACTTTGACTAATACATCTTCAACTAAACCAAAGGATGGGCATTACTCCTATTAGCTAATTGAACAATAACACCAGTTGGACGCAAGGGACCAAGACCAAGAGATCTATAAATAGATGCGAGCATGACATTTATAGAAGCACCTAAATCTAGCATGCAATCATCAAATTTATAATTACCAATCGGGCAAGGGATAGAAAACGTCCCGGATCTTTGCACTTGCGAGGCATGGTAGGCCGGAGTCCGATACATTCTCGTTCAAACTCACTGTTCATTTCCTTCGCGCCTCTTGTTGGTACATAACTCTTTCAGAAACTTGGCATATTTAGGAATTTGTTTGACTGCATCTAAGAGAGGAATGTTGATCTCTACTCTTCTGAACGTCTCAAGTATATCCTTCTCTTGTGCTTTTTCTGCCAACTTCTTGGGTTTAATCGCTTTCTCGAGGGAAAGGAAGAGGAATGGGAATGTCTTCCTCTTCACCTTGCTGGATTGCCTTTTTATTTTTAGAGTCAATCTTCACATTTTCTGACTCTCTCTCTGATGTGGAAGTCACATCTGCTGGTTTAGGTTCCTCCAATTGCTTGCCAGATCGAAGGGAGATAGCACTCACATTCCCTTTAGGATTAGGAATTGTTTGTGAAGGGAGAGTGTTGGATCCCTGAGGTTGAAGCTGGTTCAATGATGTTGCCAACCGCCCAATTTGTGTTTGCAAAGTCTCGAATGGAAGTGTCGGTTTTTTGAAACCGCATATTGGTCAGTGACAAATTGCTTCATCATATCCTCTAGTGAAGAACCACTACACTACTACCGGTACTAGCTCGTTGTGCCGCCGCTGTGGAGGTGCACATATGGGCCGGTCGAGGAGGTGGTGGCGGCAAAGGAGAGTGCGAGTGTTGTTGGAAATTTTGCGGCATGTCTTGTCTCTGCTTTGGTAATTCCCGCACTCACGATATTGGTTACTCGGTTCGATTCGGTTCGATTCGGGTTCCAACGGAAATTGGGGTGATTTCTCCAATCGGGATTGTAGGTATTGGAGAAGGCATTATTCTGCGGTATTGTGGCTTTCCTGGAAAAACACCCACCGCAGCCTACCGACGGTCTTGACAAAGCGGATCATGCAAAGTAGGGCAAGAATCGTAGAATGACAAGGGTCGGAAACGGAACCCACATGAGTACCCAACTCGAGGAGGGAAGATTGTCTTGTTTGGGTCACGCTAACCGCCTCACAAGGAAGTCGGATCATCAAGTCTATTCTCCAATCTCTCGAGAATCGTCTTGGACCGGAGGTGTTTGAATATGGTAAACGGGGTACCATTGGCCCCGTGCCAAATTGCCGAGAATTAGCGACCATAGTAGATATCGGCTCTTGGGCATCTTCAGTGTCTTGCTATCTAAGGCCCCACCACCGGACGCATCCACGAAACTTTTATCCATCGGTAACAAACCGGAATAGAAATATGTAATCGGGAGTTGGTCTCGAAATCGGTGGTGTGGACTTGCACACAAGCGCTTGAATCTCTCCCAATACTCATACATGGTCTCCCCATTGATTTGTTTAACACTAGTGATCTCCTTCGAATAGCAATGGCTTTTGAGGAAGGAAAGAACCTCATTAGGAATAACTTCGCATATCATTCCAACTCCCAAATAGATGTGGGTTGCAAATTGTATAGCCAATCCTTAGCCACGCCATCTAGGGAAAATGGAAAAGCTCTCAGCTTAATGTGGTCCTCATCAATTGCTTGAGGTTTCATCGTGCTGCATACCACATGGAACTCCTTGAGATGCCTGTGAGGACATTCACCTGCAAGACCATGAAACTTGGGCAACAAATGGATAAGACCAGATTTTAATTCAAAGTTAGCAGCAAGTTCAGGATATTGAATACACAAATTTTGATTACCCACATCAGGGGTAGCTAATTCTTTCAAAGTGGGACGAGCTACTTGCTCTTACGCCATAATGTCCGAGTTAGCAAAATTGCTACTAGAATCGGTGAAAACAACAAGACTAGCGAAGTACTATCGAGTCAAGATCAACGAATGGACACAATCGGACTCGAGACTCAAGTTCAATGTCAAATTCGAGATCAATCCCACGACTAAGCCTAACAATTCCTCTAGCAAAGGAGAATTGTTCTTTCAATTCAGATCAAGTGGCAACAAGTCTTCTGGATCAATAGTTCTCCTAGTACTCATGCAGCATAAACACAAACACAAGCCAGAATTTGTAGAAAATCAGAATTACGAAAATGCCACTAAAAGGAGAAAACACTAAGATGACACAGAAACACAAAAACCTATGTTGGAATTTGACCAAAACAAGTCCAAAACAAGCATCAAATGATTTTTAAAATTTATGGGACTTGGACAGGGCAACTCCTAGACAATTGGGGAACACAAAAATGAAATAAAAAAACTTCAAAAAATGAAAAAGTGGTCTAAATGATGGAATTTGGGAAATCTGAGCATACCACACGAGAAATCACAGATTTCTGGTGTGCCCAACGATTTTTGCCATTTTCTATCGCTTTGTAAAAATTTCAGCTCATTCGAGATACTCCGAAAAATTGACCTAGTAGAAATCACAAAATAGAAACTTAAAACAAAGGAAAACGAGGTCCAAACGTTGGAATTTGGGGAAAATAGGGCAGACCTCACTCACAAGGAGAGTGATTCTTGTTTAAAATGCCCAATTCCTTGTGAATAAGACCTGGTTTGAGTGATCTGGGTCAAAAATATTTTCTCGTCCAGCCACCCGAACCACCAAAAACTACCGCTTTAACGAAACCGATGCAAATTCCCCGTGGTAGCGGCCATATTTTGACAGAGATTTGCCGTCATCTCACAAAATAACCAAATTAGAAAGGGTTTGCGGTATAATGTAACCTGGGTCGTTTCTCTCAAGGAATTTGCGGTGGTTTAAATCGGCAAAGAGCAAAACGAACAACAATAAAATTGGGGGTTTTTGATTTGAAACAGATTAAAACGAAATTAAACTGAAACAGATCTGAAATATGCAGCAACAGATAAAAACGAGATTGAAATAGATTAAAAATGATCAACCCAACGTTTAGATTCCAGAAACTTCCTTCATTGAACGAAATATAAACGAACTTCGCGTTTGGCTCGACGAACCGAAATCTCCTGCGTTCGTCCGTAAATCCCTCGACTAGACGATCGTCTAGAATCATGTCCGAACAGTGGCGTCTCACTTGTGCAATCGCACAAAGAACACTCTAACCTAGTTCGAACTCGAGTCCTTGGGATGAACCAAACCGAATATTAAATCTAATATTCGAACTATTTCCGAAATCGGATCCGATAAGATGAAAACGAAACGAGTAAAGTTACCGATTAAGTACGAGTTCTCGGACGAATTATGGAATCCTCAACGTTGGGTTAACCACGGAAGGTTTAGCCGAACATGGCCGGGAAAATCAAGAATGTACGAAGAACGCGAAGAACACGAAGAACATTTCGGAGAATCGAAAACCTCTATTTTGATCCACAAAACAGAATAAAAACGTGAATGGCATGTGTTTTTGGCTGATGCCTTACTTAACCTAAGATGAAAAATGAAATGGGGCTCCAATCAATAATCCAGGCCCAAAACAGAAAATAATACATAATGGGCTTTGGTCACAAATTCGAGCCCAAATAAAACATCTGACTTTGGCTTCAAAATCGACCGTCTTCTTGTCCGAATTTTCCCTTCATGTCTTCATAACAATTGTAGATCTCTGAATCATCTGAAATATGAAACAAAAATGAGGCAAATCCGATGTCTGGTTCAAGAGTTATGGTAAGATTAGTGAAGCAATGTAAAACTGGAATTTTATTAATAAAAATGGCTAAAATATAATCAAAGGCCCAAAGCCCAAATAAGTATAAAAGCCATTATTTATTAACTAAAAAGTCCTAAATTATTAATCAAGAGATAAAAAGAAGTGTATAAAATATTCAATTATCAGTCCCCTTTATCATCATAACTGAATTAAATCTTTGTTATTTGATTTGATTTCAATCAACATTCTTCTTAGGATTTTATTTATTCTCTCATATCAAAACCCCCCAAAATTGCATTCAAATTCATATAGATTAGTCTCATTTTCATATAGGTCTCAAAGTCAATTTTCATCTTGCATTTAGTTAGTTATTTGCATCTAGGTAGTAGTGTCTTGCATCTTAGTTTAGGTTCATTCCATTGCATTTTTATCACCTAAATTCAACCTAAAGAAAAACCCACAAATTGCTCCTTGGGAGAATGACCTAGGTTGCCCCTATATTGCATTATTAATTAGGACATAGTTTAATTGATTGCTTTAGCGACAAAAAGTATTCATTACTAAGCATTGGAAACGCATCTTTGGGACATACCTTATTCAAATTGGTGTAATCCGTGCATACCCTCCACTTGCCGTTCGATTTTTTGACTATCACCACATTAGACAACCAGGTGGTGTACTGCACCTCCCGAATGAATCCGGCTTCTAGCAGCTCCTTCACATGCTCCTTTAAAGCCTTCCCTTTTCTCTTCGCCGAGCTATCTCTTCTTCTGGGCTACCGGGACAGAACCCGGATGAATTACCAACTTGTGGCAACAAAATTCTGGATCTACTCCAGGTATATCAAATGGTGTCCATGCAAACACATCTTTATTCCTCTTTAGAAAGTCCTCCAACTCAGATCGAACCACTGGGTCTAGTGCTTTGCCGATTCTGGTAACTTATCCCGGCTCAGTACCCAGGTCTAAATCTTCCAATTCTCCATTTGGCTCTACCCTCTGGATTTTATCTTCTTCCCACAAATCCAGCTCCACTAGATTAACTGACTCCTCTAAATTCTTTTTTCGCCTTATCTGGACTCTTCCATTTTGGGTTCCGAGATGAGGATGATGATCCATCCTTTCTCTCTTTGGCTGTTTCAAAATAGCATTGCCGAGATTCTTTCTGATCACCCTTAACCGTGATAACCTCGTTCTTGTTACTAATCAACTTCAACTTCTCATGCTTAGTTGACACCAGCATATCCCAGTTGTGTATCGTTGGTCATCCTAGAATGATGTTGTATGAAGATGGGAAGTCGGCCACAATAAATCTTACTCGTTCTGATTTGAACACCTTCATGGTCCCCATTGTCAACTTAAGGTCAATATATCCCTTCGGGCAGGTATCTTGTCCATTGAAAGCTGTCAAGGTCATCTTTCACGGCTTTAAATCCTCTAGGTCGAGTTTCATTTGCCTAAATGCATCCCAAAAATAATGTCGACCGCACTCCCGTTATCCACAAATATCTTCTTAACCCGACAGTTTACCACCGTTCCAGTAATCATCAAACCATCATGATGGCCTGGAGTTACATCTTCTAAGTCCTCCTTAATAAAACAAAGTACGGGAGGTTCCGGCTTTGCAGAAGAAGATTTTTTGTTAAACTCCGGGCGATCCTTGATGGAGAGAACCTCCCTCAGGTACTTCTACCTTTGGCTCACCAAATCTCCTCCTCCTCCAAATCCTCCGCTAATAACGTTGCATTCGTACTTTGCAATTCTTGGTTGTTTGGGAATCGACGTTTATCTCTCCCCACAGTCGGCGCCAATGTTCTGTTATAAGAACACATATATCTAACCACAGTGGGTTAGTGTATGATTTATATAGGATCTATAATACGCTCCAAGATATATGTGTGTTAGTTAACCGAAGAGAAGGCGATTGTTCTGTGATGCATATGAGGAAGACACCAAAGAATATCATATGATCACTGTGCTACACGAGAATGGCGATTACCCGAAGGGGGTGGGGTGTGTGCACTAGAGCTGGCAATCAGGACCGGCCCTCCAGGGCCCGGAGTAAGAAAAACACATGTTTTTCAAAGCCCGACCCGAGAGCACCAGGGCTAGGGCCCAGAAATTACTATTCCAAATTTTAACTATTTTTCCTCCGTGTGTTTCAAAGAAATATAATTAGTAAATTACAACAATTAAAGCTCTAATTTATCAAATAAATGTTGTCAACATTTATATCCAAAAAACACAATCATCCAACAAATAAGCAATCACGAATTCATAATCAAAAACAAATTATGTTCACAAATCACTTACATAAAACATAAAAAGCATACCACTAAGCAACGTTAGAAGGATGACTATCAATATCATTGTCGTCATCTTCGCCACTATCATAAAAAAAATTATTTCTTGTTTTGATTTATAATTGTCAGTTATTATTTATTTGTATTTTCAATGTTATGCGATATTATTTAGTAAATAGTTCAATATGTTTTTTTTGGCCTGGGCTAAAAATATTTTTTGGTTCCACCACTGAATAGTCATGAAGCAAAGCAACAATCTATGTTTAAGGATACTCAAGACACAAATCGGTCCCGAGAATATGGCGTCATAAAATTAACCATGTTAAAATCTCCAGATGTAAGTGCTTCCCGTTGATTTTTAAGAAGCACTAAATTCAAAAACTTTTAAACCATGAAAGCCAAAAAACAGACGAAGAAGAACAACAGCACGAAACTCACAGTTTCCAAGAAACAAATGAAAATCAAAGAACATGTTGGTATGTTATTCCAAGTAATGAGTGTAAATCAAAGAAAATATATAAACATGTGGAGTTGCAAATCATAAAAGATTTAATGAGAACATGTCGGTTTTTACCTGAAATAAAAACAAAACTCTTGAAAAGAAAAGGGGGAAAAAGGAAACGAAGAAAGATCATGCCTAACCCGTAAAAATGGCTCCCATAGTATATTTTTTGAAACTCAACTTCATTGGAAAAAAGAAAAAGAAAAGCATGAGGAAAAAGAAATATGAAAAATAATATGACAAGACTAGATGGCGACGGCAGGGAGAACCAAGCTTGAGTTCGGTGAGGATATCCCTTCCCCTTCAAAGCAGATGACTGAGAGAGAGGGTCGGAGAAGAAGAAATTTGCTAGGGATTGAAAAAGAGAAACTGAGGAAAAAGAGAAAGAGAGGAGGAAAAAGGCATCAGGGTTGGGGAGAGAAAAAATAGGGAGCCAGAAAGAGAGAAGAGAGAGAAGAAGGGATTCAAACTCAGATATGAGACGTGTAATGTGGGAGAAGGAAAGGGCCTTGGTAAACAAAAAGCACAGAGTAAAAGAGAAAGGAGAGAGATGAACGTCCCTTCAAGTGGTGCTTTTGGGAGTGGCTCACACGGAGCCCAATGACAACCTAACCAGCTTATGAATAGTGATTTGTGAGGGAAGCCAGGATAAGCCGTTTATGCAAGTGGCTTCAAGGATGTGTTATTATATATATATTGATTACAATTTATTCAGGAAAAAACTTGAAGTCTCTGATATAGCATTTTTTAAATATTTTTAAATATAAATATAAACACCTCTCCTTGATTTCAATTGGATTAGCTAGTAAGTGATGATTTATGATATGGTTTGGAAGAAGTATTTATGAATGGTAAGAGCCGAAGCATGGATGATTGAGTCATTATGGGGGTTGTTGATTCTTTATTAAGAAGTAGTAAGTTCATAAAAAATCATTACCACTAATAATAATTAGTACGTTAATGATACATTTAGAAAATGGAATAAACTGGATTACTTGTGGTTGTGGTGATTATTTTACCATTCGTGAGAACACAGTGGTTTGTTAGGCAAGAGATTAATGAAAATTAAGAATCAAATAGAATGTGATAAATGGAGATCATACAATATCTTCTATTTTCAAAATATAAGGGGTCTTCTATTTTCATACAATATCTTTAGTACTAGATTCTAACAATTAATATCATAACAATAATGTTAGAATCCGAATAACTCAGGCCAAAGCAATCACAAGAACTATGTCTACAATTTATCATATCAACAACAGTTTCACAAAGATCTAAGAACTCAAAAAATAAATCTTACACGTTGAAGAACGGTTTGCGGCGGAGAAAGAAGAGAAAGGATGGCGGAGTACAGCTCACGGCGGAGGAAGACGAGCTCGGACGGCGGTGAAGGTGGACTATCGTGGAGAGGAGAGAAATGCCGGAGAACTCTCACTAGTGCAAAAAAGGGCTTTAAGACCGCCTCATTTAGAGCGGAGTACTGACGCACCGGTCTTAAAGGTATGACCGGTGGCAGTTTTGTAAATATCAAGAACTTCTTGGACCAGATCCTTTATTAATGGGTCTTAAATATATTATTCAGACCGCTTAAAAAACCAACCGGTCTTAAAATGTAATTAAAATTTCAATTATTTTATAGAGAAATCTCGTATAGCCCGAACTTATATTTTCTGCGGACCAAAATAATCAGGAAAAATTTAAATATAAAGTCTAAAACTTTTAAGACTGGACATATATAAAAACGGTCTTAAAGGTTATACTTTTAAGACCGGACTTAAAGTATGGCTGGTACAAAATATTGAAAAAAATTATTCCAAAATTTTATTACTTTTAAGACCGGCTTTTAATAATGGACGGTCTTAAATTTTAACCTTTAAGACCGGCCTTTTAGTTCGTCCGGTTTGGAAACAAAAGCGCCAAATATTCGCGCGAACGTTGCCTTAAGAGTTAGGACGATACGTTGCTCTCTCTACGAACTACGAAACCCCGTTCTTGTTGTGAAACCCTCTTCCCGTTGCATTACTTCTCTTCCTCGCCCACCACTACCATCCTCTCGTTACTCTCTCACTTTCTCGGGCGTTCCTCTTTCGCACCACCACTCTCGGCCTCTCTTCTTTTCTCGAAAATGAACGGAAAAACGGTTCTTCCGCTATTCCTTCAACGCCGATTCTTCGGTGCGGCGGGTGTGAGTCGAACAAACCCTCTTAATCTCACAATGAGCCTCGTAACCGCCCTTCACGCTGTGGTAGAAGTGGCACACGAATGAAAGACGTATCTGTAAGTTGGACCTCTGGGTCAAAGCTTGAGATTTAGTTTGATGAAAAGTTGGCTCCTTTCGGTCCTAATAAACAAAAATATAATAGTTTTTCGGCTATCTAGCACGCAGCAAGGCTAGCATCTTGACAGATAAGTGGAAAAATGTCGACCTTCGTACAGTAAAGGATCCTATTTGGGACACTATCCGGCTCACATACACTGTCCCTGACTTCCCGGAAGTTGAAAGACAAGACATTGTCTTATTGTGCTTGATCGGTGGAGGAAGTTTAAGACCTTTCTAGCTAACACATATATTTTTGCCGATGTTAGGCCTGACCATAATCCTTGGGACAAGTACACATTTATTGATGAACAAACTTGGCAACAATTTGTTCATTTCGGACCAACTCCGAAGCTTTGGTGAGTTTATATTTAGTTTTGTTTGTCCTCTTTTGTTTGCTTATTAACTTGTGCGGATATGTGAATGTTATTGTACGTGTTCATCTAATCCTATTAGTTAGATGATTTGGTTTGTGAATAGAAGTATATATTTCCATCCTTTGTCCTGCATAAGAGGAGCATGTCTTAGTTGTATGCAAGTTTGATATGTAAACCGTGCAAAGGTAAAATACTAAGTAGGTAATTAGGGAAATAATAATGGCATAAGAGTCAAACCATTATTATAGTCTTAGCTAGTTCTTTTGTAGTAGGTAGTGGTTAGACATTGCTATTAGTTAGTTAGTATGTGATGAGGACATAGGAGGCGGCATGACCAAGGCAACAAACTTGGAGGACATACAAGGTCTTGGAGGCCCAATGACAAGAGCAAAAGCTAAAAAGGCTCTAAATCTCTTGGTGACCACTTTACTTGAGACAAGCCCAAGTCTAAAGGAAGAAGAGACCGAAATGATACACTTAATTCAGCTTGAAGACCTTGAAGAATAAGCTTCAATGGATATGCATGAAGGCTTCATTTTACTTGGCCCAAATTCTGCACTTAGTTTAATTTTTCTTACATTTAGTTCAACTTTTGTAATAAAGGCTTATTGGGCTTTCTAAGCATATTTAGGTTAAACTCAATATGGATGTTGTCCACTATATAAGGGAACACCATAGCATGTTTGAGGGACGGCAGAATTCAGAGTTAACCTTTTTGGTGAGAGACAAGCTTCTCTAGGGTTCTTTTGAGAATCTCTGAACTTATCAAGGGCATCAATCCTTGTGGCGTTCTTGGGCTTATCAATTCTTTGGAATTGTGGCGCCTACCTATAATCCATAAATTTAAATTTTCGTTCTATATTTCTTGGTTTCGTATCTCCAGATTCCCTTATCCGTTTTCGATGATTCTTGAGCCAAAATCGTGTTTCATAAAGCCATCTTTCACCTCGTTTTGGAATCACTCAAATCCGAGGTCTGTAGCGTGAGATACATCTGTTCTTATCAAGATGTGTTGGAGGATGAATTTTTGGTGCGAAATTCCATTCCTAGTTGATCCAATCATCTGTTTCTTTCGGGAATCATATCATTTGGTATCAGAGCTCGGATCTAGGATTGAAATTGGGTTATCTTTTCTCCATTGTTTACATCCAATCTGGTCACACATTTGGTAACCCTAGTCCCTAAAATTTTTGTTTTTGATTTTGAATTGTGCAATTCTGTTTTAGCCGTTGTTGTTTGTTCCTAATTTGTTCTTTCAATCTTCTGGTTGTTGTTTCTTTCAATTTCTTGTTCAATTCACATATTTATGCACTTGGTTCTTGGTGTTTATCCCTTGTTCATAATTGTTCTTGAATTTTAATCCTTTCAATTCATGTTTCTTGAGTAGTATGTTGTTAGTGTGATAAGTAATAGCTCAGTTTGTGGGGAATTCTATCTAATTTAGTTCTGAATTAGTACAATTTCAAAGTTTGATTCCAAAATCACAAATTCCTTTGGTTGAAGAATCAGGTGTTATAAAAAAAACAAAAGGAGAGAGAAAAAAACAAGAAGAAAAAAGATACTATACAGCACCTTGCTATTCAATTACACACACTACTACTTGTGAATCAAGTCCAAAGTGTCTTCCTTGAATAATTCCTCCAAATTGTTTTGGTTTTATTTGTCTTGTCTTCTTTGACATCTCTTCCAATTTGTATTGTGAGTCACCACCAATTCTTGAGTTTGGGATTGTACTCTTGAGTGTTCTTGGAGATTCTGTTAAGAACTTAAAGATAGCTATTGAGTGGTAAAAGGCAAGAGAGCACACTACACAAAAGCCTTATAGAGAGCAACAAACACGAGTGATACATTTTTAAGAGTGTAAACACGTGAGCGAGTGGTGAGGTCCTATTACTTTTATTCTTGTTCTTTTTCTTGAATTATGGAAGGTGCAGGTGGTGAAGATATTCCTCCTCCTATAGGAGATAATAGATTGCTAATTGAAGCCATTACAACTCAAATGCAAAGGATGATGAGGGAACACACAGAGGAGTTATATGAGAGAATTGAGAGAATAGAAAATCAAGGGAATCATGATGAAGATAGACAGAGAGGGAGGGATGAAAGAAGGAGAAGAAGAGATAATGAGAATGGTGCTAGAGAGGATAGAATTAAAGGAGTGAAGCTTAATATACCATCTTTTAAAGGAAAAAGTGATCCGGAGGCCTATTTAGAGTGGGAAATGAAGATTGAGCACTTATTTGCATGTCACAATTATACTGAAGAGAAGAAAAGGAAGGTGGCAGCCATGGAGTTTAGTGATTATGCTCTCATTTGGTGGGACCAATTTCAAAAGGAGAGGGTGAGATATGAAGAAACATTGGTGGATAGTTGGGTGGAGATGAAAAGGCTAATGAGAAGAAGATTTGTTCCTTCCCATTATCATCGAGACCTTCACAATAAACTTCAAAGGCTCACACAAGGTAACAATAGTGTAGATGAGTATTATAAAGAGATGGAGGTGTCCTTGATTAGAGCAAATATTAGTGAAGAACGTGAGGCTACTATGGCACGTTTCTTGCATGGGCTGAATAGTGATATAAGGGATGTTGTGGAGTTGCAAAATTATGTGGAGTTGGAGGATTTAGTGTAACAAGCTAGTAAGGTAGAACAACAACTCAAGAGAAAGGTGTCATGAGGAAAAAATCTTCAAATTTTAATTCTTCAAGCTGGAAGGATAAAAATAAGAAGGAGGGAGGTACTTCATCAAGCAATCCCACTGCTACACCTCAAAGGACTCAAACTAAATCCAATGAGATCCCTAAAAAGACAAGGAGTAGTGAAATAAAATGCTTCAAGTGGTCACATAGCTTCAGAATGTCCAACTAAGAAGACTATGTTACTTAAAGAGGATGGAGAGCTTACTAGTGAGTCTTCTTCAGATTCTGCCTCACATGATGATGAAGATGAGTATATTGAAGAAATAATTCCAGAAGGAGATTTGTTTATGGTAAGAAGGATGTTGGGTAGCCAAGCAAAAGACATAGATGATAGTCAAAGAGAGAACATCTTTCATACTAGATGCCTTATCCAAGGAAAGATATGTTCTTTAATTATTGATGGAGGGAGTTGTACCAATGTTGCAAGTGCTAGAATGGTGTCTAAATTGGGCATGGAAACCAAACCTCACCCGCTGCCATACAAGCTTCAATGGCTTAGTGAGGATGGTGAAGTGACCGTAAGCAAACAAGTGGAGGTGAACTTCTCCGTAGGAAAGTATGATGATACGATTTTATGTGATGTGGTACCAATGGAGGCTTGTCATTTGCTTCTTGGGAGACCTTGGCAATATGATAAGAAAGTTATGCAAGATGGTTACACCAACAAGTTCTCTTTTGTACATAAAGAACGCAAGACTATTCTTGCACCTTTGACACAAAGAGAAGTTAGTGAGGATAATTTAAAAATGAGAGAAAAAAGAAAGCAAGAGAGAAAAGAGAATGGAAGAGAGCAAGAAAAAAAAAAGAGAAAAGGAGAGAAAAGCACCAAACTTGTTTATAAAAGAAAAAGAGGTGAAAAAGGCAATGCATTTGAAAAAGCCAATGCTCGTACTTTTGAGTAAAGAGAATAATTTTACAGATGCAAGTCCTACTAACTCTCTTCCAAATGAGGTTTCTAATTTGTTGCGGGAATTTAAAGATGTTTTTCCTAAAGAGGTACCTCACGGACTACCGCCTCTAAGAGGCATAGAACATCAAATTGATCTCATTCCGGGAGCTTCATTGCCTAACAGGCCGCCTATAGGAGTAAACCCCAAGACACCAAGGAGATTCAAAGACAAGTTGGAGACTTGATGCAAAAAGGGTGGGTGCAAGAAAGCTTAAGTCCATGTGCAGTTCCAGTGATTCTAGTACCTAAGAAAGATGGAACATGGAGGATGTGCACTGATTGTAGAGCCATCAATAACATCACGGTAAAGTATAAACATCCCATTCCTAGATTGGATGATTTATTGGATGAATTGCATGGTGCTTGTTTCTTCTCTAAAATTGATTTAAAGAGTAGATACCATCAAATTAGGATTAGAGAAGGGGATGAATGGAAAACAACTTTTAAAACTAAATATGGGCTGTATGAATGGTTGGTTATGCCATTTGGTTTAACTAATGCTCCTAGTACCTTCATGAGATTAATGAATCATGTGTTAAGGGAATTTTTAGGGAAGTTTGTTGTGGTGTATTTTGATGATATTCTGATTTATAGCAAATCCTATGATGATCATCTTGTGCATTTGAGGTGCGTTAAGAAGCTCTTAGGCATGAGAAATTGTATGCTAACATGGAAAAATGTTTGTTCTGCATAGACCATGTAGTTTTTCTTGGTTTTGTTGTTAGCTCACAAGGAGTGCATGTTGATCAAGAGAAGGTGGAAGCTATTCAAGAGTGGCCAACTCCTAAGAATGTAAGTAAGGTAAGAAGCTTTCATGGCTTAGCTAGTTTCTATAGGAGGTTTGTCAAAGACTTTAGTACAATAGCTACACCTTTGAATGAAGTGATTAAAAGGCATGTTGGTTTTAAATGGGGGGGAAACAAGAGCAAGCCTTTGCTGCCCTCAAGGAAGAATTAACCAATGCACCTATTCTTGCTTTGCCTAATTTTGCTAAGTCATTTGAAATTGAATTTGATGCATCCAATGGGGGATAGGAGCTGTTTTGATGCAAGAAGGGCATCTCATTGCTTATTTTAGTGAAAAATTGAATGGGGCTGCTCTTAATTATTTCACATATGATAAGGAATTGTATGCATTAGTAAGGGCTTTGCAAACATGGCAACACTATCTCTTGCCCAAAGAGTTAGTCATCAACAGTGACCATGAGTCCTTAAAGTATTTAAAAGGACAAGGCAAGCTTAACAAAAGGCATGCCAAATGGATAGAGTTCTTGGAGCAGTTTCCCTATGTGATCAAGCACAAGAAAGGTACGTCTAATGTGGTTGCAGATGCACTCTCAAGAAGGTATGCTCTATTCTCTACTCTTGAAACTAAGTTCATTGGCTTTGATCATATTAAGACATTGTATGAGCATGATCCAGACTTTGCACAAGTCTATAAAACTTGTGTGCATGCTGCTCAAAATGGGTTTTTTAGGCATAATGATTACTTGTTTAAAGAAAAGAGATTGTGTGTTCCTAAAGGTTCCATTAGGGAATTACTTGTGAAGGAGGCACACGAGGGGGACTAATGGGACATTTTGGGATCCAAAAGACTCTAGACATGCTGCATGAACATTTTTATTGGCCACACATGAGCGTGATGTACATAAATTGTGTGAAAGATGCATTGTATGTAAGCGATCCAAGTCTAAATTATTGCCTCATGGGTTGTATACTCCTTTGCCTATTCCAGTTGCCCTTGGATTGATATTTCTATGGATTTTGTGTTAGGACTACCTCGTTCTAAAAATGGCAAAGATTCTATTTTTGTTGTGGTGGACAGGTTTTCTAAGATGGCACATTTTATCCTGTGCAAAAGGTTGATGATGCAATCCACATTGCTGATTTGTTCTTCAAGGAAGTGGTAAGACTCCATGGGCTTCCAAGAAGCATTGTCTCTGATCGTGATACTAAATTCTTAAGTAATTTTTGGAGGACATTATGGAGTAAGCTGGGAACTAAACTTCTCTTTTCTACTACTTGTTATCCACAAACTGATGGCCAAACTGAGGTAGTGAATAGAACTCTTTCTTCTCTTTTGAGGGCTGTAATTAAAAAGAATATCAAGTCATGGGAACAATGTTTGCCCCACGTTGAGGTTGCATATAATAGGGCTATTCATAGTGCTACTCATTATTCTCCTTTTGAAATTGTTTATGGCTTAAACCCTCTCACTCCTCTTGATTTGCTACCTTTGCCAAACACCTCTGTTTTTCAGCATAAAGATGGTAAGAGTAAGGCTGAATATGTGTCACAGAGTGAAGCTCAAATAGAGAATATTGAGTCCACTGCAGATACTGACTCAAGCTCAGCTAAGCCCAATAATCATCACGGTATGGTAACCTGATCCAAAGTAGGAACAATAAAGTGCAAATACCCGTATGTCAAGTTTGCGGTTAAAGAAAGCTCCAAACTTACTTCCACCTTGAAAGGTAGGAATATCACCTAGAGGGGGTGAATAGGTGATCTCAAAAACTTTTCGCAAATCGCACACAAACGTAAGACAGAAACAGAGAAGAGAGATAGACACAAGTCAATTTATACTAGTTCGGTCTAACACTTCAACCTACGTCTAGTCCCTAAATCCTTTGGGTATTTCACTAATCACAAATGGTTACAATTACACACTATGTACTCGAGATGATCCTAACTCACTAGGACTCACTCCCACTTACAAGTTGTAATCGTACACCTACACTTAAGGTTCCTCAACCTTAAGATTTAAACCGAAAATGGAATAAGTGTTTAAATCACTCCTCACGAGTGGATAATTAATGAACACTGAAGAACAATGAATATCTGAAGATATCAATGAAACAGCAAATTGCAATAGGTTCGAATTGAATACACAACGTTTCGGTAGTTGGCGAATTCAATGCTTCGGCTATTTATAGATGTTGCAATAAATGACCGTTGGTGAAGCTTGAGGATTAACCGTTGAGAGTCTTGAATGTATCCATTAGACAGATGAAGCTTGGTTAATACTTTCGCCGTTCAAATAATCCAAGTGGATTTCGCAGTCACGACATTCTCTTCATTCCTTTTGTTTTGCCAGTTGAGAAATAGCATTTAATGCGCAGACGGAATGTAAGAGAAAACTTTACATTGATCAGAGTATTGGTTACGGAGATTATCACTGCTATGGCAACTGCATTTAATGCTTCTCTGACACAATTTGCTTTATGCAAATTTGTTGTTTAATCCATGATAAAATCATCTAAAACTCATTAACAAATTGATTAAAAGCAATTAGGATTAGTAATGAGTAACATTATGAAGTAATGAGATTAAACATAGTGATTTATGTTTACGCAGACGGTGATTTGAAAACAAGGGGATCATGCTCGAGCATGAATAATGGTATGCTCGGGCAACCAGTAGAATATTTACTTGAAACAATGGTCATGCTTTCTTTGCTCGAGCAACAAACCATGCTTGCTCGGGCAAGCTTCTCTTGCAGCAATTAGAAATTGGTTTCTATCGCTGATTCTTGAGCAAGACATTTCCTCTGCTCGAGCATGACTTATTCATGCTCGGGCAAGACCCAAACAGAGGCGAAAATGAGTATTCATATCGCTGTTGCTCGGGCATGAAAAACTTCATGCTTGAGCAACAGATCGCCAATGCTTGAGCAAGCCATAAGGCATGCTCGGGCAAAGGTTAGACAGAGGAGAAGATGAATGTTTAATGACGCTGCTCGAGCAGACTTTTCCTTTTGCTCGAGCATGACATTTTCATGCTCGGGCACAACTATCCAGAGGCTAAGAATGTGAAATTGAAAGATGCTGCTCGAGCATGTATTTACCTCTGCTTGAGCATGGTGCTCGAGCAAGCCTTCTTCACTGCTCGAGCATGACTCTTTAATTTGCAAATCCTCGCTTTTGGCTTGATGATGCTCGAGCATGCCAAGTGTCCTGCTTGAGCATGATTGTCCAACTAGCAAATTTATTTTCTTAGCTCGATGATGCTCGGGCATGATTCTCTGAAACACTTAAACAGGCTATTAGATTGTGTGCTCGGGCATGAGCTAACCTTTGCTCGAGTAAACCCCAACTTAAACCTATATTATTTAATTCAATAACTTAGGATTTGTAATCATCAAAATACCGAGAGCTAACACACCCGAGAAGCTTTATCTTTGCCTATCTGATTCAGTGCGATAAGAGAAGAGTTTGATGCCCTATAGAGAAATCAGACATGGCCGCTGGTTCCATATGAGACTCAGAAACTAATCGACTGCAAATGGGTGTTCAAGGTAAAATTCAAAGCTGATGGATCATTATTGAAGCATAAGGCGCGATTAGTTGCGAAACAATTTTAGTAAACGCCCGGAATTGATTTTAGTGAAACTTTTAGCTCGATAGTGAAATCGACAACAATTCATGTGGTTCTGTCCATCGTAGTAATCTTCAACTGGGAGATTCACCAGCTTGATGTTAATAATGTGTTCCTCAACGGATATTTGCGGGAAGATGTATATATGCACTAGCCTGAAGGTTTTTTAGATCAACGACAACCTTCTCATTTCTGCAAATTAACAAAAGCTATCTATGGTTTGCGTCAAGCTCTGAGAGCCTGGTTCGATCGTTTGAGATTCACTTTGCTTGATTGGGGATTTCAGAATCTCAAGAGTAATATTTCTGTTTTCATGCTTCAAATATATAAGTTGACCATCTTCATACTTATATACATGGATGATATATCTAATCACATATGCTAATTACCACAATTGTATTATATTCTAACACTCGGCATTCACGATGTGGAGCTCAGGATCGATCCCACCGGAAAAACGTGAAAGGAACCCCGCACACCTTCATCACAAAACCATTTGTAATCAAAACTTCATATGATAAGAAATTCAAAGATATGAACTCCCAGGGAGATTGGCGCTGAAAGCTACAGGAGGAATTGTAGATTTTAACTTTGAAGATGAAAAGTCCTCCTTTGCTTCTGAAATTTCAACTCCTTGTATCACTGACGTAACCAGCCTTATTGTGAATCTTTCACAGCTGACAGCTCCAAGTTATGAATATTACCAAATCGCAAAGATTTGCTTTCGCGAGGTTGAATAGAACATAATTAAGCTTCAACATCAAAGACGAGTTTGGCTGTCTTGCTCAATTTTTCACGCACAAATTTTAAAGGGAAAGAAAAGAAATATGTTATAAAACTGAAGAAAATATAGGATAAAGAAGAAAAGATTGGAGAGAAAATAAAGAGCCTTTCTCATCATATCAATTGAGTAACAATAAATCTCTCATACAGTTCTATCTTTCACTCCTCTCATCTCTCTCTCGTCATCACTTCTCTTCTTCTCCTTGGCCGGCGCAAAGACACACACATATATATAGAAAAGGAAATGGGTTCTTAAGTGTAATTTCCTCCTTGGGTCATTAGCTGTAATTTTCCCCTTTTTATCAAATATTTCAACACGTCGGCAAACTTGCGCCGAATGCGAAAACGCGTGACCGATGTATGGGCCACATGAATAGTACCGTATTCATGAATAGTGAATATGTATACGTGAATAGTAAATACGTATACATGAACAGTAATCCGTATACAAATAACATTGAGGATCATGAGTTAATGGACATCCACATAATTAGTATATTCATAACACTCCCCCTTGGATGTCCATTTATGAATGTGCCTCGTTAAAAACTTTAACTAGGAAAAATCCAGTGGGATAAAAACCTAGCCAAAGAAAAGAGTACATCATTCATTGATACACTTTCCAATGCTGCCTCATTAAAAACCTTTCTAGGAAAACCCGATGGGACAAAACCTAGATAAGGGAAAAAGTACGCGTGTATCGACTCCCCCTCTTGATGACATCAATTTTATTCCTCCCGATGACAAGATATCAATATTGCTTCTTCTAATGCCAAAATTTCTTCCAATGTCTTTGTGTTGTAGAGAAACTATATCTTGCTAACAAGCATTATGCAATAGTACTCCAATAGCACTAAGATATGGTACTTCTGGACCAATTAGTTCTTCAACAATTATTTGTCTTCTGAAGCTCTTCAGGAGTTACAGTGATGTTGATATTATCAACATAAACAACAATTAGTGCAAATTCATTTCTGGATATTTTCATGCAGATGCATGGGTATATTGGGTTATTTTTGTACCCTTCTTTTCATCAGATATTCTTTGAGACGATTGTACCACATGCGCCCTAATAGCTTCAGGCCAAGGGATGTATTTAACTTAATTGAGTATTGTTCTTGAGAACTTGAATCAGATGCTTCTATCATCTTGAATCCTTCAGGGATTTGTGCTTCTAGCATATTAAGTTTTTCGGGGATATGTGCTTCTGGCACCATGAGTCCTTCAGGAACTTTCATATAAATATCACTATCAAGTGAATTATACAAATAGACAGTTACAACATTCACTAGATGCAAACCAAGCCCTTCATTTACTGTGGGACGAATCAAATAATGAAAATATTTGCATCCACTAGTGATGAATATGTTTCTTCAAAATCAATGTCAGGTCTTTGTGTAAAGCTTTGGGCTACGAGACATACCTTATATCTTGTGATTTCACTCTTTTCATTTCTTCTCGTACAAAAACCTATTTGTATCCAACTGGTTTTACATCACCGGCCTTACATCATCAGTTGTATAGACTACAGGTTATGGACTGCAGGTCCAAATACTTTTTGTTTTGCCAATATTTTAATTCTGCATTAATGGCATTTTTCCATAGGGGCCAATTCTTTCACTGTTGGCACTTGCTAATGGATTTTGGCTCGTGATCCTCATCATCATTCATTACATCATATGCTATATTATAAGCAAAGATGTCGTCAACGTTGACTTCATTTCGGTCCCATTGGATTCTATTCATAACAATTTATTGAGATCTCATTATTTTCACATATTTCAGGTACCTTGGTCTCTTCTCAGACTTACAACATTCTCTTCTGGAGATATCTCTACTGGAGATAATATCTCTTCAGGAGATGGCTCTTCTGGAGCTACTAATTTATCTTGATTATTCAACTTGATCATCTATATTCTTAGCTCCTTTTCTCTTTCGAGAATTTTCTTTGGAACCGATGGACCTACCACGCTTGCGTGTTATCACTTCATTTATAATAGGTTGTCCTTCGGGGACATCAATAGGAGCATTAGCAAATTTGGGACATATGACTTTGTCACTTTCTTTTGGGTCGATAAATGCTTCGGCATTTAATTAGCTAAATTACGTAATGAATTATCTTTTGAACTTCCGGTTCACATTGTTTTATACGAGGATCAAAATGAGCCAATGATAATTCATTATAGCTTAATCTCTTTACCCAACTTATTTTCTCCCCTCATATTGGGAAAACAATGTCAAATCACAATTGACTAATCATGCGTGTAAGTCTCCTAAATCCATTTGTTACCTTTAGAAACATCATTTTGTTCCATTTAGAGACAAACAAGAAGAAGGAGGTCCTTACATAACATTTATCCCAACTTTCTTTCTATATTCATCTATGTG
The DNA here is from genome assembly GCA_019022615.1 of Acacia melanoxylon. Lineage (NCBI taxonomy): Eukaryota > Viridiplantae > Streptophyta > Magnoliopsida > Fabales > Fabaceae > Acacia > Acacia melanoxylon. Next base: position 2,784,080 of record JAFJYJ010000051.1, on the reverse strand, counting down.
CATTGTAGTTGATTTATGCACATACAAAAACTTTTCAGATGGAATTGTCTGGTTCCTGACCAAAACCAATTTTACGGGAGAATTTTGTTGGCTTATATAAATACGCAATATATAATATCAAATATACCAACATAGTATTATGTTCTCATTAATCCAGCTCTTTATGGATGCTTTAATTCATGATTTCTGGATCGTATAATCTGGAAATAGCGCGCTTAATTTATTCAAACATTATTACAACTTCAGGTTGCGTTCTTACAAACTTCTGGTTGTAATAGGCCCATATAGATCTGTTTGATATATTTCCAGAGATCCATTACCATTACCAATCATGACCTATGATATTTACATAGTCATTTTTATTTGAGAACAAGCAACATAATCATTCTTGAACAATATGTTGGTTATTTATGACTCGGATGATCAAACAAGTCATGCCAACAATAAATTTATTTGGATCAGCAAAACTTACGGTTTCTTTGTAACATATAACTCAACCAATCACAAACTTTTCAATTTTCATAAAATTATGATTTAAATCATAATCGACATACATTCTTGGGAGATCTATTTGACTTTGTGTGAGAAGTATATAACTGTTCAAAAATTAGCTTACACTTATATTATAACTCACACTTGTTTTCTAACAATCTCCCCCTCAAGTGTGAGTCATAAAAACGTGATATCTTTATATCTGTGTTTCAAAATTATTTTCAAATTCTTTAAACCTTTGAAAGGAAAAATTTATGTTAATTCTTCAGGAATAAACATATAATATTGCATCACTAGTCTCATGATTCATGATTAATATGCTTCAATTAATTTATATATGCATAAACTATATGCGAGTCTATCACATGTGAAGATATTCATGTTGAAATGACATAGAATTACACAGATTTAGAGTCATACATATGATAATTTTCTAGCGAGAAAATGTTCATGACAATAAATTTATGATATGTAATCATAATAAATGTAAATAATAATAACAACAAATTTAAACATCGTATTACCTTGTAGGTTTATTCTTTATGTTGAGTCTTGGCTTCAATAAATCTCTGTAGCTCATTTCCTCTTGAATATTTCATTGGTAGTAAACTTCTAGTTTACATTGGTAAAAAATTTGATTTGTATTAGCAACCTTTTTGATTTGCTACATTTGTAAACTTCTGGTTTACAATTCCAATCTCTTGATTATCTGTAAACTTTCTAGTTTCTTGCAAACTTCCAATTTGCATTATTATTTGTAAACTTCGGTTTACGGTAACATGTATTTTATACATGATATCTACTTCTATAACATCGCAAAATATCATTGAAACTAAGCTAATAATAAAACATATACTTTATAGTAAAATGCATTTTATATTGTCATATAGATATATAGTCTAAACATTAGTTCCTCAAAATAAGCTAATTAGTTTGCAGGACTATTAGCCTGTATACATATTATAACATAAATTTCTACAATTTATTGTCTTCTGGACAATACTTTTCCAAAACTATTAAAATATGTATCATACAATATTTGAAACATAAGCCTTCAGGGCCTTAATATTAAGGAATAAATACTAATTTTACCATGAAAATTTTGGTTTTGAAGCACCTAGCACGGATAAAAAATATTCATAAAAATACCGTATTCATGAATAGTGTCGTATCTATGAATAGTACCATACGACACTATTCCAGAATAGTGGCCATACGGGGGGCCCACCAGATTTTTTTTTTCAACTCTTCACGTGAAAACGCGTCTGGGGGAAGAAATATTTGATGTGGGCCCCACATGGTTACTGTGCAAATAGTAAACGAGACATTTTTTTCATAAACAAGGATCTCATTTGTTTGTAATTTATAACAAAAATTTCTCCACTTCTGATGGGAACTTAGATCAATTATGATCACAATAATAATGACAATACTCAGTCATATTTACATACATGTTCATGGCCATAATTTATTCACTTCTGGGAATGAAGTTAAGCCAGTACAATATTCATAATTATTGTAACCTTTTGTTTGACTACCTGAGGTCAATAAAATTAATTCATAATATTTTTTAAGACCTCTTTTTCATAATATTGCTTCTTGCGGGGAGCAAATTAGATACACCAATTTATAATAAACTTTTAGAGGAACAATCATCTTCTAGTGGTAATTTGCCTTCTAACTTCAAGCCAAATATTTAACTTCATGGGTCTGGCTTTACTCAAATTTGTCTCATGGCTTCAAGCCAAAATATCACTTTGCTTCAGGCAAATTTGTGTCATCTCATAACTTCAGGCTAATTTATCTTATGAGAAATTAAATGTGGCTTCCAGCCATTTATCTTCAGGATAAACAAAAATTTCTAACCATTATATATGACTTCTGATCATATAATGGAAAAAGATTAATATATATATATATATATATATATATATATATATATATATATATATATATATATATATATATACTTGCACAATCATTGTGTAATCAATGTACAATCGTAAATAGTAACTACTATTAAAATATAATATAATATAATAATAATAATTGTGGGACCCACGGGAAATTTTTTCAAAACCTCCCGTGATCCTCCCGATTCATTCTTTCGTTTTTTTTAAAAAATAATATGTATTAAAATAAAGATATATGCACACATAAGTGTAAAATTTTATAGCTTCGGGCCATTTAGTTCTCATAATGAGAAATTAAAAATTTATATGGCTTACGGCCATAAAAATAAGAAGTTAAAATGATATGACTTAAATCATATATTTTTAGAATAGGAAAACAGTGTATGGCTTCCAGCCATAATATTAATAAAAATTTGAATACAATAACATAACATTAAAGTTAGCAATAATAACAGTATAAATGTTATGTTAAAGTTAGTAACCAAGATTTCCATATAGGAGGTAGAACCATCCATGTAGGAGTTAAAATAATAATAAAATGCTAGCAATAAAATTAAACTATGGAAGTAGAACCATCTCATGTAGGAGGTAACAACCATATATATATTGTGCACAAGAATAAAGCATTATGTAATCATATGAAAATAATTAAATCAAAGATGAATAGTAAAATATAATTCAAATAAATAATCTCCAATCTTTAACCATGGAACCCGATGTTCAAAACAATCGGTAAAAGTATATCTATAATTCCATACAGTGGTTAAGATTATCCCAGATTGATATAATGAACATTTAGAAGAAGATGAGAAAATCATAGCTCTCTTTAGAGCTCTCGTGCTGATAACATGTTATAAAACTGAAGAAAATATAGGATAAAGAAGAAAAGATTGGAGAGAAAATAAAGAGCCTTTCTCATCATATCAATTGAGTAACAATAAATCTCTCATACAGTTCTCTCTCTTTCACTCCTCTCATCTCTCTCTCGTCATCACTTCTGCTTCTTCTCCTTGGCCGGTAAAGACACACACATATATATAGAAAAGGAAATGGGTTCTTAAGTGTAATTTCCTCCTTGGGTCATTAGCTGTAATTTTCCCCTTTTTATCAAATATTTCAACACGTCGACAATATTCGCGAATGCGAAAACGCGTGACCCGATGAATCGTGGGCCCACATGAATAGTACGGTATTCATGAATAGTGAATATGTATACGTGAATAGTAAATACGTATACATGAACGAATCCGTATACAAATAACATTGAGGATCATGAGTTAATGGACATCCACATAATTAGTATATTCATAACAAAATACTCATTTTCAGGAATAGAACTCCTAACTTATATTTTCTCATAATAAAATTTAAGAAATAACCCAATAATATTTATCCACATGAACATTCGATCTGTTAGTAATTTTTTTATCGATTAACCAAGCTTGTCGTGTTCAATGTACTTTTAAAAATAAATAAGGGCTAATGCAATATTTAGCCTTTTTTCTCATTTTGATTTTAGTAGCTCAAGTTTTAAATGATAGATTTTGGTCCCTTAAGTTTCATTTTATTTAAAACATTGGTCCTCTAACTCAAGGAAAATATGGACCATTTTACCTCTAATAGGACCAAAACCCAATTATTTGAAACTTAAGAATTTAAAACCAAAATGAGAGTAAAATTGAGAGAACAAAAATGATATTAACCCAAATTTATTATAATTGAATAATAAATAAAAAATATAATTGAAAGACAAAATAGTAATTAATATAACTTGGACGTACTAAAAAGTAGAGAAAAATAGTGAGTTTATTAAAAAAGGGTTAAGAGACAAAAATACCCACAAACTTTTTTTAAAAGTTCACCCACTACCATCAAAAAAATATTGATGCAAAAGTGACTATAAAGTTTGAAAAAAAAAAAGGAAACAGTGACAAGTCTGTTAAATTATTTAACTTTGACCGTTAAAGAGGGAATGCTTGATTGTAAATGGTGATATGTACGGTGACTTGGGTCACTTAAAGTCCACGTGTCATTCTCCACTAAATTAACGGGGGAAAACTCTTCATTAAATTATAAGGGAAATTGTTATGAGTTCTTAGGAATTGGCTTAATTATCAATAAGTTTCAATGATAAATGAGGTGTTGTCATTTCTTATACCGGAATTTGTCATTACATGTTCCTCATTTGTTATTAGAACTTTTTAATGGTTTGAAGGGAGGGGATGGAAGGGGAGGACATGGAGCAAAGGGGATGTAAAGAAATGATAGATGATTACCTTGTTTGGTTTGGTTGGTAGGGGAGGAGGTGAGGAGGTGAGGAGTTTTTAATGATCCCTTGTTTGGTTTAAGATGACATGGGAGGGGAGGAATTATAGCAATTTATCATTCTACCCTAACATATTTAGTTATATTTTATATTTATATGTTATATAAATTAATTTACATCTTATCTAATTAATATAATAACATTTTTATGTCAACAAAAAAATATAATAACATTTTTATTTATAATTAATATAATAATGTATATTTTGTTTTAAACTAATTATAATAATGTATATTTTAAAAAAAATTAATTCTATAATAATATATTTTTTAACTATAATAGCAATTTTTCAAGGGTTAAATATCATTTTCGCCATTGAAGTTTAGCCTAAGGAGCATGGTCATCCGGAAGTTTTTTTAGTCTCATTTTGCCCCCGAGTGTTTAAAAACATAGCAATGTTGCCTATTCGTTGATCTTGACCGTTGAATTGTTGCTCTTCTTTGTAAACTTTCAAGGGCAAAATTGCTCCTGAAAAAACTTTTGGGCAAATTTGCTCCTAAAAAAAACTTCTTGAACATATTTGCTCCATTTTGTTAATGTCCAGGGCAAAAATGAGACCAAAAAAACTTCCGGATGCCCAGTTCTTCTTAGGCTAAACTTGCATAGCAAATATGGTATTTAACCCTTTTTTTAATTCATAATAACATATTTTCATTTTAAATTAATTTCATAATAATATATTTTTAATATAAAATTAATATATATTTTTAAAAATTAATATTATTTTATAAAATTAATATTTTTCATTATAATAATATTTTTATTTATCATAGTATTTTTTAACATGAGTATTATTGGAATATCACATAAATTATAAGGGTAAAGTAATCCAAAAATTTTATTCCCCCTAAAACCCCAAATTTGGAGAGGAGTCAAAATAGGGTTGGATGGGAGGGGATGGACATTTTGGGGTCCCCTCTCCTCCAAAATTTCAAACTCAATGAGGGTAGCAGCTCATTTTTCCTCCCCTTCCATCCCTTCCCTCCAACCAAACGAGCCCTAAGTCTCTTTCTTAGGACCTCATAGTAATTTCCTCTAATTATAATGTCTGGTTTAATTTTACAAAAATTATTAAGATATTCTGCATTTCCTTTTAAGGCTTTCTAGGATAATTCATGATCCCAATATGGCCTTGCTAGTTTACATGGGAGGGTGGGATAATGACCGTCAAGAGAAGTAGGAAATGGTAGGAGATACATTTGAGCAATGATATCCATTTAACTTTTCAAATTTTAAAGGGTTAAGGACCTATTTTGTTCTGGAGGTTGTTGTGGTAGAACAATTTTACCATTGAAGTTTTTCAAGATGCAGTGTCACTTCGAAAGTTTCTAAATCGTAACAATTTTGTTCCGATTTGCTATCCCCCTTTGGGAAAAAGCCAAACTCGATTAAGTTTAACTACTAATTGACCAAATATGATAAGTTAATAGTCCACGTGTTATCTACATTATTTTTGTCTTAGTCTTAGTTGCAAATTTACTTTGAAATTTTTCACTAAGGAACAATATTGCCATAGAAGTTTCCAAATCATAGTAATTTCACATGGTTGTTATCTAGGTCAAGTTTCCCGGTTAATTAGCCAAATATGCTTATTTGGTAAGTCTATGTGTCATCCATTTCATTTTTTTCAAAAAGTTAAATTTAAAAATAAGTAAATTTATTTTACAAAAAATGCATCTAGTCTGAAGGATTAGAGACGATCAAAGAGGTGAAAATATCTTGTGTTATGAAGAAAAAATCAAAGAGGTGCTTGGCTTTCTTAGCATTACTAGGGTATGGCGGCATAGAGTTTTCAATGACCGGCCTTGTTCTTGGCAATCATCCTTAGTGTATTATGCATCTAGTGATTGAATATTTTTCTTAATTACTTTCTAGCGAATATGAGCTCCTCCTCCCTTTGTAACTTTTTTTTCCTTTAATGTTGTTCTTGTGTTATGAAGAAAAAATCAAAGAGGTGCTTGGCTTTCTTAGCATTACTAGGGTATGGCGGCATAGAGTTTTCAATGACCGCCTTGTTCTTGGCAATCATCCTTAGTGTATTATGCATCAACATATTCGGTTAATTAACAGTCAAATTTAATCTAGATAGTAGATAACTGTCGGGATAACATGGCTATGGTTTGGAAACTTTTAGGGTATCATTGCTCTCAAATGAAAACTTCCAATGCAAATTTACAATTTAACAAAAATAACATGAATGACAAATAGATTATCGGTTCAATATATTTAGTCAATTAATAATTAAACTTAAGTGGAATAATGGTTAGGAAAAAATTACTATGATTTGAAAACTTTCGGGACAACATTACAACTCAAAAAACTTCCCTAGCAAAATCGCTCTACTATGACAACTTCCAGAGTAAAATAGAGCTTCAACACAAATTTAAAGCATACATAAGAGGCTTATTGCAGCTGCGTTGCCAAAAAAGGGAAAAAGAAAAAAGAGGATTATTGCAGCTGGCCGGCTAATAATTAATAAATCATAGAATCAATCAAATGTCATTTTTTTAACTGATTGTTTGGCCAAATTTGTTTTTTTGGGACATTATAATTGCTAAAAATTATACGGGGAATATCCAGAATTTCTAAGAGTGTTCAATATCAATAATTAGATATAGAGTAAATACCCTTTCTGGTCCCTAACAAAAAACACAGACCCCATTTTGGTCCCTTACAAAAAAAATCAATCATTATTCGTCCTTTTGAAGGGACTAAAAAGGACCTTTTGGAAATTTGTGAGGAATCAAAATGTCAACCAATCGACCCTTATTCGTTCTTTTTATGGACTAAAAATGACCTTTTTTTTAAGGAACCAAAATGAAGATCGCGTTTTTTATCAGGGACAAAAAGGGTATTTACTCATAGATATATTTGTGATTTATTATAAATCTACACGATCGATTGGTTAAAATGGCTTCAGCTTCCATGCGATACAAAACCAATGGATAGGATTCAAATTTTAATGGACGAATCTAGATTATACATATCCAATGGATTATCGTACTTGCAAACCATTAAAGCCACTCTCTTATGCATACATGTGTTCACATGTCTATTTAGGATTGTGCATACACACACAACCACATATGCAATCCAATGCATGCACAATCGCATGCACATTTTAGCGTCTTGAAAATATAGAAAACAATTGGTATTGCTTTAATATACTTAAAATATGAGGATAGTCGCTAGCGAGGTAGATAAACATGCAGGGCTGTTCACCAAGGTCATGTGGGGATTGGTAGCAGAGGAAGTGAAGAAGGTGGAACATCAATAATGTGTGTTTGCATTATAAAATAAAAAAGGCAGCCCAACATACAAGACTCTTTTTCTAGATAGAGTCTAGGGAGTGTCAAATGTATGTATCTTTAGCTAGTAAGGGGAGATGTTGTTTTCAAATTTGAACATGTAATTTCTATATCACATAACAATAACCTTTACTGTTACTTTTAAGGTTCACCTTTGTTTGCGTAATAAAATATTGGAAACAATTTCAGAAACCAGAAGGAGTTGATCAAGAATTTATCTGTTTGGTTATATTTTCATTAAAAAGTCAATTTGACAAAAAACTTATTTAAATGATAAATTGAAAAAACTGTTTAAAAATATTCAACTATAAGGAAAAACTAAAAGCTACAAAAAATTGTTGCTTTAACTATAAAGTTACTTTTGGGTTAGAAGTATTTTTCTTTAAAAACAATCTCAAATATAATTTTGGGCTAAAACTAACATTTGGAAGTATACCAAGTCATTTAGGTGCGTCAAACTTTCTTATGGGCAAATGAGATAAATGCTTATATTAAAGATCAAAGATAGTATATATAAAATGAAAAATAAAATAAAAACTCTTACGGTCGCTTTTCTTTTTAAAAAAAAAAAAACAAAAACAAACACTGGAAATTTGACTAGTTAAATTTTATGTCAAAAATAAACAAATGGTACTCATCCTTGAAATGAGTCGTGAACGTGGGTTTGGTTCGTATAAAAGTGTAGTCATTTTCTCTTATTTTTAATTCTCTCCCACTTCACCTTATCAGCTCTCTTTTCTCTTTTGGTATATTAAAAATAACTTTATCTTATAATTAAGACCAAAACCAACTTTCAAATGTTGTCTTATAATTAACACCGGAGGAAGTATATTAAAAAGTCTGTTTAAAATATTCAACCATAGGGAAAAACTAAAAGCTACAAAAAGTTGTTTTAACTTTAAAGCTACTTCTGGGCTTGAAGTATTTTAAAGCTATATTCAACTATAGGGTTGGTTCTTATAAAATTCTCTGACTTCACCTTATCAGCTCTCTTTTGGTATGTGATTATTTAAAAGTCACGCACTGAAATAATGTAGACACGTATTTGTTCCCCCACTTCTTTTCTATGTAGTACCCATTTATCTTGTATATTATCAGCTTAATATATTCACATCATTATGTTTAATATATTCGCACCATCATTATGTTTCAGGGCTCAAATGGCTAGTTGTGGTATTATTTTTTAGCACACACAATTTTCAGTAAACATGAAAAATATGGGTTCAAAAGAAGGGGAAAAGAGGAGAAGAAAATATAGATGCTGACATTTTAAAACACAATAATTGAAAATATTCATTTAAAGGAAAAATTGATCACTTGGTCCTTAGTTTCAGTTAAAATTTACTTCAATACTAAACTTTTATTTGTTACACCTTATTCCTTATAATTTTAATTCAATTAAAACTCAATCCATAAATTTTACTCAATAGAATTTAATTTCTATAATTTTAACCATAAAAAAAAATTGGTCGCTAACATTCAATTATGAATTTAATTCAACGTATAATTTAATCTAGTAATATCAACTATCAAGATCAAACCAATGAAACAATAGAAATAAGAATCTTAATGTGAGGGTTCAGGTTGGATTATTAGATTATTTATAAATACGATGTGTGCGTGAATTCTTTTCCTCAAGTGATAAGTTTTTTTTTTTTTTTTTTTTTTTTTTTTAAAAAAAAAAAAAAAAAAAACATTCAACTAGATATCCCCAAAGACCACAAATAAGTTGTCGGACTTACCCCCAAAGTTGATGTTTAAATTTTATAAATAAATTATATTCTCTCTAGTTCTAAATATAAGACAAAGTTGACTTTTTTAGAGAAATTAAGGAAGTTACTTAAATTACTCTAGAGTATTTATATTTTTTCTCTAAACAAATTCGTTTGACTAACAAATTGACATTTAATCTAAAAATACATAATATATCATACGATTAAGTAATTTATTTAGCTTCCTTAATCTTTTAAAAAAAAATCAACTTTATCCTAAATATAGGACCGAAAAGGGTTCTTGATAAAAAAAAAAATAAAAGGGAAAATCCTTTTCAGGGCCTTTTTAGCGTAAAAATCCCAAAAAAGGCCCTCAAAAATCTGAAATCCAAGAAAAGGCCTTAAGACCTTTTCAGGGATTTTCAAAATCTTGCATGAGTTGTTAACGGGTGATATAGTTGTTAATTAACAACTAAATCAGCCTCATTAACAACAATTTTCTAACAACTAAATCACCCCATTTAACAACTATATCGGTCGATATAGTTGTTAACAACTATATTGTTAGAAAATTAACAACTCATGGAGTTAATTAAAATCCCAGAAAATACCCTAAGGCCTTTTTTCTCGGGATTTCAGATTTTTTAGGGCCTTTTTTAGGATTTTTACGTCAAAAATGGCCCTGAAAAGAATTTTCCCAAAATAAAAATACAATTCACTTTTTTAACAGAAAAGCAAAAAGCATGTCTTTGCTAATACTACAATAAGCCCTTTTTCTTGTATTTTTTAATTTTCCATTTTGCTTCCCACTTTTGCTCACATACCTTTTCCCCCTCTCAAAAATTGAAAAAAAAAAAAAAAAAAAAAAAAAAAAAAAAAAAAAGATAAGAAAAATTTTTTTTGAATTGCGTCAGATAAGCACCACTTTTTGGACACACAAAAATATTTTTATTGAAAGTGACTTATAAAGACAAGAAAAGCAAAGCACACAATCTTGGAAGAAGACACGGAGTAGGGATGTCTAAGGACTGGGTTACACCGGGTTAGAAGTTAACTTGAGGTCTGGTCTGATAGGACTTCGGGCTGGAAAAGTCAGCCCGAGGTCTGGTATGGTCTGGTACCAACCCGAGATTGGGTTGGACCGGACCGGACCAGTCCAGGAAGTTCGTTTTTTTTCTAATTTTGTTACCTTCTTGGGAAGCAATATTTTAACTGTGGTTTCACCTGACTTCCGAAAGTAATAAAAAATGACGGGGTGAAAAGTGATTCCTATAAATTAAAAAGCACATTAGGATGTTCAGATTTCAGTGAATGACTCAATATAGTGGTGATTTACACCAAAAAAAAAAAAACTCAGGTCAGACCGGACCAATCCAAGGGGTCTAAACCCCTGGACCGAAATCTAATTCAACCCGAGTAGTTTGGTCCAGTCCGGTCAAATTGTCTTGAACCAATTTTTTTGTTACTGAGACCGTCGAGTTTTTTGGACAACCCTAACACGGAGGTTGAACCAAAAATTAAAATAAAGCATACAAATAGAGTTTTTTGTTTTTTTGTTTTTTTGCCCTTCAACGTTTTTTAATAATTTTAAAATCTGAGGTAGATTCAGAAACTAAACGGGGACTCTCTTTTTTTTCGCTCAAAGGGTAATCTTGAATTTCCATAATAGTCAAAGCAATACATCAATGCCAATAAAGAGGAATAAAAGCAACCTAATACAGACAAGCTGGAAAGATAACAAAAAAACAGAAAGCCCACGACTAAGCATGAAATTTCTTGATGGATGGTTTGATCAAAGCATTTAGTAATTATAGTTTTAAGAAAATGGATATGGATGATGTTACACCAGACATGCACCTTTCTGCATGATGAACTATGCATAATCTCATATTGCCTCAGTGTAGTTATAACTTGCTTAAAACTAACCTCAAGAGATTAGTGCTTGGTAAGCATGGAAGTTGAAGTAAGAGTTCCAGTGTCAAATACTGCAAGGAGATTTCCAACCCCAGTCGCCTTCCCACCGAAAAGGAGCTCACCTCCCCCAGCTGAGTAATGTTTACTGATGATACAAATTACACACACACACATGTACAGAAATCAGAATATAGGATCAAGTATGATGAAAGTGCATGAGGAAGATGTAAAATGTGGCCTGCATACTTAAATTTCAGAAATATGAGTCCAAGTCACTCTAGAAGTTTAAGAAATATCTTTGAAGAACATGTAACCTGATGTGTACCTAAACAGTGTCCAACTACGATCCGTAGCAAACCCTGATTACAAGCTGGCTCTTCTCTGCCAAGGCCAACTACTCCATCAACAGAGTGGTAAGAATAAGCAAGAAAAACCTGATCATATCCACATCTAAAAAACAAAAGCCGGCAAATTGGTGAGTTAGCTAGACATCACATACATGAATTAGTTACTGTTACGAACCTCCGTTAGGCCCAATACCGAGGTGGCCCACTAAGGAATAGACCCAATCGCGGGATCCTCCTAAAATAATGGGAAATCTCATCTTACCTATAATCCGGGCATATCTGAATCCATACCTGAGATATGATATAACGGCCTAAGATCACGATAGGCCCCCAGATACTAGATCAAAGGTATTCTCTATAAATACAGGGGTCGACCCTTAAGGTGCACACGTTCTAACTCTGAACTATTTACATACCATCACACTGTACACGCACAGCACCCCCTTTGGCGAAAGCCTAACCTGTGTACAGTGATCTCACACTCTCCTGGATATCTGCCTCAGATATTCAGGCGGAGTCCACTGATCCAAGATCAAAGCACTAGCCCATCAAGCTAGACATCTGTGTTCTACACTAGAACATTGGCGCCGATCGTGGGGAAGTTAAATTTTGATCCCCGTGACCGACGATGGCTAATACCAGAAGCAACAGTCGGAACCCTCAGCCTGGGAATCCACCATAGGCTGAGGCGAGTCAACAACAACAAACACAAGACCAGCCGTTGCCCGAGGATGCTCCAGAGGATAATACCGCGAATGAGGGGAATGATGTTTCTGACACAGCTTCCTCCCCCGCAGTAACGGCCAAACCTTAGGGGAAAACGGCACAAGAAGCCCCAGCCTCGAGTCCAGACTTCATTCTTCTACAGAAAGCCCAGGACTCAATGCTGAGTCGAATAGAGAATATCGAGAAGCGCAATAACCTCCAATGTCAGGAGGATTTCAGGGTGATGTAGCAGATGATGGAGGACCGCTGCAAGCAGCTCGGAACAATGATACAGAAGAATAACCGAGATGACGGACGAGCTAGGAAAGAGAAGACGGTCAGTGAACAGTCGAGGTCCACGTAACGTGAAACCGGCACAACGGCTCGGCAAACGGATTTGGTGAGGCCTCGAGCCCAGAATCCTATCTCGTCCCACAAGAAATCACGCGCCGAGAAGACCTCGGATGATGAGGACTGAGATGTTGAGAGACCACCTCGGAAAGAAGTCTCTCCAAAGAAATACAAGATGAAATATGTCGTAGGGCATAACAGTAGTGCCTTCTCAGACGAGATAGCGAACGCACCCTATCTGGAAGACTTCGACTTGGCAAACCTGCCCAAGTACGATGGAACCCAAGATCCGAGGTCCCATCTTGACACATTCAAGTTACTCATGTTTGTACGACGGATAGGCAGGCCGGTCATTGCCCGACTTTTCACCGCCACGCTAACCGGACCAGCCCAGAAGTGGCTCATCACATTGCCGGCCAATTCAATCGAGAATTTTGAAGACCTCAAAACCAAGTTTGAGTTAAACTTCGCAACCAGTAAGAAGCAGCCGAAGTCCCAGTTCGCACTTAGCAAGATCAAACAGCAACGTGGAGAGACCCTCCAGAAGTACCTAGACATATTCAAGGAGGTAGCGTTGCAAGTACGGTCACTCCCGAAGAGCGTACACGTACATTGTCTCATCGATGGGCTGGATCCTTCATCCCGGTTGGCGAATTCAATCTTCAAAAATAAAGTTTATACCCTCACCGAGTTCAACACGCGGTCAAAGCAGTATTTGGAGGTGGAACAGATGGAGTTAGCCAACGCGGCCGAGAATGATAGGGGGAAGGATACACCCCCACGGGGAAAAGGGCCATATGAAAGAGAAGATTCCAACAGGAAAAACTGAGACAACAGATCCAGGGGGAGAGATTTGAAGGGAAGGCGAAGTATGATAGATAGACCCCCTTGAATGTGGCACGTTCTCAGATTTGGAAGGAGGTATCGCTGACCAAGATGAAAAAGGTTGAAAGACCTCAACCACTCCGATATAGAGCCACCACAGATCAAACCAAATTCTGTGCGTTTCACGACGGACCGGGGCACACCACGTACCAATGTTACGAACTCCGAGACGCGATCAAAAAATTCATACGAGATGGGAGACTGCGCCAGTATGTGATCAAAACACAGGGGCGGAAAAATAACAAAAGAAACCGTGGGGGCCGAAGTCCTAGCCCGGCACAAGACCGAAAGAAAGAAGATAAGCGGCGAAAGCCACCCAGTGATGACGAGGAATTTCCAGAAGCCGAGTTCAATTGTAGAGTTATCAGCGGAGCCTTAGGCGGCAGAGGAGACACGACAAGCCAACAAAGAAAATATTTGAGGGAGATCCTCTCCGTAAGGAACATCCCGAGATTCAAAGAAGACAATAGCAAACCGACACCTCCACCATTAGCCTTTACTAACGAGGACATGGAAGACGTAGTTCTAGGCTATGAGGATGGTTTGGTCATCACAGGAACCCTGGTGAACTACCGGGTAAAAAGGATCTTTGTGGACGCAGGGAGCTCGGCAGATATCATAAGCTGGGATGCTTTCAAAAGGATGAAACTGGACACTGAAGATTTGAAATCGTGCAAAACGACCCTCATAGGGTTTAACGGCGAGCATTCACTCCCAGAGGGTATATCGACCTCAGGTTAACGCTGGGAACCAAAGAAGCCTTCAAGTCAAGATGGGTAAGATTCATCGTGGCCGACTTCCCGTCTCCGTATAATATCATATTAGGAAGGTCGACTATCCATAAGTGGGATATGCTGGTTTCTACAAAACATCAAAAGCTGAAAACGGTGAACAACAGAAACAAGGTTGTCACGATCACCGGAGACCAAAAGGAATCTCGACAGTGCTATTTTGAGACGATTCGGGAAGGTGAGGGCAGTCCGGCATCTCCACCTCGGATTCGAAAAGGTGAGAGAAACGCAAGCGCGGCGGGGAGAATACAGGCAGGATGGCCCGTAAGCATGGTCGAACTCGATCTGAGAGAAAAACCTGAGGTCCCCCGCCCAGAGCCAGAAGGTGAATTAGAAGACTTCATACTGGGAACCGAGGCCTCCCAGATCACCAAAATTAGTGGAGCCATGAGTCTGGAGCTGAAAGGCCGGCTGAAGGACTTCTTAAAGAAGAACCGAGATATATTCGCTTGGACGTTGGCAGAAATACCCAGGCTAGATCCCAGATTTTGTTGTCACAGGCTCGCTATCTGGCCGGGATCATCACTTGTGGCGTAAAAGAAGAGGAAACAAGGATCCGACAAGCAATTAGCCCTGGAAAAGCACTTCGACGAACTATTGGAGGCCGGGTTCATCAAGGAAATTCAATACACCACATGGTTATCAAACGTGGTTATGGTCATGAAACCAAGCGGTAAATGGAAGGTCTACACGGATTACAAGAACTTGAACAAAGCTTGCCCCATAGATTCGTATCCAATGCCCAACATTGACCAACTGGTCGACAACTCGGCCGGGTACCAGTTGTTATCCTTCATGGATGCTTACTCCGGATACAACCAAATCGTGATGCATCCGGAAGATCAAGAGAAGATGGCTTTTATAACCGAAAGAGCTAACTATTGCTACAACGTGATGCCCTTCGGATTGAAGAATGTCGGGGCCACATACCAGAGAATGATGAACCGAGTCTTTGAAGACCAGCTCGAGCGAAACATAGAAGTTTACATTGACGATATGATCGTCAAGTCAATGGACCCTGAAGACCATATCCGGGACTTGGAGCAAACCTTTGAAAAACTGCGGATGTACCAAATCCGCCTGAACCCGGCCAAATGCGCGTTCGAAGTACCAGCAGGGAAGTTCTTAGGGTTTCTGTCAACAAGCCGCGGAATCGAGGCCAACCCGAATAAATGTAAGGCAATCTTAGACATGAAAGCCCCTCAGAACAAGAAAGAAGTCCAACAGTTGATAGGCTGGCTGGCAGCACTTACTAGATTCCTACCAAGATCGGTAGAAAAGGCTCTTCCTTTCTTCAAACTGCTGAAGAAGAAGCACAAGGATAGTGGAACCCGGAGTGTGAGTCGGCATTCAGCAAGATCAAACAATGTTTGGCAACCCCGCCAGTCTTGTCAAAACCTGAACCAGGCGAGGTACTTTTCCTCTACTTATCGGTGGAGGAAGAAGTTGTAAGCGCGGTCCTAGTTCAGGAGACAGAGAACGGCGAAGAACCAATCTACTTCATAAGTAAAGCGCTGTAGAGCTCGAAACTGAGGTATCAGAAATTAGAAAAAGTGGCCTTCGCCCTGCTCATGGCGGCAAGAAGACTGCGCTAGTACTTCCAGGGCTTCCAGGTCGTTGTTCGAACCAGTCAACCAATCCGACAGGTGTTGCACAAATCAGATTTGGCTGGCAGGATAATTAGTTGAGCAATAGAGTTATCCGAGTTCGACATCGCATATGAGGCTCGACACGTGATCAAATCGCAAGCGTTAGCGGATTTTGTAAGAGAGCTCACCCCGGCCTGTAAAGAGGACGCGGCCGGATTCGGGATGTGGAAGGTATACGTGGATGGATCATCAAACGCCAAGGGAAGTGGTGCTGGGATCATAATTGAAAACCCAAAAGGGGTCGCGATCAAGCACTCGCTTCACCTCAACTTCCCAACCTCAAATAACTAGGCAGAATATGAAGCAGTGTTGGCCAGGTTGCAGCAGGCAAAGGAACATGGAGCATAGAGAGTAAAGGTCCTAACAGACTCCCAGCTAGTTGCAGCGCAGATCGGGGGACCTATCAAGTAAAAGGACCCTTGTTAGCCAAGTACCTGAACAGAGCCAGGGAAATAATTTCCGACTTCGAAGAGGTAACAGTCACGCACATCCCACGCGAGGAGAAAGTTAGGGCTGATATTCTATCCAAGCTCACTAGCACGAAGAGGCCAGGGAAACACAGAACCGTGGTGCAATAAAATTTAGCGGAACCGAGCTGTATACTGACCATATCCGCAACCACAGATTGGAGAAAACCAATTGAAGACTATTTAGAAAGGGGAATCATCCCTATCGACCAGTCCGAGACGGAAAAAGCTGGTTCAAGAGGCCGCCATGTACACCATGGTGGACGATCAATTGTATCGACGAGGACTTCACTCTCCTATGATGAGATGCTTAGACTCGACCGAGGTAAAATACGTTTTGGCAGAAATACACAAAGGAATCAACGGCCAGTATATGGGAGAAAAAGCTCTAGCCAAAAAAACTTTACGAGTAGGCTACTACTGGCTGACCATGGCGGCAGGTTCCATGGAGTTTGTGAAAAGATGCGACAGTTTCCAGAAGCACGCCAAGATCATCTGGCTCCATCTGGCGGAACTAAAGAGTATCTTGGCCCCTTGGCCCTTTTACAAGTGGGGGATGGATCTTTTGGGACCATTCAAAATAGCCCCGGGACAACTCCGCTGGCTGGTAGTCGCGGTGATTACTTTACAAAGTAGATAGAAGCCGAGCCTTTGACAACGATCACCTCGGCACGCATACAGCGATTTTCCGACATAGCATCGTGTCACGATTCGAAGGACCCACCGAGATAGTCACGGATAACGGGACCCAATTCGTCTACAAAGGCTTCCGGGAGATGATTGCGGACCTCAGCATCGAACAACATTTTGCTTCCGTGGAACATCCCCAGTCCAACGGACAAGCCGAGGCCGCAAACAAAATAATTGTCGAGGGTTTAAAAAAGTGGATGCAAGAGGCAGAGTCCAGTTGGGTCGAACAACTCTACAACGTGTTGTGGGGCTATAGGACCAGCATCCAAACCTCAACCCAGGAGACCCCATTCAGGTTGACGTACGGATGCAAGGCAATGATCCCGGTAGAGATAGGCCAACCCTCGTGGAGGAGATTGAAGGCTCTCCGAGATGGGGAGGCAATGAACACCGAGGCATTGATGACATAATTGGATTTTGTGGACGAGGTCAGTATTACGGCACACTACCGAGATATGGTCATGAAGCAACTAATCGCAACTAAGTACAATCGAAAGGTAAGACCCCGGTCTTTCGATAGGGGTGACCTAGTACTCAGAAGAGCCGACGTCGGCAACAAAAATGCCAGGGACGGAAATTTAGCTGCAAATTGGGAAGGCCCTTACCGGGTTAAGGAGAAGCTCGAAAAAGGTGCCTATGTCCTGGAAACCCTAGCAAGGAAACCAAGCAAAAGGACATGGAACGCCGACAAGCTGAAATTCTACTATAGCTAGACCCACCAGCTGCGTTTATAATGTGTCGAATATACCATGTCCGAGTCACTTTATTTCGCTTATTTCCAGCTTAATTTTATTTTCGTATTTACACGATTTCCTTATTTAAAGTTGTTAGCTCTTTAGAGCATATTATTTCGTGAATTAATGAAGAACTCCTATACGGAGATTCAGTTTATGGACTATTGAAACGTCTTATCATACACCTACAAAAGAAGGTGCAAGGATTAGGGACATTCATCCCGGTCAAACACCAGCTTAGTTAAAAGAATGACATCGGGGCCAACTAGCCCGGGTTCTTAATTACGCAAGGTCTGGTAGAAAAAATGACACTAGGGCCGACAAGCCCGGGTTTTTAATGACGCAAGGCCACTATTAAAAGCCTTTGCAAAAATTTGATGCATCAAAGAACTGGTGCCTCGATAAGAAGGTGAATTTTTATCTCGGCCCTGATCAGGCCAAAATGTTTAAGTGTGTGCGTTTTTACACCACGGCTGGACATGTGACAATTTGCCCTTATCCTGGCTATTATCCTGGACAACGGATCCGGAACTCAATAAAGCGGTTAAATGAAAAACCCCTACCTTGATACCCTGGTCTTTGAAACCGGAAGAACACGAGCAGATTCTGCATACATCAGGCCCTGGCCCGACCTTAGAATTTCAAACACAATTTGGGATTTGAAAAAGACAAATAAATAAACGTCATGAATACGGTCGCAATGACCAAACAATCCGCAAAGGTTACAAAACCGGAATAAAAACCAGGCGAAAGTATCAAACACAAAGGGGCAGCAACGCCCCAAATGAAATAAACAAAAAAGGGGAGTCCACTGACTCTTCACTGGGTTGGTGCCGCCGGCTGAGAAGGAACCTGACCGCTCTCTGGAGCTGTGTCTGGAGAGACCTCTTCTTCGCCCTCTTCGGCCTGACTATCACCGCCGACATCAGCCACTGAGGCGTCATCCGGGGAAGGAGGAGGCGGAACCGCTAACCGCCGTGAACATACTCCCGATGATGGAACCCGGAAAGCTCCAGGTTCACATCAGGGTTCAGATGTTGGATTTGCGCCAAGGCCATTTTAAAAGCATCTCAGGCGGTCGCCTTCACAGTTTCAGAGCAGTCCGTGAACGCCTTCTTGGCATCACCAAGAGCGGCCTTGGTCTCCCCCAACTCCTGTGCGAAGATCGCCACGCTGCAATTGCACAGTCTTCAAAGTATCAATGCTCTGTGAATGAGCGGTCTTCGTGGCAAGGAGCTCGGCGTTGGCCTTTTCCAGGTTCTCTTTCGTTACAGTGAGCTCCTCAGTCAGTCTCTCGGCCGCGGTCTTGGCAGCATCAAGTTCCTCCCCCATCTTTTCTCTCCTAGCCGCCGCCTCTTCTTGCTCCAACCTCATACGCCGAATCTCGGCAGCGGCCCCAACATATTTGTGCTTCAGATGAACCTGTTAATTCCTGTATTTTGATGATCACAATTTCCAGAATATTGAATTAAGTATTTTTAAGCTATAAGTAATATTGCCCGAGCAAGACAGTAAGCTTGCTCGAGCAACATCGGGCTTCATTGAAAAAGAGAAGGAAAGCATAGGAAAATATGCACGAGCGGTCTTCGAAAAGGTCGAAAAGCATGCCCTTGCCCGAGCAAGGTAATGAGCTTGCTCGAGCAACTTCGGACTCGGAAGAAAAGCGAGAAAGTAGCTCAAGTAAACTTGCCCAAGCAACCTTCGAAAATGACGAAAGTATGACCACCGCCCGAGCAAGGTTATAATCATGCCCGAGCAACATCGGGCCCTCGGAAGAAAAAATAAAGATTCACGTGATCATGCCCAAGCAACACCTGAAAGCATCAGAAAGCATGACCTTGCCCGAGCAAGGTCATAGTCTTGCCCGAGCAACGTCGTGCCTGGCAAAATGAAGCTTGCTCAAGCAATACCTGAAAGCGTTAGAAAGCATGATCTTGCCCGAGCAAGATCACAGTCTTGCCCGAGCAAGAGCGAGACAGAAGCAAAAATGTTCCAACTAGGAAGTCTTGCCCAAGCGAGAGAAGAATGCTTGCCGAGCAAGCTGCCCGAGCAAACAAAAAGCTTGCCCAAGCAAGAAGGTTGCTCCCACTCAAAGTAATCTTGCCCGAGCATGGAAAACTGCTTTCCCGAGCATTATGCCCAGGCAAAGGAAAAATGCCTGCCCGAGCATATTTATATTCGCTTCTCGAAATTGCCTCTGTGTGGAGGTTGCCCGAGCACGCTTTCGGGCTTGCCCGAGCAATATCGAAGGAAAGTGACTTTTGCTATAAATAGAAAAGCTTGCCCGAGCATATATATCATCATGCTCGAGCACTATGCCCAAGCAAGTAAAATAATCCTGCCCGAGCATCAGCGAGTATGAGGCCTTTATAACTAAATCCTAAAGTGCTTGCTCGAGCAAGCTGAGCTATTGCCCGAGCATAATCGCCTCTGTTTTGAAACTCGTTTAACAATTTACGAAATCATTGATTTTATCTTATTACTTCGGATTATCATATATTGAGAATACCAAATGCTTTTAACCGGTGTATTGATGAGTTTCGGACTAATTAGACACAAATTACCTAGTGATTAGAATAAAGCATTGTGGCAATGACAAGCATTAAATGAAGCTACCTAAACCAGTGAAATTGTTCGACCCAGTAAAGCTTCTCCGACATTCTCATTGAACATTAAATGCTATTAGACAACGGATATGCAAAAGGAATGTAAGGAATGTTTCCCAACATAATTTTCAAACAGACAAACTAAGGGAGTGATTCATCTCTAACGGATACCTTAATGAGTCACAACGGCGGCAAATCTTCTCCAACGGTCATTAATGACATCGACTATAAATAGAAGGAGCATTGAATTTGATACCCACCGAAACGCTAAGCAATTAATTTGATTCCTCGGTGAGTCTTTAAACACTTACTTATTTCATTCGGTAAAGTTATACTTAAGGTTGAGGAACCTTAAGTGAGCTTGAAGGGGGAGTGGAGACCATCCTTCGTTTAGAAAGAGTAGTGGAATCCCGGGTGTTAAAGGACCGGACGTAGGTCGGTAGAGACCGAACCGGTATAAATTGTTACGTGTTCTTCTTCTCTCTCTCTCTCGGCGGTGAGTTTCGAAAGATTTTTTAAAAATCACCTATTCACCCCCCCTCTAGGTGATATTCCACCTTCAGAACCAAGGCTTGCGACAGCCCGATGGACTTCAAGCAGTCGTCCTGCACCTTATGAATCAATTGGGTGTAGGAGTCGGACAAGGGGGTGGCATCCAAGAAGCAGCGAGGAGGAAAATAAGCGAGGCTTAAATCCTCGGTGACACTCTTGTCCCAGGCAAAGCTGCTAGGGAGCTTGAAAGGAAGAGGAGGGGACGGTAGAGCCAGGTCGTGCTGAGTCTCGGCGGAGGAGGTCTCCTTGCCTCGAGTTTGTGGCGGGGGTACAGCGGGAGAAGACGAGGAGGTACCACCTTGAACTGAGGCCTTAGTTCTTTTGGGTTAGGAGGATACCCCAGGCTCCCCCCGGCTCTGCGGAGCGGCCCTTCGTGCACCCGGGTTCACATAAGCAAGGTACGGAGGTAGTCCATCCATGTTCTGGGCTGCACAACACAAAAATCAAACGATCAGAGACATTAATTCAGACATAAAAAAGGGGGGATGACAAAGAAAGAACATAAAAGCATACAGGAGACCGCTATGGGCTCGGTGCGCGGCTCAGAAAGGATGGAAGCAACGGTTTTTACACCATGCTCATTGACATAGGCCACTAGGCGCGTGACAGAGCCGCCTCTTCAGCAGGAAGGTCGTCGGGATCGACTTGGTAACTAGAGGAAGGCTTATTATGGTAGTCGTTTGTCCAGTACAATGGGAACTGCCATTCTACATCCTTGGACTCGAGGCCATGAAGGAACCAGGGTTGTTGCCCAGAAATGGCAACAACCTTAAAAAAGGTGGTTTTAAATTGCTTGAAAGAGTCAGAAAAGGGACGGAAGAGTTTCCTACCAGGGACACCTCGGATGGACGTCAGACCCCTCAACGCTTCATTCTCTTTATCAGAGTGAGGTGTGAATGGACAGAAGAAGTAAAAGAATATAGAAACTCTACAGGGAATGGGCTCCACGAAGGTGTTGCAGAGATGCTCGAAGGCCAGAAGAAAACCCCAACCATTAGGGTGGAGCTGTGACGGAGCTAGATGAAGTTAATTTAGTACGTCCATTTGGAACTCGGTAAACGGAAAGCAAATACCGAGCCGGGTGGGCAATCTATCATGCATAGCAAGCCAAAGAAATATTTGAACTCATTTTAGTCCCCCCCCCACTTCCACAATAAATTCCACACACGCTCATCCAAAAACTGCTCGTGTATAATATTGTGATACATCTCAGAAACAACATACCTGGTATGCAACCCTATTCCCCATCATACAGTATCATTCCTCATAAGAGGATAGGGAAGAGGTGTAGCAAATATACATGCCACCCCTTCTTGATTTAATTTGCCCCTAAACTTCTCCAAATCCAACCACCATCATTTCTAACCATGTTATTCACTCTTAACATTCCTCTTCCTTAGTTATCAGCCCAGTACACATATCAGCTAGCCTTTTGCCACTCTCTAACCATTTGTCATGCCAAAAGTAGGCACTCTCTCCATTCCCTACCTCCTACCCCAAATTGCTTATAACTCTTGGCTAAACTGCTTCTAGGCTTTTCCACTATGCTCAATTCGTTTTCACCACCTTTCATTCTTTTTTCAAATCTCTCTGCCTCCCATATTTTCCACTTAAAACCATGGAACACAGATTATCAAGTTTAGTAATTAAATTCCAAGCTACTCTCCCCAACAGTGCTTCATTCATAGCCTCCAGATTTCTAATGCCAAGACAACCATTCTTTTTTTTCCTACATATCATCTCCCAACTTACTGCATGAATTTTCCTTTTCCCCACATCACTGCCACTGGATCTGCTCCATTTGTTGCCTTACTCCACTTGGAACATGCGAATGTTGCATTGTAAAGACAGACATTTGATTGGTTACAACCTGAGCCAGTGCTAGCCTCCTTGCTAGTGATAAAGTCTATTTTTTTAGCTACTTAACTTGTTCTGCATTTTGTCAAGTAGGAGCTGAAATTGATTTTTGTTGTTTATACCCCTTTCCATATCAGCCCCCAAATAACGTCCTAAGTCTTCCATTTTCTTGAAACCAAAACAACTGCATATCTCATATTGTAGCCTTCTATCCACATTTTTTGAGAATAATATGCTAGTCTTCTGCACATTAATTTTCTGTCTTGAGATGTCCCCAAACCTCTCCAAAACACCCATCACAACTCCCATATTATCCAAATCAGCTTCATAAATAAGTAATAAGTCATCTGCAAAAAGCAAATGAGATACTTCTACTCCATTTCTCCCCAATCTCAAAGGCTTCCACTTTTTGACGTTTACACAATCCACAATCAAGTGCATTAGCTTTTCCATACCCAAAATGAATAAGTACAAAGATAGCGGACCGCCTTGTCTCAATCCCCTAGAAGGCACAAACACATCCCTATTATTCTCGTTCCATAGTGTTGACATATTAGTCGATTCCACGTAGCCTTTAATTACTCTTCGTAGATGCTTATCAATACCAATTTCTTCTAACACACATCCTATAAAATCCCATGACATCCTATCATATGCTTTCTCCAAGTCAATCTTAGTAATCATATAACCCTTCTTCCCTTCCACCCTACTCAATGAATGTACCATTTCTTTTGCAATTATTATATTATCATGGATATTACGCTTAGGCACAAAACTAGTTTGATAAGGAGATACCAAACTACCCATGAGGGGTTTTAGTCTATTAACAATTAGTTTTGACAAATCCTTATATAACACATTACATAAAGCTATAGGTCTGAATTGGTTTACCATTTCTAGTTTTTCCACCTTAGGAATATGTACCAAGAGTGTGTCATTGATCTCTCCAATGTGTTCGGGTTCCTCCATAGCTATCTTATCAAGCTAATCATTGACTTCCCTACCACCTCCTAATTGTGTTGGTAAAAAATAGCAGAAAACCCATCCCTTCCTGGAGCCTTCAACCAACCCATCTGAAAAAAAAAAATCCTTTCAAACTTCCTCACTAGAAATGTTCCTTCCCATACTCCTTAGATGACTATCGGCCACCCTTCCCCATTGTTGTTTAGTGGTTTCCCAACCCCTATTCACTTTATCTTCATAAAACAGGTTTTTGTATAAACTCTAGAATATATGTAGAATCTCCTCCTCCTCATCAATTCACTCTCCATTACTATTTTTCAACATTTTAACATTGTTTTTCCTTCTTCTAGTAAGGGTTTTCGTATGATAGTACCTAGTATTACAATCCCCTTCCTCCAACCATCTACCCCTTGACTTTTGGTACAAAAGGATCTCTTCTTGCCGCGAGGTAGCCATTAATTCCTTTTCTAGTTCAACGTCCAACCGAACCAAGAAATGATTGCTACGCCTCTCAAGGCTCTTCTGGATGTCATTCATTCTATTAAACAACCTTCTCTTTCGTTTATTAATTTCACCAAACACTTCTCTATTCCAGGATATTAGATTTTGCTGCAATGATTTAAGTTTTACATGCACCTCCTCACCTCCCTGCCAGCTTTCCTTCATGACATATTTGAAGTCCTTGTGCATTTGCCACATAGCTTGATATCTTAAGTTTCTCACCCTGTGTCCTTGAATCTCACCGTTCAGTTGCACAAGAATATGATGATGATCCAAGGAAATCCTTGGAACAACTCTAATTACAGCAGCTTCAAATTTCCCCTGCCATTTGATATTGCACAAGCATCTATCTAATTGTTTATATACTCTGTTCAGACCCTCCCATTTTGGTCCCTTCCACGTAAAGAAAGGCCCATGAGAATCAAGGTCTATTAAGGAATCCAGTCACTGAACCTCCTACATCTCACAGCATTAACACGTCCACCCCCTTTCTGTTCTAGTGGCATCTTAATTTCATTAAAGTCTCCAGCTATCAACCAAGGCTAATTCACCCTATTCGCTATTTGATATAACTGATCCTCGATTCTAATTTG
Source organism: Acacia melanoxylon (assembly GCA_019022615.1). Taxonomy (NCBI): domain Eukaryota; kingdom Viridiplantae; phylum Streptophyta; class Magnoliopsida; order Fabales; family Fabaceae; genus Acacia; species Acacia melanoxylon. The sequence continues at coordinate 2,758,724 of JAFJYJ010000051.1, read as the reverse complement.
TCGTTGTTCATTAAGATTAGCATACACTACAGTAAAAAGCATTTCATCTCCCCCTAGACACAACGAGCAGTGCAAAAATTGTCCATCAGCCACTTTAACATTCACAAGTAAGTCTTCTCTATCCCAAATAAGCCATATATCACCAGAGAAACCCACAACCTCCATTTGGGTAAAGTGCTAAAAACCCCAACTCTTTATAACCTTTTTGGCAAGGTTCCCACTGACTATCGGCTCCAATACCGCCTTCATATCCATTTTGTATTTACACCTCATTTCCTTTATCACAGCCGCAACACCCTTGCTAGCTGCGCCTCTAACATTTCGTACTACTAAATTCATTATAACAACAAAGCTAATAGAGATAACAGAGACTAAAGTACCTTAATCAGCAAGGGCCGATATAACATCACCCCCATCCATGCTCAAACCAAATCTCTCAATCTGATCATCACCATCCATCGTAGATGGAACGTGTCCCGTATCCATATCTTTGGGTTTCCTCATCCATCCATCATATTCACCAGGATGTAGATTTTCTTTTCTAATAAATCTTACTTCCTGCCACTTTTTCTATGTCAAAATACTCTCAGGAACAAACTCTTGACTTGAACACCCCACTCCATTTTCCTGAGAATATTAACTTTTTCTTCAATTACAAGAGTAGGGTTAACCTTTTCCTCTCTAAACCTCCTGTCCTCCAAAGTTTTCCACCCCTTCCTCGTACCATTTAACATGTCAGCCCCCTTCTTTAACTCTCCCCTGTATCCAGCTTTTCCATTATGTCTCAAGTGGCTGACCACCCCATCCCTATAAGGTTTCTCTACATTACCATTCCCTACAACCCTCTCCTGAACTCACACCTCCCCCTTCTCTTCCCCTGGCTCCTCCCATAAAACAGAGAAGCGAGACCCGCCCTGTTGCTCATTCATCAACAAGGCACTCTTTCTTGGCCTTCAAACACGTTGCACAGTTTTCCAGGGATGCTCCTCCCCCTCCTTCACACCTTCAGCCATCTTCTTTTCCCCCTCCACCTCTACCTCCATTCCTCCCTCCATAGATTGTTCCCAAGATTCCTCACAACCATCTTTCTGATACCCAATCATTCCACACTTAGTGCACAAACACCCTAGACTTTCATAAACAATACTCAATATATGTCCCTCAACATTGAATTCAAGAATTAGAGGCTTTGTAAGATCTAGCTCCACACACATACGCGCAAACTTACCCCTGGCCTTTTGCGCCATATGCACATCCAGTAGAATAGCTCTACCAATTGAATTCCCCAAGTTCAGTAAGAACTTATCAAACAGAGGGGCAGGGAGATCTGGAAATCCGACCCATGCCACTAAAGAAACAATCTTCGCAACCTTAGGAATAAAATCCGGATGCCACTGCGCCACGTTCAAATAGACATCTGCAATAACCCACGGCTCACCCGTCAGTGCTTCCATATAATCCTCATTTTATTGAAAATTAATCAAGTAATAATCATTCTCCAAATCAAAAACTCCCTTTCCTCGCCCAAAGCTGACTCAATTTCTTCACCATGAACCCATACGACGGTTGCTGACCTATCAATTACACAACTAGGGTTCTTCGAAATGGACGCATAAGTCGAGCTCGTTCTTTCTCTCCAAAATCAAACTTCAGACATAACGGATTAAAGAAGTCTACACATATTCCATCGTGTGGATTTAATACTTTAGAGAAATCCATACCAGTATCGTAATTGTCGGCCTCATCATCCTCATCGTTCTTTGTCCATTCCCACTAGTAGCTCTTCGAATTCACATTCTGCAGCAAGGACTCCCTATACAACATTGGCGGCTGCTCTTGGCCCTCAGGTTGCATCCACCTCTCCACATGGACCTTATTTGACTCACTTCCATAAAACTCCTTCATCGTAGAATTAACCTTCCTCTTCCATCGAGCCTTATCTTCATGATCCTCCTCCATTAGAACCTCACCTCCCCCGGGGCAATGTGCGAACGGAGGGTATGCTCATTTTCTTCCATCACAGTGGGTGGAGGAGCCCTTTCTCAGATAAGATCTTGAGATCTCCGTCAAACGTCTCTTTCTCGTTTTCTCCGACCCTCTCGATTTTGCTAGTCTGTGAAACACATAATGGTTTTAAGTTTTTAGTTGGTTTCTTTATATTGGTTAGCAAAATCCCACAATTCTGTTATGCTAGTCAATTTTTATATTGATCATTGAATAAAAAATCCCAATTGTCTCTGGCTACCTTCTACTTGTTATTATTCTCCTTATTGTCAACACAAAAGTACAATGCCCTCATTGGTCACTCTGTTCCACTGATTCATTAATTGTTAGCGCGGTGAGAAAGTGAGAAATATGACTAATATTGAAGGTAGCTGAAAAATTGCCCTTCACTGGAGAAAAACCATATTATTATTTCATATCATTATAATTTCAACTTTTAATTAGTTTGTTGTAGTTTCAGGTAATAGAAAGGAGGAAAAAAACCTGCAGAGACCTAATTGAAAACTAAATAAAATTATGAAGATCTATCCTTTCCTCAATATAAAAGATAGGTTAAATTATATAAAACTTATCCAAACTTTGGTTAGATGCATATGACTCATAACATTTCAAAATTTAAATTTAATCCCTCCTCCGATCTTTCTTTTTTAATTATTAACCTCCTGCGTTAAGTAACCTTTATTTTTTTTAATGGAAATATCATACGGTTATTTTTTAATGGAAAATATTATACTAGATTATGATACGACATGTGGCATCTTGCATGGCATCCTATACAAATTACCAATTTCATAAACCCCCTAAACTTTCAAAATTTAGATTTAACTTCCTTAAAAATATGAAATGTTTGGTTGTAGCATTCGAGGCCACGATTTGCTTCCCAGAGCACTTGAAAAATTTTATTTTATTAAAAAGATTTCTTCAAAAAAATTTAAAAATTTTAAAACCCTTATGAAATATTCTAAAGACAACACATTTTAATTAAATATTATAGTTTGCAATCTTAAATTGAAATTTATCTCAGGATTTTATTAAAAAATTTGGAAAAAAAAATTCTCTGGATTCACCCTTATAATACTTTAAGGTACTAGATACATATATATATTTTTAAAAAAAAATTAATAGTCTGGATAGACCTTAACCCATATAAATATTCTTAATTACAATTTTCAAATTTTATTTTAGAAAAAATATTCCTGTCTAAAACATATAATCTATTATTGAAATTATCAGAATATAATAACAATTACATCTGATTTATATAATTTAGATTTGTTTTTTCATTTTTATATATTCATTTTGAAGTTAGGAAAATACATAATGAAGACATTCTCCATTAGATAGTCAAAAAATTGAAAAAGTGATTTACGTGTATTGCTATATTTAAGCAATGAAAAACGTTTAAAATTTGTTCAAAACATACAAATTTTTTTCACAAATAATTTTTTTTTATATATAAGAGGTGCCAGAGAGGCTACATTAGACAAAGAAGGTTACACTTGAGGGGAATTAAATCCCAAAGATTCCTGAACAACCCAACTCCTTAAAGAAGTGGGACAAACAGTTAGGATATCAGATTTAGCTAATCCAAGTTTCGCTAGGGCATCAGAGATTCTGTTGGCTTCACGAGGAATATAGCACATAGACACTTGCCAATCTTTCTGAAGTAATTCTCTAATCTGTAATATCAAAAGGTTTCCAGAATTAAGCTTAACATTTCTAATGGTGTTTATAATAGCCACCGCATCAGATTCCAAAATAAGTTTTCTACACCCAAGATCCCATGCCAACTCCAATCCAGCAAGAACAGCCCATTCCTCAGCACAATAAGCTTCACATGAGCCGATTCTTTTGATGAAACCAACAACTCATTCGCCGTTGCTATTCTTGATGGCACCACCACAACCAGCCTTGGAAGATTGTAAGGCCACAGCACCATCCACATTAATTTTAAACCAGTCTAAAGGAGGCCTCTGCCAGAAGGAAGAAGGAGAAGTACCCCGAGAATGACCGGATCAACGAGTTAAGGAGAAGTTTCTCCAAATTTGCAGAATAGTAGAAACAGGGTTTGTTGGTTTAACAAACTGGTCCTCAAACAGAAAACAATTTCTCCACTCCCATAGTTTCCAAATTGTTACACCAAAGATTATATTCCAATTATTTCCCAAACTTCTGCCTAAATTTTGCTTTAGATTCATAAGAAGCCAGTCAATAAGAGAAGCCGAGAAGAAGGAAGAGGAGTACCTTGAATCAAGAAGTTCATGCCAAATGAACCTGGCATAAGAGCAATCACGTAAGATATGTAATATATCTTCCAAGCCTATAATGCAAAAATTATAGGAAGCCGAGCTATGAGACCATGAGCTTCTCCACGCGTTGGTTGGAAGTTTGTTTAGGGCAACTTTCCACATAAAGACTTTAATTCTTTTAGCTCCATTCCACTTCCAAATAGTCTTGTATAATCTATCAGCATTCGAAGAGGGATTGTCAACTAAAAGAGAGTAGGCACTTCGAACAGAGAAACAACCATCACTAGAGTTTCCCCACACTAGGAAATCATCTCCAGCATCTGATCTAGGAGGTAAACAAGCAAGGATTCTGTTGAGACCTGGAAAGTTGAAAACAGAATGAAGTTTTTCAAAATTCCAAGAACCATCAAGAGCCCAATCAGAAACCATAGATCTGTCTTCATCATCGGTTAAGGGTCTTCTGCAGAGATTCACAAGATAAATACCATCTCCAACCCAATAGTCATGAAAAAAGTTCACCTGTTTACCGTTACGAATTTTCCATTCCATACCAAGATCAATAACATTCTGTTGGGAACAGATAAATTTCCAAAGCTTTGAATCACCACGCTCCTGAGAGAGCAGGGAATCACTCTCTCTAAGAATGTATCTATGCTGGAGAATTTCAACCCAAAGGCCATTATGTCCAAGTACCAATTTCCAAGTTAGCTTGGCACCGCATGCCCGATTGAAGGGAATAAGGCTTTTAAATCCAAGACCCCCAGCTTCCTTTGGTCTAGTGATTAAGTCCCAGCCAATGTAATGGAAGCCTCTTGAAGACTCATCATGTCCCCAGATAAAATTCCTTTGAATTTTCTCAATTTCAAGGCAAATACTTGAGGGAAGTCTAGCAACAAGCATCGGATAGACTGGAATAGAGCTCAAAACAGATTTAGCTAGAGTGATCCTTCCCGCCATAGATAAGCAGCTAATTTTCCAGGATGCTAATTTAGACCTGACCCGATCAATAACATACTGAAAATTCTCCTTGGTCTTCCTAAACCGGGTGAGTGGGAACCCAAGATAAGTACCAATCTCGCCTGAAATCTGCATCTGGGATATGTCTTTAATTCTAAGTCGAGTATGAAGAGAAACACGTGGCGAGAAAAAATGGTGGATTTGGAAAAGTTAATCTTTCCACCAGAAGCAGCCATAAATATTTCAAGACAATTATGCATGCAGAGAGCTTGAGACTCAGAAGCAACACCAAATAGAAGCAAATCATCAGCGAACATTAGGTGAGATACTTCCGGACCCATTATCCGCATCACATATCACATGAGATAATCTATCCATACATAAGATGAATAACAAGGGTGAAATAGGATCCCCTTGACAGAGTCCTCTACGGGGATAGAAAAATTCAGTCTGTTCACCATTCCAAAGTACATTAAATTAAACAGAGGAGATACAATTAATGATAAGGTTTACAAATGTAATATCCAAGCCAGCATCAAGAAGTACCTGCTTGAGGAATGACCAGCTGATTCTGTCAAATGCTTTCTCGAGATCAATCTTCATAAACATAAGGCCTTTCCTACTTCTGTTTTTGCTCATAATATGAAGTAGTTCCTGACCAATTACAATATTATCCTGGATGTGTCTACCTTTGATAAAGCTAACTTGGACCAGGGAGATAATGTCGTTCATTATTTCCTTAAGACGCATTGAAAGCAACTTTGTAAGAAATTTGTAGTGCACCGAACAAAGAGCTATTGGTCTAAAATGGGAAACAAGTTCCACAATTTCTCTTTTGGGAATCAGAGTCAGGAGGGTCTTATTCGAATCTGACAGAGAGATGCTTCCTTCAAATGCTTGACGGACAAATTTGCAGACAGCAGGCTCTACCGTGACCCAATTTGATTTATAGAAGATCGGAGAAAAGCCGTCAATCCCAGGTGCTTTGAATGATCCCATAGAAAACATAGCCTCCCTGATTTCAATATCGGTAGGCAGAGAAGATAACATCAACAGAGCTTGATGGTTCACAACAGGGAAATTAGAGCGAGTAGACAGGGCTGAGTAAGGAGGGGGTTCAGCACAGTATAACTCCTTGAAACGGTTCACAACCATTGCCTTGAGAGCTTCTTCATTATCAATCCAACCACCATTAGGATGTTTCAACATAGTGATCCTGTTCCTTCAAGATCTCATTTTAGATTTAAGATGATAGTATATTGTATTGCGGTTTGCCTTAGTTATCCATTCAGATTTGGACTTCTGGAACCACTTGATTTCTTCCAATTTCAATAATCTTTCTAAATCCTCTTGTAGTTCCAGTTCAAGAGAACACAAGAATTCAGAGTTGGGATAGGCTCTGGAATGTTGAATACCATTGATCCTAGCCAAGATATTATGCTTCTGCTTCTCAACTTGACCAAAAACTTCCTTGTTCCAAGACTCAATAGAGATTTGGAAATTAGAGAGGGAATCATTAATGTCATTAGCATCAGACCGGGATTGGTTTAAAAAATCGGTGTACTGTCATGACGAAGCCACATGGCCTCAAATTTGAAGGGGCACGACAATCTGCGAGCATAAACATTGTTCCTCCAACTCAAGCAAATCGGGTTGTGATCTGAGAAGTTAGTCCTGGGAAGATTGAGCATTGAGCATTCTGAGAACTTCAACAGGAATTCAGCGTTGGCTAAAGCCCGATCTAGCTTCTCATAGAGACGACGACATCCACGCAAACGGGGGCCCTTCCAAGTAAATTTAGGGCCTGAGGATCCCATATCCAAGAGTTTGCAATCCTGAATACGATTATAGAAGAGATTCATTCGAGATCCATTGTATCCTGAACCCCCTGTTATTTCCAATGGAGAAAGGACATCGTTGAAGTCGCGTAAATACAACCCAAGGCATTGAAATTGATAAGGAAAAGTTCTTTAGAGATTGCCATAGAATCCGCTTGAGACTTTCCTGAGGATTAGCATATACCGTTGTGAGGATGAACGGAAGACCGCCGCCGATCGAGCATTGGAGATGGAGAAATTGATGGTCTTTTTCCAGCAAGGAGACGCAAAAATGGGAGGAATTCCAGGTGGCTACAAGGCCCCCAGAGCGACCCGAACTAGGAACAAAGATCTGACCATCGAACCCAAGCTTGGAAAGGCGATGAAAACGAGACTCATCGGAGCATTTAGTTTCGGACAGGACGATGAGACTAGGCTTAGAGCTTTGGATCACAATACGTAAATTAGGAAAAAAGAACTTTCCAACCGAGCCACGTGTATTCCAATAAATTGCATTAATCCCCATTGCAAATATGGAAATAAAGTGGGCTAGATAAAGTGGGCTTTATCAATCAAACAGAATGAGGAAGAGGGCCTTCCTCTGCCAGAAGGTACTTATTAGGGGTTTCTTCAACAATTTCATCAACCTCTTCTATCATATCACAGTCAAGATCAATAGAATTTGGTGCGGCCCAGAACTTACCTGAAGGACCAATGGGTGAAGATGGGCCACCAGGATCCTGGGTGAGAGAAAGGAATTGGGCTTCATCTTGAGATGCAACCGGATTAGGTCCAAGGGAATAGAAGCAATAGGACCCACCACTTCTACCTCGTACATAATCTCCGGGCTTCACCAACTTTTTTCGGTTCCTCACATGAGTCAGCCACAACCGCCAACGTCTTGCAACTGGATTCTTTACGGCCCATATCTCTTGTATGTTTATCTTTACGCAGATCTTGTCAGCTGAGTTGGACACTATTGTTCACATTTTGTTCACTCTTTTTTTGTATCCCTTTTTTCGATGCTCTGTTTTTCTGAGAAGTAGAGTGGCTCTTCGGCGCTCCCTCATCGACTGCACAATTGCGCCACACACCTCCCCAAGCTTTATGCCAGCATTCAGAGTTGTACCGCAGCTTCATTGTTAGCATCCTCGGATAGGACATCAAACCTGGACCCATTAGGCGGTTGCCGGATAGTCGCCGGTTTTTCCTTACCACCCTTCTTCGGACGACGGGGCTTGTGCACCACTTTCCAAATGTCCTGATCAACATTCATATTAACCTCTGGTTTCCTAGGGATGGGAGTGGAGGAGTCTTCTTCCGTAATATTCATCGTCTTTTCGGCCTCAGCTTTAGATTTAGGAACCCCTGTTTTGCATTCCTCACCCTTATGACCGTAAACTCCACAGTTAAAGCATAAGCCATGCAACCCCTCATATTCAATATGGTATTCTTCACCCTTCAGAGAGAAGCCGGACATAAGTTGCTTTCCAAGGTCGACCAACACGCAGATACGGGCATAGTGGCCTCTGAGTTGGCAAGAAGTATTAAAGTCTACTTTGATAGTGTCTCTGATTCTATCACCTATCCAGGAAAGTGCCTCATGGTTATAGTATTCAAGGGAGAGCTTGGGCATGCGAATCCACACCGCCTCTTTATCTATAGTAGCTCGCCACGGTCGAAAGTTGGGTTCCCATGGTCTAACTGTTAAGTAGTGCTCAAATAGCATCCACGGCCCCCAGTCAAGGCATTATGGTAGTCTTCATTGTTAGTTAGTTTCACCACGAAAAATCCATTGCCAATGTTAATCAAACTTATGACACCTCTTTTGGCCTATAGAGTTTGCAGAATCGAAAGAAGGAGCTTGTAGCCAATGCTCTTACCCAGAAGCTTCACGATCACAGCCATGTGCCAAGCTTTATATAGACGCTTCTTCATTTTTCCAGAAAAAGAAAATGAAGGAAAGTTTCGGTTGGGATCTTCTGTAATTTGGCAGAGAGGTTCAGAGTCTTCGTCTTCAGGATCTGAAATGGAATCATCAGACATATCCTTCTTGCCTTCCGCATCATCCTTTCCAGAACCTGAGATCCCTTGGAGCTTTTGAGCAAAGGATGGTCCAGAAGACCAAAGGCCATGAGTTGTCTCACCTAGTTTCGGCCAGGCTTCAACATTTTTAATCTTCTTTGAACTTCTGAGGAGCAAATCGTCCTCCTCCGACGAGGAGGAATCAGAGCAGAGTTTGACTTAGCGAGAACGAGAGCCATTTTTTTTTATTTTCACAAATAATATGTGGAGACAGTAGAGCGCACCGTCCCTCTTTTTTCTTTACCCTCCAACTCACCTCCAACAAGACCATTATGGGCTTCCTGGTAAACAAAACACACATATCGTTGGCAAAAACACACACACATTTTTAGAAAAAAAAAAAACACACACACACACACACATATCAAGGACATTTTGTTAATGGTTTAATCTTTAACTTTTGCACTAATCCAATTATTTTCTCCACACTTGACGTTAGTGTAAAATAATTACATTAGACTTGAGGCTAATCCTTTATCAAGTTTAGAATGCTAAGAGTTCAACAAGTGCATTTTCTATGATTTAAATATGTATTCTTCTTTTTATAGGAATAATGCTGCGCGCTTACCACCTCAAACCAACAACTTATCTCTTAAAATACCTACATTAATTAATTCCCTGCCAAAATTGTTGTGCTAGCATAATCAAAGAATGAAAAAGAAAACTAATGTTTTAAATGTTGGAGAGATTTAAAAAAAAAATTGTACACTTTCACTAATACTAGACAGTTTTTAATATAAAATCTAGTTTATAACAACAAGCTAGATTTTATATTGAAGACATAATGTAGTATAAATATTACTAAAAAATAATAATACTAAATGGGAGTTTCTCACATTACACAAAATCTTAACAAACAAAAAATTATACTGTTACAAATTTATTGAAAAAATGGTTGAAAAATCTCCATTGTAAAATTCATCACTCATATGTACATAAAGATTCGAGATCTTTAATCAAACCAACCAGGCTTAATATCTCATATCCTTAATGTTAGAGGAATTTTTTTAGAGATTAAGAAAACTAAATATATTAGCTTGAATTATTAATATTTATCTTTTTTTTAGCAAACTAATTTATTTAACTTATAAATTACAATAATATATAATTAGATAATACATAATATTAACTAACTAATATTAACATCATAGTAAATATACTATAAAAAGTACTTATAAAACAAGAAAAGCCACATCCAACAAAACAAACTAGGGAAAAACCCTTTAAGGTCCCAAGGAACCAAAAAAAATTTCAAAAAAATCAGCTATCAAAAAGGTCCCAAAGACTTCATGGTGATTAAGTAAGAAGATGAAATGACATTGGTGCCCCCTTGGGAATAAAAAAGGAAAGGAATAGCATCAATGTTGGTACGCTGTGCTTCTGATGATTGAGAAACGAAAAAACGGAGAGCAAGGGGTGGATGATCAAGGTCCCTGTTTCCAACGTTGAAGGCAAGTAAGAGGTCGAACTGACTTGGAGCTTGCAGCTTTCAACAAGTGTGTTAGAGGGTGAACAAAGTTAGTTTTTTTTTTTTTTTTTTTTTGCTGTGTATGCATTGTTTCTGCAGATTGATGGGTGGACGGCTGAAAGGTTAGAGCTTGGTTCATTAGGGGAGTATCGGTTGGGAACTAGGTAAGTAATGCTAAAATTTTAATAAAGATATCATCTTCACCATTGTACTTGGTGTTTAATCATTGTAGGGTAAGGTTAATAAAATGTTGCTATGTTTTTTGGCATGGAAAGAGAGGGATTTGTCTGTTTTTAGTGCGCATTGTTGAATGTGATGAAGGGTTTCTTGTCTCTGATGAAATATTTTATTTGGAATTTTCACACACTGTTCTTTTTTGTTATAGAAAGCGGCAGTTCCATCCAATAGGGGTATAGTGGTGCTCTTGCTGCAAGACATTTTAGAAGTGATTACTCGTGATATGATGGTAAATGAAAACAAGTTTGTGAACTTTATTATTGCACGACTTGGTGAATAGTTTACTTGAAGCATTGTTAAATCATGTTCATCTTTTGACCAATAGTAAAATCACGCTCACCTCCAAAAAAAGAAGATAATCATTTATGTTGATGTGATGCTCTGCAGTGAGTTGCAAGAACTTATAAATAATAGTAAGGACACTGGAAGGCAACATTTTGCCGGATTCGGCTTACATCCTTTACTCTCTATATCCGCTGTTGTCCCGTGCTTGTAAACGGTGCCGTTTTTGGCATTAGACACACACACTTGGTCCTTAAAAAAAAAAATCAGGACACTGGCAGGGAGTAAAATGATAATTTAAAATACTGAATGGTACTAATTTTTTTTTCATAATCTTAAAAAATTATTTCATGATCTTGAAAAAATATTTCAGGATACTGACTGGTATTAAAAAGATACTGACCGGTATTGAAAAAATAATCCATGATCTTAAAAAAATTATCTTAGGATCTTGAAAAAATATTCTAAACTATATTTTAGTAGCATCCACTCATCCAGTACCTGAAATATTTTTTCAAGATTCTAAGATAATTTTTTTAAGATCATGCATTAATTTTTCAATACCAGTTAGTATCTTTTTAGTATCAGTCAGTATCCTGAAATATTTTTTCAAGATCCTGAAATAAAATTTTAAGATTATGAAAAAAAAAATTAGTATCATTTAGTATTTTGAATTATCATTTTACTACCTGTCAGTGTCCTGAATTTTTTTTTTTTAAAGGACTAGGTGTGTGTGTCTAATGCCAAAAACGGCACCGTTTAAAAGTACCGGACAGCAGCGGATATAGAAAGTAAATGATGTAAGCCAAATCCCATTTTGCCGGTACTGATGAAAAACCAGCTACAGTATTCCCTCCTTTGGTCACAGCAAATTAAAATGGGAGGAACAGGTAACTTTGCTTCTTCTTCTTTTTTTTTTTTTTGGTACATGATATTTTTACCAACCGATCCAGAAAACATTTATTTCATGATGAAATATTTTTCGTGTTGCAATCGTTTCAGATAAACCGTATTTATCTACTACTGACGGTGAAGGAATCTGCAATTGAAAGGAATCTGCAATTGAGATTCCAACTAACCTTGAAGCACACAGAAGGATATTACCTTCTTTACCAATTCCTTGTTCATGGATATGCCACGTCCGCCCCGAGTTCGCGAAATGCTTTCATTCAGGCGTGTCACCCGATTCTATAGATAAGAATGGGCTCAATAATATATAAGCCTGCGTCGTACTTCCTACCTATCGTCAAGACGTTAACAGTTGAGTATCATGGCGCTTATTGAATCTTAGCCATCTTATGAAACCACAACAAGAATATTTCAATGAAAGCTAAATAAATCATTTAATCATAATATGTGTAATGTATCATTAGATTATATATAAATTTATAAGTCAAATAAATTAGTTTAGAAAAAATTATAAATAAAAATACTTCAATATAACTTATTTAACTTCATTAATCTCTATAAAAAAAAAAAAATTAAGCTCTTATATATTAAACACCAGATGTAGTACTATTTTTCTGTGCATATTTTACTGTCCTATAAAATAGACTAGCTTCAGATATTATAACAAGAAATATTCTTGTTTGCAGTGTGCTAACTCCATACTATGATGAAGAGACCGTCTACTCTAAGACTGACCTTGAGGTTGAGAATGAAGATGGCGTGCCAATCATATATTACCTGCAAAAGATTTACCCAGGTTTGTAACAACTAAAGCAGTACACAGCAAGATTTTACTCTTTTTTTTTTTTAAATGAAGAAAGGTTGGCTAGATTAATCTCATTACTTTCTAATAGACGAGTGGAATAACTTCATGGAGCGACTTGGCTGCAATAAATTTTGTGAAATATGGGAGAAAGCAGAAAATATATTGCAGCTTCGTTACTGGGCTTCATTAAGAGGGCAAACTCTATACAGAACAGGTACATGTATATGTGATGAATGCTTCCTAATTAATTAGGTTAATTAACAATTTCACTCTTTTATTTATTTATCAACTTATTGCCGCAGTAAGGGGAATGATGTACTACCAGCGGGCTCTAAAGCTTCAGGCTTTTCTTGACATGGCCACCGATCAAGGTAAAAGAGTAATTTTGTTTTGGGTAAAGATGCAAAAATATACATGTGCTTTAACCTCAGGAGCGCTCAGCACCAAATTCTTTTTTTTGGTGCAAAAATACACATGTGGTTATAATTTAGGAGCAAAAGTCACACAAAACGTTTAGACACAGGACGCTGACTCTCAAGTAACCATGGTTGACCGTTAATGTTGATGTGTATGATGAATTGGAGTGAGAAGACGGCAAGTGGAAAAAGAATTGCTGACTAGGAAATATTATTCAAGGTGATATGGAGAGATTGGTGTCGGCGAAGGCCACAATGTCGTGTGGGTATTGGACCTGGCTTGAGGTGTTCATCTCCGGCGGCGAAAGCAAGGAACGAAGGAGGTGTTCGTCTCCGGTGGCGAAAGCAAGGGAAGGAAGGAGGTGCGGTATTTTCTCAAAAGAAGCGATAGGAGCTCAGATCTGGCTATGGTTGGGAGAGAAAAGAGCACGAGGCATATGTCTTATAACTATTCCATTAAAGATGAGGTCATTTCCTTCATCGGGTCATCGAACATGTCGCTATTGAAGCTCAAATCACGCCGAGATGTTATTGATTGGTTTAATTCCATTGTTTTAGGTTCATACTCCTCGTCCTTTCTCATTTTGCGTGAAGTTTTCGTTGCCCGTTCCAAAAATCTAAAATTTTTATGTTTGAATTACGGGATTCTCCTTCAAATTCTTTTATGGGGCTGGATTTGGTTATTGGTTTTGGTATTCGACCAATATCAATCAATAAAGCTTTGAAATTGGGATTGATCTCGCTCAAGAACTTGGATTTGTCAAGAAATTTTGGCTGGTTCAAACATCAAAGGGAGCATTCCGGACTCAATAGGGAAGCTGATCTTGCTCAAGAACTTGGATTTGTCGCGAAATTTGTTGTCAGGTGAAATTCCAGATAGCTTTTCGGGTTTGAAAAGTGTAGAACAAATTGTGCTATTTCTAAACCAACCTTTAGGTGAAATTCCTCAAGGTTTGGGAAACCTTAGCAATTTGATTAGTTTAGACCTCTCTCAAAATAGTCTCACGGGAAATTGTCGGATTCGATCGGCGCCTTGCGGCTCCATTCTCTGTCATTGAACGACAATTTCCTCGAAGGAGAAATCCCTGGGAATGTAGCTACAAATCCAAATTTATTGATATTAAAACTCTTTAATAACAGCTTCACTGGGAAACTACCCAAAGATATCGGTCGAAACATTGATTTACAGGAGCTTGATGTTTCTACCAATGACTTAGTTAGTGAACTGCCTACGTACCTCTGTGAAAGGAACAAGTTGAAACGTCTTATCACATTTAGGAATCGTTTTTCCGGAACTTTCCTTGTTCAATATGGCGAGTGTCATTCACCTTTCTACGTCAGAATTGAGTACAACCAGCTCTCCAATGAGGTGCCTCCAGCATTTTGGAAACAATCAGCTCTCCGGTTGAATGTTGTTTGCGGACCACAAATGTTGGGGACTCAGGCCATGGTTCAACCTCTAAATGCCAGCTCCCCCCCAATAGCCACGTTTCATGCCATCTAGATAACACCCGGCTTCAATGTAACAGACGTTTTCTCTATTAACTGTTTATGTGACTTTTGCCCCATTTTTATAACCACATGTGTATTTTTGCACCCAAAAAAAAGTATTTGGTGCTGAGCGCTCCTGAGGGTAAACCACATATGTATTTTTGCATCTTTACCCTTTTCTTTTATAGCTTCTCCGTAGTTTAAGGAAGGCAAATAAGTAACATTAAAATATTTATATTTATGCCTTGAAACTAATTTGCTTGACATATAAGCACATTATATATTATACTTAAGTATCTTATTTAGCGTTTTTAATCTTTTAAAAAAAGTCAATTGACTCTTACACGTGAAAGAAAAGGTAGTATGTCATCAAATATGCAGTGCAATAGCTACTCATATTTTCTTGTTATCAGAGATTCTTGATGGCTATGAAGCTGATACAGTTCCATCGGAGGTATATACCAAAATTGAGGCTGTGACTGACTTGAAATACACATACGTTGCTACCTGTCAGAACTTTGGGAATCAGAAGCGCAGTGGAGACTGCTGTGCGGCAGATACCTGGATTTGATGGTTAAGTATGTTCTCCTATTGATAAATGATGTTGAGTTTTGAAGTGCATATATTTTTGCTTTCAAATTTCGTGACGTGAACATGGTATAAGAATCTAACTTTTGGTTCTAATTGTAGCAACCCGTCACTTCGTGTGGCATATATTGACGAAGTTGAAGAAAGAGATGGTCAAAAAGCACAGAAAGTTTATTATTCTGCATTAATCAAGGCTATAGACAATCTTGATCAAGTAAGTTCGTATTGAACTCCAGGAAAAAAAAACAATTTATTTACTCATATTTGCCTCTGAATTTATTGCTTTTATCTCTGAAGGAAATATATCAAATAAAACTTCTGGGGCCTGCTAAGTTGGAAGAAGGGAAACCAAAGGGGAAGCTCTTCAAGCTATTGACATGAACGAGGTAAATTGTTATGAATTTGATACTGTAGTAACAAGTTGATAATAGTTATATGGCCTACTTAGATGGTGTACTCATCGATAATATTTTCTAGGATAACTACTTGGAGGAAGCTTTGAAAATGCGTAACCTTAACACTAGATTTTATATTGAAGGCATAATGTAGTATTAAATATTACACAATAATAATAATAATAAATGGGAATTTCTCACATTACACAAAATCTTAACCCAAAAAAAAAAAACTGTTACAAATTTATTGAAAAAATGGTTGAAAAATCTCCATTGTAAAATTTATCACTTATGTACATAAAGATTCGAGATCTTTAATCAAACCAACCAAGCTTAATATCTCATATCCTTAATGTTAGAGGAATTTTTATTAAAGGTTAAAAAAAACTAAATAAATTAGTTTGAATTATTAATATATTTTTTTTAGAAAAATAATTTATTTATAAATTATAATATATAATTTAATAATACATAATATTAACAATCTAATATCAACATCATAATAAATATAATATCAAAAAAAAAACATCATAGTAAATGGAGTATAATATAAAACAATAAAAGCCACATCCAACAAAAAAAACTATAGCGCGCACCCACTCTCTCTCCTCCCCTGCTAAAAAGCATGTTCCTATTCAACAATGCCATCATAGCTGCTTCTCGCTCCCAAGATTCGTTCCATGGACCGTTCATCCCGCCGCAAGCCCAGCTCCCGGCGGCTGCCTCACACTACCCATCCGTCTCGATGCCAAGCGTGGTGTTGCTCGTTTACACTTTACAGTGCCACCTTCTAGCTCCGACGATATTTTCGTGCATCACTCGAAACCCCATCATACCAACCCAAGTACTTCTCTATGCCTAGTTTTCCTGTCCTAACCTCAGCTTAGAGCGTCAAATCCTGGTTCAGCAGAGTGGATCGGATCTTATACCCTGGTAGAGTATCGTCGATTAATTCTCATCCCGCACTTGATTCCGACAACCTGTTTGGCATGGCATTCAAGCAACTGAAAAGCCCAATGACGTGAAAGAAAAACTCAGTAGGGAAAAAATTGGTATTTGGGATAGCATTGGTTTGTGATGGGCTTCTCTTGAAAATCGACTTCTGAGAAGGAGCCAAGTTTTCTGGCCTTTGGCTTCTTGCTTCACCGTCGACCCCCTCGATCCTCACTTGCCATCATCACTGTTGTCTGTGCCTTCACCCTCACAACCATCATTGCCGTTGACCTTTATCCATCTCTCCACCACCACATAGCTACATTTCGTGAAGAAGAAGCAAAGCCGAGCAAAGCACCGAAAAAAAAACTCAGAACTTTGAGATAAAAGCTTCACCTTTGTTCTCCCCCATCATCGGTGGTGAGTTTTGTGCGAAGCGGTGTGGGTGGCAAAGTCCCACATCGCTAAATTGAGAGGGGAGGGGGCGCTGATTTGGGTATAAATAGAGGCCCCCCTCCTCCCTTATTCTTCACCCCACAATTGTCTCTTAAGACATTTGTATATCTTCCTCTCTTGTAGTATTTCACTTATAAATTATTTGGAGTGAATTTAGGATCTGATATTTCTCTTATATTTGTCTTATTTATTATTTATTAGCTGCATTTATATATAGTAGTTGTGGCTTATTATATTATTAAATTACGTCTAGAAACTTTGTTTTCTAGTTGGGTAATTTTCTAGTATAATCGGTTACTCTCTATATTGTGCTTCCGCAACAATTGGTATCAGAGCCGAGGTTCTGTCTGAGTATGCTCTGTGGTTGCAGCTTAGTCTGAGCTTCCACATCAGAAAAGAATTACTTTTGGGCTTTTGTTTTGGCGGTATTAAATAATTTTTTGGAGAGCGAGAAATGGCGAGACAAAAAGAGTGATGTGTCCATCGGCGGCCAGTCTTAGGCAATTCGTTCGCATCTTCGTATTTGTCAAGAATAGTGTCCAATGCGAAATTTGCGATTGAAATTTTTGACGGAACTGGGCATTTGGCATGTGGCAAGGCGAGATTCTGGATGTCCTTTTCGGCAGGACTAGACTTTGCCCTTGAAGAGAAAAAACCCGATAGCATGGAGGAAGAAGAATGGAGGGTCGTCAATCGTCTTTGCTTGTGGTACTATTAGATCGTACCTTTCAAGAGAGCGAAGTATCCATACACAAAGGAACCTTACGCATGTAGACTATGGAAGGCACTGGAGGACAAGTTCTTGAAGAAAAACTGTCGAATAAACTCTATATGAAGAAAAGACTGTTTCGCTTCATTATGTTCCGGTACCACAATGAATGAGCATATCACTAGCTTCAATAAGTTGGTGACGGATTTGCAGAATATGGACGAGACCTTTAAAGATGAAGATCTCGGCTTAATAATGTTAGGATCACTTCCGATGAGTACGAGCACTGGAGACTACTCTTCTTCATGGCAAGGAAAAAGTTTCTCTAGAAGAAGTTTGTTCTTCTTTGTACAGACCATGAACAAAGAAGGAAAGAGAAACAAAAGGGTGGAGATGCAGAGGCTCTAGTAGTAAGAGGACGTCTGACGAGAAGAAGAGATCAAAGAAAGGCCGATCAAATCAAGGTCCAGGACCAGCAAAGATGAGTGTGCCTTTTGTCGAGAAAAGGACACTGGAAGAGGGGACTCCGTCCAGAAGCTTGAAGAACAAGGGCAAACTTGGATATGAGAAGGCTGCTATGGACTCAAATGTAGCTAATTGTGATGATGAGAATTCAGATTTCTCATTGGCTAGAACAACGTCGTCAAAACCATCGGACGAATGGTTGTTGGACTCAGCTTGCAGCCATCATATGTGTCCTAACAGACCGGTTCAACGATTTTGAAGAAGCGAGTGTGGAATTGTTCACACGAGAGAACTCTTCACTTACTGCATATGGCATTGGTTCAATCAAATTAAGGAACCATGATGGATTGATCGAAACATTGACGAAGTTCGATACGTGCGGATTTGAAGAAGAATCTCATTTACGTAGGAACTCTCGATTCAAAAGGGTTCAAGATCACTGCAGAAAATGGAGTTATGAAGATTTTCTCCGGTGCATTGGTGGTAATGAAGGGTATTCGGAAGAACAATAACACGTACCACTATCATGGTAGTACGGTTATTGGGATAGCGGCGATGGACATCCATTAGTGAGAAGGATGCGAAGCAACCAGGTTATGGCATATGCGCTTGGGACATCTTTGGAGGAAAATCCTTGAAAGCTCTAGCAAATCAAGGATTGTTGAAAGGATTGAAGCATTGCATCATGGATTTTTGTGAGCATTGCGTAAAGGGGAAACAGACAAGGGTTAAGTTCGGTACAGCCATTCATAATACAGAAGGTATTTTGGATTATGTACACTCTGATGTTTGGGGTCCTTCCAAAACAGCTTCATTAGGAGGAAAGCATTATTTTATAACCTTTGTTGATGATTTTTCCCGAAGAGTTTGGGTGTATACGATGAAGACCAAAGATGAAGTTTTGAGAATTTTTCTCAAATGGAAGACGATGATAGAAGCACAAACAGGTAGAAGGATCAAATGTCTTCGCACAGATAATGGTGGAGAATACATGAATGATCCTTTCCAGAAGGTTTGTGAAGACAATGGCATCGTCAGACACTTCACCGTGAGAAATACACCACAACGTAATGGGGTGGCGAACGCATGAACCGGACTCTGGAGAAAGTTCGGTGTATGTTGTCCAATGCGGCTTGGGCAAAGAATTTTGGGCCGAGGCAATAACATATGCGAGCCATCTCATTAATCGTCTACCGTCTTTGCTATTGTTGGCAAGACACCATTAGAACAATGGTATGGTAAGCCTGCTAATGATTATGATTCTTTACATGTGTTTGGTTCAATTGCATACTATCATGTTAAAGAATCAAAATTGGATCCGAGAGCAAAGAAAGCCATTTTCTTGGGGATCACTTCGGAGTCAAAGGATATCGTTTATGGTGTCCGAGAGACGGAGAAGGTTATATTTAAGAGGATGTTACTTTTGATGAGACTGCTATTTTGAGAAAGGTAGCATCGAAGATACCATACGAGGCCGATGGTGCTTCAAAGCGGTGGAGTTTCAAGGAGAACTGATTTTCCCAAGTCTGAGAAACGGGGAAACGAGGGAAGATTCTCCCATAGAAGAAGAGTCGGTTGAAAGGGAGGTTTCAACACGGGAACCTCAAGACAACATGAATCAATCGCAACAAGCGGGCCACGACGAACGATAAAGAAAGCCTACTCGCTTCATGGATATGGTGGCTTGTGCAACTTCAATGCAACCGATGGCATTCCTTCAACTTATAAATGGGCAATCCGGGGCCTAGAAAAGGATAAGTGGATGAGTGCCATGAATGAAGAAATGCGGTCCCTTCATCGAATGGTACGTGGAGATTGGCTAAACTCCCAAAGGGTAAGAAGGCAATTGGTTGCAAATGGGTCTATGCGAAGAAAGAAGGATTTCCTAACCAAGGTGATGTACGCTACAAAGCAAGGTTGGTAGCTAAAGGCTATGCTCGAAAGGAGGGAGTTGATTACAATGAGGTATTTTCTCCGGTTGTAAAACATTCCTCCATTAGAATTTTGTTGGCTTTGGTAGCACAGGTTGGATTTGGAACTAGTTCGGATGGATGTAAAAACGCATTTTTGAATGGAGACTTGGAGGAGGAAATCTACATGACTCGGCGAAGGATTCAAAGTTGCTTTGGAAAGGAGAATATGGTGTGCAAACTTGAAAAATCGTTATACGGATTGAAGCGAGTCTTCGAGACAATGGTATAAACGGTTTGACAAGTTTATGTTGCAACATAAGTACAAGAGAAGCGAATACGATCATTGTGTGTATTTGCGAAAGCTTGAAGATGGATCTTTTATCTATCTCCTTTTGTATGTTGATGATATGCTTTGTTGCTTCAAGAAATCAAGCGAGAGATTGAGAAGCTAAAGGGTCAACTCAAGAAGGAGTTCGAGATGAAGGACTTAGGCGAGGCAAGGAAGATACTTGGCATGGAGATAACAAGAGATAGACAATCAAAGAAGCTCTTCTTATCTCAAAAGGAGTATCGAAGAAGTGCTACATCGTTTCGGTATGAATGAAGAAACAAGATCGGTAAGCATTCCACTTGCCCCGCATTTTAAGCTTAGTGCGATATGTCGCCAAAGGATGAAGATGAACGAGCATATATGTCAAGAGTTCCATATGCAAATGCTGTTGGCAGCTTGATGTATGCTATGGTTTGTACAAGACCAGATATTTCACAGGCAGTTGGAGTAGTGAGTAGGTATATGCATGATCCCGGAAAAGAACATTGGCAAGCTGTGAAATGGATTCTACGGTATATTCGTAATACTGTAGATGTTGGATTGGTCTTTCAGCAGGATGTTGATCAACGTCTAGTAGGGTATTGTGACTCAGATTTTGCGGGTGATTTGGACAAACGAAGGTCAACTACGGTTATGTGTTCACTCTTGCAAGTGCACCGGTTAGTTGGAAGTCAACTTTACGATCAACGGTAGCTTTGTCTACAACGGAGGCGAGTATATGGCAATTACGAAGGCATGTGAAGGAGGCGGTTTGGCTTCAAGGGTTGCTCGGAGAACTTGGTATTGGTTAAGAAAGCATCACGGTATTTTGTGATAGCCGTGAGTGCTATTCGGTTAGCAAAGAACCAAGTCTACCATGCAAGGACGAAGCACATTGACGTCCGATATCACTTTATAAGAGAAATATTGGAAGAAGGTGGAGTCACGATACGGAAGATACGGACAGATGATAATCCTGCTGATATGTTGACGAAGGTGGTGACTTCTATTAAATTTCAACATTGTTTGGATTTACTCAACATTGTTGAACATTGTATTTTGAATAGAAGTTACAATTAGAATTTTGTAAATAGGAATGTGAGGATGTGGGGATTTTGCCAAGGTGGAGATTTGTGCGAAGCGGTGTGGGTGGCAAAGTCCCACATCGCTAAATTGAGAGGGGAGGGGGCGCTGATTTGGGTATAAATAGAGGCCCCCCTCCTCCCTTATTCTTCACCCCACAATTGTCTCTTAAGGCGTTTGTATATCTTCTCTCTTGTAGTATTTCACTTATAAATTATTTGGAGTGAATTTAGGATCTGATATTTTCTCTTATATTTGTCTTATTTATTATTTATTAGCTGCATTTATATATAGTAGTTGTGGCTTATTATATTATTAAATTACGTCTAGAAACTTTGTTTTCTAGTTGGGTAATTTTCTAATATAATCGGTTACTCTGTATATTGTGCTTCCGCAACAAGTTTAAACGCCGGGTTCTTCTTTCTCAACATCAGAGAAGGACTTGGACCACTCAGCTGTGATTTGAGAATAGAGTGACGACGTCTACTTCGACTGCAAATTGAAGTTTGATGATGATGTTTGATTATTTAAGAACTAAACTTTGGTGATTTGAGAACTGAAAAGAGTGATGGCGGTGAGTTTGGTGATTTGAGAATTAAACTTTGGAAAGGATGAACGGGGTGAAAATTGATAAAAGGGGGTGGGTGAAAAATTCACCAAACCCCCTGTAAAGGATGAACGGGATCAGCGGGTCATGCCAGGCTCAACGGCGGGAGCAGTGGCGGTGGTTAAAGCCAACTCGCGGTTGCTTTTCTCGACGTTGCCGTGCCAACCGATGAGCAAGTCTAAGCCGCGGTTGTGGAGCTCACGGTACTCCTGGCAAAGAGCACAGGGCTCGCAGCAGCAATCGACGAGGCAGTCACAGCAAGAGTCGTCCTTGAGCAAGAACTGATGCCTCATCTTTGATCTGTAGAAGCATGAGTACAGGCACGCACATCCCGTCACGCACGCCACCACCGTATACAGCGCCCTGCTCGTCCCGCAAGCTGCCCATTCCATTCCATTCTTTTAATCTCATCATCATTACCATGTAATCAATCAATTTATAACTAAGCCCAGCTCTCTATTGCTTGCCAGACCGCCGGAGTTCTTTTCGAAGTGCTTTGTGCCGCTAATAAAACCGAGAAGGTTGAGGAAGTAGCTCCTGAGGTAAGTCACGATTCACAGAATTTCAGATTCGATTTATCGTGAATGCGTGTATTTTACTAACAGCTATAAATTTTGTGTGAGCAGATTATCGCGGCTGCTAGAGATGTCCAGGAAAGGACAGAATATTATGCACCTTATAACATTCTTCCCCTGGATTCCGAAGGGGCTTCTCAGCCTATTATGCAGCTTGAAGAGGTAATCCTTGTGCGGGATCCTTACTGGATATCTCTTCTGCATACTACACTTTCATTTGGCACTGTATTGAACTGGCCTAACTCATTCGAGCAACAAAAGCAGAAAGCTGGAGGTTTAGACCTGCTTGATTGGCTTTGAGCCATGTTTGGGTTACAGGCATGTAATCCGCTTCAAGGGAGACCGTAAAAAAAATTTATGCATACCTGAATCTTTTTATTTAACCTCCCTATATTATTAATGCATTTTGGTTTATTTGGACACAGAGCGACAACGTCAGGAATCAGACCAAGGCATGTAAACCTGAGCCACTCAACAAGGCACGTAAACCTTTAGTTACTCCTATTTGGTGAAAGCATTTTAGACTAAAATAAGACTGAGCTAAAGCAGAAACAGGGAATGCTAAGTTAATTTTGCTTTCTCTAGTTAACTGAGTGGCCCTGCCTTTTTCCCCATGTATTAAACTGTTTTTGGTAAAATGCAGCTTCACGATCGAGCAGTTGCTGCACAGTTGAAAGATCTGTTTGAGAACTACGAAAACTGGTGCAAATTTTTGGGACAAGAACATCGTTTACGGTGAGATATGTATAAGCATGCCTGCATCAACGAACATTTGTGACATTTGGCTTAATTTCTGATGCGTTTGGCACTTTTGGTTGTCATGAATATTCCAAGAATAAGTCAGAATCTTTTGGTGCCCAAATTAACTTGTTTCACATATCTTGTTTTTTCACAGACTTCCTCAAGGTCAACCCCTAGAGATACAACGTAAACAAGAGATACAGCCGAGGAAGTTGCTTTACATGGGTCTTTATTTTCTCATATGGGGTGAAGCAGCTAATGTTCGCTTCATACCGGAATGTCTTTGCAATATATTTCACAATGTAAGTAAAAACTTCCTTAAGCTTCCTTAAACTTTCTTAATGTCTTACCAAATTTTTACTTAATTTATTAAAAATTTTCAAAATGTGCTAAAAATATCCGACAATTACTTTAGATGGCATAAGAGCTCCATGGATTATTTGCTAGAAATGTTTACTCATGAAAATATTAAGCCTGATGGAGGTGATGATGAAGCATTTCTGTACAAGGTCATAACTCCCTTGTAACAAGTTGTTGAAAAGGTAGTGGCTGTCCTACAATTTTTACTTACTTTGGCAATTACTCTCTTTTATATTATATATATATATATATATATATATATATATATATAGGGAAAATACTTCTACGTAGGAGAAATGTATTAAGTATGTCACACACATGAAATGGTGGGACCCATATATATATATAATTAGCATTATATATATGTGTGGGTCGCACCATTTTATGTGTGTAGGAATCTTCTTCTTCTCATACAACATGAGAAGTTTAAACCCCATATATATATATATATGCACTAAGTTTCAATGATGCTGAATAACTTTCCAAATTCCAAACTTTATTTTTAAATTAAGAGTTGAAGTTAACAGAACATTTTTAATTCAATTAAGACGTTTAGATTCTTTTATTATACTCTTATCCTTAATATTATAGCCAGTTGATTTTTATTGGAGAAATCAAGGAAGCTTAATAAGTTAGTTAGTCATAACTATGTTGTATGTGATTATATTATATATTAGTTTATAAGTCAAGCAAATTATTTTAGAGGAAAACCATAATATACATAGTAAACATACTTTAATATAACTTATTTAGCTTCCTTAAACTTTTCATAAAAAAATCAAATAGCTGTTATATTAAGGATCGGAGGCAATAATAATCTCAACCATAAACCCGAATTTTTTCGATGTTATGGTTCTTGTGTTTTAGGGCTTGTGAAATTTTTCCTGCTTATATGATGACTTTAAAGAATTTCAATCAAACGGTAATCATGGAACAAATAATCGGATAGTAGCATTATAACAACTATTTAAATGAAGGTATATATCATACTTTGCAGGAAGCACATAATGGCTGCAGTAATGAATATACTTGATAGATCGTACAAGATATCTTTCTTAAAGATATCCGCCACTAAAATTATTTGCCATGCGATAATAATCATACTTTGCAGGAAAGTTATTCAGCTCTTCTCGGCTTGCACATTCTTATTGCAGGTATTGATTATTATCGCATGGCAAAGAAATTTCAATGGCGAATATCTTTAAGAAAGATGTCTTGTATGATCTATCAAGTATATTCATTATTGTGGTTATTCAGCGCTTTTTGCAAAGTATAATATATACTTTCATTTAAATATCTTTTACAATGTTACTATCGGATCACTTGTTTCAGAGCTTCTCGTTTTATTGAAATTCTCGAAAGTCATTGTATATGCTGCAGAAACTTCACAAGGTAGAAGCACAAGATTTATAACATCAAAATTTTCAGGTTTTGCCTGAGATTATTACTACCTCCGCTCCTAAATATAAGCGCTATTTTATTTGTTATGAAAAGTTTAAGGAAGCTAAATAAGTCATACTCGTATTAAAGTAGTATGCATATTTATGGTTTTCTTCTAAAATAATTTGTTTAACTTATAAACTAATATATAATATAATGATATACAACATATGTTATAATTAATTCACTTATTAAACTTCCTTAATTTCTCCAACAAAAGTCAACGGACTCTTATATTTATATTTAGGATTGGAGGAGTGGAGGTAGTATAATAAACAAATCTAAACGTCTTACTGGAATAAAAAATGCGCTGAAAAGTTCTGTTTACTTCATCTCTTAATTTTAAAATAAAGTTTGGAAGTGGATTCTACTTCTTTATCCTCGATTTTTTTCCCCTTCATGTTCACGTTTTTTGTCTTTGTTCGTACAAATTTAACATAGTTTCTCCATTCCTTTTTATATTGACCCCAGGTATCTTGGACTTGATCCTGAACTTCCCCTGATGGTAATATATTTTCTTTTTCTTTCTCGTGATTTGAATGTATCAAATTGCTTAATTTCAAAGTTATTTATCTAAATAGTTTCCTTCCTATATATGCAGCTAAATACAACTATGGTGAGGTTGTAACGCTATGGGCTCCTGTACTTTTGGTGTGTATGCCATGTTTCCTGTTTTTGTTCGGATATGTTAATCTTCTCATTCTTTTGGTTATCCAATTTGGCATGTTCAATTTGGTTTATCACACTCAAATTTGGCATATTCAATTTAGGTTTTGTTGGGGCCTTTCATTTTAAACATCTACCTTTTTTGCCTTTCTTGCTATCTTGAACTTGGGATTGTGTATACAATTCATTTTGTGTAGCCTGAACCTACAATTCGAACCTACTCATTTATATTAGAAACTTAAGAGTACCCTGTTGCGAACATTACAATTCTGGACCATTAATCGTTTCCTTATGTTATTATTAAGAGAGAAAAATACCCAATGATAACTTATGTCAACTACCCAAATCTATCTTTCTATAATAAAATAGATAGGAGACCATAGTACTCCTTCCGGTCCTAATTATAGGACAACATTTGGGAGTTGGTTTTGGTCATAATTACAGGACAATATTCTAATTTTTGTCAATTTTTTTTCTTCCTAAAATACCCCTATTTTATTTTCTTAAGTGTGTTTGGTTTTTTGTAAGCATATGTATGTGGGTGCGTAGACTCTTCCAGTCAATGAAACTTTTAAATATATGTGTGTGTGTATCTATGTATGTATATATGTGTGTGTCTATACACAAATATATATAGACACACTCACACACATGTGTGTGTGTGTATACATATATGTATGTATGTATATATGTGTGTGTCTACACACAAGTATATATAGACACACACACATACATGTGTGTGTGTGTGTGTGTATATATGTGTGTGTCTACACACAAATATAGTGTGTGCGTATAAATATATATATATCTGTGTGTGTACATATATAAACACACACACACATATATACATATATATCTTTGTTGTGTGTGTGTGTCTGCATATGTATGTGTGTAGATATATGTACACACACACATATATGTATATATATACATACACATATATGTATACATAGCAATACCATTATTTCAATTAGATAGCGTGTGGAAAGGAAAATTCTGGGTCAGAGAGGTATATGATAAGAGCTGTTGATTCACTTTTACTTATGTCATTTTAAATTTATATAAGGGTATTTTTGGAAAATGAGTAAAATTAACTAACTTAACTTATTTCCTTAAAATCCTTAAAATCGGTTAAATATTTCATATAATTAGGACCCGAGGGATATTTATAAATTATGAGTGTGAAAGTATACAACTTCATGAAAAGCATGAGTTTCATTTTGGAGTTATAGAATAGAATTTTTTTTATATTGGGGCGTCACATAACCTTAAATTCATGAATCCTATGAAACTGATTGATAAGATTAGAAGAATTTAGGATAAGAAAAGGGAAAGAGAGACAATCTAGAGTAGAATTTGAACTCTAGCCAACACAATAATTCTGAATATCATATCTTTCATTCATAACTTCATAAAACAAAATACAAGTATATATAAAAAGAGTTGCCTACATAACTGCCTATACCATACATAGCTGCCTATATAACTATCATTAAACAGATAACATACAGTAACTCCTCCTAACTTATACTCCCTCTGGTCTTAATTATAAGATCTAGTTGACTTTTTTGAAGAGATTAAGGAAGCTAATTAAATTACTTTAGAGTATTTTTATTTTTATTTTTTTCTTCAAAATAATTAGTTTGACTAATAAACTAATATATAATCTAAGGATACACAACAAATAAAATGATTAAGTAACTTATTTAGCTTCCTTAATCTCTTCAAGAAAAGTCAACTAGGTTTTATAATTAAGACCAGAGGTAGTAATAACTATCCTATCTTATCCTATTTCTTCAACTTCTTGCATCTGGAATAAACTAACAGAGGCAGAGGGCAGTTATTCTCCTTATTATTCCTATCACTGAAGTATTTCAACAGCGACTTAAAGTTGAGCTCTTTGCTTATACAGATATGAACCCTGGACATGCTGAGGTCAAGGTTTCAGTCTTTTCCTGGTAAATTCAACACATGTATGGTACCTACAGTGACGAAACAGAGAAAGAAGTTTTCTTTGTCAAAGCGATTTGCTGAGGTTGCTTTAATATTATTTTGGGATCTAACATTCTGTTGCTAAGTAGATTGCTGTCATTAATATTTCATCTTTACTTGAGTTCCATGTTGTATAGATTTCTGCAAGTAGAAGGATCGAAGCTTTCAAATTTGCCCCGTTGTGGAATGAAATTATTTGCAGTTTCCGTGAAGAAGATATCATCAGTGATAGGAAAGACTAGAGATCCAAACTCTATTTAGTTGCTTTCTTGTACTACCTTGTCTTTCATGATCTATCCCTTCAGTTAGAAGGTCAAAAAGCACAGAGGGTTTATTATTCTGTATTAATCAAAGATATGGACAATCTCGATCAAGTAAGTTCATATTGAACTCCAGGAAAAAGAAAGCAATTTATATACTCATCTTTACCTCTGTATTAATTGCTTTTATCTCTGAAGGAAATATATCGAATAAAACTTCCGGGGCCAGCTAAGTTGGGAGAAGGGAAACCAGAAAATCAGAATCATGCCATCATTTTACTAGAGGGGAAGCTGTTCAGGCTATTGACATGAACCAGGTAAATTTTTATGAATTTGATATTTTAGTAACAAGTAGATAATAGTTATATGGCCTACTTAGATGGTATACTCATCGATAATATTTTCTAGGATAACTACTTGGAGGAAGCTTTGAAAATGCGTAACCTTCTGGAAGAATTTAATGAGGATCATGGGGTGCGCCGACCTACAATACTTGGTGTCCGTGAACATATATTTACTGGCAGGTCTGATGAATTTTCTTCTACATATATAAGACTGAGCACATTCTCTTGTTTGGACAATATCTTAAATATTTGTAATAATCACGTGTTACAGTGTCTCCTCCTCCTCCTTGGCTTAGTTTATGTCAAATCAAGAAATAAGTTTTGTCACAATTGGTCAAAGAGTTCTTGCAAGACCCCAGAGGTAAGTTTTTCTTATCCATTTCATTGTATGAGTGATCTATAATCAAGTTCTTTTATTCTCCTCTTTCACAACAAATTATGAATCCCAGCATGCATTTGACTAAAAGACGACTACTTATTATTCAAAACATGTTTTTTGGCTTATAATGGATTTTGTTTAATTTTAGGGTTCAGTTCCACTATGGTCACCCAGATGTTTTTGATAGATTTTTCCACATTACACGGAGAGGAATGAGCAAGGCTTCTCGAGGCATCAATTTGAACAAGGATATTTTTGCTGGTAACATTCTTGATACATGTTTTTTTTCCATCATTACATATTTTCCCCTCCCTTCTATGACTGGGTGTGAAAATTGACATTCATTTTCTCTTCAGGTTTAAGGTCTATGATGGCTAGTCATAGTGGCTGTTACGGTCATCTTAATGGTTGGTATTGAGTAAAAACTTAAGTTCATTCCGACGAGAACTATTTTCTCTACTTGAGCCGTAGTTGGATTATATCATCTGATCAATTGGTGGCATATGAAACTTATTGCAGATTGTGTCCCTAGGTAGAAAGAAGTTAAGTGTGGATTCCCAGCTGATTTTTCGTCTTTTGAAATTTGCTGTTTGTTGGCGCCATTGTCATTCTGGTCTTGATGTTTGTTTTGATGGATCTCACAGTGGGAGATATCTTTGCAAGCATAAATATGGCCAATGGTGTAAAGATCACCACCCCCATGAAGTATTCATAGCCCCTAGCTAAAGCCCTAACTGATCCCCACATGCCTAACGTCTCCACCAGTGGCCTGAAAGCCCTAAATAAGGATGGGACTTGTACAGATAGCACAAGCATACAGGCAGTGGTGGAGATGTTAGGAATGTGGGGATCGGTGAGGGCTTTAGCTAGAGGCTATGAATACTTCATGGGGTGGTGATCTTTGCACCATTGGCCATATTGGCTTGATTGCCACTAGTTTCAGAGATCCAAACGAGGCTTTTGTTCAACCAAGTATTCAGCCGAGGGCTTCATGTATAAAGGATTCTTGCTGGTGGCAAGAAGCACCAGTAGTGGTGACAATATTATTATTATTATTGACGAGGCCCAGGCGCAGAGCCATTTTGAAGATAGAAATGACAATATTGAAGCAATATCAAATTATGTTATGTCGCAAAAGCATTACACCTACCTAGCTGCTGCTTGGAGGGTGAGAAAGAAGGATGTGACTTTTGTTAGTTGGTTTCTCTTTATTGGTTAGCAAAAATCCCACAATTCTTTTGTGCTAGTCAATCATTGTGAAGCGCGATTACAAATCTGACTTTTGGGTAAAAATAAAGATTTTTTTGTGATATCGTGATAATGAGAAGAGAGAAATTAAATTAAAAAATTTATAAAAATTAAAGTTTGAAAATTTGGCAAAAAAGTATATAATTTGATGAATGATATCATATAAATAATTGGATAATATTTTTGTAATTGAATCACGAATATAATTTATTTAGGAGGAAGATCGCCTACTAAATTTATCGTAGAAGACTGTTCTACACTATTATTTGTTACATGACGTATATTCTCAGTTTCAGTTTCCCGGGTGGTAGAATTTATAAAATTATGTATGGTTCAAAAAACAAATTTATAAAATTACGTGAGGTCATTAACGTACCAACAATGCAACTTGTGTTTAGTAACTGTATTTGGACATTTTTGTTGTAACAATTCAAATTCTATAAAATCCGGTAGTCTGGAAAAAAAAAAAAGACTATTTTTGGGTTGCATCCATTCTGAAACTTCCACCTCATCATAACACTGCTTCCTTTCTTCTTTTCCCTCAATCACTTTCTTTAAAAAAAAAAAAAAACGAGGTTCCCTCCTCAAGTCTCCTTCAATCGATCACCCACGACCATGGAGATAAATCCATCCTCGCCATTATTCTCATCATCTCTTCCCTCACTATTGCAGTGGCCAAATCTGAGAATTTAAATCTGGATCTCCTCCTTTCTCTCTCCCTCTCGTTCAGAGACAATCTTCATCATCTTCCTTCACGGCGTCCCACTCTCCCCCTGGTCCTAGCGTTGCTCAAATGAGGCGATGGCGAAGCAAATACCCTCATCTCCTGCACCTAGTAACGGAGCACCGATGTAGGGAGCCAAGAGCGGTGGCTGCTAGAATTTTTAATTAATATTTAGATATTTTTAATTCTGAAAATTCCATTAAGTGGTCCATGTATATGAATTTTATGTGGTCTATGTTTAAGCCCACTAACCCACTACTCTTATTGTACGATTATGATCCACTTTTGTGATGGCTAAAGGTTAAATTAAAACGTGTATATGTTATGAGTCTCACATCGGGAAGCCAAGCTCTTGGAGTGAGGTTTATAAGTCCATTGGATTCTCCCTCCTCATAGGCCAGCTTTTGGGGATTGGGCTCTTCCTTTGGGTTTATGTCCATTACATTGGTGCTTTCATTGAGAACCTGATGTTCACGGAAAGGGCTACCCACGGAGGGTTCTGATCGGCAAGGTCGAGTGAAGTGCCGTGAAGGGGAGGTTCTCGATAACTATGTTATGAGTCCCACATCGGGAAGCCAAGCTCTTGGAGTGGGGTTTATAAGTCCATTGGGTTTTTCCTCCCTTGGAGTAAGGTTTATAAGTCCATTGGATTCTCCCTCCCTTTGGAGTGAGGTTTATAAGTCCATTGGATTCTCCCTCCTCATAGGCTAACTTTTGGGGATTGGGCTCTCTCCTTTGGGCTTATGTTCATTACATTATATATGGTTTTGCCGTGGAGTGGAGCCACCGAGGGCATCCTCATAGACTAGCTTTTGGGGATTGAGCTCTCCTTTTCTTCTTCATCTGAAATCGAATCAATGACAGACAGGAGGTATGTCATATCTTTATTTTCTTAATTCCAATTTAATTAGTTAACATGATTAGAATTTGGTATCAGAACTATATTACCTCTGCTTTGATATTCTTTAACCGATGAAAGTTTATTTTCATTTTCTTCAAACGATTGTGGTTGGAGAGATTTGATGCATGTATTTAATAGTTTCAAATCTGGGTTTTTCGAAAGTTTTTCTTGATTTCGTTTGAATATATGCATGCTTATTTCATCGGAAGAGACGACGAGAGG
Organism: Acacia melanoxylon; assembly: GCA_019022615.1. NCBI lineage: Eukaryota > Viridiplantae > Streptophyta > Magnoliopsida > Fabales > Fabaceae > Acacia > Acacia melanoxylon. The sequence continues at coordinate 2,726,693 of JAFJYJ010000051.1, read as the reverse complement.
CGATTAATTTTGTTGTCTCTCTGTTCATATTTTTCTTGAAGTTTTGAATCCTTGTTTCGATCTTCATACATATTATGTATTCGAATATGTTTTCAATTTGGGTTTCACGTTTATGCTTTCAATTTGGATTTCGCTTGATTATCCATTAACGTTGTCGTCAGAAACTGGAAGTTTATTTGTTCATTTGAGTTGATTCCATTTCGGTTTTGTCGCCATGATTATCGCCGTCGGAATCGAGGTTTTTTCTTCGATTCAATCCGTTTGGTTTCGGTTTGTTGTATATTTCGATTATATGCAAGTTCAATGCCCAAATCAAATTCTCATTTGTGCTTGCCTTCTATGAAAGCCAACATTGAAATTGTCGTTTTCGAGCTCCGGATCGTCCGAAACTGAGGATTTTTTGTTCGTTTCAATTGATCATGTCTCGGTTGAACTCTGTATCGATTTCATGATTATGACGAGAATATTGTGTTCAAGATTATTTTTCCGTCATTATCACATGGATATCGCCGTCCTTCCAACTCCCCGATCCCCTGAGAATCGCCATGAAATATGGACGACAACAGCATCAGGATCGCCGGAAACTGGATCTAGAGCACTCTGTTTCCAGCGGCTGTGTTTTGGGTCACGGTGGCATCTCAGATCATGGTAGCGGCAGTTCCTTCCGAGTAGCATTCGGATTTGGCGACTGGAGCTACCGTTAAAGATATCTAGAGTCGCCGGAAAACGCTATTTGCATCTGCAGATCGGGCGACTTGAACCGGGTATCAAATCGGGTACTAGGGATCCAGTTTGTGAGGAAGACGACGAATAAAAAAATTTCTTAAAGGAGACTAATGGAGTTTCGAACAGAGGACCCGTGGGTGCGTAAGTGCCTGAAGGCTGGCGGTCTGCCCGTTGAGCCGTGCACTCCCATGTGATTGGGAATTGAGCTTTTATAATATTTCAATGATCTTATTATTGAATTAGCAAAATTCACTGAATGTCAAAATTAGAATTCGAACCCACACCCTTTCGGACCAAAGTCTTATTGTGGTATCTTAGACCACTAGGCCAATTGTTTAAACGTGTTGAATAATTATTCTGGGCCTTTAAATATTTTGTTATTATTATTATTTTTTTGTAAAAATTTCTTTATGGGGCCTGTTGCGTTTTTTGATCACCTGGGCCACACTTGTTTATTTTTTTGGCAACCTGTTTTATGTGAAATGTATTTTCTTACATCAAGCTGAATTGTTTAAATTGAGAAAAATTAATTTTGGCAACTTTCACATTTTGGAAACTTTTGAAAAATTATTACTATTATTTTTGAGTTATTTAATTGTCTAAATATTTGAAAAAAATTAACTTTAGACAATTATATATCTTTTTCAAATTGTTGAAGCCAAATTTAAGTTGATTGTGCTAAAATTAATTCTTAGGTTAAGTACTAATTTTTCCCTTAAAGTATGCGCTCAGGAGCAATTTTGCCCCTAAAGTTTTCGGCATAGCAATTTGCCCCCGAAGTCTCAAAACGTAGTAATATTGCCCCTCCGTTAACAACCCTAGTTGACCGTTAAGGTTGTTAACGGAGGAGCAACATTGCTACGTTTTTATAAAAAAAGAAAATGAAGGGTGGTAGTTGGTAAAGAATTAGGAAATATATATTTTACCCTCAAAAGAAATTAATTCAAAATAAAAAAGAAAAATATTTTTTTTTGCTAAAATATATTTTTAAAAAATATGTTCTTGTTAAGTTCGAACTCGTGTAAAAAAATTTTTTTGCCAACTTCGAGTTTTCCTGCCAAGTTCGAACTTTCAAGCCAAATTTGCAATTTCATGGGTAAATCTGCCAAAAATATGAATAGTGACGTGGGAACTTGAGATCCCATCAATTTTGGTGAGATTTCAAGTTCCCACGTATGAGGAAGTGGTGGGCCCAAGAACTTGGGTTCCCAGGAAGATTGGTACAAAATGTGTACCTAACGAAGGAACTTGTCAAAGTTCCTTTCCCTCCCCATTAATTTTTTGTACCAAACGGCCCCTAGTCTTTCCCCCCTCACACATCCGGCGCCTTTAGGCGCGCTTTAGGGTAAGTTTGGTTTGAGGGAAAGGGAGGGGAGGAAGGGGAGGGGAGAGAAAAAATGTGATGGAGAGAAAAAATTTTGTAGGCCCCTCGTCTTTTCCCCCTCACACATCCGGCGCCAAACTTAGGAATTATGGGGAAATATTCATTTCATTTCTTTCTTCATTTGATCTCCCATTCTCATCAGATACCTAAGGAATTATTGGAGAAAAGAGAGAAAAAATATATTCTCCTTGCCTCACCCACGTGCATACTCCTCTTTTACTTCATTAATGGTGTGTTGTCCAATCAAATCTTATTTCATTTGCTCCCTCTCACATCCGGATCTAAGGAAAATATGGAAAGAAAATTGTGTGATCTTCAATCTCCATTATCTCATCCAACGTACGTATCCCTCTCTCCTTCATTAGTTATCTTGCTCCCTCCATCCTTACTCCTAGCTCAATAAGTACATCTATCTAGGCTAAATCAACCTTACCTACTTTTTCTTCTTCTTTTACTTTTACTCTGAAAATCCGAAAATTAAGGGACATTTAGGGAATAAAAAATGTGTCTTCTAGTACACTTCCATCTTCTTAACTCCTTATATTGTACTATAACATAATGTCATATTTATCTTCTTGTGGTCCAAAATAAAAATTAAAAAAAAATGAGGTAAAATACATATTTAGTTTCTTTGATATTATTTACCTCAATTTATTTATAACCAACTTTAATAACCATATTTTCCGAATAATTCTACATTATTTCCCATAATTAATATATCCTGTCAAAATAATAAATATCATTGACTACGGGGGCTCGTCCGTCGGACGGACGAGCCCCTGGCCGTTATATCCAAAGATCTGACGGCTCAATTTTTTGTTTTTATTTATTTTCTACATAAAAAAATTATTTTTTTAAAAAATGTTAGTTGAGAGATTGGCTTTATTTTAGATTCTCTACCTATTAAAATTATTTTTTTATAAAAAAAATTAAAAATATATATCGATCTCGACCATCGATCTTTTAGATCGACGGACGAGGCTCGTCCGTGCGGACGAGCCCCCCTACTAAATCCCAAGGACGAGCAAGGAAAGTGGATCCCATTGACTACTACTACTTGGTGAAAAATTCATATATTCCATTGATTAATTTTCATGAAAATAGGGGATGTTATATATTTGCCAACAGGTAGACTTTAGTTATACAAATTTATAATTGTATGATTAATTGGGATAGAATGTCAAATTATGTTCTTAATTTATCCACATGAATTAAGAATAAGGCAATAATTTGATAGTTTTATCATAAAGTTATATATGAATCTAATTGAATTATAACTTTAGCTCATATGCAAGTTGTATGTCAGTAGATTCATGTTTTTTAAGCATGATTTACATTGGTAATTCATGATATGGTTTATTAGTCTCAAATTTTAGTTATAAGCATGTATGTTCAATAATATGCAGTCATACAACCTACGAATTTCTCTGATATGAAATGTGACATTCCCGAATTTTGGGGTGATAATTATAAAGTATCTTTTATTTGGGGTGGATGGACATTTATTATGCTATTAGAAAAGACAAACCACCTTCTATCATTAAGACCGGCACTTCAGATAAGGTTGATCTGTATGAAAAATGGGAGCGATATAATCGTCTCTCAGTTATGTTTATATCGACCTCAATCTCTGCTGGCATTCGTGGTTTTGTCGAACATCACAACAAGATTAGGCCACTTCTGAAGGCAATTGATAAACAATTTGTTACTTCAAATAAGGCACTTGCTAGCACCCTAATTATGAAGTTTTCATCCATGAGACTCATTGTAGTAAAAGGTGTGCACAAGCACATCATGCAGATAAGGGACATTGCAGCTCAACTGAAGTCAACTTTTCCACTTCTAGTTTAAGATTGGTTGTTAACAGTGTTCCTTCGGTTCAACCGAATATTGTACAATAAATCCTTCAAGATCCACAACTTGCTGATATTGATCCAGTAGATCAAGTTGTTGATGAGGAACAACAAGAAGTTGTTGAACAACAAATTCCTCAAGAAGATAATGAAACAACATTAAGTAGGTCTACTAAAACAAGATCAGTGATACCTAGTGAATATATTGTGTATTTGCAGGAATCTGACTATAATGTAGGAGCCGAAAATGATCCTGGAACATTTTCACAAGCCATGAACTGTAGAGAATCAAACTCATGGTGTGATGCTATGAAGGCTGAGATGAATACTAAGGCATCTAACAGAGTCTGGGATCTTGTTAAGTTGCTTGATGGTGTAAAAGCCATTGGATGTAAATGGGTTTTCAAAACAAAGAGAGACTCATTGAGAGACATAAAGCAAGACTTGTTGCTAAAGGATTAACTCAAAAGGAAGGGATCAAATACAAGGAGACATTTTCTCTTGTATTTAAGAAAGATTCTCTTCGAATCATTGTAGCATTGGTTGCACATTTTGACTTAGAGTTGTAACAAATGGATGTGAAAACGACCTTTCTCAATAGAGATCTAGAGGAAGAGGTTTACATGAAACAACCATAAGGATTTTCCTCTAATAATGGTGAGCATTTGGTGTGCAAACTCAAGAAATCTATATATGGATTGAAACAAGCTTCATGTCAATGGTATTTAAAATTTCATGATGTTATCTCTTCATTTGGTTTGTAGAGAACATTGTGGATGAATGTATATACCAGAAGGTTAGTAGGAGCTATGTTTGTTTCCTTATTCTATATGTGGATGATATTTTACTTGGAATCAATGATAATGGCTTACTATATGAGGTGAAACAATTCCTTTCTGAAAACTTTGATATGAGGGATATGGGAGATCCATCTTATGTCATTGGCATTATGATACATAGAGACAGACGTCGAGGTATTCTAGGTTTGCCTCAAGAGACCTATATCAACAAAGTTTTGTAAAGATTTCAGATGAGGAATTGTTTACCAAGTGTAGCTCAATTGTGAAGGGTAACAGGTTTGATTTGAACTAGTGCCTAAAGAATGACTTTGAGCGGGAACAAATGAAAAATATTTTTTATGCTTTAGCAGTAGGAAGTCTTATGTGTGCTCAAGTCTGCACAAGACCTGACATTGCATTTGCTGTTGGAATGCTAGGGAGATATCAAAGTAATCCAGGAACAAACCACTGGAAAGCTGCAAAGAAAGTATTGAGATACCTTCAAGGGACTAAAGAGTACATGCTTAAGTACAAACGAATGACAATTTGGAAGTGATTGCTTACTATGATTCAGATTATGCTGGCTGCATGGACTTAAGAAAATCCGCTTCAGGATATATTTTCATGCTAGCCGACAGAGCTGTATCATGGAGTAGTAAAAAGCAATCTTTAATTGCTACTTCTACTATGTAAGCTGAGTTTGTATATTGCTTGAGGCTACCTCACATGGTTTATGAATCAAGAGTTTCATTTCTAGGCTTAGAATTATGGATCCAATTCCTGGGCCATTGAGGTTATATTGTGACAATTCAGCTACTGTTTTTATGGCTAAGAACAATAACGGTGGTAGTCGAATCATGCATATCGACATTAAGTGTCTAGTCATAAGAGGGTGTGTTAAAAATAAAACAGTGATTATTGAACACATGAGCATTGAATTGATGATTGTTAATCCTTTAACTAAAGGCATGCCTACATTGAAATTTCAGGATCATGCAGAAAGAATGGGACTTGGTTCCTTTATGTGATTTTCGTTGTAAGAACGATGTTATTTATGAAACTCTATTTGCAATATTTTCTCATTCAGTTTTGTGCACATATTCATTTTGAGAAATATCATTAAAGTTTGGACCTAGAATAAACATGGGGTTTATTCATTAAGTCACCTGGGCTTGGGAGACATGATGCACTGTGATACATAGAAGATAATACTTGCTTTAAGAGGACTTGTCGCTATGATCCATGCATTTTATTTTCCATGTGGTATATGATGAAGTGTGTGAACCAAGTGGGAGAATGTTAGAATTTTTAATTAATATTTGGATATTTTTAATTCTAAAATTCCATCAAGTGGTCCACGTGTATGGAATTTATGTGGTCTATGTTCAAGCCCACTAACCCACTACCGTTCTTTAACTGTCCACTTTGTATGCACAATTATGATCCACTTTTGTGATGGCCCAAGGTTAAATTAAAATGTATATATATGGTTTTGGTCTTCTAAGTCTGCTCACACGTTCAGATTTTACACCATCTACAGAGTGAGAGGGAAGGCTTAGAAGAGCCAAAACCCAGAATTAATTCCGCATTAATCTAATTGATTATTTGTTAATTAGTATGATTAGATTGCTATATTTCCAACGGTGGCTCCTCTAGAAGGTCCACTTTCTGCTTGAGCCTCTAATCGTGCGACTGGGCATTCACCAAAATTAATTGTTGAAGGTAGCGGCAAAATTTCTCTTCACCTGGAAAAGACCATATTATTCTTTCATATCATTATAATTTCAACTTTTAATTAGTTTGTTGTAGTTTCAGGTAATCAAAGGGGGAAAAAAACTAAAAAGATATAATTGAAAACTAAATAAAATTATAAGGACCTATTCTTTCCTCATAGTTTTAAATTATATTCTTTAGTCTTAAATATAAGACATAGTTTGTAGTACATTAAAGATATATTCTTTCTTCATAGTTTTAAATTATATTTTTTCGGTGCTAAATATAGGACTTAGTTTGTAATATATTTTGTACTATAAATTATGTCTTATATATTTGAGTGAAGGGAATGTAGTATAAAACTCCAAATAACAATTGTTATCAGATATAATAACAATTGTTTATATCTAATCTATATAATTTAGATTTTTTGTTTTTGTTTTCATGTTTTTATTTTGAAGTTATAATAATATTAAAATAGTTTATATTTATATTTTTTATTATTTCGATATTTCTATATTAGAAAATTTCAAATTATTCTAATATAACTAATATTAATAATAAAAATACATAATGAAGACGTTCTCCATTAGATAGTCAAAAATATTTTATAAAAAAACGAAAAAGTGATTTATCGTGTATTGCTATATATTTAAGCAATGAAAAACATTTAAAATTTGTTCAAAACATACAATTTTTTTTTTTTTCACAAATAATATGTGTGTAGACTGTAGAGCACCCATTTAGCTCCCTCTTTTTTCTTTACTCACCAACTCACCTCCAACAAGACCATTATGGGCTTCCTGGTAAAAATCAAAACACACACACGTATCAAGGACATATCTTTAACTTTTGCACTAATCCAATTATTTTCTCCACACTGGTGTAAAATAATTACATTAGACCTGAGGCTAATCCTTCGTTAGGTTTTAGAATGCTAAGAGTTCAATGAGTGCATTTTTTAGGATTCAAACATGTATTCTTCTTTTGGCCAAAAAAAAAAAAACATGTATTCTTCTTCTTACATAAATAAGGACGTTTCTTATCTCAACCAACAATTTATCTATTAAAATATATGTATTAATTAATTATCTGCCATGATTTATTGTGCTAGCATCATCAAAGAATGAAAAATAAAATTAATGATAACTGGCTTTTTTTCAATGTTGGAGAGATTATTTTTTAAAAAAAAAAGAAAAAGTTTGTACACTTTCACTAATACTAGACAGCTTTTAATATAAAATCTAGTTAATAACAACAAACTAGATTTTATCTTGAAGACATAATGTAGTATTAAATATTACACAATAATAATAATAATAAATAATAATAAATAATGGGAGTTCCTCACATCACACAAAATCTTAACAAAAAAATTATACTGTATCAAATTTATTGAAAAAATGGTTGAAAAATCTCCATTGTAAAATTTATCACTCATATGTATATAAAGATTCGAGATATTTAATCAAATCAACTAGACCTAATACCTCACATTCTTAATGTAAAAGGAATTTTTTTTTAGAAATTAAGAAAACTAAATAAATTAGCTTAAATTATTAATATTTATCTTACAATAAATGGGAGTTTCTCACATTACACATAATCTTGACAAAAAAATTATACTGTTACAAATTTATTGAAAAAATGATTGAAAAATCTCCATTGTATAATTTATCACTCATGTACAAAAAGATTCGAGATCTTTAATCAAACCAACTAGAAGCTTGTTTGGATCTTCTTTTTTTTAAACTAAAAGTTACTTTTAAGCTAAAGCTAAAAAAAGCTGTTTAATGATTATATAAATTTTTTAACTTAAAAATTATTTAAAAGCTTAAATTAAAACTGCTTCCACAACACGACGAATGCGGTAAAGCAAGCATCTCTAGATGAATTACTGCAGTACAATGTACGGAAAGGAAATGGTATGGACCGAGAATCTGCAGAAAGATTGCTTCTATTATAATTCTAATGAAAAGCCAACAGGAACCACCAATTCATTATCCTCCACGCTCGACCATTCCAGCACGAAGGAGCTACCACTTAGAGACCTCGCCAACGACGACATTGACACTGACGACGACGAAAAGCTCTTCCCTAAATTGTTGTATCCACTCCACTTTTGCTGCTGCGTCCACAAATTCGCCAAGTTCCTGTGCCCAATCTCCTTGCCCCCTGCTTCATCAACATCTTCTTCTTGCTCCTCGAATTTGAACATGAAAATAGCGTGCCCACACTCTGCTCTGTTTCTCGAATAACCAGTTGTAGACGTCCCAGGAGATTTGAACGAGAATCCCATCCACTTCGACTTTCTCATTCCCTCAAAATTTCCATTCCAAACGCCTAATTTAAATGACCTTTCCACAAATAAGAGATAAGAGCTTTAAAAACAACTCCTCCTAGGGGCTTTTGACTTTTCCATTCATTGTAAAATAATAAAATAAATACTCTTTTTATTATAAGAGCTTTTGTAAAAATATATTTAGCCTAGTTTCTACTTATAAAGATTAGAGAAGCCAAAAAAGAGAGGATCCAAACTGGCACTAGACCTAATACCTCATATCCTTAATGTAAGAGGAATTTTTTTATAGAGATTTAGAAAACTAAATAAATTAGCTTGAATTATTAATATTTATCTTTGTTTTCTAGCAAACTAATTTATCTAACTTATAAATTAAAATAATAAATAATTAAATAATACATAATATTAAGGGAGAATGACGAATAAATACCAAATGAAAGTTTAAAACCAAATAAAATCTGTTAAAATTTGTAAAGGACATAAAAGCGACAATGATCAAATTGGGCTTTTGAAATGTTGATGAATTAACCATCATGTTATCTCTTCCTCTTTCTCTCTCCTCTCCCTCTCTTCCTCCTCCTCTTCTTGTCTCACCACCGCCTGCAAAGACCACAACCTCTTCTTCTTTTCCCATCGTAATGATCGTGAGACCTCCGTCTTCAACCTCAATCATCGTCCCATCATCTTCAACCTCCCTCTTCAAAGAACTAGATCAAAAACCAAATCTGCAAAAAACTAGATCCGTTTTCAACCTCAATCGCGTCTTTTGTGTTCGTGCTCTCCATCCATATCTGTTGCACACAACCTTCTTCTTGGTCTGTTGCCCCATCGTCGAACCTACCACACGCCACCTTCGAATCTACCCCTCTTGATTTGAACAATATATGAGTTTTGAGGAAAAAGAAGGTGAACAATAAATGCGGGATTTAACAAAAATCGTAATGAAATTAACAAGTCCATTAATGGTATTCACAAGACTTGTAATGGGTTTAACAAGTTCGTTACTCATGTCAAAACATGTCAAAGTGGGTTCCCAAAATCGAACCACTATGAACAAAAATCGTAATGGGTTAACAAGTTCATCAATGGGTTTACAAAACTTGTAATGGGTTTAACAACCTTGTTACTCAGGTCAAAACATGTCAAAATTGGTTCCCAAAATTTGAGCACTATAAACAAAATTTGTAATGAGATTAACAAGTTCATCAATAGGTTTCACCAAAAACTTGTAATAGGTTTAACAAGTTCGTTACTCAGGTAAAAAGACTCCATTTTTTACCTGACAAAAGAACTTGTTAAACTTATTACAAGTTTTATGAAACCCATTGATAAATTTGTTAATCTCATGATGAATTTTGTTCATAGTGGTCAGATTTTGGGAACCCACTCTGACATGTTTTGACATGAATAACAAACTTGTTAAACCCATTACAAGTCTTGTTAATACTATTGATGAACTTGTTAATCTCATTACGATTTTTGTTAAATTTTACATTTATTGCTCACATTCTTCTTCTTCTTAACCTAAATATTGTTCAACTCAAGAGGGGGTAGGTTTGAAGGTGGGGTAACAGACCAAGAAGAAGGTTGTGTGCAATGGATTTGGAAGGAGAGCACAAACTCAAAAGATGCATTGAGGTTGAAGAAGGATATGATTTCTTGTAGATTTGGTTTTTGATCTAGTTCTTTGAAGAGGGAGGTTGAAGATGATAGAACGATAGGTTGAAGACGGAGGTCTTGTGATCACGGCGGTGGGAAGAGAAGAAGAGGTCGTGGTCTTTACAGGCGGTGGTGCTACGGGAAGAGGAGGAGGAAGAGAGGGAGAGGAGAGAAGAAGAGGAAGATATGGCATAATGATGAATTTATCGATATTTCAAAATCTCAATTTAATCTTTGTCTATGTCCTTTACAAATTTTAACAGACTTTTGAGGTTTTAAACTTTCATTTGGTATTTATTCGTCATTCTCCATAATACTAACTAATTAATATTAACATCATAGTTCTAAGCAAAAAAAAAATATTAACATCATAGTAAATATACTATAAAAAGTACTTTTAAAACAATAAAAGCCACATCAACAAAACAAACTACCACACACACACTCTCTTTCTCTTCCCCGGCTAAAAAGCATCTTCCTCGAAACTTACAACAATGTCATTGCCACCAAAGCTGCTTCTCTCTTCCGTTTCTCTCCCTCCCTCCCAAGATTCCTTCCATGGACCGTTCATCCCGCCACAAGCCCAGCTCCCGGCGGCTACCTCACACTACCTCTCCGTCTTGACGTCAAGTGTGGTGCTGATCATTTACAGTGCCACCTTCTAGCCCCGACAATCTTTTCGTACATCACTCGCAACCCCATCATACCAACCCAAGTACTTTCTCTAAGCTTAGTTTTCCTATCCCGACCTCACCTTAGAGCACCAAATCCGAGTTCAACAGAATGGGTCGGATCTTATCCCCTAATAGAGTGTCGCCGATTGATTCTGATCCTGCACTTGATTCCGTACAAGATATCCTTATTGTTCCCTCTTCATTGGTTGATTCCATTTCCACACCCAAATCATAGTCTCAGAGCTTTCGTGCTTCCTCTGGGAAATTTTAGCCCCCGCCGCCGGGAAGTTTTGGCTCTGTTAGTGGCACCAAGGATTTGTTTGATGTGAGGTTTGAAAGGTAAGAATGGTGGGTGCATTTTTTGGAGCTGAACTCTGATGCTTTGAGCGCCAACTCAAAGGTTTTTGCTAAATTGATAGCGGATCACAAGAAGGGATTGTTGTCAAGTTCTTCCCCTTGGCCGAAAATATGCAGAATAGAGGTGCCTGAGGTGGAGAACTTTGGAGTTTTCAGGGAGACTATTGAGCTCATGTTTGAGGATGAAATTACCAAGCACCTCACAAAGATTGGTGCTTATCGATCCATTAACATTTTGGAGGTTAGTAGCTACTCCCTTTACCTTTAGCTGTAGTACTTATTATAAGTATCAACTAACAAATCTCAATAACAATAATAACAGTTAAAGTCATTAAATTTGTCTAAAAATTTAAGTGATTTTTAATATTACCTTTACTAATTATACTAAACTCTAATATCATATTAATTATTACTCTCACACCCACTATCTTTATTAATTATAAGCCTACATGAAAAATAATATTTAATGATTTTTAAAAATAAGTAAGTGCTTTATTAAAAAAAAAAAATACACTAATTTACTAGCGCCTTATAATAGAAAAGGAGTATGTGTTCTATTGAAAACTGGAGAGTTTTTTCCATGATTATCAAATCCGGACCGGCCGGTTTGGACCGGAAATCGGTAAACCGGCCATGAAACGGTATAGAAACCGAAGTCAGTATTTTTTTTTTTTTAAGAAAAAAGTCCATGCGAGAGAGTTTTGGTGGTCTCAATGATTACAGAGAGGGAAAGAGAGAGATCGAGGAAGAGAATGGACGGTACCTCCCTGTTCAGCGTCCTGGTTCTGTGTGACGAAGATGATCAACAGTACCTTGTGTGATGAAGACGATGAACAGTACCCTGTTCATGTTCTCTCTCTCTCCCTCTCTGGTTCAGATGCGTTTCAAGGAAGAGGATGACTCCCAGTGAAGCCGCGCCTCCTTCCTTCCTTTTTCCCGTTGCTCTGCCTCCTCCTTCCTTCCTTTTCTTCATTGCTCTGCCTCTTTCTTCTTCTTTTTATCTCCATTGCTCATACGCCTTTTGCTCTTGCGTCTATTCTGATCAATCAATAAAAAAAGAAACTGATGGACGTGATGTGCTCTTTAGTGAGAAGCAGGGAGTAGACTTTAGACTTAGCTTGCACGCCTCTTTTCATTTCTAAAAAGTTGTGCATTTTTGTATTCTTCGTTTTTTTTTTTTTTGTAAATTGATAGGACCTAATTTTTTTTTGTTGCTCCGATAGGACCTAATTAATACTATTATATAATAAATCATATATACTTAGTTACCGATTTAGCTCCGGTTTGATATGATGCGGCCTCTTACTCTTGACCGAAGATTATCGTGACCAGTTCAATGATCGGTCCGATTTTAATAACCTTAATTTTTTCTGTATTTCATAACAGCAAGAAGTTTGAGGTCAGACGTGTCTTGAACAAATTACCCCAGTTGGAGCATTTGAATGGGAGGAAACGTGTTTTAGATGTCATGGCTAAAGGTTGACTAATTTTATTTATTTTTGTATACGTTTATGGACACCCCAAGTATATTTCTGTTGATACTTATTTCAACTTGTACCATCGTAGACAGGTGTTGAGTTGTCCACTCTACCGGTGTTATTAAATCCGGATCGGACATTGGCATGTAGAATAAGGTCACTGATAGGAATCAGTTTCCTATTCATCTAAAAAGATGAGTAGAAGGAGTACTTCTTATCTAGCGTTTTGATGCGCAGCTGAACAGTTTATTTCCTTTTCAACAGTACCTTGTATTGATTTAAGAATGTGGCGTCAAAGTTGTAAAATGAACTAAATGAAAATCTGCTGTTAATCTTATTTTTCAACGTTTTTTTCAGTCTCATGTGTTACAATGATTCATCCCCCATGATAACATTTGGTCTTTCATTGCAACTGTGAACACTAATATTGGCCTCATGCTTACATGGAACTACTATCAATATTTGTAGGTTGAATTTATCCCACTAATAAATCTATCTTGCAGTTTATTTCGTTATACATCGTTTTGCATCAACAAAATCTTTAACCAAAAGAATGACCAACTAATGTTTAAGTAAGCTTAAGGTAATTGCCACTGTGTATTCAGCGTAGATTGTGATAAAACATACTGTAAAGACACCTAGAACTTTAAATTCTTTTCCAATAAAAAGATTATATGAGCCATTTTTTATATTGCTTATGATTTATCCGAATGGAAGGTTGGGGCCATGCGATTCCTATCTACACAGTTTACGCTCTACAAATGTAATTAAGTCCTCTTTTAATATGGTAAATAAGTGGTTATTTTTTAAAAGGTTAAGTTGTAAAAATACATATGTGTTTTCTCTAAAATTGCATCCAACACCAAATTTTCTTTAGGGTAAAAGTGACTATGAGCCATCAAAATCAGCGTAGAAGTCACATATTCTGTTAGCGGTAGGACTTTGATTGTGAGTTTAAACTTTGTTGGTTAAAAATGATTATATGGAGCATGATGTGGATGAATAATAAAAGGAAAATGCTTTAATTTTAAGGTCCAAGGGACTAAAAAATGTTAAAAAAATCTCATAGAAAATTTTAATTTCCAAAAGGTCCCAAAGAATTATTAAAACTCATAAATTGGGTTATTAATCATTTACTGAAAGAATTGTAGATGAATTTTTTTTTATATCAGAAATTTTTTGTAAGACTTTTTTTGACATTTTTTTTCCTTGGACCTTAAAGGGATTTTCCTAATAATAAACAACCCGTACTCGGCCAAAAAAAAAAAAAAAAAAAAAAACAACCCGTACCAATGAGTTGCTGACATGGCAAGGAAATAACATTTGAATAAGAAAAGATTAATGAGTAATATAAATGAAAAACGAATAGGGGAAATAAAATTGGAATTAAATTAAAGAAGCTAAGGTTACTTTATCAGAGGCAAATCGAGAAGAGAGCAGAGGCGTGATCGGCAACGGAGTTTGAACGCGTGAAGAAACTTTGGTTACGGAACTGGAAAATCAAGATTCTTCTACTGAACTAGTGAATCAAGATTCTTCTATGGTATGGTGAATCTGGTGAAGAATATTCGGCGACGGAGTTCGACGCTTTCCTCTTCTGATGGAGATGTAGTTGATAGTGGATCTTATCCTCCTCTTTGCATTCCTTTGATTCTTCTCTACAGATTTGGATTAACAAGAAAGTCCCTTCTTTAGCGCAAAGTTTATTGAGGTTTTCACCAAGTATCTCCATTCAAGATGTTGCTACTCTTCTCAATTCCTTCCTTCGGTTCTGTTAGTTGGTTTAATATTATTTTCTCACATCACAGGACAAATCTTTTGTTGTGTACTTCTAATTTCTGTCCATCTTCTTTGTATATTTGAACTTAGTATTTATGGAAATTTATCATTTTACCCAAACAAAAAAAAAAAAAAAAAAAAAAGATGGTGGGGTTAGTGTGGGTTAAATGGGGAATTTCTTGCCTTACCATCCCAAGTCTTAAACCCGCTTCCACGTATGCATATGTCAGAGGAGTCATAAATTACAGTTGGACTCAGGGGATACCTCGTCATAGACTAATCCTTAAAATTGGTGCACCGATTATATTGATAAGGAACATTGATTAAGCAACGAGTTTATGCAATGAGATTAGGTTGCTAGTAACATATCTAAGCAAACACTTCATAGAGGCAAAGTCGGCGAATTGCTTAAATGTTGATAAGGAGATTTTAATCCATCGTAGACAAAATTACTATTCAACATGATTATGAGGCAATTTTCAGTTATCATTTTATTTATAATAACAATAAATAAAAGCCAAGGATAATGAATGTTCAATGTGAAACTATATCTTTCAAGTCCAGTTTTCAAACATCGTCAATTATATATGGCACTATCAAAGATGAAGACTTCCAATGTTTTGCGATTGCTAATATTGAATGACTTAAAGAATTGTATGAATCAGATGACAAATGTAGTGTACATAGAAGTGTTTCAAAATCTTCATATGAAATGAATTGTCATTCGGTCTATTGATATTAATATGTAGACACATATCAATTTGGGAAAATTCCAAATAAATACCTTTTGAATTTGTAAAACCCCAGAAATCCCCGTCGAATTTGTAAAAACGGCGAGAGATACCAATGACCTTATGAGGGATATGCAAATCGGGTGAAATTAACCTTTTGCTTAGTTTTAAATAAATAAAAAAATAAAACACCCTCCTCCCTCCCCACCGCCGGCCGGCCACCCACCGCGGGGGTGGTGGCCGGGCGGCGGTGGAGGCCGGCGGGGGGTGGCCGGCCGGCCGGTGGTGGGGAGGGATGAGGGTGTTTTAATATATTTTTTTTATTTAAAAATAAGGGCAAAAAATAATTTCACCCGAATTTGCATATTCCTCATAGGTCCCTTACCTCTCGGTCTTTTTTACAAATTTGGATTTTTAGTTTCACAAATTCAAAAGGTATTTATTTAGAATTTTCAGTTTTGATTTTCATGTGTTCTTCTTGACTTTGATATAAGTGTGTGTCATTTTATTATCGTGGCTTTGTACTTTCTAATTTAGAATATTCCGTGCAACGCCGGGGTAGATTGTCTTGTTGGGTTTAGTACATGTTGTCAAAAAATTGCTAGAAAAAATGTTGTTAAAAAATTACTCTTGTTGCTTATCTTGCTTGTCAGAGAAGATGATAACAAGTGAATTCTTAATAATTTTTATGTAAGTTGAGAAAAAACCCCTCTAACATATTTGTCTCCATAAAAACACTTCTAAAAAATTTAAACACTTTTAAAAGGGTTAAGGTGTAATTTTTCGAACAATTTTTTTTTTTTAAGGAGTCTCCAAGACATGTAAGTTTTTGAATAGGAAAAATTACCAATAAACAATTTAAAAGAGTGTAAATTTATCAAAACCGTTAAATTTGACTAGACGGCCGTTGAATTATAAGAGAAGAAAATACTAACAACTTTTGGTGAAATTAATGGTTTTTTAGGGGGAATATGCACTATTTTCAAATTATTTGTTGTAATGTTACCCATTCTAAAATTTATTTGTGTTGGCCATCTCTAGGAGAAAAGTTTGTTCATAAAATTACCCCAAACCCCCCAAAAAAAAACCCCTTTTAGGGAGTTCCCAATCCAACAGGTGCAGTTTCAAGACGAATGCAGTGGTACCGTTTCTACTTTCTCGACACGGAGAGGCGAAGCACCCGTCATCTCGCTTCCCAAATTAAAATGGGCGTTCGGATAATAAGCTAGATAAAGAGATAGCCGCTTCGGTGTTTCCTATTTCTTGCCGTTTCCCATGGAAGATTCTCTCTCACTCTCATAGTTAGGGGTGAGCAAATCAAGACCGAAACTGAAAACCAAACTGAAGCTTATTTGGTTTTTCTGTTTGTAAAATAGGCTTATTTCGGTTTTCGGTGCGGTTTATGTAAAATTAATAACCGAATATATAGTAAAATGTCGTAGTATAATGTATATGATATGTTTTTTTCCCTTACAATTTTACTTGGACACAGCCAGAAAACCTCACGCCCTCACCTCTGGACTCTACCCAATTACACCAACCCAAATCCCTTTAAAAAATATCCCTCACAGATCCGGCATGAATCAACATATTTGGAGATCTGGTGAGTCACAGGTCACAACGCGTCTTCGCCTGTTGGTGAAAGCCCTACATTGTCTCAGGAGATCACTCTCACAGATGAGGTGTTGAATCAGCATCTTTGGAGGTTGACTCTCACAGATCTAATGTTGAATCAGCGTCTCCGGAGGTCGACTCTCACAGCGCCTTCCGACAATGGTCTTGCACTCTCACATCGTCTATCAGCGTCGTATTTTCAGTTCTCCAGTGTTAGCATCTCAATGTCATCTCTCACTCTAGTGAGTTGAAACTACACCAATGCTTTGTCGTGTTGTTGCCATTTGTTCCAACCCCATACCTAATGAAGATTCTAGTTGCATAAGCACTCTCCCACCGTTTGGATCTCTGTTTTCATATTTTTTTTTTATTTCACTTTCGCTAACATTGGTAGAATTTCTTAATGATGTTGACGTGATATGAAGTTTTGACTTTGTGTATGGCCGAAAAATCTTCTTTCTATTTGGGATTCATTTGCTCTACTTTAATTGACAACAATTTTCTATATATTGACATATTGTACATACCTGGTGAATTTTTATGCTCTTCATGCTCAGATTTTGCTTCACTCACTTGGTATTTTAATATTTTCTAGCCAAAAAATATGTACTCTCAATAATTTTGCTTCTATTAATATTTCCTTTTTTGACCTCTCCAAAAACTGAAATCACCGAAACACCATTCGGTTCGGTTTTTTATTCACTTCATTTTCGGTTCGGTGGATAAAAACACATGTATTTCGGTTTTAACCGAAAAACCGAATGCTCATGCTCACCCTTACCGGTTATTTATCTTGGTATATCCCTAGGATAGATAGGATTCAAATCCAATGGACGGTTCTTAATTAGAACAATTGAATTATGTCTATTATAATAATAAATACAAAAAAGGTACTTCCATATTGATCTCATACCTTAATAATTTGAATTTGTTGAGTAATAATTAAATTCTTCAATTCAATCAAATAATCCTTAGAATTCTCAATTTATTGGTATTTATTCAATTTAATAATTTAAAAAAAAAAATCGTTTTTTTTATTGTATTCTTTTTTCAACATTAATATTAATGTTGACAATAGTGTATCCAATAAATATAATCTGATTCTGAATAAATGGATCCTTTTATTCCTATTCCATAGGATTTTTTAGGGAAAATTACGCGAGGCCCCGAAAAAAAAGTACAAAAAATTCTATTGAAATCACCAAATTACACGTGTCCCAAAGACTTTTTTTTATATTATTTGTATGGAAATAAAATCCAGGTTTTTAAATGTTGTTGTAAATACATGCATTTCCCCGTAAATATGACTTTTTTGTTGTTGTAAATGGCCGGATTTTAAATTTTGTTGTAAGTACAACACTTCCCATTGTAAATCTAAAGCATTTTTCTCATTGTAAATGACCTCTCTACGGTCAAATCTAAGTTTGTATATATATGCATTTCATTGTTGTAAATATGACTTTTTTTTGTTGTAAATGTCCAGATTTAAATTTTGTTGTAAATACAATACTTCTTGTTGTAAATCTAACTTTTTTCTGTTGTAAATGACCTCTCTACGTTCAAAATCCAGGTGTTTAAATGTTGTTGTAAATATGAAAGATTTCCTATTGTAAATATGAATTTTTTTTATTGTAAATGGTCGATGTTTAAATATTGTTGTAAATATAGGCGTTTTCATTGTTAATACAAATAATATCAAAAAAATCCCTTAATATTTCTGTGTAATTTTGTGATTTCAATGGACTTTTTTGTAATTTGTTTCGTTCCTTGGGACCTGCCCGTAATTTTTCCTTTTTTTACTTAGATAGGTTTGTTGGATTTTCTGTGATGGAAAGAAGAAAAGAAGTTGATTTTTTTAATTAAAGAAATTCACAGGGACGTGGTTGCTATTCAAACTAGAATCAAACCTAGAGAGCAAAGATGTACGCGGAATGATATGAATCTCTCCTATCTTAATCGCTTGTCTGAGCGTCTGGTTGCTCCTCTCTACTCTACAACTCCCATCAGGTTCACATTTCTATACAGAACTAAAAATTCATTGGATTTCGTTGTCATTTCTGAGTTGGGCAATTCTTCACACACTTGAACTGATCTTCTTCACTTGGAGCTTTGTTTGCTCATGTTTCATCCTGAATCGGCTGATTTTTGTTTCAGGAGCCAACGGACGGATGATATTGCTATTGAGGGTCGCAACCTGAATTTCTCGTTCCTCACAAGGCATGTGGAAGCTGTACCAATTCTTCGGGATTGTTCAATTCGCATAACGTCTGGGCAGTTTTGGATGCTTCTTGGACCCAACGGATGCGGGAAATCTACCCTCTTAAAGGTATACACCAAAATCCCTCTTCCCTCCTGTGGAACCTCAATGGATTGATAGGTCCGAAGCCTCCAACTGATTCGCTACCTTTTGAGCTGTTTACATACTATGGGGCTTTGGCTTAGTATCAGAATGTGCTGTGATTCTCAGTTTAATGTGCAGATATTAGCTGGGCTCTTAAATCCTACTTCAGGAACAGTGTACGTCAAAGGGCCCAAAAGTTTTGTTTTCCAAAATCCGGATCATCAGGTATTCTAACTTCATTGCTATCTAAAATTCTTACTTTTTAGCGGAAGTGTTGGGTGTTCTATAATTATGAAACGTCTATCTTTCATATTTGCAAAGAAAAATCTTTCACTTGCTGGCCATGAGAATATGAAGTTTGGCTTTAAGATAGAATGTGATGGCATTTTTAGTTCAGGGAAGGCAAGTATATCAACGTGACAAGTTAGGGAAAAGTGGAATTCATTTTTAAATTATCCTGCTACCATTGTGATTCTGGCTTGGACTGATTTTTTGGCATTGGAAATGGTTAAATGCAGAGGACTAAACTTGATAAAATTGTTCACCAGCTAGTTTAAGACTGTCTATATGTATAATTTTATGTATATAACTATATATAATTTGTTAACAAAAGCATTTGGAGATTGCAATTTGCAACTGAGCTGTACTTAAACCTACGAGCAAACTCTTGGTGAAGCCTGTTTCCAGAACCAGGCAACCTTTTGATGTATTGTATAACTTTTCATAAGATAACATTAACAACGCATAATGACATGCCGAGCAAAAAATTCGGCTCAATTCTTAAAATTGTTAACCTCCACTTAATGACAGTATTTCCACATTTATGGCATTGATGCTCTTCCTCTGCATGTCCTTATGTGTTGAACATGCCATTCTGACTGTTTCACATACTACTTTAATCTTAATGTTTTCAGTTTGCAACATGTATTTTTATCAGAAATTGGATTGACAATTATAAAAATAGGAATTTGGTTTTTGATTAACCTATTAAAATAGATCTAATAGGTCTTGATCTGAGAAGTGTGAAGCATTATGCAGGTGGTAATGCCTACAGTGGAAGCTGACGTTGCATTTGGTCTTGGCAAGTTCAATCTAACCTGTGATGAAGTGAGATCAAGGGTATCAAGAGCCTTGCATGCTGTGGGCATGTCTGACTATATGCAGGTATTGTTGGCACAGACAACTCTGAACGCTAATACACATTGAGGGATTCCTATGAATGAATATTCCCCTTTGGTGTAATTCTCAGAGATCTGTTCAAACTCTAAGTGGTGGTCAGAAGCAGAGGGTTGCCATTGCTGGTGCTTTAGCAGAAGCTTGTAAAGTTCTGTTGTTGGATGAGCTCACAACGTTCTTAGACAAAAGTGACCAGGTAATCATTCAACCAGTTTTGTAATGAGATTCTCTCCTGCGTAGCATTAGAACCACTGAACAACAATAGATGGAGGTAGCCCCTTGCTTGGAGGCTTAAAATTGCTGCTTAAGCCTGTGACATCTCTCAGAAACATCCGCAGCACTCATTCTCGGTGGGGCAATGTTTAGTTTGGCTCTATTACAACTCTGAGAAATATGGCTTGAATTTCTGAATAGCTTTGTGATAAGTGTGGTATAGAAAGAAAGGTGAAAAGAGAGAGAAGAGGTAGGAGAAGAGAGCAGAAGAGGGGAGAGAGGGAGACTGAGATGCACACTGGTTTATTCAGATTCATAACACAAGGAATACATTTGATAGTTACCGCTTTATATAGGCAACGGCTAGCTAGAGACTACACAACTAATGACTTTACTCAGCTACCTTATGGCTTATGGACAATTACATATCACTCTGCTACTTCAAAGCATGAGTTCACTTTTCATGGTTCTAACTCCTACTAAACAATACGATGTGCAAGACCAGCAATTACTTAAAATATCGTTTGCTTCAATAATTTTTTTTAGGTTGGTGTAATCAAAGCTGTTAGGAACTCTCTGGATACCTCTGCAGAGGTTACAGCATTGTGGGTGACTCATGGTTTAGAAGAATTGAACTATGCTGATGGTGCCGTCTACATGGAGGATGGGAAAGTTGTCATGTATGGAGATGCCGAAAGAATAAAAAGTTTCATTGAAGCCAGGCAATCCGACTATATCAAACAGATAAATTCTTGATCAACTCCTTTTGGTTTCTGAAATTGTTTCCAATATTTTATTACGCAATTGAAGGGTTGTTGTCATGTCATGTGATATAAAGATCACAGGTTCAAATCTGAAAATAGCATCTCCCTTTGTTGGCTAAGGCTGCGTACATTTGATATTCCCTAGACCTTAACTAGGAAGAGTCTTGTGCGTTGGACTGCCTTTTTTATTTTATAATGCAAACAAACACATTATTGATGTTCCACCTTCTTCACTTCCTCTGGTACCAATCCCCATATAACCTTGGTGAACAGCCCTGCATGTTTATCTACCTCACTTGCGACTATCCTCATATTTTAAGTATATTAAATCAATACCAATTGTTTTCTGTATTTTCAAGACGCTAAATGTGCATGTGGTTGTGCATGCGTTGGATTGCATATGTGCTTGTGTGTGTATGCACAATCATAAATAGACGTGAAGCCTACCTATACAAGGAATGCGAATTTATGTACATAAGAGAGTGGATTTAATGGTTTGCGAGTAGAATAATCCATTGGATACGTATAATCTAGATTCGTCCATTAAAATTTGAATCCTATCCATTCTTTGAGCTCTTTGTATGTAGTGTCCCGTTTGATTTTCATCATTTTTGTTTTTCCTTCAAATTGAACACCATCGGGACCTACAAAATGCCTCCCACTATGGTAGATTATGATAACGTGCGTGTTTGAAACTCATCCTTCACACCCGAATTTGGGAGCATGCAAAAGGAAGGGTTTCAACACCAAATATTCATTTTCATCTATAACTACGAATGAAATACTCAAATCAATCAAATATATACAAAACACAAAAAAAAAAAAAAAAAAGAAACCGAAGTGAAATTCGTCCAAAAATAAAAAATCGACGGAAATTCGAAATGGAGATGAGAACATACCGAAATCGACACAAATGACACTAGAATGAAGTTTTCTTCGCTACCCACCAACAGATTCGGCAAGGATTTGGTGGAAAAAGCAGATTGGGAGAGGTTTGGGGAGGGTGTTTAGTCAATTAGGGTTAAATGCGCGATTGTGGTTTTAAAAACTCACACGTCAGCGATTTAGTCGACTAAGTCCTCAGAGCTTAAACATCGACTAAATCACAGGGATATTCAAAAAAAATTTGTCCGTCGCGATTTAGTCGACTAAGATTAAAATCTTAGTCGACTAAATCACGGGGATATTCAAAAAAAATTGCCCCGCGTTTTAGTCGACTACATGAGGGGTGTAGTCGATTAAACAGGGGCAAATGGTTAAATAGTTTCCAAACAGGGGCATTTTGTTAAATAGTTATTTAATAAGGGGCAAATTGGTAAAAAAGCCCAGTTTTTGATATAAAATTATATTGAAGGCAAATATAGTATTTTATAACTCAATAATAATAATAATAAATGGGAGTTTCTCACATTACACAAAATATTAACAAAACAATTATACTGCTACAAATTTATTGAAAATTTGGTTGAAAAAAATTCTCCATTGTAAAATTTATCACTCATACATAAATATTCAAGATCTTTAATCAAACCAACCAAGCTTAATACCTCATATCCTTAATGTAAGAGAAATTTTTTTAGAGATTAAAAAAAAAACTAAATAAATTAACTTGAATTATTAATATCTATCTTTTTTTAGCAAACTAATTTATTTAACTTATAAATCACAATAATATATAATTGAATAATACATAATATTAACTAACTGATATTAACATATTGTGAGACACTATATTGATGTTATGTATGTAGAGAAAAACGTATATGATAATGTTGTTGGCACACTTCTCAACATACAAGGTAGTTATAAGGATGATGTGAAGGTAAGATTAGATTTACAAGCAATGGGAATACGCGAAGATTTACATCCAAAGCCATATGGTAACAGAACTTATTATCCCTCAACTTCTCATACTTTTGTCTAAGGATGAGAAAAAAAGTTTTTGCAAGTGTTTACATAACACAAAAGTTTTCTCGGGATATTCTTCAAATTTCAAAACACTTGTATCGATGAAAGACTTGAAATTAGAAGGCCAAAAGTCTCATAATTGTCATATCTTAATGCAACAACTACTTCCAATAGTTATTCGAGGCATTATTGAATATGATCTTAACACATTTTAACTAAATTTTGTTTCTTTTTCAATGTTATATGTAGTAAAGTTTTTTAGATTGAAAAATTAGATGAATTGAAAAATGAAAGATATATTATCTTATGTCAGCTTGAGAAGCTTTTTCTTCTTATATTTTTATCATCATGGTACATATAATTGTTCATCTTGTAAGGGAGATAAGGTTGTGTGGCCCTCTCCATTTACAATGAGTGTATTCAATTGAAAAATCTAAAAAGGTATGTGAAGAATGCAAATTGGCCTAAAGCATCTATTGTTCATAAGTACGTTTCTGAAGAAGCCATGAAATTTTGTAAGAATTATTTGGTCAAAGTAAGACATATTGACCTTCCTAAACGTCATCATGAAGAAGAGGGTAGATGCGAGGTTTCAATAAAGAGCGTGGATCCTGATAAATTGCTACAAGTCCACTTATACATCTTAAATAATGTTGATGAAGTTCAAGACAACATAAATGCACATAAAGAAGATGTAAGGAAAGAAAATAGTCAAATGACTGAACAAAGGTTAATTAGGGAGTATAATAGAACTTTTGCAAATTGGTTCAAACAAAAGGTTGAGGAAGAGAAATGTGTTTTTGATACAATAAAATGTTTAACACGTGGTTCTGAGGTTGATGTCATAACTTGGAATTCATAAGTGATCAATGGTTATACCTATTACATAAAGTCCCTAAATGATAGAGCACCGTCCAGAACAGTGGTGTTATGTTAGAGGCTGAATCTATGCACATCTCTAGTTCGAAAAGTTAAGAAGCCAAGGGTGGCAGTCATACCTTATTATGGGTTATTAAAGAGATATGGGTTGTTGACTATGCAAAATTCAATTTCTCATTTTCAAATGTAAGTGGTTTAATGTCAATAATGGTGTTCAGTTTAATCGACTAGGATTTACATTAGTCGATATCAATAATAGAAGTTTTGGAGATGAACCTTTTATTATGGCAGATAAGGTGAAACAAGTGTTATATATCATCAATCAGGCAAATAAAATGTGGTCTGTATTTCTCCAAGGAAAAATGTATATTAATATTGATGAGGAGGGTCATTCAAATTATAATCTTTCTGAGACTCCTTCTTTTTCAAGGGGTCTACCGGAATTGAACGAAGAAGATGAAGCGAATAATGAACACAACATAAGAAATGATCATCAAGAAGAGATATGAGATGATATGCCTTTATAAAAGAGACAATTCATCTGGTAATATTCATATGCACAATTATTTGAAAATTTTAAGGTTTTAGTACATTATATTCTTCCCCTGTTATTAAACTTTAAAGTTTTAATACATTTTGTTTTTATTTCTAGGGTAGCAGGATCCTTTGGAGAGACCAAAGGGACATGATAAAAGAGGAATGTTATGGGATGAGAATCTAATCAAGAAATGGTGATAGATATGAGAGGTATATATATATTGGGCTTGTATATTCAGCTTGGTGATGTCTTTGTAACTCATATTGTATATTCATTTCGAAACTGTCTTTGTATTCATATTAAAAGGATACATAACACATGTTGAATAATGTATATTCCATTTCCAATAATTTGCTTTGTAACGCTGAATGAATTGTTCATAGCTTGTACCTTAAATTACTGTCTTTTAGGTGTTGGATTGAATTATGGGTAATAGGAAGCAATAGAGAAAAAAATCCGATCAAATTTAGACCGGATGATATAAATAACTGATCTAAAAAAAACTTGTCGAAACTTTTAGGATCAGATATTTCACACAACCAGTCTTAAAAATCTGAATTTTTAGACATGTTCGGTTGAACGTTTAGTCTAAAAGGTCAAACATTTAAGACTGGTTGTGTGGATTGACTAAAATATCCGGTCTTAAAAATCAAAATTTTTAGAACGGGTGGTTTATATCTCCGGTCTTACAAGTTTGGGATTTTAGACCTACTATAAAACATGTCCGGTCTTAAAAGTCAGATATTGTAGACCAGTTGTTTGTTAATATCCAGTCTTAAAAGTCTGATATTTTTGACCGGTTGGTTGTTACGTCCAGTCTTAAAAGTTGGAGTTTTTAAACCCACTATAAGACATGTCCGGTCTATAAAGTGTGAATATTTAGATTGAATATTTTATTAACCGCTCTAAAAACAATTTTTTAAGACTGGTTACACAACCGATCTTAAAAGTAACAGACTATTAAGAATGGTCTGTATCAAGACCATTTCTAGATCCGGTTTGAGAGCCGTTTTATATCCGGTCTAAAAAGCATTTTTTTAGTAGTACATGTTCACATCAGAAAAATGGATTTGGCTTGCATCCACGAATTTGGCTTGCATCCACTGCGTTCATTGCAATTAAGCTGCGTTGTTTTGACGCAAAACTGACCTTTTTTTTTATATAATTATTTCAGGCTACTAATGGGTATTAAAAAGATACTTCAGAATATTGACCGGTACTGAAAAAATACTTCATGATCTTGAAAAAATATTTTAGGATCTTAAAAAAATATTCTAAAGTATATTTTTAGTACCAGTCAATACCCTGAAATATTTTTAGGGTACTTACTGGTACGAAAAAAAATACTATCTTAAAAAATTATTTTACGATCTTAGAAAAATATTTCAAGATACTGACTTGTACTAAAATGATACTTCAGGATACTGACTGGTATTGCAAAAATATTTTATGATATTTTAGGATCTTAAAAAAATATTTCAGATACTGGCTGATACTAAAAATATACTTTAGGATGTTTTTTAAGATCCTAAAATATTTTTCAAAATCATGAAGTATTTTTCCAATATCCGTCGGTACCCTAAAATATTTATCTAAAAAAGAAAAAGGCCAAAGCTGCACAATTTTTACATCAAAACGACGTAGCTTAATTGCAGCAGACACAACGGATATTGGCTTGCAGCAAATGCAAGCCAAATCCCAAAAACACAAGCCAACAAATTGGTGAATTAGAGATCACATACATGAATCAATTACCAGTTCTTACTATGGATTTTAAATAATTCTCACATATTAAGGATTGTTAGTTTGATCATTAAATATGCTTAAAGTTTTCCAAGTTTACCCTTAATAAAATTTCTGAATTACAAATCATTCTCACATCATTCTCTATCCTCTATCTCTCTTTCCAACAAGAATTAAAGAAGAGTAAAATTGGAAAACATTCATAATAACATATAAGTGGTGGGACCATTTTTTTTTTCTAAAAGTAAATTTTTAATAAGAATAAGAGTGCTAGGTACTATTACTACAAGAATTTAATGAATTCTGGATATCTTCCAGTCATATTCCATTCAGAGAAACATGAAAAAGTGGTAGATATAGTAACGTAGGGTGTAGAGAAGATTTAGAAATACAAAATTAAGAGTTTTGTATTTATTATAAAAAATGAATTTATAAAAAAGGGTGACCCCATTAATTAATTAAAAAAAGTGGGTGAAAATTTCATTAAACACGCCACTAGTGCATTTAAATCTATCCATTAGTTGGATAGATTTTCCCTGTGAGCACACTTAACTTTGTGAGGCGTTAACCATCATGTCAAAAGCTTGAGCTGATAGTAATGGCGCACCACATTTTATATAAGCTCTAGAAACTTTCCTTATTTTGCTTGATGTAGGACCCATCATGGTGAAACCGTAACAGGTATAGTGGTTGACCGACAACTAGGGAACAAAGAGATTCGTAGTGTAATTTTAAAGGGGAGTAGGTAACTATTTCTTTCTTCCTCTCATTTTTTAATGGGTTAAGGAGCTTCCAGCACAATAAACTATTAGCTCGGTGAGCGTCCAAAGACAATTAACTATTAAGTGGACCACCCAGCACAATAAACTTTTAAAAAGGAGCACCCAAGACAATGCCGTTAAAAAAAGTTAACGTCCGTTATCTAAGGAGCCAAAGACAACAAACTATTATTCCAAGAGCGCAAGACAAAATTCTAAATTTTACTAAATTAAATATTTTTTTTTTCTCAATTGTCATTATTCAAAACTACTTGTATAAATATCTATAGACAAAAATTACTCATTTTTCAATTTTGTCAACACATTTTTTAGATTTTTTAAATTTTATTAACATTAAATGAATTTTTTAACTCACATAAATTTCTTCTAAAATAAAAATAAATCATATATTTTTTTGTTTAACATATATAATAAACTATAAAACACCTTGGGTTTTTACTAAATTAAATAATTTTTTCTCAATTGTCATTATTCAAAACTATTTGTATAAATATCTATGGATAAAAATTACTTATTCTTCAATTTTGTCAACATATTTTTTAGATTTTTTAAATTTTATTAACATTAAATTAATTTTTTAACTCACATAAATTTCTTCTAAAATAAAAATAAATCATATATATTTTTTTAACATATATAATAAACTATAAAACACCTTGAGTTTTATTTAAATCATATAATTATATTTTTAATCAAAACTTTTGTTTATTTTAGCAAATTATAATTTTGACAAAATTGAAGAATGAGTAATTTTTGTCCATAGATATTTATACAAATAGTTTTGAATAATGACAATTGAGAAAAAAATTATTTAATTTAGTAAAATTTAGAATTTTGTGCTTGGGCTCTTGGAATAGTAGTTTGTTGTCTTTGGCTCCTTAGATAATGGGCGTTAACTTTTTGCTAACGGCGTTAACTTTTTTAACGGCATTGTCTTTGGGCGCTCCTTTTTAAAAGTTTATTGTGTTGGGTGGTCCACTTAATAGTTAATTGTCTTTTGACGCTCCAGCTAATAGTTTATTGTGCTGGACGCTCCTTAACCCTTTTTTAATATATTACTATCCAGGATTGGTTATGGTGACTATTCAAAGAATAGACACCATCAACTCAATCAATCTAAACCATTTAAATGAGATCTTGATGATCCAAATTTGATATATGTTTTTCTTAAAAAATTATTTTAATAAATAAAGAATCTAAAATAAAAACAATCTATTAACTTTTTTTTTTAAAAAAATCATATTTTAAAAAATATCAATTCTAGACCGTTCAGATCAAATTTAGACAATTCAAATTGATTGAGTTGATGGCGCCTCTCTTTTAGATAGGCACTATAACTGGTTCCACCATTATTGTGGGCTCTCTTTTAGATAGGCACTATAACTGGCTCCACCATTATTGTGGGCTCGTGGAATTTTAGAACAAGTTTATTAATAAAATCTTATTTTTCTCAAATTAAAATATCTAAATTCTCATAAGTGTTATAAATATAAGGATATTTGTGGATGTCCATCTCATGGCACTAGTCTTATAGAATAAATAATGTGTGAAGGATATATTATTATATCCTATAGTGGCTATCTCGTGAAGCCCATTTTTTTGTGTATCTTATATGTGGGGAATTCCAATATAAATACCCCCGAATGTAAGCAAGAAAGATACACCGAATAATAAGAATTCCTCCTCTCCCGATTCTCTCTCTATTCTCTATCAATCTCTTGTTCTTCCTTCTTATAATTTTATCGGTTTATAACACGTTATCGCACGAGCCTCTAACTATCTCGAGCCTCCTTCCTTCTTCCTTCCGGTGATGGGTTTGTGTAGTGTTTCACTTCATAAATCTGTCTTCTCCCGGATGTCGTCTTGGCCGATCACGATCATCCACGGCGGCTAACGACGCGCCGTTAAAGACGTATTTTCCGGTTTGAAGCCGTGAAGGAAGAATGATGTCCATTGTTCGCCGATTTTGGTTCAAAGGTATTCGGTACATACGAGACATGTGTTGCTTTTCTTTTCGGCGCTCTAGAACACAACCTCCAATGGTTCCCTCCTTTGAACAATCGCCGTGAGCTTCAATGGCCGTTGACGAAGGACGAGCCGTTGGTGAAGCCGACGCGCCGAATTACTGTTCTCGTTTAAAAGATGGCTAGCCTCTTAGCTACGGCGTGACGTTCTCGAAACAGAAGTCATGGGAAAATTTTGGTGTGGAAGAAGGATGAATAGGCGATGATGGTGAAGGGGGGAGTAGAAGAGGAATGGTTGATTATGCTTCGCCCTCCTCCGCGAGCTTCACCACTGAGCTTCGAGCAACTCCTCTTAAAGCTTTGGTTATCCCGGTTCTCTTCCCTCTCAATAGCGCGGATTCTTCTCTCAATTTTTCTTGTGTTGGGTGAAGAAGGTACATCGCCGGTGATGATGGTAATGAAGGCAAGTATCTGTGGTGAGCTCCGGCAAGGACGACGTCGGCGCCACACTTGATGGGTGCGAACGAGAGATGAAGATGCTTGCGAGAAGGCGATGTTGAAGCATTTTCTTCTCGACGCCGTAAAGCATCGCGGCTCCACCAACAGGCAACGGGAGCTATGGACGCATGCGCCGGAAATTTTGATATTCAGGCAAGTTAATCACTTTTTCCTTTGGAGGTGGTGAAATACAATTTGTCTTCTGCTTTGAATCAGGTACGTTTTATTTTCAAACTTGATTGAATCATGCGCCTATAATTTTGATAAGATAAGGTAACCTAAAAAAAGGGACAAAATGAGAAAGTGGTCTATGTTTATCAAAATGAGAAATTTATTCGGCGTCCCACATGCAAAAACGAATCTAATCTCGTAGAAAGTTGCATATAATAATAATAATCCAATATGCTATTATTATATATGATAGTGGGTCCTATACTTAATTCAATTGCTCTCTCTCTCTCTCGCGTGAACTTAATAATTTATTATTAGTACGTTTCTATTATTGGCTTTGAGTGAATAATCGGTATTCTTGCTTGACGCGGCAATGGAAAAGTAGCCAAAATATTTGACTTAAATAAGATTTGAAGATCTCATGCGCGCTCACAAAGAAAGTGTGTGCCCGTGAGTGTATAGAAGTGTGCATGTGATTTCATTTTTAATTAATATAAAGAATGCATACCGTGTTGTCTTGTTCCAAATAAAATATTAATAGTGGAGGTTGCACTACGTGATTTCCGGAATATATTTTGGTTGATAATGAATACAACAATAATAGTGGTGCTATGTATGGTTTTAAAATAATAATAATGAATGTATATAGGTTTCATAGATTCCTTATGCGCATGACAAAAGTAAGGATAGTGGTTGGCATAATATTATTTTATTAATATTTCTTTACCGATTCATTATGGAACTGATTTGTTTCTAATTAATGTGAAACATTAATTATTATTAAAGATCCCATATGCGCATGACAAAATAATGATAGTGGTTTGTATAATATTATTTTATTGGTTCATTATGGGAACCAAGATATTTTATTATTTTGGGAACTGATTTGTTTCGATTAACTCAATGCTTTCTATGTTTGTTCGAAACGAAACAAGATGTACACAAGAGCCCATGAGAGTTATATATATAACTTATGTTATCCGAAGATAAACATTTGAAAGCCATATTGATTTATTTTCTCTTGAAGAGAAAATTGGTATGAAGATATGAGCTAAAAATTAGCGAGACATATAAAAAAAAAAATTGGCCAAAAGCCAAGAGGAGGCATATATGGGAAATAAGCCAAAAGTAGGCTTGATTTGACCTCAAGTCATGAGACAAATTGGAGTGAAGCCAGATCCATGAAGTTGAACATTTGGCATTAAAAAGACTCACTTTGATTAAATTAAAGGGATTTATAACTACCGAAGATGGTTGTTCTACTAAAAGTTCATTATAAATATATATATCCAATTTACTACTGCGGTAGCAATATTGTGAAAGAGGTTTTTCAAAATATTCTGAATTAATTTCATTGACCTCATGTAGCCAAACAAAACAATGAGTTACAAGAATTATGAATATTGTCTTGGTTTAATTTCATTCCCGTGGTGAATGAATTTAATTATGGCCATTGACATGGATGTAAATATGACTGTATGGTCATTGTTATGATCATAATTGATTTAAATTCCCACCTGAAGTGGAGAAATTTTTGTTATAAATTATGAACAAATATTAGAGGAACAAGATCTTTGTTTGGCCTTTTTATTTGCCTAAAAATTAATATGTATAATCTCTCCAGTGATTATTTAGAACCAAATAAATCTGTCTTACATATTTTAATATTATTACTATTCATGAATAGTGTTGTATGATACTATTCATAATACGGTATTTTTATGAATACTTTTTATCCATACTAGGTGTTTCAAAACTAAAACTTTCAAAAAAATTAAAAATTAGTATTTACCTCTTAATATTAAGGCCCGAAGGTTTATGTTTCGAATATTGTATGATACATATTTTAATAGTTTTGGAAAAGTATTGTCCTAAGACAATAAATTACGTAGATTTATGTTATAATATGTATAAAGGCTAATAGTCCTGGAAACTAATTAGCATATTTTGAGGAACTAATGTTTAGACTATATATCTATATGGCATTATAAAATGCATTTTACTATAAAGTATATGTTTTATTATTAGCTTAGTTTCAATGATATTTTACTGATGTTATAGAAGTAGATATCATGTATAAAATACATGTTACGTAAACCGTAAGTTTACGATAATCATGCAAATTGGAAGTTTGCGGAAACTAGAAAGTTTACGATAATCATTAGATTGTAATTGTAAACCAGAAGTTTACAAATGTAGCAAATCAAAAGGTTGCTAATACAAATCAGATTTTTACCAATGTAAACCAGAAGTTTACTACCATTGAAATATTCAAGAGGAAATGAGCTACAGAGATTTATTGAAGCCAAGGCTCAACATAAAGAATAAACCTACAAGGTAATACGACATTTAAATTTGTTGTTATTATTATTTAAATTTATTATGATTACATATCATAAATTTATTGTCATGAAAATTTTCTCGCTAGAATATTATATGTTTATTTCTGAAGAACTACCATAAATTATTCCTTTCAAAGTTTAAAGAATTTGAAAGTGATTTTGAAATACAAATATAAAGAAAGTATGTTTATATAACTCACACTTGAGGGGGAGATTGCCAGAAAAACAAGTGTGAGCTAATATTTGAAAAGTTATATAGTTCTCACATAAAGTTTGATCTCCCAAAATGCATGTCAAATTTTGATCAATATGTTATTGAAATTGAAAAATTTATGATTGTTTGAAATATATGTTACAGTAAACCGTAAGTTTACTGATCCAAATAAATGTATTGTTGGCATGACTTGTTTGATCATCCGAGTCATATAAGAACCAAGATTCTTCACAAAAAACTAACATATTGTTCAAGAATAATTATGTCTTTTGTTCTCAAATAAAAATGACTATGTGAATATCATAGGTCATGATTGGTAATGGATCTCCTGAAATATATCAAACAGATTTATATGGGCCCATTACAACCGAAGTTTGTAAGGCACGCAACCCGAAGTTGCAATAATGTTTGAATAAATTAAGCGCTATTTCCGGTTATACGATCCAGAAATCATGAATTAAAGCATCCATAAAGAGTGGATTAATGCTTATGAGAACAAAGATTTCTATGTTGGTATATTTGATTATTGCAGCATTTAAATAAGTCAACAAAATTCTCCCCGTAAAATTGGTTTTTGGTCGAACCGATAATTCAATCTGGAAAGTTTTTGAATGTACAATGCTTATAAATCCACCACAATGCACATAGATGGATATAGAAAGAAAGTTGGAATAAATGTTGTGTAAGGACCTCCTTCTTCTTGTTTGTCTCTAAATGGAACATAATGATGTTTCTAAAGGTAACAAATGGATTTAGGAGACTTACACTGCATGATTAGTCAATTGTGATTTGACATTGTTTTCCCAATATGAGGGGGAGAAAATAGGCAATTGGGTAAAGATATTAAGCTATAATGAATTATCATTGGCTCATTTTGATCCTCGTACAAAACAATGTGAACTGGAAGTTCAAAAGATAATTCATTTGAGAATTTAGCTAATTGAATGCCGAAGCATTCTTCGACCCAAATAAAGCGACAAAGTCATATGTCTCAGCTGCTAATGCTCCTATTAATGTCCCTGAAGGACAACCTATGATAAATGAATTGATAGCACGCCTGAAGCGTGGTAGGTCCATCGGTTCCAAAGAAAATCCTCGAAAGAGAAAAGGAGCTAAGAATATAGATGATCAAGTTGAGAATAACCAAGATAAATTTGTAGCTCCAGAAGAGCCATCTCCTGAAGAGATATTATCTCCAGTAGAGATATCTCCAGAAGAGAATGTTGTAGTCCCAGAAGAGACCCAGGTACCTGAAATATGTGAAAATTATGAGATCTCAATAAATTGTTATGAATAGAATCCGATGGGACCGAAATGATGTCAACGTTGACGACATCTTTGCTTATAATATAGCATACGATGTAATGAATGATGATGAGGATCACGAGCCAGAATCCATTAGCAAGTGCCAACAATGAAAGAATTAGCCCCTATGGAAAGATGCCATTAATGCAGAATTAAAATATTGGCAAAACGAAAAGTATTTGGACCTGCAGTCCATACAACTGATGATGTAAGGCCAGTGATGTAAAACAAGTTGGATACAACTAGGTTTTTGTACGAGAAGAAATGAAAAGGGTGAAATCACAAGATATAAGGTACGCATGTAGTTCAAGGTTTTAAACAAAGACCCGACATTGATTTTGAAGAAACATATGTGGATGCAAATACTTTTGTTATTTGATAAAGTCTAGCGATAAATGAAGGGCTTGGTCTCGCATCTAGAGGATATTATAACTCGCATGTTTGCATGATTCACTTAATAGTGATATCTATATGAAAGTCCCCGAAGGACTCAAGGTGTCGAAGCACATGTCCCCTCAAGGACTCAAGGTGCTAGAAGATATGTCCCCGAAGGACTCAAGGTGCCAAAAGCACATGTCCCGAAGGACTGAATGTGTCAAAAGTACAAATCCTTGAAGAATTCAAGATGTTAGAAGCATCTGATTCAAGTTCTCAAAAACAATACTCAATTAAGTTAAATACGTCCCTTGGCCTGAAGCTATTAGGGGCGCATGTGGTATAATTGTTTCAAAGAATACCGGATGAAAAGAAGGGTACAAAAATAACCCAATATGCCCATGCATCTTTATGAAAAGACATAGAAATAAATTTATTACAATTACTTTTTATATTGATGATATCAACATCATTGGAACTCTGAAGAGCTTCAAAAGGTAATTTATTGTTAAAGAACTACTTGGTCCGTAAGTACCATATCTTAGTACTATTTGAGTACTAATGTATCATGCTTATTAGCAAGCTATAGTTCTTTGGCAACACAAAGACATTGGAATCAATGTTAGCATCAGAAGGAGCAATATTAATATTGTTATCAGGGGGAGTAAAACTGATGTTATCAAGAGGGGAGTTGATACACGCGTACTCTTTTCCCTTATCTAGGTTTTGTCCCACTGGGTTTTCCTAAAAAGGTTTTTAATGAGGCAAAGACTTTGGAAAGTGTATTAATGAATGATGTACTCTTTTTTCTTTGGCTAGGTTTTTATCCCACTGGGTTTTTCCTAGTTAAAGTTTTTAACGAGGCACATTCATAATGGACATCCAGGGGAGTGTTATAAATATAAGGATATTTGTGGATGTCCATCTCATGGCACTAGTCTTATAGAATAAATAATGTGTGAAGGATATATTATTATATCCTATAGTGGCTATCTGTGAAGCCCATTTTTTTGTGTATCTTATATGTGGGGAATTCCAATATAAATACCCCTGAATGTAAGCAAGAAAGATACACTGAATAATAAGAATTCCCTCCTCTCCTGATTCTCTCTCTATTCTCTATCAATCTCTTGTTCTTCCTTCTTATAATTTTATCAGTTTTATAACAATAAGAACTATCTTATAATAACATGGAATCAATCCGAGGAGTAACAATCTTCTAAAATTTTTGAAAACATCCAACCCCTTTATATATATAATAAGCTTGCACTTTCCCGTCTCACATTATTTAAACATATTTTACTTCCTTCCGTGATACAAATTTTTTGTCTTTAAGAAATATTAAAACATTACTATCAATAAATTACTACATATTAGAAATGAAACCGATAATCATAATAAATACATATTACAAATAAAATCTCAACAAATTTTTTAGAGCACTTTTTAACATATTTGAGTGAAGAATTTACTTATTTGAGGAGATATATTGTATATCATAATCTCATTCATTCCAAAGCAACCAAATTTCCCCAGCAAATCCAATTCAATCCAGTCGAGCTAGCTATGAAGGGTAGTCCAATTAAGAAATAAAAATACGTAATATTTTAATTTTTTTTTAAAAAAATATTGCTCTACTACTTTATGCTAGAACTTCTATATGCTAGCTGGCTTTGGTTCTCATACTTCGTCGAGTTGTTTAGTTTGACGTACCTTGAGAGTAAAATCTAATCTAATAAACAAGCCTTTTGAAATTTTTTTCAAAGACTACAAAGATGAATAGTCTTGGAAATATAACTTAGACGGTGATGAATAGTCTCCATCAACTTATTGTGTTGCACACTTGCTTGTTCTACCAGCGTTCATATGTAAATTGAGGAACACAGTAATTATTAACTAGCTATAAATATTAATTGAATAAAACGAAAAATTGATTAAATAGTATATATAATTGTTGACAAGTGGTGGCGACATTGAACCATCAAAACACAACAATTCAGCTGGGCAGATTTTTGATATTGCGGAAGACTCTAACTACAACAGCCTGCTATTTTTTTTGGTCAAGACAACAGCCTGCTATGGTGGAACCTAAAAACATGAGAAATCAAGTTAAGAGAACATTAAGCATGCACGGTGAAAGGATGAAATATAGAAGAAATATGATAAATAATATACTTATGCTGATGATTGAATCAGAACTGATGAATGATGATGATGATGATGAATACAGAGAGAGAAGTTTGAGTCCGACGATCAAATGTGAAAAGTTGGCGGGAATAAATTTGACATCTAAAGTTTAAATTTAAATTAAAACTGTAAATTTCAAATTCAAACTCCTAAAGAGTGAAGGTTGTTTCCTTTGAGAAGCAAAGACATGCAGTATAACTCTGGGGGAAAATTACAGACTTTATTTTGGGTGGTGAACCTCTAAAGAGAAAAGGTCAAGAAACAAAACAGATCCAAAAACAACAACACACAGCTAAAGAAACAAAAGGCACCTCTGCGTGCATGCAGTGTATCAGAGGAAAACAGAGATAATCCGGCAAAGTCTCTAAAATTCAGTATTGCCTTTCATAACAATTATGATAATTAAAAACCAAACAGGTGCTATTTGAGGTATCTGAAAAACCAAGCGGTCTCTAGTAGGCCTACTAACTTGTAAGCTGGGTCCAATTATTTACAAAATAATCAAATTGAGGTACCTGACTCATTTTTTCCTTGCGTAGAGCATATTTGCATGAAAATGGAACATATTTGCAGCAGATCAAAGAAGGGAACACAAACTTGCAAACCAAAAAGGGATGGAGTGTTGACCTCTATGCTTGATGGAGATCATGACACGTTGGAGATCCTTGGCGAAAGGAATGACCAACGTCTTCGATGGATCAGCTCCAATTATCGATTTGGAAAGGGACGTGGTAGGACAGACGCTGCTCCCGAGAGAAGCCGCAGGATGTCGGACGGTGCAAGGAAGGCTTGCCGAAAGCAACACGGCGAAAGCGACACCGAAGCCCCAAAGCCGGACATCGGTCTGCCAAGGAGCTCTGAGCAACACTCTTTTTCTCAGAGCTTACCTAAAAGAAGCATTGGGAGCGAAAGCAACACGGTCGTGACTTTACTTTTTGAATATGGATTTGTCTGCAGATGCTTAACTTGTTTCAAATTTTCTGTCACGGTGGAGCAGCAATGTCTACCATACAAGGAGCCATTCACGGGACGGGCTTAGAGACTTTGCCCGTGAGTGTCGTCCAGAGCAATTCGGCTAAGACATTGATTGAAGAAGGAAGGTGTACGAACTACGATACAAGGAGCCAGTCACGTGTTTAGAGACTTACACAGGATTAAATTTAATGTTTGTCATAACTGGCGGGCCCCACTTGCAGACATTCAATATTTCCCTACTATTTATATTTTCTCAAACATAAACAATGAAATGGCGGGTCCCACTTGCCCTGATGCTGTGTTAGTAGGGAAATAAATATAAAATTTATAACTAATTATAATGAAAATGAGTAGTAATAGAAAGCATAAACCATTATTATCAAATGTCAATTTATATATTAATATTAATACAATAATTTATTTGTATGGTGTATCATGGAAGTTATCAATTTGAGTTGGTGGTTTCAGAACTTGAGTGGCCTGAGAGAAATGTGAGCAGGGATAATAAATGACACCCGTGAAAATTGACTTTAACTTCTTTGATCTTCTCATCATTCTGTAAATATTTTAGATTTTTAAATGAGCAATGTTACAAGAAACTGGGCCAAAGTAATTTAGATCTCGCATCTTCTTAAGCAAAGTCATGTTGATCCCAGTTGGGCCGTAGCAGTCGTTGTTATTTCCTTGTTGGTAAGACTTATTGAAACAATAAAGTTATCGATAACCAGAGGGAATTGGCTTAAATAAGAGTTGGGTCGCTTAAATAAGAGTCCAGATTTCAGTTTTGCTTTAACTCCTTTTATCTTCTCATCATTCTGTAAATATTTTAGATTTTTAAATGAGCAATGTTACAAGAAACTGGGCCAAAGTAATTTAGATCTCGCCTTACGAAGCAAAGTCATGTTGAGAGTTGGGCCGTAGCAGTCGTTGTTATTTCGTTGTTGGTAAAAATAAAATAAATAAAGTTAGATAAAAGTGACTTTGGGTACAGTGCTACAGTGACGTATCCCACTGCACCAAGTCGGGTTGATGAGTGGAACGTACTTCAAGAACAGTGACATCTCTCATTGGACTTTATTACCCTTTCAATTGCTTAAAAATGACCATGAAAAAGGAGATGACATTTTCTTCATATGCTTTTATAAAAAACATGGAAGCCATTGCTTTTGCTAAGATAATTAATGCTTCTTCTGATCATCAAACTAAGTACCAAAACGCAACGCATGAATGAATGAAAAATCTGCACATTCTAAATTTCTAATCTAACAGAGCTACTACTACAAGAAACCCTTCTTCCATAAGAAACCAAGAGTTCATTCCACAATGGCAATATATATAAATAATTCAAACATTCATTCCATCTCATTCGTTAACATAAATCATTCTCTTCATTCTGAGGGAAAAAAAAGTCCAAGGAACAGAGGAGAGTTCGCCGAGAACCTTAACCTTTCATCCTCTCGCCGGCGATTTCCTCTTCCACCACAGTCGCCGGTGAGCGACCTACCTCCACCACCAGAAATGGAGCAGCAGTGAGATTCAGAGGCACAGTGACGACAGAGCTTCACAGAGAGAGCGCCGCAACTGAGAGGACCACCGTTACCATCTTCTTCTTCACCGCCGGTTTCTCTCTTCACCACCATTACTTTCGTTAACCTCCAAGCTGCGACTTTGCAGAAGCCCGAGACAGCGAGGCGGAGAGCTTGGAGGCAGAGACGATCGGAGATCAGATCCCTTCTGCATACTACATTTTCATTTGACACTGTATTGAATCCTTTAGCTTTTCCTATGTATTAGATCAAGGCAGCTGTTTCGGCACTAGGGAGCACTCGCGGTTTGAACGAGACTAACTCATTCGAGCAACAAAGGCAGAAAGCTGGAGATTTAGACGCACTAGGGAACACTCGTGGCTTGAACGAGCCTAACTCATTCGAGCAACAAAGGCAGAAAGCTGGAGATTTAGACCTGCTTGATTGGCTTAGCCATGTTTGGGTTCCAGGCATGTAATCCGCTTCAAGGGAGACAGGTATGCATAAAAAAATTTATGCATACCTGAATCTTTTTATTTAGCCTCCCTAATTATTAATGCATTTTGGTTTATTTGGACACACAGGGACTACGTCAGGAATCAGACCAAGGCACGTAAACCTGAGTCACTCAACAAGGCACATAAACCTTTAGTTACTCCTATTTGGTGAGAGCATTTTAGACTAAAATAAGACCGAGCTAAAGCAGAAACAGGGAATGCTAAGTTAATTTTGCTTTCACTTGTTAACTGAGTAGCCCTGCCTTTTTCCCCATGTATTAAATCTGTTTTTGGTAAAATGCAGCTTCACGATTGAGCAGTTGATGCACGGATGAAAGATCTCTTTGAGAACTACAAAAACTGGTGCAAATTTTTGGGACGAGAACATAGTGTACGGTGAGATATATATAAGCATGCCTGCATCAACGAACGTTTGACACATTTGGCTTAATTTCTGCTGCGTTTTGCACTTTTGGTTGTCATGAATATTTCAAGAATAAGTCAGAATCTTTTGGTGCCCAAATTGACTTGTGTATCACATATCTTGTTTTTTCAGACTTCCTCAAGGTCAACCACAAGAGATACAACGCAAACAAGAGATACAGCAGAGGAAGTTGCTTTACATGGGTCTTTATCTTCTCATCTGCGGTGAAGCAACTAATTTTCGTTTCATGCCAGAATGTCTCTGCCATATATTTCACAATGTAAGTACAAACTTCCTTAACTTATAATTTTCTTATGCCAGCCTGCAATGTCTTACATCAAATTTTTACTTAATTTATTGAAATTTTTCAAAATGTGCTGAGTTTGCTGGAAAGGACAGTACTGTGACTGATGAAAATATTAAGCCTGATGGTGGTGATTATGAAGCATTTCAGCCCAAGGTCATAATTCCCCCAAACCGAGCTGTTAAAAAGGAAGTGGCTGTCCTACAATTTTTACATACTTTGGCAATTACTCTTATACACACACACACTAAGTTTCAACGATGCTGAATAGCTTTCTAAATTCCAAACTTTATTTTTAGAAACACAAGACCAAAAACATTAACATGAAGGCTGAAGAAAACTTTATTTTTAAATTAAGAGTTGAAGTTAACAGAGCATTTTTAATTCAAGTAGAACGTTTAGATTCTTTTATTATGCTACCTCTAATCCTTAAAGAGCCAATTGATTTTTATTAGAGAAATTAAGGAAGCATAATAAGTTAATTAATCATAACATATGTTGTACTCCCTCCGGTCCTTATTATAAGGCACCAACAATTAAGGAAGCATAATAAGTTAGTTAATCATAACATATGTTGTACTCCCTATTCTTATTATAAGGCACCAACTAACAAGTTTATTTGGTCGTTTTTATAAGGCACTTGCTTGTTCCAAATGACCAATGATTATTTTTTTCCATGTCTGCCCCTAATTAATAAAGGTAGTGAGTGAGAGTAATAATTAATATAATATTAGAGTTTAGTGTAATTAGTAGGGGTAATATTGGAAATTACTTAAATTCTAGGACAACTTTATTGACTTTAACTATTTTTATTGATTTGTGAGAAAAATTAGTTGGGTCCTTATAATAAAGACCAGAGGGAATATAGTATTATATTATATTAGTTTATAAAGTAGGAAAATTATTTTAGAGGAAAACCATAAATATACCTACTTTAATATAACTTATTTAGCTTCCTTAAACTTTCATATAAAATCAAGTAGTTGTTATATTGAGGACTGGAGGTAATAATAATCTCAGCCATAAGTTTGAATTTTTTCGATGTTATAGTTGTGTTGTAGGGCTTGTGATGTTTTTCTTGCTAATGATGACGGTAAGCATAAAACAAGTCATCCAATAGTAGCATTATAAGAACTATAAATGAAGGTATATATCATACTTTGTAGGAAGCGCAGAATGGTTGCAGTAATGGATATACTTGATAGATCGTGCAAGACATCTTTTAGATGTCTTGCACGATCTATCAAGTATATCCATTACTGCGGCCATTCTGCGCTTCCTATAAAGTATGATATATACCTTCATTTAAATAATTTTAACAATGTTACTATCAGATCAATTAGAGTACGGGAACATTAGAATTCTGGACCATTAATCGTTTCCTTATGTTAAAAAAAAAAACCCAGTTATAACTTATGTCAACTACTCAAATCTATCTTTCTATAATAAAATAGACAGGAAACCATAGTATTTATAAATTATGAATTTGAAAGTATACGCATGAGTTTCATTTTGGAGTTATAGAATAGAGTCATTTTATATTTGGGGCTTCACATCACCTTAAATTCATGAATCCTATGAAACTGAAGTATTTCAACAGCGATTTAAAGTTGAGCTCTTTGCTTGTACAGATACAAACCCTGGACTTGCTTTGAGGTCAAGGTTTCGATCTTTGCCTGGTGCATTCAACACATGTATGGTACCTACGAGAAAGAAACAAAAAGAAATTTTCGTTGTCAAAGCGATTTCTTGAGGTTTCTTTAATATTATTTTGGGATCTAACATTCTTTGCTAAGTAGATTCTTGTCATTAATATTTCATCTTTACTTGACTTGAGTTCCATGTTGTATAGATTTCTGCAAGTAGAAGGATCGAAGCTTCCAAATTTGCCCCGTTGTGGAATGAAATTATTTGCAGTTTCCGTGAAGAAGATATCATCAGTGATAGGAAAGACCAGAGATCCAAACTCTATTTAGTTGCTTTCTTATACCATCTTGTCTTTTCATGATCTATCCCTTGAGTTAGGAGGTCAAAAAGGACGGAGGGTTTATTATTCCATATTAATAGCTATGGACATTCTCGATCAAGTAAGTCCATATTGAACTCCAGGAAAAAGAAAACAATTTATATACTCATCTTTACCTCTGAATTACTTGCTTTTATCTCTAAAGGAAATATATCGAATAAAACTTCCGGGGCCAGCTAAGTTGGGAGAAGGGAAACCAGAAAATCAGAATCATGCGATCATTTTTACTAGAGGGGAAGCTCTTCAAGCTATTGACCTGAACCAAGCCAAGGAGGAGACACTGTCACAATTGGTCAAAGAGTTCTTGCAAGACCCCTGACGTAAGTTTTTCTTATCCATTTCATTGTATGAGTGATTTATATATTCTCCTCTTTGATAACAAATTATGAATCCAAGCATGCACTTGACTAAAAGATGAATAATTATTAGAAACACGTTTTCCGCCTTATAATGGGTTTTGTTTAATTTTAGGGTTTAGTTCCACTATGGTCACCCAGATGTTTTTGATAGAATTTTCCACATTACACGTGGAGGAATGAGCAAGGCTTCTCAAGGCATCAGTCTGAGCGAGGATATTTTTGCTGGTAACATTCTTGATAAATGTTTTTTCCCATCATTACATATTTCCCTCTTCCTTCTATGACTGGGTGTGAAAATTGACTATCATTTTCTCTTTAGGTTTATGGTCTATCATGGCTATTCATAGTGGTTGTTACGGTCATCTTGATGGTCGGTAATTAGTAAAAACTTAAAGTTCATTCTGTCTAGAACTATTTTCTCTACTTGAGCGTAGGTGATTAGATTATCTGATCAATTGGTGGCATATAAAACTTATTGCAGATTGTGTCCTTGGGCAGAAAGAAGTTAGGTGTGGATTCCCAGCTGATGTTTTGTTTTCTGAAATTCGCTATGTTTGTTTGCACCATTGTTATTCTGGTCTTGATGATTGTTTTGATGGATCTCACAGTCGGAGATATCTTTGCAAGCTTAAATATGGCCAATGGTGCAAAGATGACCACTCCCAGCATGAAAAGACAAGATGGTATAAGAAAGCAACTAAATAGAGTTTGGATCTTTGGTCTTTCCTATCACTGATGATATCTTCTTCACGGAAACTGCAAATAATTTCATTCCACAACGGGGCAAATTTGGAAGCTTCGATCCTTCTACTTGCAGAAATCTATACGACATGGAACTCAAGTAAGTAAAGATGAAATATTAATGACAGCAATCTACTTAGCAACAGAATGTTAGATCCCAAAATAATATTAAAGAAACC
Organism: Acacia melanoxylon; assembly: GCA_019022615.1. Lineage (NCBI taxonomy): Eukaryota > Viridiplantae > Streptophyta > Magnoliopsida > Fabales > Fabaceae > Acacia > Acacia melanoxylon. Next base: position 2,683,216 of record JAFJYJ010000051.1, on the reverse strand, counting down.
TCAGCAAATCGCTTTGACAACGAAAATTTCTTTCTCTGTTTCTTCTATGTAGGTACCATACATGTATTGAATGCACCAGGCAAAGACTGAAACCTTGACATCAGCAAGTTCAGGGTTCGTATCTGTACAAGCAAAGTGCTCAACTTTAAGTCGCTGTTGAAATACTTCAGTTTCATAGGATTCATGAATTTAAGGTCATGTGAAGCCCCAAATATAAAATGACTCTATTCTATAACTCCAAAATGAAACTCATGCTTTTCATGAAGTTGTATACTTTCAAATTCATAATTTATAAATACTATGGTTTCCTGTCTATTTTATTATAGAAAGATAGATTTGCGTAGTTGACATAAGTTATCACTGGAAAAAACATAAGGAAATGATTAATGGTCCAGAATTGTAATGTTCGCAACTGGGTATAAGTTTCTAATATAAATGAATAGGTTCGAATTGTAGGTCCGGGCTACACAAAATGAATAAAGCCTGTGTATACACAAATCCCAAGTTCTCTCCAAGATAGCAAGAAAGGTTGGGGTAAAAAAGGTAGATGTTTAGCTCTCCTAGACGATCGAAGGCCCCAACAACAACTCCACACAAAGTTGAGAATATGGCATACCAAATTTGAGTGTCCATGAAATAAACCCAAATTGAACATGCCAAATCGCTGAGGTGATCACCGAAAGGATGAGAAGATTAACATATCCGAACAAAAACAGCAAACATGGCATACACACCAAAAGTACAGGAGCCCATAGCCCTACAATCGCAACAGAGTCGTATTTCGCTGCATGTATAGGAAGGAAACTAATTAGATAAATAACGATTAAATTAAGCAATTTGATACATTCAAATCAAGAGAAAGAAAAAAGAAAATATATTACCATCAGGGAAAAACTGATGCCAAGCAAAATGAATTCCCCGAATACTCATTATTTCCTTTGTGGGTTCAATCAGAGGTTTTACCTATATATGGAAGAGAAAACAGTTAATGGAAAACCCACACTCTCTTAAAAGCTTCTCAAGAACATTTCAAGAGGAAACACGTGCGGCACATAATCGAAATTACCTACAGAAAGATACTGAAAATTTTGAAGCAAGAAGCAGCAACCAGAAAATAGTATACCTGAAAATACCAGAAGGCGACCGGATAATTGAACAATTCTAAGGTAATAGAAACCCAGGAAAGCACCACAGATTATTTTATCATCATTCACCATAGGGTTCTGCAAAACTCACTTTAGAAGAGCAAATTGACTTTCATGCATTCCCCTTCAAATGTAGATTCTTGGCTGCGGGAGGTGAAAGAATTATTATGAAGATGAAAAGAAAATAATATATACTTAGAGCATTCAGATTGCTTATGACCTGGCCACGGCAAGACTTTCATGAATTCCAGATTGCATTGATGACATTGAGCTCATTGAAGCCAAGGTCCAGGGAGACAAATTCACGTGGGAAAGACAAGGTTTGAAAGAAAGACTAGATTGAGTTTTTACCAATCTCAATTGGATTAATTGTTTTCCCAATTCCACCGTCCGTCATGAGCTTAAATTTAAATCTGATCATAGGATTGTGGTGGTGAATTCGAATACTTCCTCCCAGAGAAAAAGTTTTCAGAAATCATTTTCTTACCAGATTGCATGTACCTTGGAAGATGATTTCAAAGACATCACCAAAGAAGCTTGGCATGAAAAAAATTGGCTTCAAGGTCTGCAAACTTTTCAAAAATCTACTTTGGAATGGAATGATAACCAAGAGGGTAATTTCACTAAAAAGAAAAAAGAGCTGATTTGTCACCTTGAGGGAATTGATAGAAGCAGGAAGATGAATTTGTAGACCGGGCTGTTCAGATTGGAGAAAAATTATGGGATGAGTACTATAAAGTGGCTACCCAAGAAGAAATCACCTGGTTCCAAAAATCCAGAAGTAAATGGCTGTAGGGAGGAGATAGAAATACAAGATTTTTTCATGCCTCTACCATGTTACGGTCATCTTAATGGTCGGTAATTAGTAAAAACTTAAGTTCATTCTGACTAGAACTATTTTCTCTACTTGAGCGTAGGTGATTAGATTATCTGATCAATTGGTGGCATATGAAACTTATTGCAGATTGTGTCCTTGGGCAGAAAGAAGTTTGTTTGCACCATTCATAAAGTATTTATAGCCCCTTGCTACAGCCCTCACTAATCCCAACATGCCTAACATTTCCACCAATTGTCTGCATGATTGTGCTATCTGTATAAGTGCCCTTAGGATAGGACTTATACAGATAGCACAAGCATGCAGGCAGTGTTGGAGAGGTTAGGCATGTCGGGATTAGTGAGGGCTGTAGCAAAGGGCTATGAATACTTTATGGGGGTGGTGATCTTTGCACCATTGGCCATATTGGCTTGATTCTCATTAGTTTCAGAGATCCAAAAGAGGCTTTTGTTCAACAGCCGAGGGCTTTATATACAAAGGATTCTTGCTGGTGGCAAGAAGCACCAGTAGGGGTGACAATATTATTATTATTCTTGATCTTGACGAGGCACAGAGCCATTTTGAGGATAGAAATGACAATATTGAAGCAATATCAAATTATGTCATATCGCAAAAGCATTACACCTACCTAGCTGCTGCTTGCAGGGTGAGAAAGAAGGATGTGATTTTTGTTAGATGTTTTCTTTTTATTGGTTAGCAAAATCCCACAATTATTTTGTGCTAGTCAATCATTGTGAAGAGCGATTACAAATCTGACTTTTCAATGTGGCTTTTGTAATCTTACTTTTGGGCAAAAATGATGCTTTTTTTCGGTTGTATAAGTGAACTTGTTTGGATTGACGGTGGTTTTTGTGATATCGTGATAATGGTAAGAGAGAAATTAAATTAAAAAATTTATAGAAGTTGAAGTTTGAAAATTTGGTAAGAAAAAATATAATTTGATGATAAGTGGATCATATGTACCGTACATTTTGTATTTTAATTGTGTGACCAATAATTCATTTAGGAGGAAAATCGGTTATCAAATTTATTGCAGAAGGCTGTTCATATACATTATTATTATTATTATTTACCTGACCTATACAGCTTCTCGAGTAGTAGAATTTCCATTAGTATTTGGACATTTTTTGAAATAATTCAAATTCAATAATATCCGGTTGTCTGGACTCTGGACTATTTTTGGGTTGCATCCATTCTGAAACTTCCACCTCATCCTAACATGGCTTCCTTTCTTCTGTTCTCTCTCCCACACTCACTCGCTTTCTGAAAAAAAAAAAAAAAAAAAAAAGATCAAAGAATGAAGGTCCTTCCCTCCCCAAGTTTCCTTCGATCGATCACTATCGCAGTGGCCAAATCTGAGAATCCAAATCTGGATCTCTCCCTTTCTCTCTCCCTCTAGTTCACCGACATTCTTCATCGTCTTCCTTCACAGCGTCCCACTCCCCCCTAGTCCTAGCGTTGCTCAAATGAGGCGATGGCGAAGCAGATCCCCTCATCTCCTGCACTTAGTGACAGAGCACCGATGTAGTAGTCAAGGTCGGATTGAGCTTTCTGTTGCAAGTAATCTTCAATCCCAGCTTTTCCTACTTCTTGGCAGATCATGTCCAGAACGATCATTCTTGCAGTGAAAAGGAAACTACCAACATGGAGGTATACAACTTGTTTGCGTTAAGCAATGGCCTAAGGTTTTCGATTTTTTAAAATGGGGCATATATGGCAGTTATGTTTATATATGGTAATGGAGGTTTGACTACCTTGTAATTTGGCGAGCAATCAAGAGTGGTTTTTTCCGTTGATGTAGAGAAATATTGAGAGTGCCGGGTATTTTGAAGTGGTTTTCCCCCTTGTTTGTGTGAGGTCAGCCATTTTTAAGCTCGAACAAAGCATTTGTTCATGGCAACCTGCTTAAAACAACCAAATTATACGAATGAGCAACAACAAGTCTCTGTAAAGTTGTTTTACAGGTATGTCAAAAACTACTACTTCATGGTGCTCTTGCGTTGCTCTTTTAGTACTTCTCTCCCTTGTAGATGACGGATAAGCAAAGTTTTAAAACCCGGACTACCGGTCACCAGACATGTCCAGGTACTGGGTCAAGGGTCAGTGTATCAGACCTGAGTTAAACCGGTGAAAAAAGGAATATTTTAGAGTTATGAGTATGAAATTCTAAAGAAAATTTAAAAAAATAATTTTTTTATTTAAAAGAAAAAAAAAAAAAAACAAACAAACCGGTTTGACCCTTAGACCGGACCGGTTTACCCACCGGTTCCCGGTCCGGGTCTGAAAACCATGCTAATAAGTGATAACCACCCTTCCGCGAGGAGAGAGAGAGAGTGCAACAGGAATCCTAAACCCTATTTTTAGCTTTTCCTTTCCTTTTTTTTTTGGACTATGAGTTAGGAGTATTATTGGAAAATAACTAATATTTAAATATTCTAGATTGAGTCATTGACCTAATTTAAGATTTTTTGAGTTTAACAGTCTTATATAATATTTTCCTATTTCAACCGTCTTTATATAGGATTTTCTACATAAAAATTGCCTCTCACCCAGAGAATGACCATATTATTCTTTCATATATAATTTCAACTTTTAATTAGTTTGTTGTAGTTTCTGGTGATCGAAAGGGGGGAAAAAAAACTAAAGAGACCTAATTGAAAACTAAATAAAATTATAAGGATCTATTCTTTCCTCATAGTTTAAAATTATATTCTTCCGATAAATATAAGACATAATTTATAGTATATTTTGCATTATAAACTACTCCCTTTGGTTTTTATTATAAGGTACCAACTAACAATTCTTACAAACCAATAAAAATAGTTAAAATCAATAAAGTTAGCCTATAATTTAAGTAACTTTCAATATTACCCCTACTAATTCCACTAAACTCTAATATCATACTCCCTCTGGTCCTTATTATAAGGCACCAACTAACAAATTTATTTGGTCATTTTTATAAAGCATTTTCTTGTTCCAAATGAGCATTAATTTTTTTTTTTTGTTTGCCCATAATTAATAAGGATAGTGGGTGAGAGTAATAATTAATATAATATTAGAGTTTAGTGCAATTAGTAGGGATAATATTGTAAATTATTTAGATTCTACTGTTTTTATTATAAGGCACCAACTAGCAAGTTTATTTGGTCTTTTTTATAAGTCACTTGCTTGTTCCCAATGAGCATTAATTATTCTTTTCCATGTATACCCCTAATAAATAAGGGTAGTGGGTGAGAGTAATAATTAATATGAAATTAGAGTTTAATGCAATTAGTAGGGGTAATATTAGAAGTTATTTAAATTGTAGACTAACTTTATCGACTTTAACTGTTTTTATTGATTTGTAGAAATTATTAGTTGTTGCCTTATAATAAGGATTAGAGGGAGTAGAACAACTTTATTGATTTTAACTGCTTTTATTGGTTTGTAAGAAAAGTTAGTTGGTGCCTTATACTCCCTCTGGTCCTTATTATAAGGCACCAACTAACTTTTATCACAAACTAATAAAAATAGTTAAAGTCAATAAAGTTATCTTAGAATCTAAATAAAGTTATCTTTAGGACTAATTGAGAAAGTTTGAATGACTAATTTATAAACCGAAAGACTAATATAATACAATATTACTCATACTAATTATAGGCAAACATGGAAAAACTAATAATATTATATTAATTATTACTCTCACTCATTACCTTTATTAATTATAGGCAAACATGGAAAATAATAATAATTAATGCTCATTGAATTCCAAACTTCGAGTATTCTCATCCGATTTTCTTGACTTTAGCTCCGAATTGAGTAACAATCACCAAAGTCCATTGACAACTTCTTGCTTCTTTGCATATTCTTCTTTCTATAATCTCTTTATTTCCTTTCTTGGTTATTACCCATAATTGTGTCTTATAAAAGATAATGGAGATTTCGATCAAATAAACTTGATTGTTGGTGCATTATAATAAGAACCAGAGGAAGTAATAAGGACCAAATGGAGTATTAATTATTACTCTCACCACTATCCTTATTTATTATGGCCATACATGGAAAATAATAATTAATACTCATTGGGAATAAGTAAGTGTCTTATAAAAAAGACCAAATAAATTTGTTAGTTGGTGCCTTATAATAAAGATCAGATAGAGTATGTTCTATATTTATGAGTGAATTTAGGAGTGAAGGTAGTATAAAACTTCTAATAACAATTGTTTATATCTAATCTATATAATTTAGATTTATTATTTTCATTTTCATTTTGAAGTTAGGAATATATGAAGACATTTTCGATTAGATAGTCAAAACTACTCCCTCCGGTCTTAATTATAGGAAAACTTTTATAGTGTAATATAAAAGTGTTCTTATAATTAGGACCGCTAGCATTTTTTAAAAAATGAAAAAGTGATTTATCGTGTATTGCTATATTTAAGCAATGAAAAACATTGAAAATTTGTTCAAAACATATAATTTTTGTTCACAAATAATATGTGCGTAGACGGTAGAGCACCCATTTAGCTCCCTCTTTTTTCTTTACCCACCAACTCGCCTCCAACAAGACCATTATGACACACGGACGTGGTTGCTATTCAAACTAGAATCAAACCAAGAGGCAAGAGAGCGTAGACATACCCGGGATGATATGAATCTCTCTTATCTTAATCGCTTCTCTGAGCGTGTTGTTGCTCCTCTCTACTCTACAACTCCCATCAGGTTCACTTTTCTATACAGAACTAAAAATTCATTGGATTTCGTTGTCATTTCTCAGTTGGGCAATTCTTCACACACTTAAACTGATCTTCTTCACTTGGAGCTTTGTTGCTCATGTTTCATCCTGAATCGGGTGGTTTTTGTTTCAGGAGCCAACGGACAGATGATATTGCTATTGAGGGTCGCAACCTGAGTTTCTCGTTCCCCACAAGGCATGTGAAAGCTGTACCAATTCTTCGGGATTGTTCAATTCGCATTCCGTCTGGGCAGTTTTGGATGCTTCTTGGACCCAACGGATGCGGGAAATCTACCCTCTTAAAGGTATACACCAAAATCCCTCTTCCCTCCTGTGGAACCTCAATGGATTGATAGGTCCGAAGCCTCCAACTGATTCGCTACCTTTTGAGCTGTTTACATACTAAGGGGCTTTGGCTTAGTATCAGAGTGTGCAGTGATTCTGAGTTTAATGTGCAGATATTAGCTGGGCTCTTAAATCCTACTTCAGGAACAGTGTACGTGAAAGGGCCCAAAAGTTTTGTTTTCCAAAATCCGGATCATCAGGTATTCTAACTTCATTGCTATATAAAATTCTTACTTTTTAGCGGAAGTGTTGGGTGTTCTATAATTATGAAATTTCTATCTTTTATATTTGCAAGGAAAAAAATTTCACTTGCTTGCCATGAGAATATGAAGTTTGGCTGTAAGATAGAATGTGATGGCATTTTGAGTTCAGGGAAGGCAAGTATATCAACTTGACAAGTTAGGGAAAAGAGGAATTCATTTTTAAATTATCCTGCTACCATTGTGATTCTGGCTTGGACTGATTTTTTGGCATTGGAAATGGTTAAATGAAGAGGACTAAACTTGATAAAATTGCTCACCTGCTTGTTTAAGACTGTCTATATGTATAATTTTATGTATATAACTATATATAATTTGTTAACAAAAGCATTTGGAGATTGCAATTTGCAACTGAGCTGTACTTAAACCTACAAGGCTACGAGCAAACTCTTATATATAATAAGATGAAGCCTGTTTCCAGAACCAGGCAACCTTTTGATGTCTTGTATAACTTTTCATAAGATCACATTAACAACGCATAATGACATGCCGAGCAAAAAATTCGGCTCAATTTTTAAAATTGTTGACCTCCACTTAATGACAGTATTTCCACAAGGCATGGATGCTCTTCCTCTGCATGTCCTTATCTGTTGAACATGCCATTCTGACCGTTTCATATACTACTTTAATCTTAATATTTTCAGTTTGCAAAATTTATTTTTATCAAAAATTGGATTGACAATTATAAAAATAGGAATTTGGTTTTAATTAACCTATTAAAATAGATCTAATAGGTCTTGATCTGAGAAGTGTGAAGCATTATGCAGGTGGTAATGCCTACAGTGGAAGCTGACGTTGCATTTGGTCTTGGCAAGTTCAATCTAACCTGTGATGAAGTGAGATCAAGGGTATCAAGAGCCTTGCATGCTGTGGGCATGTCTGACTACATGCAGGTATTGTTGGCACAGACAACTCTGAACGCTAATACACATTGAGGGATTCCTACGAATGAATATTCCCCTTTGCGGTAATTCTCAGAGATCTGTTCAAACTTTAAGTGGTGGTCAGAAGCAGAGGGTTGCCGTTGCTGGTGCTTTAGCAGAAGCTTGTAAAGTTCTGTTGTTGGATGAGCTCACAACGTTCTTAGACGAAAGTGACCAGGTAATCAGTCAACCATTATTGTAATGAGATTCTCTCCTGCGTAGCATTAGAGCCATTGAACAACAATAAATGGAGGTAGCCCCTTGCTTGGAGGCTTAAAATTGCTGCTTAAGCCTGTGACATCTCTCAGAAACTTCCGCAGCACTCATTCTCGGTGGGGCAATTTTTAGTTTAGCTCTATTACAACTCTGAGAAATATGGCTTGAATTTCTGAATAGCTGTGTGATAAGTGTGGTATAGAAAGAAAGGTGAAGAGAGAGAGAAGAGGTAGGAGAAGAGAGCAGAAGAGGGGAGAGAGGGAGACTGAGATGCACCCCGGTTTATTCAGATTCATAACGTAAGGAATACATTTGATAGTTACCCCTTTATATAGGCAACGGCTAGCTAGAGACTACACAACCAATGACTTAACTACCTTATGGCTTATGGACAATTACATATCACTCTGTTACTTCAAAGCATGAGTTCACTTTTCACGGTTCTAACCTGCAATTACATATAATATCGTTTGCTTCAATAATTTTTTTTAGGTTGGTGTAATCAAAGCAGTTAGGAACTCTCTGGATACCTCTGCAGGGGTTACAGCATTGTGGGTGACTCATCGTTTAGAAGAATTGAACTATGCTGATGGTGCCGTCTACATGGAGGATGGGAAAGTTGTCATGTATGGAGATGCGGAAAGAATAAAAAGTTTCATTGAAGCCAGGCAATCCGACTATATCAAACAGATAAATTCTTGATCAACTCCTTTTGGTTTCTGAAATTGTTTCCAATATTTTATAACGCGAACAAAGGGTGAGCCTTAAAGGTAACGGTAAAGGTTATTTTTATGTGATATAAACATCACAGGTTCAAATATGAAAACAGCATCTCCCCTTGCTGGCTAAAGTTCCGTACATTTGACACTTCCTAGACCCTACCTAGGAAGAGTCTTGCACGTTGGGCTGCCTTTTTAATTTTATAATGCAAACAACACTTTATTGATGTTCCACCTTCTTCACTTCCTCTGCTACCAATCCCCATATAACCTTGGTGAACTGCCCTGCATGTTTATCTACCTCGCGAGCGACTATCCTCATATTGTTTTTTGTATTTTGAAGACGCTAAAATGTACATGTGGTTGTGCATGCGTTGGATTGCATATGTGCTTGTGTGTGTATCCATAATCATAAATAGACATGTGAAGCCTACCTATAAAAGGAATGCGAATGTTTGTGCACATTTATGTACATAAGAGAGTGGATTTAATGGTTTGCGAGTAGAATAATCCATTGGATATGTATAATCTAGATTAGTCCATTAAAAATTGAATCCTATCCATTGGATATGTATAAATGGACGAATTGGATGAGAGTAAAATATGGCATCTAAGAAATTAATCGATTTTGATTGTGCTGAATATCATATAATTTTTGGAATGTGGGGTTTTGTATTGTGTTCGGTCATAGAACACAGATGTCTAGCCCTAGGTGGGCTAGTATGTTGATGTAGGATCAAATAGCTACCTCCTAGGTATCCATGGATGAGATACCTATGAGAATAAGAGATCACAGAGCACACACATGAAGGCTTTCGCTTAAGGGAGTAGGGTGTGTGTTCAGTAGGCCCGAATTGTAAGAGGCGAGTTCGGAGGATACGTGTCACCGTTCACCAGGGAATTCCCTCTTATTTATAGTGAGGCATAGAGGACCCGTTTAGCACGTTCTCCTCATTAGCATGTTGCTTGCCCCGATCCTCCCACTATGTGATTGTGGGATAATGGGTCATTCCCTTAGGGTTAGGGTTTGGTTGCCCTTGTTGGGCCTCCCCGAATAGGCCTAATATTTTATTCCATAACAGTTGCCCCCCCGGTAGTTCGGTCTCTGAGCTGCCGGGATGTATTATTTGCTTGATATGAAATGTGGACTTAGCCGAGATGTATCCAGCTTATCCGAGTTGTGTGAGAAGAAATAAGATCCCTTGCTTGCTTTCGTAGCAATTTTTTCCCGAGATAATTATCCGGTTTATATACCTGCATTTAATAACATGTAAGCAAATCTCATTCAATGGAAAATACTTACTTGTTGCATTACGGTTTGCAATAGTCCCGATTATTGATGATTTTTCTACTAACAAATCGTTATCCATTCTCAAGTTGCCTCCCGGCTGGTAGTTCGGTCACTAAGCTGCCGGGATGTGTTGATTTTCCAACCCGGACCAAATGTTCGTGATTGTTGGGATTGCTTGCGTGTTGGCTCGAGATTCCGGGTTCATATATTCTAACACCGAGATTCCGGGTTAATATCTCTAACCCCGAGATTCCGGGTTAATATCTTCTAACACCGAGATTCAAGGTTAATATCTCTAACCCCGAGATTCCGGGTTATGTCTTCTAACACCGAGATTCAAGGTTGATATCTCTAACCCCGAGATTCCAGGTTATGTCTTCTAACACCGAGATTCCGGTTTTTGATTTACAAAACGGTTTGTTTGCCCAAAATTCAGTCGTTTAAATAGACTTGCGGCATTGCCGTCTTTACTAGCGGATCCCGTATTTTAACTAGATTCGATTAACCGGGTCGGCCTTTAAAAATTTACACGGATCCCGGATTATAAACTAGATTCGTTTAACCGAGCCGCCTTCAACAATGTTTCATGCAAAACTTGGAAAAACCTTTCTCGATCGATACTCTCCTAGTCATTTTAGACTTGGGGTATGTTTTTCTTTGGCGGTTTTGCCGCTATGACAAATTTTGCGTAATCGGGCTTTTTACCCTGAGTCGCTCATGTCTTATATTTATACTCGCCTTGTCTATTTGGACTCGGGGTATGTTTTTTCTTTGGCGGCTTTGCCGCTATGACAAATTTCGCGTAATCGGGCTTTTTACCCCGTCGCTCATGTCATTCACGAATGAGTTAAAACTCGGTCTTTTACACCACATGATTTATGAAGGAGTTTCGAACCTCTATTCATACATGTTCGGTGTTAACCGGTCCGCTTCATCCCCGTCGTAAGGGTTCATTTCATACGGAACTCGGATTTTAACGTAGTCGGTGTAATCGGGTTCCGCCTTCGACACTCGTCGAGTTTTGTTTGATGACCGGGGCCGAGTCGAAAATTTCTTTGCGCGAGAATGTGGGTCCGGGACCACCCATGGGCTATCAACCCTCCCGAGTGACTAACCGAAATCAATCGGGAGTAAGAGCTATCCGTCACATATCTAGGTTCGATGTCGCAACTAAACTCTAAATATTCCGACTTGATCAAGGTCGTTATGATGGTTTGCTTCATTACCCCAAGCTTTGATGCATCATGGCCACAAGGGCTTCTTGGTTTTACCGCGTCCCAAAGGGAGCACATTTTAACCATAATGTGGGCGTTATCGCATCCTGAAGGAATACGTTTAGCCATAATGTCGGCGTTACGTGCCCCAAGGAAACACGTCTGTTTCCAAGGAAACACGTTTTAACCGCTATTTCCACGGAGCCGGATTTTAACTAGATTCGATTAAATCGGGTCCGCCTTCATCCCTTTTGTAGGGACGGACTCCACTCGAAACTCGATTTTAATCGCCAACCGGTTTAACTGGGTTGTTTAAAAATTGACTTGCCGGATTGTCGTCGCAACATGATTCATGAAAACGAGTTTGTGTACCTCGGATTCATGCATGTGTATAAACTTGGCGGCATTGTCGTCGCACACAGATCCCGGAATTTAACTAGATTCAGTTAACCGGGTCCGCCTTTAAAAATTCGTGAATTGGCTGAACCAATTAAATTCGTCTTCAAAAATCAAGAATTGGTTGAACCAATTAAATTCAAGTTGGTTGGCGAAGTATTATCAACATTCTCAATAAGACCTTCAGGAAAATCCATGAGAGTTGTTTCATATAACAATTTCCAGTCATGAATCACTACTAATATCGGTGCAAACTAGTAATTACGCCCAACAATGCCCCATCTGGAAAGAAAGTTCCTCGCTGATGTAACCACTAAACGTGATGATAGCATTGAACTTGTATTGTTTGTATTGTCAAGTCAGTCAATTTCATTTTTCAAAATAGCAGAAAACATCATTTCTAGCATGCGAAGTGTAAGTCTCTCGCCCATGATTCCAACAATCATCGGTAATAATGGACAAGCATATAGAGATTGTCAAGCTTATCAAGTATATAGGCGGCAGTTCAAATCTGCTTTTTGCTTCACCAAAGATAGAAGGACTTCACACCAAGCCTTATTTAAGGGCTTCTCAAAGTTTTCTACCCCAGATGAAAGTCTCCATAGAGCCAAAATAGCTCTCATAAATCATTAGACATTTGGATGCAATGACATTAATCATGAAATATGGCAACAACTCATAAAGATGGAAACCTGGAGAAATATGCCACTGTTTCTCGTCCATCGCATTTCAAGTATAGCCATTTATTTTCAAACTAGGCCATTATCATCAAAGGCAATATTTTCAAATCTAGCACTTTCCAGTAAATTAATACTTTCTGTACCATTACTTTGGCCATGACAGGTATAGGAGTCTCGATCATTGAAATCCATTTAAGTCAAATATTTTGGCTATTAAAAACCCAAATTTCAACAAGTTCACATGGCAGGACCTATCGATTCCATTCAATATCTCTTCATTTGCATTCTAATGCATATTCTGCAGAAAGAGAGTCTCGAATATACCTGGGGGAAAGCCTTATGTGTTTAGAAAGAATTCCTCAACTGGAAGAATGCAAAATATGTTGCTGGTGGAGGCTTGAGTATCTCCCTTCCAATGAAAAGCAAACGCAACAGACATAATTGCAGCAACAATTAATAACCACCCAATGTTATGGGAATTAGTTATATGTGACAAAACAGTTTGGATGATCCCAAGAATTATCAAGTAATACATATCCCCAAAAGTATATGCTGCTCCACGCCCTGTTAGGCCACTCCAAACCCATAGAAATTTTCTCCAGCACGTTGCAATAAAAACAAAATGTCAACATGCTTTGTGCAGATTTTGTTGCATCCATCCGTACGAAGAGAATGATATTACTAGATAAATAATGATCCCAACGCCACAAAGCTTTAGTGAATTGGAACACGTATATTTTCGAGAAAGGAGCCAAAGGTATATGTGGCAACTTCCCTTTGCAAAAGAAGAGATATACATGGTCCCAATTTATTTGTGAATATCCATGAAGCCATTTTAATTATGGTTCCAAAACCTGGTCTTTCGGCACATCCAGCCAAGCAAATAATTCAGGCAGGTTGCGCGAGTTTCCATTAGACGTTGCAGCAAATTGAAAAAATTCAGATATGGTGCAGCATGATACTTTGTATTGAGTAGGACGAGGACAATCTCCAAATTCACCATTACTGATGCTTTGAGACGTGTGGACTCCATGGTCATCTCAACAACTTCTGAAATTAATCCCGGCCTTACTTGCTCGGCAACCGATATAGCAGATTGTGTTACTCACTCCCATCCATGCCGAGACACTCAAGAACTTCAAGCACCCAAGTATAGCGCAATGATATAATTCTATCGATGATTCTTGGTTCCTTTACATGCCGACTTTAATGGTCTCGGCTTTGCATCTATCAGAATTTCTGAACTGCACAGGAAAGGAATGTAGCTTTTCAATAGTTCACAGGTTCTCCCGACTTCATCAGACACACAGAAGCGTGATACTCGTGATGGTTCAATTTTCTAGCCAAGAACGCTCGTGATGTTTATCTGCGTCCCATTTGATTTTGACTCCCGTTTGTACGTGACAGCCAATGAGTCTGGAATCTCGGCATAGAGCCAATACTGAATGCACATCTCCGCATAGGTTGTATTATCGCCCTTCACCGCCTTGATAACCGTGATAGTCTTCAAGAACATTCTAAAGTTATCACGGCGTTGCGCACATGCGAATCAGACTTCAAGCTCGGTCTCCACCATTATCTCCCAAAGCACCTCAGCTACCCGGCTAAATACCGAGCTAAGGAATATGGTAGCAATACCAAGCTATCAGGACGTTCACACATGTGCATCAGACTTCATATTACTCATAGAAACATTTTTCCAAGCTTGAGTACCGAGAACCTGACATAATACTAATTATCATTCCATTAAACAATTTCGCAACCTCTGGCCATTTATTTATGACATCAAGACCATGTATGAGAGAACTGTAGGTGACAACGTCAGGAAATCTTCCGTGGTCAATCACTTCGTGAAACAAGCCACATGCTCCAGTGTTCACATCTCGGCCCCTCTTTATCTCTGACCCCAGCACTGCCTTGCGTGAGTGCCTCCTGTGCAGACTTTGCAATAAAGATTTAGCCCTCCACTACTGTTCTTCTTACGCCCACGACAGAGAGGACACATGGTGAGATTGACGCACATCCCAGAATTACTGAGTGTGGACCCAGCGACGTTGCAGTTCCGACTTTGCTTCTTTTATCAGCAAGCCGACTTTTGGTGATATGTAATGTTCCCTGATGCCCTCGACATAGAATATGGATAATTGAGTTGAAGCTCGGCATCCTCCCAATTGAATTGAAGCTCGGCACATCATCACCACCTCGGCACTGATGTATGTCGACTTCAAGTATCTCGGCCTCTCAGATTGTAATCTCAACGTTAGCTCTTTGGCATCTCGGCATAAAGGTATCTCGGTGCAGTGAAAAAATCAGACCCTATTTTCTGCATCTCAGCATCTCGTCTTCTTATGATTATCTCACATTGGGTTAACCTGAGGTGCTCAAGTGTCGGTGAGCCCAGGAACCAAAGCATCCACTTCTGTCAAGAGCACCGGCAATAATCCATCTACAGTCACACTAGCAAGAAGAGAATCACCTGAATCGCATCTCGGCCAATCCATTCCAAGATCATGTCGGCTTTTATGCAATACCAGATGGTTCGCAGATATCCTCCTGTTATCGACAGCTACAACCCCAGTAAGTATCGTGAAGAAGATGAAGGCCAATCCTCGGCGTTTTTCTCTAGCCATTACTTGAATCTGAAAACCCTCATTTAATAATCTCCAAGAAACCTTTGCCATGCTTACAAGAAAAGAAGTTCCACCCATATGCACGAATTTCTTTCCCGATAGCATACACGTCAAATCCGAGAACGTCGCAGCAGACATCACATACCACATTGAAAAACTGGAAACCAGAATGGCCATAAGATGAACCAGAATCGTGGTGTGGAAGTTTTAGCATTCTGACGATACTGGTGGGATGTGTCAATCACGATCTTCGTCACCACTTCAAAATTCTTGATTTGTGATGGTGATTAGTGTTGACCATCTTTGGTCATGGGAATCAATAATTTATCGATTCCCCACGGTCGGCGCCAATGTTCGGTCATAGAACACAGATGCCTAGCCCTAGGTGGGCTAGTATGTTGATGTAGGATCAAATAGCTACCTCCTAGGTATCCATGGATGGGATACCTATGAGAATAAGAGATCACGAGAGCACACACATGAAGGCTTTCGCCTAAGGGAGTGGGGTGTGTGTTACGTAATACTTGAATTGTAAAGAGGCGAGTTCGGAGGATACGTATGCCGTTCACTAATTCCCTCTTATTTATAGTGAGGCATAGAGGACCCGTTTAAGACGTTCTCCTCATTAGCATGTTGCTTGCCCAGTCCTCCCACTATGTGATTGTGGGATAATGGGTCATTCCCTTAGGGTTAGGGTTTGGTTGCCTTGTTGGGCGCTCCCTTGAATGGGCCTAATATTTTATTCCATAACATATTGCATGGAAGCTGAAGCCATTTTAACCAATCTATCTTGTAGATTTATAATAAATCACAAATATATCTAATTATTGATATTGAACACTCTTAGAAATTCTGGAAATTCCATATGCCCGTATAATTTTTAGCAATTATAATGTCTCTCTAATCAGGGGAAAAAAATTGGCCAAACAATCAGGAAAAAAACGACATTTGATTGATTCTATGATTTATTAACCAGCTGCAAGAATCCTCTTTTTTTGCAGCTGCGATAAGCCTCTTATGTATACTTTAAATTTGTGTTAAAGGCATATTTTACTCTGGAACTTGTCATAGTGGAGCAATTTCTTATGGAAGTTTTTCAAGGTGTAATGTTGCTCCGAAATTTTTTAAATCATAGTAATTTTTTCCTAGCCATTATTTCACTTAAGTTTAATTATTAATTGATTAAATATGCTGAGCTAACAGTCTATTTGTCATTCACATCATTTTTGTTAAAAGTGTAGATTTGTATTGGAAGTTTTCACTTATGAGCATTGCTGCCTTAAAAGTTTCCAAACTGTAGAAATGTTATCCTGATAGTTATCTAGATTAAATTTGACTGTTAATTAACCGAATATGTTGAGCTGGCAGCATGACGTGAGCAACATTAAAGAAGAAAAAGTTACAAGGGAGGATGAGCTCATATTCGCAAGGAAGTAATTAAGAAAAATATTCAATCACTAGATGCATAACACACTAAGGGTGATTGCCGAGAACAAAGTCATCAAAAACTTTATGCCGCCATACCCTAGTAACGTTAAGATAACCAAATACCTCTTTGATTTTCTCTTTATCGCATAAGATGTTTTCACCTCTTTAATTGTCTCTAATCCTTCATACGGGATGTATATTTATATATAAAAAATCTACTTATTTTTAAATTTAACTTTTTGAAAGAAAAAAAATGAAATGGATGACACATGGACTTGCCAAATAAGTATATTTGGTTAATTAACAGTAAACTTAACCTAGATAACAATAAGGTGAAATTACTACGATTTGAAAACTTTCATGGCAATATTCCTCTTCGTGAAAACTTTTGGAGTAAATTTACAATTAAATCTAAAACAAAAATAACGTAGATGACACGGACTAGCAACTCATCATATTTGATCAATTAACATTCAAACTTAATGGGGATAATGGTCGGGACAAAATTGTTACAATTTAGAAATTTTCTAGGAGACATTGCACTTTAAAAAACTTCAATGGCAAAATTGTTCTACCATAACAACTTCCAAAACAAAATAGATCCTTAAGCCTTTAAATTTTGAAAAGTTAAATGGATATCATTGCTCAAATATTTCTCCTACTATCTCCTACTTCTTTTGACGGTCGTTATCACACCCTCCCATGTAAACTAGCAAGGTGATAGTGAAGATCATGAATTCCCCGAGAAAGCCTTAAAAGGAAATGCAGAATATCTTAATAATTTTATATAAAGTTTTGTAAAATTAAACCAGACATTATAATTAGAGGAGATTTTTATGAGGTCCTAAGAAAGAGACTTAAAGCTTGTTTGGTTGGATGGGAAGGGATGAAAGTAGAGGAAAAATGAACCGCTTCCCTCATTTGGTTTGAAATTTTGGAGGAGAGGGAACTCCAAAATTTCCATTCTCTCCCATCCAACATCCTTATTTTAGCTCCCCTCCAAATTGGGGGTTTTAGAGGGGAGTCAAAATTTTAGATTATTTTACCCTTATAATTTATGTGATATTTCAATAATATTCATGTTAAAAAATACTATAATAAATAAAAATATTGTTATAATGAAAGCATATTAATTTTATAAAATAATATATTTTAAAAAATATATATTATTTTTATATTAAAAATATATTATTATGAAATTAATTTAAAATGAAAATATGTTATTATGAAGAGCTCGGTGTTGCCTTTTTCCTCCTCGTCGGTTCCTCGACACCGCTGTCCCCTTGATCGAGGCCAATGAGCGTGTGGTTCACGCTTGTGCGATCATCTGCGTCGCAAGGGGTTGGCTTGGTGCAATCCATGCTTCATCTTAAGCACCAAGTAGTCGGGATCTCGGGCGCGCGCATGGAGGCGGAAAGAGATCTGGCCGTGGCGGCGAAGAAGAAGCTAGAGGATGAGCTGAGTGCCGTCCGGGAAGGGGTTGGGAAAACCGAGGATGAGCTGAAGTCCACCAAGACGAGCTCCGAGCTTGTGAATGTACAAACTGCTCATTCCCAATGCCTGGATGCCCTGAAGACGGTTCAGGCTCAGCGGGGGAGTCTGGCCGAGGAGTTGGGTGCAGTCAAGGCCGAGCTTGAAGACTCCAAGAAGGTCCACGCCAACTGTTCTTCGACCGTGGCCAGGACCGCCAAGGATGCGTTCGACATGACCTTGGCCCAGATCCAGCACTAGAACCCTAACGTAACGTTGGATCTCAGCAAATGCCATTATCTTGTATACGTTCACCAGGGCCAGTTCTTCCCTCCTCCGCCGTCCCCAGAAGATGCTTATGTGTCGGAGCTTGACGGCTCAGGGCAGGGAGGGGAAGGAGAAGTCGAGGTCTCGCCCGACGCTCCTTCTGAAGATGGTATGGGTCCTGAGAAGCCGGCTGCTTCTGACTCCTGAGACGCTGAGGTGGTCTTCGCCAGTGGCTTTCTGTTTCGGGCATCTGTGCCCTTTTTTGATCTTGTATTTATCCGACGTATGTGCCGGTTGTATAGACAACTTTTAACCTCTTTGTTAATGTATCACTTTATCGCTTTCTAATTATGAGGTAAGTTTAAAAAATGACCGGGCCAGGGTCTTTAATTGTGCAGATCTGCGTTTTCTTCCGGATTTGTCATCTGGGAATCTTTGGTAGGGTTTTCTTGCTATAACCGCATAGGGTATTTATTTTAACGCACTACCGAGTTTCGGCTCTCTCGTCCGGGTTCATCGCCAAGATAAGGGCAAATTGCCACATGGTTATACCGTGGTGTCCGTAATGCGACGCTATAAACATTTTGACCTGATCAGGGTCAGAATGACAATTCATCTTCTTATCAAAGAGCGAGCGTTGACGCGTCAATTTTGCGAAGACCTATACAAGCAACTTCACATTGCTCGTAACCTAGGCACATTGGCCCTAGTGTCATCCATCTAGATGGGTTTAATTGAGACCGGGTTCATGGACCTCGGTGTAAAACTTAAGTTATGGACAACACGCATTTGAAAACTTCCACTGAGGATTTCTTGATTGATATGAAAATCAAAACTCCAGAGAGATCCAGAAGTTAAAGGAAAATAACTAATATAAATGACATAAATTTAAATACTGGAAAACAAAAAAATAACCGGGCTCTCAGACATGTGATGCCTGAGATTGTGCGTGTGCCGAGCCGAGGTCTAGCTGTAGTAGAGCCTCAACTTGTCGGCGTTCCAAGTTCTTTTGATGGGCTTCCTTCCTAGGGTTTCCAATGTATATGCTCCATTGTCCAGCTTCTCTTTAACCCGATAAGGACCTTCCTAATTTACTGCTAGCTTGCCATCTTTGGCGTTTTTGTTTCCAACATCTGCACGTCGAAGTACTAGGTTGCCCCTGTTGAAAGAACGTGGTCTGACCTTCCGATTATACCTTGTCGCGATGAGTTGCTTGGCGGCTAGCTCCTTGCAATGCGCCGTGATTTTGATCTCATCTATCAGGTCCAGCTCGGTCCTTAAGGCGTCTTCGTTCGACTCGCCACCATCTTGCATTGCTTTGACCTTCCTCCATGACGGCAGCCCTATCTCCACCGGGATCATCGCCTCGCATCCATAGGTCAACTGGAAAGGGGTTTCCTGGGTTGAGGTCTGTACGCTGGTCCTATACCCCCAGAGTACACTGTAGAGTTGTTCGACCCAGTTGGACTCTGCGTCTTGCATCCACTTCTTTAAGCCGTCTAGGACGACTTTGTTGGCTGCTTCGGCCTGGCCGTTTGATTGTGGATGCTCGACCGAGGCAAAGTTCTGCACAACATCCAGATCCGACATCATACCCTATAATCCTTTGTCGATAAACTGGGTCCCATTGTCCGTGACTACTTCAGCTGGGATTCCGAATCGAGAGACAATATTGTGACGAAAAAACCTTTGTACCAGTGCCGAGGTTATAGTAGTTAAAGGATTGGCTTCGATCCATTTAGTAAAGTAGTCTACCGCCACAATGAGCTACCTAAATTGCCCAGGGGCTGCTTTGAATGGTCCGAGGAGGTCCATTCCCTATTTGTAAAAGGGCCAAAGGGCCGAGATGCCTTTTAATTCTGATGGCGGGGGCTAAATGATCTTGGCGTGTTTCTGGCAACTCTCACACCTTGACGGCTTCCTTCATTGTTGGCCAGTAATATCCAGCACGCAAAGCTTTCCTTGCCAGGGCCTTACCCCCCATGTGGTGGCCGTTCACTCCTTATTGTATCTCGGCCAACACATACTTGGCCTCGGATGAATCCAAACATCTCATCATTGGAGAGTGAAAACCTTTTCGGTATAGCTGATCGTCGATCATCGTATAGACGGCGGCTTCCCGAATCAGTTTATTTGCTTTGACTGAGTTCGTCGGTATAATCCCTCTTTCAAGGTAGTCTTCAATCGATTTTCTCCAATCTGTGGCCGCCGATATAGTCATAATACAGCTCGGCTCTGTTAGGTTTTGCTGGATGACGGTCCAGAAGTTTCCTGGGACCTTGGTACTGGCGAGCTTTGAAAGGATGTCGGCTCTGGTATCTTCTTCTCTTGGAATGTGGGTGACGGTCACCTCTTCGAGGTCAGATATCACCTCCTTTGCCTTATTGAAATACTTAGCCAATAAAGGACCTTTTGTCTGATAGGTGCCCTCTATCTGTGCTACTACGAGCTGTGAGTCGGTAAAAACCCTTACTCTCTGTGCTCTATGTTCTCTGGCCTGCAATAATCCGGCAAGTAAGGCTTCGTACTCAGCCTGGTTATTTTGAGGTCGGGAACTTCAATTGGAGGGAGTGTTCAATGGCAATACCCTCCGGGCTTTCAACTATGATTCCCGCTCCGCTACCCTTTGCATTCGAAGAACCATCAACATATACCTTCCACATTTTGTCTTGAACTTCATCGGTCCTATCAGCCGAGGTGAGTTCCCTCACAAAATATGTCAACGCTTACGATTTGATTGCATGTCGGGCTTCATAGGTGATATCGAACTCAGACAACTAGATGGCCCAGCTAGTCATTCTTCCTGCTAGGTCTGGTTTGTGCAATATTTGTCGGAGCGGTTGGCTTGTTCGGACTACAATTCGATGTCCCTGGAAGTAAGGCCTGAGTCTTCTTGCCGAGACGAGCAGGGCGAAAGCCACTTTTTCAAGCTTCTGGTATCGTAGTTCCGAGCTCTATAATGCCTTACTAACGAAATAAACTGGGGCCTGGCCGGCCTCGGTTTCTCTCAATAGTGCCGCACTTACTACTTCTTCTCCAACTGACAAGTATAAGAATAAGGACTCACCTGGATCGGGTTTTGACAAGACTGGTGGGGTCACCAAACAGAGTTTGATCTTCTCGAAAGCTGCCTCGTAGTCTGTGTTCCATCCTCCTTGCGTTTCCTTCTTTAACAACCTGAAGAATGGGAGCGCATTCTCAGCCGACCTTGGTAAAAACCTGGTGAGTGCAGCCAAGCGGCCGGTTAGCTGCTGAATTTTCTTCTTCGTCCTCAGCGCCTGCATGTCGAGGACGGCCTTGCATTTATTAAGATTGGCTTCAATTCCACGGTTTGTCAACATAAAACCCAGGAATTTCCCGGCTGGGACTCCAAATGCACATTTGGCCGGGTTCAAACGAATCTGAAATCTTCTTAACTTGTCAAATGTTTGCTCCAAATCCCGGACATGGTCTTCCGGATCTTTAGTTTTTATGATCATATCATCGATGTAAACTTCGATGTTTTGTCCGATCTGGTCAGCGAAGACCTTGTTCATCATTCGTTGATAGGTGGCCCCGACGTTTTTTAACCCAAAAGGCATTACGTTGTAGCAGTAGTTGGCCTTGTTGGTTATGAAGGCCATCCTCTCCTGATCATCCGGATGCATGGGTATTTGATTATAGCCGGAGTAGGCGTCCATGAAGGATAGCAATTGAAAACCCGACGAGTTGTCGACCAGCTGGTCAATGTTTGGCATCAGGTAGGAGTCTTTTGGGCACGCTTTGTTTAAGTTGGTATAATCCGTGCATACCCTCCATTTTCCATTTGGCTTTTTCACCATAACTACGTTGGAGAGCCACGTAGTGTATTGTATTTCTCTGATGAACCCGGCTGCCAAAAGCTCCTAGACGTGCTGCTCCAAAGCCTTTTGTCTATCGGCTCCGATATTTCTCTTTTTCTGCGCCACCGGTGTGGATCCCGACTGGATAGCCAGCTTGTGACAGCAGAAGTTTGGGTCAATCCCTGGGATCTCGGATGACATCCATGCGAATACGTCTTGATTCTGCCTTAGGAATTCGATCAACCTGACTTTTAAATCTGGATTCATTGCTCCTCCAATCTTCATAGTTTTTTAGGGATTCCCTCCGAGAATTAATTCTTCCAACTCGCCCTCTGGTTCTGGACGTAGGATCTCGGGCTCGTCCCTGAGATCGAGCTCTACCATGCTTACAGGTCGTCCGGACTTCCTGCAGTTTTCTGCATTCAAGATTTGTTCACCCCTCCCGAGGTGGTGGTGATGGTCCGCCTTCTCCCTCCAGGACTGTCTCGAAGTAGCACTGCCGGGATTCCTTCTGATCTCCGTTAACAACAACCACTTTGTTCTTGTTGTTTACCATCTTCAACTTCTGGTGCTTCGTGGATACTAGCATGTCCCAACTATGAATGGTCGGTTTGCCTAATATGATATTATATGGGGAAGGGAAATCAGCCACTATGAACCTTACCCGTTCTGATCTGAAAGCCTCTTTGGTTCCCAACGTTAGTCTTAGGTCGATATATCCTTTGGGAGGCGAATGTTCCCCGTTGAACCCTATGAGGGTCGTTTTGCATGGCTTTAAATCCTCTACATCCATCTTCATCCTGTTGAAGGCATCCCAGCTAATTATGTTTGTCGAGCTCCCTGCATCGACAAAAACCCTTTTAACCCGACATTGGGCCAAGGTTGCCGTGATAACCAACCCATCCTGATGTCCCGACACTACGTCTTTTAGTTCTTCATTGGTAAAGACTAATGGGGGTGGTGTCGGTTTGGTTGGGTCATCTTCAAGTATTTCTTGCGCTGGCTCATGGTATCTCCTCCCCCGCCGAAACCTCCGCTGACAACGTTTGGTGGAATTGGGCCTCTGGGAACTCGTCTTCCTCGCTGGCCGACTTTCGGCGCTTCTTGTCTTTCTTTGGGTTGGTGGTCGGACTTCTACTTCGGCCTCCTTGCTTGCATTTGTAGATTTTACGCCCCTGGGTTTGTATCACGTATTGGCGTAGTTTTCCCTCTCTGATGAACCGTTCTATGGCGTCCCGGAGTTCAAAACATTGATCCGTAGTGTGCCCCGGTCCATCGTGGAACGCACAAAACTTGGATTGATCAGTTGTGGGTCGAATTTGGGGAGGCCGAGGTCTGTAAGTTCTTTTCATCTTGATCTAGGCCACCTTCTTCCAAATCTGGGAACGAGGGGCATTCAAGGGCGCATATCTCTCATACCGTGCTTTTCCTTCAGGTCTTCCTTCTTGAGTACGGGCATCTCGGTTCCGTGTGCGCTAAAGAACCTCTCCCTTTGGTTTACTGGGTTGACCCTTATCCTCGGGCGACATATTTCCCCGCTTCTCGGTCCCAACAGCATTGGCGATCTCCATCTGTTCAACGTCCAAGTACTGCTTTGCTCGAGTATGAAATTCGGTGAGCGTGTAAAATCGGTTCTTAAAGATGTTCTTAGCCAACCGAGACGAGGGATCCAAACCATCTACAATGCAGTGTATATGTACATCTTCAGGGAGTGAGCGTACCTACAAAGCTACTTCTTTGAACCGGTCTAAATATTTCTGGAGCGTCTCCCCCTTCTTCTGTTTGATTCTACTTAACGTGAATTGGGACTTCGGCCGCTTCTTACTAGTCGCGAAGTTCAACTTGAATTTACGTCCGAGTTCTTCGAAATTGTGTACTGAGTCGGTGGGCAAGGTATGGAGCCACCTCTGGGCCGGTTCGGTTAACGTTGCTACGAAAATCTGTGAGATGACCGGGCCCTTAATCAATCAAACAAACATGAGCAACTTGAATGTGTCAAGGTGAGCGCGCGGGTCCTGGGTCCCATCATATTTCGGGAGGTGCGTCAAATCTAGATTCTTTGGATACGGGGCGGTGGCAATTTCCTTTGAGAAAGGGCCCCGGTTGAGATCGGTCAAGTACTTCATTTTATATTCTTTGGGGGAGCCCCGAGGCCGGGTTATTCTATCTATATCTCGGTCTTTGATTTCCAAGATATTTCCCAAAGACAACTTTTTCAAAGCCGAGGTTGATGGTCGAACTCGTCCTGCGCCTGTTCCCTGAGAAGTTCGGCTTGCATCTCACCGCGATGACCTCGGCCTTTCACTAGAAGGTGAACTACTGGTATCTTGTAATGTCCTTTCCTTCCTTCCACGTGAGTCTTCTTGGCACCTTTTCTCGACTAACGTCTCAAACTTGTTGAATCGTTCCTCCATTATCTGTTGTATTACCCTAAGATCTTCTTGGCGTTGGAGGTTACTGCGCTTTTCATTACTCTCCATTCGCCTCAACATTGATTCCTGTGCTTTCTGCAGGAGAACAACGTCCGGATTTGGAGTTGAGTTCTCCGTTGGTGCTACGTCATGAGTTCGGGGACTATGGGAAGGGAGGACGCTGTGTCTGAGATGTTCCCCTCCGCGATATCATTCAGCTGTTCAGGAGCTTGGTGGTGTTGATTGGCCTCGGCCTGTTGTGGATTTCCAGGCTGAGGATTCCGACTGCTACTTCTAATGTTAGCCATCGGTGGTCACGGGGATCAAAATTTAACGTCCCCACGGTCGGCGCCAATGTTCTGGTGTGAAACCAGATATGTCTAGCCAAGTGGGCTAGTACTTTGATCTTGGATCGGATGGCCCTGCCGGAGTATCTATAGTCAAGATATCCGGGAAAGCACGGGATCACTACACACAATAGGCATTCGCCAGGGGGATGGGGGATGTGTTCGGTGGGGATCGTGCACAGTGATGCGGAATGTAAATAGGTCTGAGTTAGAACGTGTGTACCTTTAGGGTTTAACCTTTGTATTTATAGAGTGTACCTTAGGTAGAATATCCAGGATCTATCATAATTCATGGCCGTTATATCATATCTCGGATATGGTCTCCGATATATTGATATTATAGATAATGGCGGGATTATCCGATATCCTCGAAGCATCCCGTGATTGCGTGTGTCCCTTAATGGACCACATCAGCGTTGGGCCTGATGGGAATCCGTAACAGGTTGATCTCTCAATTTTACTCTCTTTTTGATTTTGACTTCTCAAGTTTTAAACCATTGGTTTTAGTCTTTTTAGAAGCAAAATGATTCATATCTTTCTTGAGTTAGAGGACCAATGTTTTAAATAAAATAAAACTTGAGGGACTAAAACATATCATTTAAAACTTGAGTGACTAAAATCAAAATGAGGAAAAACATGCGGGACTAAATATTGTATTAGCCATTATTTATTTTATAAATTATTTTAAAAAGTACATTGAACACGGCAAGTTTGGTTAATCAGATTAAAAAAATTACTAACAGATCGAATATTCATGTGGATAAATATTAAAAGGCTTATTTCTTAAAATTTATTATGAGAAAATATAAGTTAGGAGTTCTATTCCTGAAAATGAGAATTTCCTTTTTCTTTCCCTCTAAAATTTGTACGTGAAATATTGGGCAAGACAGCCAAACTCGTCTTTGATGTTGAAGCTTAATTTCCTTTTTCTTTCCCTGGTTTTATTCCAATTTTTTCTTTATAAATGATTTTTTCCTTTTTTCTGCATTTTTTGCCTCTAAATTTATTCCCCAAACATCAATTCCACAAGTCCAGCCCATTGAAATAAATCACAAATGTCAAATTCTCCGGAGTTCGGACTTCAAAGTATTAATACATATACAAACATCTAGTTGAAATATGATTTTCCAATTTAAGAGTCCAAAAATCCAAATAAATGTAAACTCCCCATGGAAATTAGCAACAAGTCATTAGTTTTTTTTTTTTTTTCAAAACACTAAAAAAAATCAAGACTAAAATGTAAGAACAACAAAACTAGAGAATACTAACAGAGCTAAGAGCTTGCTTGATGGGTTTGGGCTAAGGATTTATAATCCGGTAGTTTCGTGGTTCAGAGCTCGTTTTATGAGCAAGTCTACCAATATATTATTATATCTGAAAATGATTTGGAACTCAACCTACCAGCTAAAATTGATCATATTCTTGATCTAAAAAATCATCTCACACTGTTCATGCATTTTTGGAGTCTTATGATTTATCATGTGGATGGCTTCGGAAGAGTTGCTTCTTAGAATTATATTTCTTGCATTCCGATCCCACGCTCTCTTTAAGCCCATCAAGGACTCTCACAATTAATCTTGTCCCAATGAGCTTGCTTGATGTGTGTGCCATAATCGTGGTTAGTTTGCTGTTTTGACTTGGAATGGAAGCGCTCATTATATTAATTTACGGTCACGCCATATATAAAAGCCTACAAATGATGACCAAGAGTCCTTTCCAATCACCCTCTTTATAGTATTCCATATGTTCAACTTTAACTAGTCTTGTAAGTCACCAACAAAAAACTGTTATGAAAATACAGTTTGGTAATGGCTTCCCCAAAGTGTTTGGTCTCTCAACAGTCTCTTTGGGCATGAATCTCATCCTCCACGAATGCCCTATTTCTTTTCTATTTGAGTTTATTAGTAATTAGGCGTTCATGAGTCATCAACCATGCAAAAGTTTTACGCCATTTTTGATCAGCTTCCATGGCTTTTCCCAACTGCAAGAGGAAGCTGATTTTGTAGTGAAAGAGCCGCTCTTATTCCACTTCCACCAGACAAGTTTATATATATTTCCTACTCTATCCCTAACTTGTTGAGTTCTTGCTCTCGCATGCATGTTGCCAGTTATTTTTAATTCCTCTCCATGCATTTCGTCTGCCTTTTTGTGATTTATATTTGGGAGTAGATCTTTATCGCAACAATAATAGTTGCTCTTGATCTCCTAAACCCATCCTAACTTTGTCATAAAAGATATATTTTGTTGTTTAATGTGTCTCATGCCAAGTCCCCATTTTCACTTTCCAACACAAACTTTGTCCCGTGAGAGGAGATGCATTCTACGTTGGGTTTCTGATGACGATCTCCCAAAAAAATCTCAAACTTTAATTTCTTTTCTGATAGCATCACATACACGTATTATCTGGTAGGTAGGCTATTTGCATGGTACAAATAAGCATATTTCACCAGAGTTCCTCATCTGGAGAGATTATTCATGAACTTTATCAATCAACAGCTGATTTTTGGATGAGACTAGAAATTAATAAACTTGAGATAGTAGTTGTAAAAAATATTTTCGGGCAACATACAATTTAATAGAAATAAATAAAAATAAAAATAAATTAAATTAAATTTTAAAAAATGTCTCCACCCCAAAATTAGAGGGACGGGAACATAATGACCATATAAGAGATGAGTATGGATTGTGAACCCAAGGCAAGGTTCTAACTAATGAGCACTGTTCTGTTATGGCTTATGTTCCTTAATTAAGAACACCTTAGTCTTGCTTCAGCATACCTCTTGTTGATAAGATTTGCATGGATGGGAAAGAAATGCATGATGCAAATCACGTGGACTCCTACTTCGTATCATCATTTTATTCATCAAAATTTTGGTTTTAACATGCAAATCACTATATAATATTATTATTTTCCAAAACATAGAAACCATAACATAGTACGTGTTTGATAGCATACCAAACCCGATTTTTTTTTTTAAAAAAACTAACAAAATGCAAACATAAATCAAGACATATTATCCATTATCGATAATAATAATATTAACGCAATCTCTCTTAAAAAGTTGTCTTAGATGACTCAGATCGAGGTCTCCACGTCCAATCAAATGGGTACCACCTTTCAAAGAAGCTTGAACAACTACTCCCATCTTAATTATAAAAACACTTTTATAGTATAATTTGTACTACAAAAATTTTCCTGACCAGAGGTAGAAGTAGTACTAAATTTGCTTATCTGAAAATCCACATACAGATAATTCCTGATTAGTTTTCTTTTTTAAAGATGATTTTTAATTAAAATATCGCACTCCCATCATGGAGGTGCACAATTCGTCTATTATTGTCATTGTTATTTATCTAATGTATTGGGAACAGGCCATTATATTGTTGCCTATATTTAGTTGGCGTATGGAAGAAAATCAAGAAATTATCTCTTGCATTGAAGCTGCCTTTCTCAGTCAAGAAATATCTCACTTGTTCCGTGGTTTCTCATTATATCTCTTGACCCAAAAAAAAAAAAGATTCTCATTATATCTGATTAAAACAAATTCATGCAACAAAATCACCAGCCTTTTGAATCATTACAGTACCGTCAATTTTCTCCGGAATCTCCTCCCACCAGTATCAGCCACGTGTCATCTTTTACTTCCCTTTCTCTCCTTCACCCTCCACATTCTTTCCGTTTCATTCTCCGCTTTCCATTTCTCTTTCTTCCTCTGTTTTTTCAAAATTCTGGTTGGCTCCAGCACTTTTTTTCTTTCTTCATTCTTTGCGGTTACAATTCAAGAGGTACGTCCATGCATATTTCCATTGACGCTTCGTTTTCTTCGGCATTGACGGCAAATCACATTTCTCTCTGTTTCTTGCATTTTTTTAGTTTCAATTTGAAAATCTTGTTGTAACAATTTTCTTCGCGCTACGGAAATTTTTTTGACGTTTCTTCAACCACATTGCTCTTGTTTTTTATGATCGATCGTCTGAACAGATACGACAAGTAGAAGAATATTAATTGATCAAATCGTGGCCCGGCGGTGGGGGTCGGCCGACGCCAATGACGAATAACGAGTTGGCACCGCATTCACTCACGCGACGGCCGTCAAGAAGCGCAGCTACCACCTTCTCCGCCGAGGTCTTTGATAATGAAGTCGTTCCTTCCTCCCTCGCCTCCATTGCACCCATTCTCCGGGTCGCAAATGAGATTGAATCCGAGCGACCCAGGGTTGCCTATCTATGTAATCAATACGTTTCGCAAATTCATTCAATTTTGACCTCTCCTCTGCGCATTATTGCACAAGTTAATTCGATTTTGGTTTGTTTGTTTTAATTTCGAAGGTCGCTTCTATGCTTTCGAGAAAGCGCACAGGTTGGATCAAAGCTCCAGCGGGCGTGGCGTTAGGCAGTTCAAGACCTTGCTGCTCCAACGATTGGAAAGGGTAAATAAAACCGTTCCCTTTTCATTGGTTAGAAATTGAATCATTACTACGTGGAGGGACAGTGCTAAACACATTTCTTTCTTAATCAAACTACTCTGATTTTTTTAAAATCGTATTATTATATTTGCTTTAACTTCTGTACTTAAAATACATCACGTTAAATCAGATTCTTTAGTATTAAAAAGAAGTCCCAAAAAAATTATGCATTAAAAAGTTCTAAACATCATTTGCGTATAACTGGATAAGATAATTTCTGCTGATGAGTGAAAGTTTTCTGGAATTTAGGTAATTGCATTTTAACACCTTTTCTTTTTGTTCTATGGATTGAAAGATTTATTCTTTATATTTATTTTTTCGGCCGAAAACATTCTTTATTTTTATTAAAATTCCAATTCTCTCAAATTAATTAAAACATTTAATACCTTTAAATTAAGAGATTAATACTGTAATAAGATGAATTAGAATGTTCCTATAATTTATTATTTTTCTCACATTTTATTTCCTTTCCCTCCTTAATTTAGAGAAATTTCATTGGTTGGGATTCGTTTACTCGCTCTATTTTAAAAGTGACTGTGACAGCACTCATCTCAATTTTCACACCCATTTCACAATAGTCCATTTGTTTGTATTTAAATCTACCCATTCATTGGATAAGAAATCTATCAATTAATTTGATAAGTCAACGAAGTTGACTGATTTTAGTCAGCCATAGCTTTGACCAGCAACAGTTATGTTGGCTGGGAGACAACTTATACTGTTTCTTTCTTCCTCTCATTTCAACTCCAGGACAATGCATCCAGTCTCGCCTCTCGGGTTAAGAAGACAGATGCGAGGGAAATCCAAGCTTACTATAAGCAGTACTACGAACATTATGTGAGAGCTCTAGACCAGGGGGAGCAGGCCGACCGGTACGTACTTACACGCTCGAATTCATATAACAATAATAACATTATTTCTTTTCACTTTGAAGTTTGAATATCTTCTCTGGTTCTCATTGTAGTAGTTTTTCTTAAATAAAGTTTGTTCGCTCCTTTTCTTGCAGAGCCCAGCTCTCTAAGGCTTACCAGACCGCCGGAGTTC
Source organism: Acacia melanoxylon (assembly GCA_019022615.1). NCBI lineage: Eukaryota > Viridiplantae > Streptophyta > Magnoliopsida > Fabales > Fabaceae > Acacia > Acacia melanoxylon. Next base: position 2,652,594 of record JAFJYJ010000051.1, on the reverse strand, counting down.
TTTTCGAAGTGCTTTGTGCCGTTAATAAAACCGAGAAGGTTGAGGAAGTAGCTCCTGAGGTAAGTCACGATTCACATAATTTCAGATTCGTTTTAGCGTGAATGCGTGTATTTTACTAATAGCTATAAATTTTGTGTAAGCAGATTATCGCAGCTGCTAGAGATGTCCAGGAAAGGACAGAATATTATGCACCTTATAACATTCTTCCCCTGGATTCTGCAGGGGCTTCTCAGCCTATTATGCAGCTTGAAGAGGTAATCCTTTTGCAGAATCCGTGTTGGATATCCCTTCTGCATACTATACTTTCATTTGGCACTGCATTGAATCCTTTAGCTTTTCCCATATATTAGATCAAGGCAGCTGTTTCGGCACTAGGGAACACTCGTGGCTTGAACTGGCCTAACTCATTCGAGCAACAAAGGCAGAAAGCTGGAGATTTAGACCTTCTTGATTGGCTTAGAGCCATGTTTGGGTTCCAGGCATGTAATCCGCTTCAAGGGAGACCGTAAAAAAATTAATGCATACCTGAATCTTTTTATTTAACCTCCCTATATTATTAATGCATTTTGGTTTATTTGGACACAGAGGGACAACGTCAGGAATCAGAGGGAGCATTTGATTCTGCTTCTTGCTAACTCTCATATAAGACTGGTTCCCAAACCTGAGCCACTCAACAAGGCACGTAAACCTTTAGTTACTCCTATTTGGTGAAAGCATTTTAGATTAAAATAAAACTGAGTTAAAGCAGAAACAGGGAATGCTTAGTTAATTTTGCTTTCTCTAGTTAACAGAGTAGCCCTGCCTTTTTCCCCCATGTATTGAATCTATTTTTTGTCAAATGCAGCTTGACGATCGAGCAGTTGGTGCACAGATGAAAGATCTCTTTAAGAACTACAAAAACTGGTGCAAATTTTTGGGACGAAAACATAGTTTACGGTGAGATATGTATAAGCATGCCTGCATCAACAAACATTTGTGACATTTGGCTTAATTTCTGATGGGTTTTCCACTTTTGGTTGTCATGAATATTTCAAGAATAAGTCAGAATCTTTTGGTGCCCAAATTGACTTGTGTATCACATATCTTGTTTTTTCCCAGACTTCCTCAAGGTCAACCACAAGAGATACAGCAGAGGGAGTTGCTTTACATGGGTCTTTATCTTCTCATTTGGGGTGAAGCAGCTAATGTTCGCTTTATGCCGGAATGTCTCTGCTATATATTCCACAATGTAAGCACAAACTTCCTTAAACTTCTAATTTTCTTATACCAGCCTGCAATGACTTACCAAATTTTTACTTAATTTATTGAAATTTTTCAAAATGTGCTAACAATATCCGACAATTACTTTAGATGGCATATGAGCTCCATGGTTTATTGGCCGGAAATGTCAGTATTGTTACTGGTGAAAATATTAAGCCTTCTTATGGTGGTGAAGATGAAGCATTCCTGCGCAAGGTCATAACTCCCTTGTACCGAGTTATTGAAAAGGTAGTGGCTGTCCAACATTTTTTACATACTTTGGCAAGTACTTATATATATATATGTGTGTGTGTGTGTGTGCTAAGTTTCAGGATGCTTAATAACTTTGCAGGAAGCTGAGAAGAGCAAAAACGGAACAGCTTCTCACACAACTTGGTGCAACTATGATGATCTGAATGAGTATTTCTGGTTCGTTTCGCTTTGGATCTTCACATGATAGACAACCACTTAGTTTGATGGTTCATCAGTTCATTAAACATTCATTTTTCTTGGCACTTTGTTGCAGGTCATCGGATTGCTTTTCTCTTGGATGGCCCATGCGTGATGATGGGGACTTTTTTAAATCGACTTCCAATATGGCACAGGAAAGAAAAGGTGCTCAGAGAAAAACAAATTCTAGAAGTACTGGAAAATCAAATTTTGTTGAGACCCGGACGTTTTGGCATATTTTCCATAGCTTCGATCGTCTTTGGACCTTCTATTTACTGGCTTTGCAGGTATATATACTATTCAATTAAAATGATGTGTTTTATGTTTCTCTCCCCAAATCATACTTATGACAAGGCTTGCGCATTCTTATTGTAGGTATTGATTATTATTGCATGGCAAAGAATTTCTGTGGCGGATATCTTTAAGAAAGATGTCTTGTACAATTTATCAAGTATATTCATCACAGCGGCCATTCTGCGATTTTTGCAAAGTATGATATATACTTTTATTTAAATGGCTCTTATAATACTACTATCAGATCACTTGTTTCATGCTTACCATTTGATTGAAATTCTTTTAAGTCATCATATAAACAACGGTAAAAACTTCACAAACAAGCACAAGAATTATAACATCAAATTTTATTCGGGTTTATGGCTGAGATTATTATCACCTCTGATCCTAAATATAATAGCTAGTTGATTTTGTTTGGAAAGTTTAAGGAAGCTAAATAAGTTATATTAAAATATGTCTATTATGTATATTTATGGGTTTTCTCCAAAATAATTTGTTTGATTTATAAACTAATATGTAATATAATGATTTACAACATATGCTATACTTAACTAACTTATTAAACTTCCGTATTTTATCCAATAAAAGTCAATTGACTCTTATATTAAGGATTAGATGTACTATAATAAAAGAATCTAAACGTCTACTGAAATTAAAAATGCTCTGAAAAGTTCTGTTAACTTCAACTCTTAATTTAAAATAAAGTTTGGAAGTGGATTCTTCATCTTTATCCTTGAATTTCTTTTCTGCCTTCATGTTCATGTTTTTGGTCTTTGTTCACATAAATTTAACTTAGTTTTTCCATTCCTTTTTATATTGACCCCAGGTATCTTGGACTTGATCCTGAACTTTCCGGGTCATCATCGATGGAGATTCAGTGACGTGCTGAGAAATTTTCTTAAAATCATTGTTAGTCTTGCATGGGTTATCATTCTTCCAGTCTTCTACGTGAATACCGTTGACGAGCTCCCACAAAGTATTAAGAAGTGGCTTTCCTTTTTGGATAAAATAAAGAGCAGCATTCCAACATTGTATATCCTGGCTGTTGCATTGTATATGCTTCCCAATTTACTAGCAGCTGTTCTCTTCCTTTTTCCAATGCTCAGGCGTTGGATCGAAAACTCTGACTGGCATATTGTTAGACTTCTCACGTGGTGGTCACAGGTATGTTGCAGTTGCATTATGCTTTTACGCAATTCAATCACTGGCAAATATATATATATATATATATATATATATATATATATATACATCTGTGTGCAACCCTGACTAGAAATTGGTAGGGAATATGTAACAGTACGGTCAATTTTGTTTCTTTTCTTTTTCTTAATCACCCTTAAAAGGGAAAATCATACATGCATGTATAGTGGAAGCAATCTGGAATTCATGAAAGCCTTGCCGTGACCTGTTCCCAAGCAATCTGAATACTCTAAGTATATATTATCTTCTTTTCATCTACATAATAATTCTTTCACCTCCCGCAGCCAAGAATCTACATTGGAAGGGGAATGCATGAAAGTCAATTTGCTCTTCTAAAGTGAGTTTTGCAGAACCCTATGGTGAATGATGATAAAATAATCTGTGGTGCTTTCCTGGGTTTTTATTACCTTAGAATTGTTAAATTATCTAGTCGCCTTCTGGTATTTTCAGGTATACTATTTTCTGGTTGCTGCTTCTTGCTTCAAAATTTTCAGTAAGCTTCTTTCTGCAGGTAATTTCGATTATGTGCCGCACGTGTTTCCTCTAGAAATGTTCTTGAGAAGCTTTTAAGAGAGTGTGGGTTTTCCATTAACTGTTTTCTCTTCCATATATAGATAAAACCCCTGATTGAACCCACAAAGGAAATAATGAGTATTCGGCGAATTCATTTTGCTTGGCATGAGTTTTTCCCTGATGGTAATATATTTTCTTTTTCTTTCTCGTGATTTGAATGTATCAAATTGCTTAATTTTAAAGTTATCTATCTAAATAGTTTCCTTCCTATATATGCAGCTAAATACAACTATGGTGCGGTTGTAGCGCTATGGGCTCCTATACTTTTGGTGTGTATGCCATGTTTCCTTTTTTTGTTCGGATATGTTAATCTTCTCATCCTTTTGGTTAGCACCTCAGCGATTTGGCGTGTTCAATTTAGGTTTATTTCATGGACACTCAAATTTGGTATGCCATATTCTCAACGTTGTATGGAGGTGTTGTTGGGGCCTTCGATCGTCTAGGAGAGGTAAACATCTACCTTTTTCTCCCCAACCTTTCTTGCTATCTTGAGAGAACTTGGGATTGTGTATACACAGGCTTTATTCATTTTGTGTAGCCCGGTACAATTCGAACCTATTCGTCCATATTGGAAATTTAGAGTGCCCTGTTGCGAACATTAGAATTCTGGATCATTAATCTTTACCTGCGTTATTATTAAAAAAAAAAACGATGATAACTTATGTCAACTACCGAAATCTATCTTTCTATAACAAAATAGACAGGAAACCATAGTATTCATAAATTATGAATGTGAATAGTATACAACTTCATGAAAAGCATGAGTTTCATTTTGGAGTTATAGAATGGAATTTTTTTGTATATCATGACCTTAAATTCATGAATCCTATGAAACTGAAGTATTTCAACAGCGACTTAAAGTTGAGCTCTTTGCTTATACAGATACGAACGCTAGGCATGCTGAGGTCAAGGTTTCAGTCTTTGCCTGGTGCATTCAACACATGTTTGGTACCTACAGAGACGAAACAGAGAAAGAAATTTTCCTTGTCAAAGCGATTTGCTGAGGTTGCTTTATATTATTTTGGGATCTAACATTCTGTTGCTAAGTAGATTGCTGTCATTAATATTTCATCTTTACTTACTTGAGTTCCATGTTGGATAGATTTCTGCAAGTAGAAGGATCGAAGCTTCCAAATTTGCCCAGTTGTGGAATGAAATTATTTGCAGTTTCCGTGAAGAAGATATCATAAGTGATAGGAAAGACCAGAGATCCAAACTCTTATTTAGTTGCTTTCTTATACCATCTTGTCTTTTCATGATCTATCCCTTCAGTTAGAATCCTAAACTAAACTATGTTTGCATATATTACAGGGAGATGGATCTTTTGATGGTTCCTTACTCCTCAGATCCTAGCCTGAAAATTATTCAGTGGCCTCCCTTTTTGCTTGCTAGCAAGGCATGTATTTGAGTTTAGTCTTTCTTTCTCCCTTTTCCTTTTCAACTATAGGAATTATTTTTTGCCAGTTCAGATAATTTACCTTCATACAATCTTTACAGATTCCTGTAGCATTAGACATGGCCGTTCAATTTCGAGGAAGGGAAAGCGACCTTCACAAGCGTATACTTGCAGATGAATATTTGAAATGCGCCGTGATTGAATGCTACGAATCTCTTAAAAATGTCCTAAACACTATGGTGTTTGGAGAAACTGAAAAGAGGTGCCCTTTGGGTTTTTGAAAATTTCTTAGTGTTCACCTTCTTATCTATTTTTAGTTTCCATTTCAATATGAATATTGCATTTTTTTAGCGCAATTAAATATCCTTTTGGTTAGTTACAAAATTTCCAAATAAACACACAAACTATTACCTGATTTTCACAGATACTAGTTGAACTGCTGTATCAGCTGCTTTCTATATGTGAATATATATCTATTATAATCCATGCATGCATGCATATATTATTAGATACACATACGTATGAATGCTTGGGTATGACTTGTAAAGCACTCGCATATATAATTTGTTATTCTTTTATATGTTACTTGTCAGAAGGAAGTCGAAGTAGAAATGGTTGATTTACCTAATTTATTTTTGTCAGACCTTCATCTAATTTAAATAATAATTAATAAGGAGAACTTCATTTTGTATGACCAAGGGTTTTTGCTTGAAGAAAAGTATTATTTATCAGCCTTTTGTTTTTCCTCACTCTTCTTGATCATCTGTGTGTGTGTGTCATTGAAACTGTAGAAACTTCATTAAAATCGTAGCATTACCTGGACTTCTGAACTCATTCGGATGAAACAGGATAATAACCATCATCATCATCGAAGTTGAGAGCAATATCACAAGGAATACTCTTCTTACAAATTTCAGAATGGGATTTTTGCCTTCCCTTTGTAAGAAGTTCGTGGAGCTCGTGGAAATCTTGGTGAGCCACTTAAAAGGAAAAACTTGTCGCTGGAAAGGTTTCTTGTCTCTAATGAAATATTTTATTTGGAATTTTCACACACTGTTCTTTTTTGTTATAGAAAGCGGCAGATCCATCCAAGCGGGATACAGTGGTGCTCTTGCTGCAAGACATTTTAGAAGTGATTACTCGTGATATGATGGTAAATGAAAACAGGTTTGTGAACTTTATTATTGCACGAATTGGAGAATAGTTTACTTGAAGCATTGTTAAATCATGTTTATCTTTTGGCCAATAGTAAAATCAAGTTCTCCTCCAAAAAGATAATAATAATTTATTTTGGCTAATAGTTTACTTGAAGCATTGTTAAATCATGTTTATGTTTTTGCCAATAGTAAAATCAAGTTCTCCTCCAAAAAGATAATAATCATTTATTTTGATGTGATGCTCTGCAGTGAGTTGCAGGAACTTATAAATAATAGTAAGGACACTGGAAGGCAACATTTTGCTGGTACTGATGAAAAACCAGCTATAGTATTCCCTCCTTTGGTCACGGCAAAATGGGAGGAACAGGTAACTTTGCTTTTTTTGCTTTTTGTAAATGATATTTTTACCAACCGTTCCTGGAAACATTAATATCATGATGAAATATTTTTCTGCTTGCAATCGTTTCAGATAAACCGTCTTTATCTACTACTGACGGTGAAGGAATCTGCAATTGAGATTCCAACTAACCTTGAAGCACGCAGAAGGATTGCCTTCTTTACCAATTCCTTGTTCATGGATATGCCACGTGCGCCCCGAGTTCGCAAAATGCTTTCATTCAGGTGTGTCACCCGATTCTATAGATAAGAATGGTCTCAATAATATATATGCCTGCGTCGTACTTCCTATCGTCAAGACGTCAACTGTTGAGTATCATGGCGCTTATTGAATCTTAGTCATCAGGGTTTTATGAAACCACAACAAGAATACTTCAATCAATCTAGTTAAATAAATCATTTAATTATTAGATTATATACCAGTTTATAAGTCAAATAAGTTAGTTTGAAAAAAGACGATAAATATAAGACTTCAATGTAATTATTTAACTTCATTAATTTCTCCCAAAAAACTTAATTAGCTCTTGTATTATACAACGAGATGTACTACTATTTTTCTTTGCATATTTTATTGTCCCAAAAAAGTGACCAGCTTCAGATATTATAACAAGAAATATTTTCGTTTGTAGTGTGCTAACCCCATACTATAAGGAAGAGACCGTCTACTCTAAGACTGACCTTGAGGTTGAGAATGAAGATGGCGTGTCAATCATATACTACCTGCAAAAGATTTACCCAGGTTTGTAACAACTAAAGCAGTACACAACAAGATTTTACCTTTTTCTTAATGAAGAAAGACTGGATATATTAATCTCATTACTTTTTAATAGATGAGTGGAATAACTTCATGGAGCGACTTGACTGCAAGAAAGACAGTGAAATATGGGAGAAAGAGGAAAATATATTGCAGCTTCGTTATTGGGCTTCATTAAGAGGGCAAACTCTTTGCAGAACCGGTACACATATATGTGATGAATGCTTCCTAATTAGGTTGATTAACAATTTCACTCTTGTATTTATTTATAAACTTATTGCCGCAGTAAGGGGAATGATGTACTACCGCCGGGCTCTGAAGCTTCAGGCTTTTCTTGACATGGCTAATGATCAAGGTAAAAGAATAATTTTCTTTTATAGCTTCTCCGTCTTGGGTGCTATGTACTAGACCGTCATACTTAAACTTCCCTTGTAATTCCTTCGATCCTAAATGTAAAGCTAGTTGATTTTTTTTTTTTTTAGTTTAAACTAAATAAGTTACATAAAAATATTTATGTATATGCCTTCAAAATAATTTGCTTGACTTATAAACACATTAGATGTTATTAGGCTTTTTTAATCTCTTAAAAAAAAAAGACAATTGCCTCTTACATTAGGTAGTATGTCATCAAATATGTAGTGCAATGGCTAATTATATTTTCTTGTTATCAGAGATTCTTGATGGTTATAAAGCTGTTACAGTTCCATCGGAGGAAGATAAAAGAAGCCAGAGATCCTTATATACCAATATTGAGGCTGTGGCTGACTTGAAATTCACATACGTTGCTACCTGTCAGAACTATGGGAATCAGAAGCGCAGTGGAGACCGCCGTGCGACAGATATCCTGAATTTGATGGTTAAGTATGTTCTCCTATTGATAAATGATGTTGAGTTTTGAAGTGCATTTATTTTTGCTTCCAAATTTCGTGACGTGCACATGGTATAAGAATCTAACTTGTGGTTCTTCAATTGTAGCAACCCCTCGCTTCGTGTGGCATATATTGACGAAGTTGAAGAAAGAGAAGGTCAAAAAGCACAGAAGGTTTATTATTCCGTATTAATCAAAGCTATGGACAATCTCGATCAAGTAAGTTCATATTGAACTCCAGGAAAAAACCAATTTATTTACTCATCTTTACCTCTGAATTAATTGCTTTTATCTCTGAAGGAAATATATCGAATAAAACTTCCGGGGCCAGCTAAGTTGGGAGAAGGGAAACCAGAAAATCAGAATCATGCCATCATTTTTACTAGAGGCGAAGCTCTCCAGGCTATTGACATGAACCAGGTAAATTGTTATGAAATATGAATTTGATACTGTAGTAACAAGTAGATAATAGTTATATGGCCTACTTAGATGATTTACTCGTCGATAATATTTTCAAGGATAACTACTTGGAGGAAGCTTTGAAAATGCGTAACCTTCTGGAAGAATTTAATGAGGATCATGGGGTGCGCCGACCTACAATACTCGGTGTCCGTGAACATATATTTACTGGCAGGTCTGATCAATTTTCTTCTACATAGATAAGAGTGAGCACATTCTCTTGTTTGACAATATCTTAAATATTCGTAATAATCACTTGTTACAGTGTCTCCTCCTTGGCTTGGTTTATGTCAAATCAAGAAACAAGTTTTGTCACAATTGGTCAAAGAGTTCTTGCAAGACCCCTAAAGTAAGTTTTTCTTATCCATTTCATTGTATAATCAAGTTCTTTTATTCTACTCTTTCATGACAAATTATGAATCCTAGCATGCACTTGACTAAAAGACGACTACTTATTATTTAAAACACGTTTTTTGGCTTATAATGGGTTTTGTTCAATTTTAGGGTTCGGTTCCACTATGGCCACCCAGATGTTTTTGATAGAATTTTCCACATTACACGTGGAGGAATGAGCAAGGCTTCTCGAGGCATCAATCTGAGCGAGGATATTTTTGCTGGTGACATTCTTGATACATGTTTTTTCCCATTATTACGTGTTCTCCGGATTTCTTTTCTTGCTTCTAATATGCCTTTTGCCTCTAGGTTTCAACTCAACACTCAGACGTGGCAATATTACTCATCATGAATATATCCAAGTCGGTAAAGGTAGAGATGTTGGGCTCAATCAAATCTCACTTTTCGAAGCAAAAGTAGCTTGCGGCAATGGAGAGCAGACATTAAGCAGGGATATCTACCGTCTGGGGCATCGTTTTGACTTCTTCCGCATGATGTCGTGTTATTTTACAACTGTTGGATTTTATGTCAGCTCAATGGTAATTTTTTTTCTCACTACAGTTTCCACAGTGATGTTACATGCATGTTCTTTTACTTACTAGAGCATTGAGTTTAATTAATATTTGAATTTCAATCCAATGTTAATGGTTCGCTGAAAAGATTGATAAACAAATCAGAGCAAGGGAAAAGGAAATAAATCTGTCATCATTTGGAACTCCAGGCTGTGTGTGTCTATATCTCCAACCTACACAATGTTTCATTTAAATCAAGGGCTGATCCAGCTGACAGAAAATCTTTGCAACAATGATAGCTTATATTTTCCTTATGTAATCTTATATTATTTGTCCTAGTCATATACTTCTCGTAATTACTAGCTCCTCTTCTACGTCTTGTGGCATTAAAGCTTTCCTTTTCATATTTGCAGATGGTAGTCATCATGGTTTATGCATACCTATATGGCAAACTTTACCTATCTCTAAGTGGACTTGAGAACGACATAGTTAAGTATGCCAGGAGAAAGGGCGATGATGCTCTGAAGGCAGCCATGGCTTCACAATCCATTGTTCAAATAGGTCTTATAATGACTGTCCCTATGATCATGGAAATTGGACTCGAGAGAGGATTCAGAACTGCATTTAGTGACTTCATAATAATGCAACTGCAACTAGCAGCTGTTTTCTTCACTTTCTCACTGGGTACAAAGGTGCATTATTTTGGTCGCACTCTCCTGCATGGTGGGGCAAAGTACAGAGCAACTGGCCGCGGTTTTGTGGTCCGACATGAGAAGTTCGCAGAGAACTATAGAATGTACTCCAGGAGTCACTTTACGAAGGGAATGGAGCTCGCCATGTTGCTTATATGTTATCGGATTTATGGATCCGCAGCTACTGACTCAGTGGCATACATCTTGATCACATTGTCAATGTGGTTTTTGGTGTGTTCATTTTTATTCGCTCCTTTCCTTTTCAACCCTTCTGGATTCGAGTGGCAAAAGATAGTTGAGGATTGGGATGATTGGTCAAAATGGATAAATAGTCATGGTGGGATTGGTGTTCCTGCAAGCAAGAGCTGGGAATCATGGTGGGATGAAGAACAGGAGCATCTGAATTACACTGGGTTTTTAGGACGAACCATGGAGTGTATTCTTTCACTGCGCTTCTTTATCTATCAGTATGGAATTGTCTATCATCTAAACGTAGCCAGAGGCGAAAAGAGCATAGTGGTGATTATGCTTACTATTATTCTTGTTTCTTATTCTAATGTCAAACTCTTAAATCTAATGCTACCTTTTGTCCTTAATATAAGATATAGTTCATACTACATGTTTCACTACAAACTAGATTTTATATTAAGGAGCCGGGATAGTACTTAGCCTACAAGCATTTTCCCCTCCCCCTTCTATGACAGGTGAAAATTGACTATCATTTTCTCTTCAGGTTTATGGTCTATCTTGGCTAGTCATAGTGGCTGTTATGGTCATCTTGAAGGTCAGTAATCAGTAAAAACTCAAGTTCATTCTGACGAGAACTATTTTCTCTGCTTGAGCGTAGTTGATTATATTATCTGATCAATTGGTGGCATATGAAAATTATTGCAGATTGTGAAACTAGGCAAAAAGAAGTTTAGTGCGGATTTCCAGCTGATGTTCCGTCTTCTAAAATTCGCTTTGTTCATTGGCGCCATTGTCATGCTAGTCTTGATGTTTATTCTGATGGATCTCACAGTTGGAGATATCTTTGCAAGCTTACTAGCATTTATGCCAACAGGATGGGCACTGGTACAAATAGCACAAGCATGCAGGCCAGTGGTGAAGAGGCTTGGTATGTGGGGATCAGTGAGAGCTTTATCAAGGGGCTTTGAATACTTAATGGGGGTGGTGATCTTTGCACCATTGGCCATATTGGCTTGGTTCCCATTTGTTTCAGAGTTCCAAACGAGGCTTTTGTTCAACCAAGCATTCAGCCGGGGGCTTCAGATACAAAGGATTCTTGCTGGTGGCAAGAAACACAAGTAGTGGGGACATTACTATTATTCTTGATGAGGCCAGGCACAGAGCCATTTTGAAGATAGAAATGACAATATTGAAGCAATCAAATTATATGTTATGTCGCAAAAGCATTACACCTACCTAGCTGCTGCTTGCGGGGTTTGAAAGAAGGATGTTATTACCTAGCTGCTGCTTGCGGGGTTTGAAAGAAGGATGTTATTTTTGTTAGTTGGTTTCTTCTTATTGGTTAGCAAAATCCCACAATTCTTTTGTGCCAGTCAATCATTATATTGAATGAAAAATCCCAAGTGTCTCTGGCTGCTTTCTACTTGTTATTATTCTCCTGATCATCGACACAAATAGTACAGTGCCCTCATTGGTCACTCTGTTCTACTGATTCATTGATTGTTAGCATGGTGAGAATGTGAGAAATACGACTAATATTGAAGGTGGCGGAAAATTGCCCTTCACCAGAGAAAGATGATATTATGAGTATTTCATATCATTATAATTTCAACTTTTAAGGCAATGGAAAGAAGAAGAAGAAACCTACAAACACCTAATTGAAAACTAGATAAAATTATAATGATCTATTCTTTCCTCTGTATAAAAAATAGGTCAAATTATATAAAATCTCCATGAATTTTGAGCCAACTGCATATAACCCTGATATTTTAAAGTTTAAATTTAACCCTTTACCCAACCTTTTCTTTTTTAATTATTAACCTCACGATGTTAAGTTACGGTTATCTTTTTAACGAAAAATGTTATGTTAGATCATGATATACATGTGGCATCTTGTGTAAATGACCAATTTCATAAAATGCCTTGAACTTTCAAAATTTCGATTGAACTCCATTAAAATTTTGATTTATGATATTAAACCTACCTAGCTGAACCTATGATTCAAGAAAAAAATATGCATTACTAATAAAAAATTATAGAGGGAAAAAGTTATCATCTAATGCAAATGTAATATTTAAACTATTAATGCTCAATCATCCTAAGAACATATTTAACACAAATGATGACATTTTTATACTATTAATGCATTGTCCTAAGGATTGACCCTTAACTTGGCCAAAGGAAAAGGGTGATACCAAAAGCCCTGAAAATGTTAAAGTCATCCACCATGCACCAAATGGTGGCATACCACGTGGTATTTTATACACAATAATTCTCATCACCACTCCACATCCATCACCACTCCTCATCCATCCATATAAACAATCATAATCTTGGCATGTATATACAAGTTCCAAACGAGATTTATAAAAATAATGCATCATGACAATAATCATTAATATAACAATATTATTTCAGCTCAAGAAACCATAAAAAAACACATTATCCATAACATATAATATCACTAATCATTCCAAAATAAATCCCACAAGGCAACTTCACTACCAATGTAGTTTCATAGATTTATATAATTAAAAATCAATTACAAACATTATACAAGCAAGTATAACAAATGGAAAATGGTTACCTTAAGTTCTTGACACAAGAATTAAACATTGAGAGAGATCAAGTCCATTCTAAAAAATAAATGTAATTATACATTGACAAATGATAGTAAAAAATTTAATAAATTTATTAAAATGATAAAAGTAACAATGTAAGGTCTAATATTATAAATCAAAAATTTAAGAAAGTCAAATTTAAATTTTGAAATATCAAGGGGTTATTTGTAATTAATCAAATTTAAGGGGCTTTATGAAATTGATAAATTACACAAGATGCCACATGTCATATCATAATTTGATGTGACATTTTTCTTTAAAAAGATAACAGTCACTTAACGACAGGGATTAATAGCTAAAAGTGAAATGTCATGGAGTTAAACTTTGAAATGTCATGGGAGTTATAAATATGTTATATATAATTGACCCAAAATTTATGGAGATTTTGTATAATTTAGCTAAAAATAATCTAATAGAAAAACTACAGAGAGGCTTCCCATATGGCCTTTCCCAAATCCATGGGTACTTGATTCTTAACAATCAATTTTTGATATGATGTTTATTCTATTTACAAAATACTTCATATGCTTTTTTTTTTTTTTTGTCCTTTTTATAAGAGCCTAAAATTTGAATTGTCTTTGACATTTTTTAAAAATCCGACAATAATTGTCTCAACATTTAATGATTTTTTTTCATTTGTACCCTTCATTAATTATATGTATTGCATTAATTAATGGGTTGGGATAGTTATGTTTACTCTATTTCTCACGCTTAATTATCTCTTATAAATAAGGGCATACTTGAAAAAAAAAATATTTCAAGATAGTTATTAATTTTAACTAATTTCAATTGTTTTCTTAAACTACGTAATTCGGTTATCAAACTCTTATAAATAAGATTGAATGAAATATTTTTAACTTTGCTCCTATTTAATGTAAGGGGTTTAAACTTCTCATGTTGCATGAGAAGAATAAGATTCCTACACACACATGAAATGGTGGGACCCACATATATATATAATGTTAATTATATATATATGTTTGCTCATTTCTAAATGCAACATGAGAAGTGTTTTTCCCTTAATGTATATACTATATTCCATAAGAACAAAATCTACCATTGATAAATGAACAGATAAAATTGTACTATCTCCCTCTGGTCTATAATATAGAACACTTTAAACAAGAAGTGGCAATTAAATTTAAATATGTCATAAATTGAAAAAAAAATCCCACTTTTACTCTAATTGAAAAATATATTTAAAAATTTAATAAGTGAACAAAATAGGAAATGAGCTGAACAATAAGTATTAATTATTTTATAAGTGACTTATATTTTAAATCAGGCTATTTTTCTTAAATCTCACGTTATATTATAGACCGGAGGAGTATATCTAACTTTTTAAGTTCACCCACGGGACAAGCTATTCCTTGCTCACTATTTACTACAGCATCCATTGCACGTGCCTAAACAAAAAGTAATATACGTCTTGTAACTATTCACTTAATCAGTCTTCAAATTGTTCGAATATGATGTGATTTTTCAAAGAATATTGAGAAAGACTTATATGAAAAATCTCATTAGTAATACGAACTATACAAAAAGCACAGATACTTTGTAAAATTTTAATTTAGTTACTTCTCACCAATAAAATTTTTAATTGAAAATTTTCTAATTTCTCTTTATTTTAATCCTTAAAGTATTATAATTACTATCACGAATTTAACTAGTAATACACTAATTGTTTGGCTTTGAATTTTTTTTAAAATAATAATAATAATAATGGAGTAAAATTTTTAGTCCTTAAATTTGCTTCAATTAGCAATTTTACTCATAAGATTTTATTTTTATCAATTATATTCGTAAAACTTTATAATCATACACTATTAGTCATTATCATTTGAATCCATATATTATCCAAAATATACTTATTTACTCCTTTGGTTCTTAATATAAGGCATATTTACCTAATTTGATTAAATTAGTTAATATGATATGTATTTTCTAAAACACTCTAATCATTTTCCTTAATTCCCTCTCCTCTTTGATTATGGTTGAGAGAACATCAATATAAGTAAATCGGAAAATATTAACAAATATAAAAATTATGTATTATATTTAGAATAACTCTCCAGATATGTCTTATATTTAGGAAGGGAGGAGTAATCTTTAACTCAAAATTGACATCATCTTTGTGGATTAAAAAAATTGTTAATCTAATGAGATGAAATAATAATGTGAAATTGTGTATGAAATGGGAAAAATCAAACTTCAATGATCAAATGAATAATTAAGGCAATTTTTTTTTTTAGAAAAATATTTTTCTTGTCACTCTAAAACTACGTCGTTTTAAATTAATGAAGGGTGTGTTTGTAATTTTAGGTGAATTAATGAAGGATGTTTTGGTAAATTTATATGATAAAAAAGTTAACAAAATTACGGAAAACACCATTCATTAATCCAAAACAACGTAGTTAACTCATCTCCAATGACTGGAGAAATCTTGTACTCATTTTTTTTAAAAGAAAATAAAAACTAAAAATTTCGTCATCCTTTAAAAATTAAATCGGGTCAATGAAACTTTTTTTATGGGACAATGAAACTCACTTTTGATAAATAAAAAAAAAAAAAAAAACTTAGAAGCAACCCATGGGCTATTTTTGTCCTTCCTCGGGTGGGAATGATTGGATTTGGAAAAGTGAGAAAAAGAGGGATGCCTTGCGAAGGCAATAAGCAAAGCAATGAAAAGGGGTTTAGGAAATTCATTTTCTGTACTTTCTCATTAAAATATATTAAATGTTTAGTTGTAGCATTGGAGGCCACGAGTTGCTTCGCAGAGCACTTTAAAAATTTTATTTTATTAAAAAAATTTAAAATCCTTATAAAATATTCTAAAGACAAATTTTTTTTAATTAAATATTATAGTTTGCAATCTTAAAGTGAAATTTATCTCAGGATTTTATTTAAAAGTTAGAAAATTTCTCTAAACTCATCGTATAATACTTTAAGATACTGGATACATATAAAAAAAATAGTGTAGTAGTCTGATACACCTTAACACTTATAAATATTTTTAACTTGCAATTTACAACTTTTATTTCAGAAAAAATATTCCTGTCTAAAACATATAATCTTTTATTGAATTTCTCAAAATATAATAACAGTTGTTTATATCTAATTTATATAATTTAGATTCATTTTTCTATTTTCATTTTGAAGGTAGGGAAATAGATAATGAAGACATTCTCCATTAGATAGTCAAAAAATTTAAAACTGATTTATCGTGCTATATTTAAGCAATGAAAAACATTTAAAATTTGTTCAAAACATACAATTTTTTTTAAAAAAATAAAAAACTATGGAGTCCACATAAGGTGCTTAGATCTTATGTGCTTAGTACATGCTATAAGCATGTAATTTTTTATTTTATTTTATTTTATTTATATATTGTATTTATTTATATTTAAATTATGTGCTCCTTTCTGCAATGATTTTTTACGAATATCTCAAATTAATTAGTTTTCATGATACTCGTTTACGAGACAAATATTTACGAATGCGGGACTAGAAACTAGTTAATTTGAGATATTAAAAAAAAATTATTACGAAAAGTAGCACATAATCTAAATATAAATAAATATAATATATAAAAAAAATAAAAAATTACGTGCTTATACCTCAATTTGAGGTGTAAATATGTAAAAAGCACATAAGATCTAAACACCTTATGTAAACTCAAAACTATGTGTGTAGACTGTAGAGCACCCATTTAGCTCCATTTTTTTTCTCTCTCTCTTTACCCACCAACTCACCTACAACAAGACCATTATGGGCTTCTTGGTAAACAAATAATCACACATATTTTGGCAGAAACACAAATATTTTTTTTTTGCTACATAAATTTTAGGAGAGGGGTTAGGTTCACCCACGATCCAAGGATAGAACGGAATCTCTCTTCCTCGTAATACCAATGTTGGGCATTGGTATCAAGGACATGTTGTTAACGGTTTAATCTTTAATTTTTGCACAAGTCCAATTATTTTCTCCACACTTGGCGTTTGTGTAAAATAATTACATTAGACTTGAGACTAATCCCTTATTAAGTTTAGAATGCTAAGAGTTCGATAAGTGCTTTTTTTGAGATTCAAATATGTATTATTCTTCTTATAGGAATAAGGCCGCTTATCACCTCAATCAACAGTTTGTTAGTTAAAATACCCAAATGAATTAATTCTCTGCCAAGATATATTGTGCTACCATCATGGAAGAATAAAAAGAAAACTAATGATAAATGGCTTCTTTAAATGTTGGAGAGATTATTTACAAAAAAAACATAAGAAAAAGATTGTACGCTTTCGCTAATACTAAACACATTTTGTAATATAAAACCTAGGTTATAACAACCGACTAGATTTTAAATTGAAGACATAATGTAGTGTTAAATATTACAAAAAAAAAATAGTACTCCCTCCAATACTAATTATAAGACAATATTTGAACGTTCATTTTGGTCATAATTATAAGACAACATTCTAATTTTTGTCAATTTCTTCCTGAAATACCCTTATTGATACGAATGAGGGATTATGTAAAATCAACAAGATAATTGAAGTGCCAAATTTATATAAGGGCATTTTAGGAAAATGAGTAAAATTAACTAATTTAACCCTATCCTTAATTCCTTCAAAATCGATTGAATATGCGTATATAATTGGGACCGAAGGGAGTAATAAATTTTCCCACATTACACAAAATCTTAACAAAACTGTTACAAATTTATTAAGAAATTGGTTGAAAAATCTCCATTGTAAAATTTATTACTGTACATAGAGATTTAGGTCTTTAAATGAAACCAACCAGGTTTAATACCTCAATACCTCGTATCCTTAATGTAAATGCAAGAGGAATTTGTTTTAGAGATTAAAGAAATTAATTTAAATTATTAATATTCATCTTTTTTTCTATAAGAAACTAATCTATTTAATAATTTATAAACTGCAATAATATATAATAAAATAATACATAGTAATATATATTATGATAAATATAGTATAAAAAGTACTTATAAAACAATAAAAGCCACATCCAACAAAACGAATCCACATTACATTACATGCTTATAATTATAAGCTTATTAGGTGCTTATACCTCTAATTAGAGGTATAAGCATATTTTTTTTAATTTTTTTTTTTTAATTTTTTTATATATTATATTTATTTAGATTTAAATTATATCTTTCTTTTCTGAGATTTTTTTTTTGTTACCCGTTTACCAAATTAATTAATTTTCGATTCTGCGTTTATGCAACACCAAAGGTATTATGAAAATTAATTAATTTGAGAAACCTGATCCAAAAAAATCTCGGATCATATAATTTAAATCTAAATAAATACAATATATAAAAAAATTTAAAAAAAATACTTTATACCTCAATTAGAGGTATAAAGCGCATAATAAAACTTATAATTATAAGCATGTAATGTGACCCCCAACAAAACAAACTACCACACACACTCTCTCTCTCTGTGTCTCTTCCCCCGGTAAAAAGCATCTCCCTCGTGACCTGCGACGATGCCACCATAGCTCCTTCTCTCTTCCGTTCTCTGTCTCCCCCCAAAAAAAAAAGATTCCTTCGATGGACCATTCATCCCGCCGCAAGCCCAGCTCCCGGCGGCTTCCTCACACTACCCATCCGCCTCGACGCCGAGCGTGGTGCTGCTCGTTTACAGTGCCACCTTCTAGCCCCGACTACCTTTCCGTACATCACTCGAAACCCCATCATACCAACCCAAGTACTTTCTCTAAGCCTAGTTTTTCTGTCCCGACCTCACCTCAGAGCGCCAAGTCCGGGTTCAGCAGAGTGGGCCGGATCGACCCGCGTCGGATCTTGTCCCCCGGTAGAGTATCACCGATTGATTCTGATCCCGCACTTGATTCCGTCCAAGATATCCTTGTCGTTCCCTCTCCATTGGCTGATTCCATTTCCACGCCCAAATCACGGTCTCAGAGCTTCCGTGCTCCCTCCGGGAAATTTCAGCCCCCACCGCCGGAGAGTTCTGGTTCTGTTAGTGGCACCAAGGATTTGTTTGATGTGAGGTTGAATTTGAAAGGTAAGAATGGTGGGTGCATGGTTCTGGAGCTGAACTCCGACGTTTTGAGCGCCAACTCAGAGGTTTTTGCTGAATTGATAGCGGATCACAACAAGGGATTGATGTCAGGCGCTTCCCCTGGGCCGAAAATATGCAGAATAGAGGTGCCTGAGGTGGAGAATTTTGGAGTTTTCAGGGAGACTATTGAGCTCATGTTTGAGGATGAAATAACCAAGCGCCTCACAAAGATTGGTGTTTATCGGTCCATTGACATTTTGGAGGTTAGTAGCTAGTATATTTAGCCTAAGCTTTTACTTTTGGCTTTTTTTCTTTTCTTAATCGTTATCTTTCCCCAAATTTTCTGTTGAGCTGTGTGCCTCGTTTTAAGTGCTTTGAGTTCACTGTTCTATATCTATCCCTGTACATGAAATATTTTCGCTGACCTTGTCTGTGCTGCTTGCTTTTTTTGAATGGCCTTTGTGGGACGACGATGCCATAACATAAGAGGATCCAAATGTAAAGTAGTTTTCAAAGGGTAGTTTTCTGGGGAATTGAATTTGTACATAGACTTAAATGTTGTGTTCATAAATCTTAGATATAGTTACCAGCTAGAATTTGGAACCCATCTGAGAAATATATGGATAAAGATTGGGGTCTCGAGACAAGTCAAGTTAGGAAAATTGGGAATCTTTTATAATTAGGAAATATTCACCATACAAGTATGATGGAGAGGAAAATGTAGGCCTTAAACTTCCTGTCCATGAGAAAATTCTCTGTTTCTTTGTCAAGTTCTTCATTGCCGTGCATAAATTGTTTTCAGTATGATTGGTTCAAAGAGAGGCATAATATCCAATAGAAACATCCTGTGCCATATTTTTGTGTTTGAGGAACTATATAAAAGCTGAGCATTGCATAGGCGCCTCTTTAATCTCGGACATGATTGTCCTCTTCTATTTCTAGGTGTCAGCGGGCATCAAATTCAACAAGGGTGTTCTGTCCTGTTTGAAATACCTGGAGGCTGTTCCTTGGACTGAGGAGGAGGAAGAGAAATTGAGGAGCCTATTCACTAGGCTGAAGTTTGATGATGCGACAACCAGAGACATCTTAGGAAGACTATACCTCCATGATTCAATAGATTCCCAGCCTGATAATAATATTGCAGGACAGCTTGTTTGGTCCATCACTTCTTGTGCAGATAACAATGCAAGAAATGAACTTAAGTCACTGGTAAAGAGTCTTCTTTGCAGGAGTTCAGTCTATGAGAAGAACCATCTTGACCTTAGTAAGGAGGATTTGTATGCTGTTTGCGACTCATGTCTGGGTTCACTAGTCAGCCTCTTCGAAGAGGCCACTGACAACCTCCCTCCGGAAAGGTTGGTCAAGAAAGCTGCCAGTAAGCCTCTGATTGAACGTATCTCCAGGCAGGTTGATAACATAAATTGGCTGCTGGAAATCATGCTCGATGGGCAAGTGGCAGAAGACTTTGTCGATATTTGGGCGCATCAGCAGCAACTGCTCAAAATGCATGAAACCACGTCCCCAATGATAAGATACGAACTCAGTCGTGTGTCAGCAATGCTACTTGTTGCCATGGGTACCCGAAAATTGCAATGTAGGTTGGAAGCCAGATCAGGGTTCCTCCAAGCATGGTTTGGACCAATGCTCTTGGACTTTGGGTGGCTTCAGAGATGCAGAAAGGGACTTGCAATAAAGACCTTGGAAGAGGCAATGGGTCAGACACTTCTTACTCTACCTCTAAAACAACAGCACATGCTGTTCATGGAATGGTTTCGTTACTTCTCTAAGCATGGCACTGAATGCCCAAACCTCAGCAAGGCATTTCAAATATGGTGGCGCCGATCATTCTTAAGAGGCTCAGAAACTGATGCCATTGAGTCAAGGTAGATAGTGGAGGTAGTAGTAGTATTGGTATTTGTAATTTTCTACCGCGTGTAGAGTTTCAGTTAGGTGAGAATTTCTGAAGAAGTATGTAAACTGAATAAAGCAGATAAACCCCGCAAGAGTCATTGTATTAGTAGCTTGATGCTTAAAATGATATCAGAGTTTCTAGAATTTTTTTTTCTTCCATTAATTGAAAAAAAATGTTATTGTTATAAAACTAAAGATAACTTAAGGTAAATTAAGAAGAATAAGAGCGAGTAATTCTAGAGAGAGAAAGTAGAGAGAGAGTTACTCATTCAAGTGTGTTACGAATGTTTACTGATGAACGTCATTTATAGAAGGAAAATGGGTCTTTAAGTGTAATTATTCCACCCAGGTCATCAATTTGTAATTTTCCCATTTTTCCAATGATTCAACGCGTCTGCCAATTTGCTGCCGACCGAAAGTTGAAAACGCGTGAACGATGCACTGTGGGCCCCACATAAATAGTACGTATACGTGAATAGTGAATACGTATATGTGAACAGTAAATACGTATACATGAACAATGTCCGTATACAAATAATATTGAGGATCAAGAGTCGATGGACATCCACATAATTAGTATATTCATAACACTCCCCCTTGGATGTCCATTTATGAATGTGCCTCGTTAAAAACTTTAACTAGGAAAAACCCAGTGGGATAAAAACCTAGCCAAAGAAAAAAAGAAGACATCATTCATTGATACATTTTCCAACTTTGCCTCATTAAAAACCTTTCTAGGAAAACCCAGTGGGACAAAACCTAGAAAAGGGAAAAAGAGTACAAAAGCGATGTATCGACTCCCTCTTGATGACATCGGTTTTACTCCCCGATGACAATATCACTCTTTCTCTTTATGATGTCAATCATTGCTTCCAATGTCTTTATGTTGATAAAGAACTATATCTTGCTAATAAGCATGATACATTAATACTCTAATAGCACTAAGATATGGTATTTACGGACCAAAGTAGTTCTTCAACAATTAGTTATCTTTTAAAGCTCTTCGGAGTTCCAATGATATTGATATCATCAATATAAACGAAAATTGTAACAAATTCATTTCTATGTCTTTTTCATAAAGATGCATGGGCATATTGGTTATTTTTGTATCCTTCCTCTCATCAGATATTCTTTGAAACAATTATACCATATGCGCCCTAATAGCTTCAGGCCAAGGGACGTATTTAACTTAATTAAGTATTGTTCTTGAGAACTTGAATCAAATGTTTCTAACTTCTTGAATCTTTCGGGGATTTGTGCTTGGCACATTAAATCTTTCGAGGATATGTCTTTCGGCACCTTAAGTCCTTCTGGGACATGTGCTTCTAGCACCATGAGTCCTTCAGGGACTTTTCATATAAATATCACTATCAAGTGAATTATATAAATAGACAGTTACAATTTACAACATCCACTAGATGCAGACCAAGCCCTTCATTTACTGCTAGGCTTACCAAATAACAAAAGTATTTGCATCCACATATGTTTCTTCAAAATCAATGTCAGGTCTTTGTTTAAAACCTTGAACTACATGACGTACCTTATATCTTGTGATTTCACCCTTTTCATTTCTTCTCATACAAAAACTTATTTGTATCCAACTGGTTTTGCATCACTAGCCTTTCATTATAAGTTGTATGGACTGCAGGTCCAAATACTTTTCGTTTTGCCAATATTTTAATTCTGTAATAATGACATCTTTCCATAGGGGCCAATACTTTCACTGTTGACACTCACTAATGGATTGTGGCTCATGATCCTCATATCATTCATTACATCATATGCTATATTATAAGCAAAGATGTCGTCAACGTTGACTTCATTTCGGTCCCATCGGATTCTATTCATAACAATTTATTGAGATCTCATAATTTTCACATATTTCAAGTATCTTGGTCTCTTCTGGGACTTACAACATTCTCTTCTGGAGATAATATCTCTTCAGGAGATGGCTTTTCTGGAGCTACTAATTTATCTTGATTATTCAACTTGATCATCTATATTCTTAGCTCCTTTTCTCTTTCGAGAATTTTCTTTGGAACCGATGGACCTACCACGCTTGGCATGTTATCACTTCATTTATAATAGGTTGTCCTTCGGGACATCAATAGGAGCATTAGCAATGTTGGGACATATGACTTTTTCACTTTCTTTTGGGTCGATAAATGCTTCGGCATTTAATTAGCTAAATTACGTAATGAATTATCTTTTGAACTTCCAGTTCACATTGTTTTATACGAGGATCAAAATGAGTCAATGATAATTCATTATAGCTTAATCTCTTTACCCAACCGCCTATTTTCTCCCCCTCATATTGGGAAAATAATGTCAAATCACAATTGACTAATCATGCGTGTAAGTTTCCTAAATCCATTTGTTACCTTTAGAAACATCATTCTCGTTCTATTTAGAGACAAACAAGAAGAAGGAGGTCCTTACACAACATTTATCTCAACTTTCTTTCTATATCCATTTATGTGCATTGTGGTAGATTTATAAGCATTGCACATTCAAAAACTTTCCGATGGAATTGTCGGCTCGACCAAAAGCCATTTTATAGGGAGAATTTTGTTGGCTTATATAAATGCTTTGCAATAATCAAATATACCAATATAGAAAACTTTGTTCTCATAAGCATTCATGATTTACGGATCATATAATCGGAAATAACGCGCTTGATTAATTCAAACATTATTGCAACTTCAGTTGCGTTCTTACAAACTTCTGGTTGTAATGGGCCCATATAAATTTGTTTGATATATTTCCGTAGAGATCTATTACCAATCATGATCTATGATATTCACATAGTCGTTTTTATTTGAGAACAAGCGAGACATAATTATTCTTGAATAATATGTTGGTTATTGAAGAATCTTCTGGTTCTTATATGACTCGGATGATCAAACAAGTCATGCCAACAATACATTTATTTGGATCAGTAAACTTCTAGTTTACTCTAACATAATATTTCAAATAATCATAAATTTTTCAATTTTAATAACATATCGATCAAAATCCGACATGCATTTTGGGAGATCAAACTTCATGTGAGAACTATATAACTTTTCAAATATTGGATCACACTTATATTCTAACTCATACAACTCACACTTGTTTTTCTAGCAATCTCCCCTCAAGTGTGAGTTATATAAACATACTTTCTTTATATTTGTATTTCAAAATCACTTTCAAATTCTTTAAACTTTGAAAGGAAAAATTTATGTTAATTCTTCAGGAATAAACATATAATATTGCATCTTAAATTTTGAAAAGAAAAATTTATGTTAATTCTTCAGGAATAAACATATAATATTGCATCACTAGTCTAATATGCTTCAATTAATTTATATATGCATAAAATATATGCAGTCTATCACATGTGAAGATGTTCATGTTAAAATAACTTTAGAATTACACAGATTTAAAGGCACACATGATAATTTTTTAGCAGAAAATTTTCATGACAATAAATTTATGATATCGTAATTATAATAAATTTAAATAATAATAACAACAAATTTAAACGTCGTATTACCTTGTAGGTTTATTCTTTATGTTGAGCCTTGGCTTCAATAAATCTCGTAGCTCATTTCCTCTTGAATATCTCATTGGTAGTAAACTTCTAGTTTACATGGTAAAAATTTGATTTGTATTAGCAACCTTTTGATTTGCTACATTTGTAAACTTCTCGGTTTACAATTCCAATCTCTTGACTATTGGTAAACTTTCTAGTTTACTTGTAAACTTCCAATTTGTATTATTATTTGTAAACTTATGGTTTAAGTAACATGTATTTTATACATGATATCTACTTCTATAACATTAGTAAAATATCATTGAAACTAAGCTAATAATAAAACATATACTTTATAGTAAAATGCATTTTATCTTGTCATAAAGATATATAGTCTAAACATTAGTTCCTCAAAATATGCTAATTAGTTTGCAGGACTATTAACCTGTATACATATTATAACATAAATTTATGCAATTTATTGTTTTCTGGACAATACTTTTCCAAAACTATTAAAATATGTATCATACAATATTCGAAAACATAAGCCTTCAGGGCCTTAATATTAAGGAATAAATACTAATTTTACCATGAAAATTTTGGTTTTGAAGCACCTAGCACGGATAAAAAGTATTCATAAAAATACCGTATTGATGAATAGTGTCGTATCTATGAATAGTACCATATGACACTATTCATGAATACGTATGTGGGGCCCACCAGATTTTTTTTCAACTCTTCACGTGAAAACGCATCTGGGGGGAAGAAATATTTGACGTGGGCCCCGCATGGTTACTGTGCAAATAGTAAACAGACAATTTTTTTTTTTTTTATTTTTTTATTTTTTTATAAACAAGGATCTCGTTTGTTTGTAATTTATAACAAAAATTTCTCCACTTCTGGTGGGAACTTAGATCAATTATGATAACAATAATAATGACAATACTCAGTCATATTTACATACATGTCCATGGCCATAATTCATTCACTTCTGGGATTGAAGTTAAGCCAGTACAATATTCATAATTATTGTAACTCATTGTTTTGTTTGGCTACTGAGGTCAATGAAATTAATTCATAATATTTCTTAAGACCTCTTTCACAATATTGCTTCTTTGAGAGCAAATTGAATCTTGCCATTTATAAAGAATCTATTAGAAGAACAACCATCTTCTAGTGGTTATACGATCCCTTTAATTTTTTCTAAAGAACAAGAAAGTCTTTTAATGCCAAATATTTAACATGAATCTGGCTTCACTTTAATTTGCCTTGTGGCTTCAGGCCAAATATTCAACTTTATGGATCTAAATCGCGCCAGGCCAATTTATGTCTCCTTATGGCTACAGCCAATTTGGTCTTTTTCAAATTTCTTCTACATAGCTGGATCCAAATTTTCGGTGGATACATGTGCATAATTCAAGACTATCAACATGACAGTTTAATAATATTATATATATATATATATATATAAAAGCATGTATGCATCACCATTTCCTTCTTCGTTTTCATCCTTTTGTCAAAAGAAGAAATAATAATAATATAATTAAATAATTCGACTTATTGCTCCTTCAATAATATTTATAAATAATATAATATAAAACATGTGAGTCCACGATATAAATATTTCAATTCCCTACCTACTTCCTATTCACGCATGGGCCACCATGTGGGGCCCATTTGTTCCGCGTTTTTGTTCCTCTTCAATTTGGTGCTCATATGTAATTCATTCAACGAACACCCATAATGAAAAGAGAGGGGATATTAAAATATATAGTGGGCGAGAGAACTAGGAAATGTAAACACCCATCCAAATCTTATAATTTATACTAGAAAATTAAAAGAATATGCATGCCATATAATAATAAATCAAAGAATATAAAATTAAAAACAATAAAATTAAAGATATAAAAATTAAACCTTTATGGCTTCGGTCATTTATTTCTCATAATGAGAATTTATATGGCTTCCGGCCATAAAATAAGAAATTAAAGTAATTTGACTTACGGTCATATAATTTTAAAATAGGAAAACGAAAGTGTATGGCTTCGCCATAGTCATATCATTTTAGAATAGAAAAATAGAGGTGCATGGCTTAAACTTATAATATTAATAAAAGAATTTGAATAGAATAACATAACATTAAAAGTTAGTAATAATAACAAGTATAAATGTTATGTTAAAGTTAGTAACCTAGATTTCCATGTAGGAGGTAGAACCATCCATGTAAGAGTTAAATTAACAAATTATAAAATGACAAATAAATTAAATATTAAATAATAATAAATAAATGTTAGGTATAAGAATAAATACTTAAACATATATGTAGGAGGTAGAACCATCCATGTACGTAGAAGTCAAATTAAAACAATAATAAAATGTTAGCAATAAAATTAAACTATGGAAGTAGAACCATCTCATGTAGGAGGTAACAACCATATATATATTGTGCACAAGAATAAAGCATTATGTAATCATATGAAAATAATTAAATCAAAGATGAATAGTAAAATATAATTCAAATAAATAATCTCCAATCTTTAACCATGGAACCCGATGTTCAAAACAATCGGTAAAAGTATATCTATAATTCCATATAGTGGTTAAGATTATCCCAGATTGATATAAAGAACATTTAGAAGAAGATGAGAAAATCAAAGCTCTCTTTAGAGCTCTCGTGCTGATAACGTGTTATAAAACTAAAGATAACTTAAGGTAAATGAAGAAGAATAAGAAGCGAGTAATTCTAGAGAGAGAAAGTAGAGAGAGGTTCTCATTCAAGTGTGTTCGAATGTTTACAATGAACGTCTATTTATAGAAGGAAAATGGGTCTTTAAGTGTAATTATTCCACCGGGTCATCAAAATTTAAATTTTCCCATTTTTCCAATGATTCAACGCGTCTGCCAGCTGCACCGAAAGTTGAAAACGCGTGAACAGTACTGTGGGCCCCACATAAATAGTACGTATATCGTGAATAGTGAATACGTATATGTGAACGATAAATACGTATCATGAGCGATGTCCGTATACAAATAATATTGAGGATCAAGAGTCGATGGACATCCACATAATTAGTATATTCATAACAGTTATAAATATATATATCAATTGATAACTTATACAGATTAATTTGAAAAAAATGATATAGTTTGACGGCTGCGAAGAGAAAGGGGTAACAAGCAAAACGTGGGGTTTTTTGTTTTTTGTTACAATAAAACGGGAGGTCGAGGAGTAGCAACAAGTGTAATAAATTGAATACCAACGGGTTGGGACAAGCTTTAGAGTTGGTAAAAGAGGGCTGGCCTGTCGCTATAGGGCTGCCCGACCTTATCAGGCCAAAACGACTTTAATAATTTTTTTTTTCAATTTTTTTAAGAAATAAAATTAGAATAATTAAAAACCTAATATAACACTTAAATATTATCAAAATTAAGATGTAAATAATACGCATCATACAACAAACAAACACAATCACTAAGTCATAATCTAAGTTAGAATATTATCCATATACCACAATCACAAATAATTAATAAGACTTAAACAAAATTAAAAATATCTCTTATAAATATGTCTTGAAAACTGTAAGTAATCAACAAAATAAACCACACAAGATATAAACAAAATAATCACAAGAAAATAAATAAAAAAAATACAAAATTAGTAAGAATAATACTTACGAAATAAGAAATGTCTTTTATAAGTTTCTAATTTTTAGGATTTTTAATACAAGATGTTCATATGGAACTTAATTCTAAAAAAGATAATAATAACTAAATATTTGAAACATCATTAACAATGTAAAAAAATCAATACTATTATTATTATATAAATAATTTTTTTTTTTGCAAAAAAAATTCGAGCTTAAAAGGGCCGACCGTTGGTCTTATAGGGCCATCCCTTGGCCCTACAGGGTTAGCCTTTTTAGACCCACTTTCATTTTTAAGGCAAAAATCTTAAACCCGGCCCTTACAAATTCATGGGCTAAACAAGCCGGCTTTTGACTCATTCAAATTTTTTTCTTGGTTCTACTAAAGGTGCCCACATTTACCCCCTTGTTTGGATAAAGAGAAAATGAGGGGGGGAAGGGTGTTTTCTCCTATTTGGATGAGGAAGAAAAGTGGGATGTAAATGGGGCGTGGGACCCACTTCATTTTCTCTCCAACTTGTCTCTCCACATATTCTGAGAAAATAGAAACAAAACTCATTTTTCATTATGTTATATTTTTTATTTATATGTTATATGCATTACTTTACACCTTATCTAATTAATATAATAACATTTTTATTTATAATTAATATAATAATTTTTTTAAAAAATAATAATTGTATAATAATATACTTTTTAACTATTTTTATTTATAAAAAAAATATTTTCATATAAAATTAGTTTCATAATAATATATTTTTAAAATATATATATTATTTTAAATTTTTAAGAATAATATATTTTTCCTTATAATAATATTTTTTAAAAAAAATTATAGTAACTTGTTTTATAATTATAATATTTTTTATTTGTACAAATATAATTTTTAAAGGTTATTTCATACTAATATTTTTTAATGATAAGAATATATTTTTATTCAAATTAATTTTATAATAAATTTTTATAATAATATTTTTTATTTAAATTTGTAGAAAATAAATTATAATTATAATAATTTTTTATTCATAAATATATAATTTTTATATTAAATTAATTTTTAATAATATATTTTTATTTTATAATAAAATATTTTAACATCATGGGGATTATTGGAAAATCATATAAGTTATAAGAGTAAAGTAGTCCAAAATTTTAGCTCCCCTCCAAAATCCCCCAATTGGGGGAGAAGCCAAAATAGAGGTGTTAAAGGAGAGGAAATGGAAACTTTAGGGACTCCTCCCCTCCAAAATTTCAAACCAAATGAGGGGAGGGGCTCATGTTTCCTCTCCTTCCATACCCTCCCCTCCAACCAAACAAGTCCTTATGGTGAAAGTGAGAGGAAAAGTGAGGAGGAAAAGATTCAGTTGGGATTTGAGAAGAAGGAGGTGAGGGAAAAAGAGAGAAAGAAAGTGGAAAAAATAGAGGGCACAGTGATAAATTAACAACTTTCAACAATCCCAATTTGATACTTTTGAGATGATTTGGGATTAGTAGAATTGGACTCACTGATTTAGGTTTTATAAATTTCCAACGTATTTATGTGGAATTTTTCCTTATTTATTTCCCATTATTATATTTAATTTGATTTTAAATCTAATTTATTTTTACATAGAAGGGCATTTTAGTCATTTAAACATTTAGTCATTTTCTTTTCTCTCTATTTTCTCCCGTCCCTTCAAACGGATACCTGTGCCTACAATAAAAAAAAAAATTAAATGTTGAATAATTGAACGTAATAAATGTTAGTTGGCCAGAGAAAAACAAAAAATGGAACAAATTAGAAAAGTTCGTCCATCAATAGCACAAAAAGGGAATATAAAATAAAATTCTTGGGCAAAACATGGCCCAGTTTAATTCTTTTCTCTCTTTTTGTCGTGTTTTTAGAACATTTCTAAATCACATAATTTGAACTAAAATGCCTCCCATTAACACAAATGTTGTTTAAAGTTTAAACTATATTCTTCATTATTTCATATCTATTTTTAATCAATATCTCTTTAGCCAAAGAAAGAAGAAAAAATTGTAATTATTAAATTTAATTATAATCAATATTCAGCCATGTCATGCATAGTATAAATGGAATATTTTGACTAAAAAGGTAAAAAATTGTAAACTTATACGCTAGAATCTGCTTCATTTAACATACCTTTCCCCGCTAGATTTACTTCTCTAATCCAATTCAATTAACAGGGGCAAAAAAGCTAATGATATAAACCATGCATATTTCAGTTGATATAACTGTTCTATTCAGCAATATCAACAGTCACCAGAATAGAACATTCAAGTCAGCTTATTGTACGCATGTTGAAACTGAAATAAGCTTATGATAAGAATGAAATTGAAAGAAGCAGCAGCAGGCAGTAGCTGCCATAATAATGTCTCATCCTATGAATTCACAAATCACAAGCCCGCCCTTGCTTTTTTTGGGTGGATGAAATGGACCCCACTTTCAGGTTCAGTATGGTGGGCCAATGGAGGTGTCCAGGTCACTTAACTCCAAGAAATCCAAATCATCAAAAAAGTCCAAGGGCAAGCTACCAGCAGGATAGATTTGATTTGTATTGCCAATGGTGGTGTCCAGGTCAAGTAACTCCAAGAAATCCGAACCATCAAAAAAGTCCAAGGGCAAGCTACCAGCAGGATAGATTTGATTTGTATTGTCAAGGTCTCCCAAGTCCTTGAATATATCCTCGGGATCCAAACGAAGTTGGACTTCAGCTTCATTGTCCACAGCAGAATTATCATTCTTCAGAGAAACAAATGAGAAACATACCATGTTAGCATATAGATTTGGACAAACACGATTAAGTAGTAAGCATATTTGCTCAAAAGTTCAGCTTTCTACTTGTGGTAAAGACTATCTTAAAACTCTAGCAACTTGCAAGCACTACTAAGCAGTAAAGAGAAAGCTACAAGAATGACACTGAACCCAAACTCAAGAACATATAATACTACCTCCAGTTGTAAATGTAGGCCCTAGTTTGTAGAGCAATTAGCTTCTACATTTAGGACTGGTAGGAGTAATTAATTAGCATTTCGCATTTGGGCTTTAGAATAGGGCAAAAGCTAAGAACTTCCAAGTGTAAGTATCAAACAGCAGAAATAGTGCATAAACTATAATGATGTTTTAGATGCAAGTATCAAAGAAGGTACTACCTCATAGGACATAGTTTATAGTATAGTTTGTATTGCAAACTATAACTACAAACTATGTTCTATATTTATATTTAGGACCGAAGGAGCATTACACAAGCATCACATCAACTAGTAGTAAGTAATAAGACAAAGCAAGCTATCTGCGAAGCAGAAAGCCTGTTTAAATAGCTTGACAGACAAAAAACTAGCACCACCTAAATTAGCTACACAATCCTCCTTTTGATTTCCAGAGATAATCAATTCAAACATCATCTTTCAATACATGATTCTATTCCAAATAATCTTACTTGTCATCTGTATTGATCAAGTAAAGATTCAAAAACATGTATTCATGTAAAAAAAAAGAAAAAAAGAAAAGAAAAGCATGAATTCAGATAAAATATTGAAGTCAATACAAACTCAAAAACACGTATTCATGAAAAGAAGAAGAAGAAGAAGAAGAAGCATGAATACAGATAAAACATCGAAGTCAATACAAACTCATGCAAACGTGCAACGAATGAATACAAAGTAAAAGGTATGAGGGAAAGGGAAAGAAAACTATACAAAGATATTCAAATGTAAAATTTAAGGACAACACAGAGTTGCCTAAGCATGCCTTTGTAAAGTAATTGAGCTTAGTTTACCAACCAAAAATAAGCACTTGTACGCAGACATCACAAACAAATGCACAAGCAAGAGAGAAGAAAAAGATCGTGCACCTGAATGTTATTTTCAATCATAACCACTGGGTCATTCTCAGTGAAAGAATCCGGCAATTCAGTAGCGTCATCAACAACTGGAACCTGAGACCCATTATTGGATATAACTTGATCAGTTGGAGCCGAAGGATGCATGAGACATGACGATGGGGATGATCCAATGCATGTAGTTGCAGGGGGATGACCATGAGTTGCTGTAGAACTGCCAGGAGTATTAGGATCAACGGTAATTGGAGCTTGTACGCCAATTAATGGGAGAGATCCTACACCATCAATTTCTTCTTCATCATCATCCCAGTCTTCATCATTGAAAGGCCTTCCATATTGGACGCCATTCCTAGGACCAGGACCATCTTTTAGGAAAATCTTACAAAGCACATAGGAATCCTGCAACATGCATGAACAAAGCGAACCAATTAAAAAACTATTCACTGGCATGAACATTCAAAATATACAAAAACATGAAGTAATAAAAAGAGAAAATAGTGTTTCCAGGTGTCAAAGTTGCAACCCATTAAGGCACCACAAGGTGAGTGCCTTTTGATGCAGACATAACCCTTATCACCCATGTGACATCTAAACTTACAACACATCTTATTCACATGAAGAAATTTCTTCAAGTGAGCCATATATCAACATGAGCAATTTATATTTGGGATATCTGGTCAGGCAGGAACCCTTCAAATAATATTCATTTGAGAACTAATTGATACATATATTTCCTGAATCACAGTAGTAACTAGTAAGGATACTCCACAAGATACGGCAGCTATGTAGCAAGACCCACTATCACTCATGATAAAACAGAATGAGAAAAGAAAACTCCAATTACCTGAGGAATGCCTTTATCAGCCAGAACCTGATCTTCGAGCCTAAATTCATGCATAACCCAATCAGTCCTAACACCTTTAGGAGCTCTGCCTGAGTGAAATATCAGGCTTTTTCTCATTCCCACAACTCGATTCTTATGTTGAACATGTTTATCGTTCCCAGTAGTTTTCCAGTACCCAACTTTCGTAGCGCGATTCATTCTGGCCCCACTGGCATATTTCTGTTCTCTGGGGCAAAAAAAGTACCATTCCAAATCTCCAGTTTTCAGATAAGATTTATCTGAAAAGCAAACAAGAAACTAAACATCAAGACAAAGAAAGAAGATCCAATTAAAACAAAAATACACTAACAAGTTACTGAGGAGAGAAAAAACTTAGTTTGCCTACCGGGAAGATCCTGTGGAGCGTACTTTTTTATATCTACTTCTGCGATCACATCATACGGGAATTTTTTACCCATAACCTTCCTCTTCAGAAAGTATACGAGGAGCTCAACATCAGTCGGATGAAATCGAAACCCAGGAATCAATTTTTCCGTACCCATCAATACGTCTACAAAGAAGCTTCAGAATCTGGCAACTTCAACGCCCTACTATCTAAAAATACAATCTTCTCACAAGAAGAGAAGAAGAAAAATCTTACAGGCTACCGAAACCTCGAATCCAAAAAGAAAAAAAAAAAAAAAAAAAACCAATCGAACTGCTTGAGAAAAGAATATTTGGAAACCCCGTGTTTGTCAAGTCCAATGCCGAAACAAAATCTTCCCCAAACACCACAGCCTCCCTCGGTTCATGAAGCTAAAAAGGCACCCAACAACGGATGTTGATCCCTTTTGGAGATAAAAAGACATCTGCACAATGGAACCCTACAAAGGAAATCATTAGAGGCAGAACAAGTGCAAAGCTTTCACATCGAAAATCAAATTTCATGAGATAAACTGGAAATTTCTGCAGCGATTAATTCTGGGCATGATTGATTTCACTTGCAGCTACTACCAGTAGTCCAAATAAGTGGACTTGAACAATCAACCTCAGAGAGAGAGGGCGAGGGAAATGAAGCACGAAGCTTACCAGGGAAGGAGGCGGGCAAGACTCTCTAAACACAAGTGCTGAAATCCCAAAAGTGAAATGATCAATTGAGGAAGAGAGATTTTATAGTCGAAGAGTGAGAAACTGGACCCTCTCTCACCGCGTTGTGGAGCTAAGGCCCATTTTCCTAAATATTTCTAAAAATGGTTTCCCTTTTCTTTTTTTTTTTCTTTTTAACCCGACTTCCCCTTTTCTTGTTTAGAATATAGAATTAGTTGGCATAAATAAGTGAGGGAGCAAATCCAAAAAGGAAAAAAAAAAAAAAAAAAAAAAAACTATTTCTTGTTCTTTTTTCCAACAAAATTGCATTTCATTTCATAGTTGATGAACAATGTCAATATAATAAATTATTTTAAAGTTTGATGTTATATATAGACACACACAATATTTTATTTTATCTAATTGTTTTAAGGAAACCAACAACTTAAGATAAGTGACAATTAACGGATAAGGAAACCAACGTGTTGAAATAAGTGACAATTAACGGTTAAGGGAACCAACGTGTTGAGATAAGTGACAATTAACGCTTAAAGAAACTAACAAATAATTAAGTTTAACAAAAAGGGCAAGTTTCTCACAACGAAATGAAGTAAGCTAACGCGTAAAAAAAAAAAAAAAATTGTCTATGGATTCCTTTAATTTTCAATGATTTAAGAATTATTTTTGGTTAATTTAGTCATGTTATGAACTTCTTTTTGGAAAAAAATGACCAAAAAATACCTCATAAATTACAAAAACCCCCAAAATGTTATATAAATTAGAAAAAGAACAAATATGTAATCAAATAAGAATCTAGGATTTTGAATTTTTGGTTTTTTATTACTAAAATGTCCCTTACATTTTCTTTTTTTAAAAAAAGGTAAGAACATGCTTCAGTTGAAGTTCTGCCCACCACTAGAGCTCCCATGAGATTTTTTTTTTTGAAGCTCAAGTTGTCAATATAGATACTTAAGTTGTTAATTACGATTCTTAAGTTGTTATTCTCTACACCTAAGTAGTCAATGTCACCGCACAAAATATGACCTACGAGATTATTAATATTTGGAGGGCTTTAGTTGTCAATATAGATACCCAAGTTATTAATTGCAATTCTTAAATTGTCATTTTCTATACATAAGTAGTCAAAGTTGCGTGACAAGAGTGGCTTCAAAATACAACTTACAAGGTTTGTTGACATTTTAGGAGCTCAAATTGTTAATATGAATACCTAAATTGTTAATTTCGATTCTTTAAGTTATCATTCTCTGTACCTATAAGGTTGCTAACATTTAGGGAGCTCAAATTATTAATTATGATTCTTTAAGATCAGTGACAACTTACGCTTAAGGAAACCAACGGATTGAGATAAGTGCCAATTAAGACTTAAGGAAAAAACAACTGGATGATATAAGTAAGAATTAACACTAAAGGAAACCAACAAGAATTATGTTTAGCAAAAAGAGCAAATTCCTCGAAACATAATGAACTAAGCAAACACTATAAAAGGTTTATGTTTATGGATTCTTTTAATTTTAATGATTTAAGAATTATTTTTGGTTTATTTAGTCATGTTATGAACTATTTTTAAGGGAAATGGTTAAATACCAATTTTACTACGAAAGTAATGGCTAGGGATCATTCAGCACCTGGAAATTTTTAGGGCATCATTTTTGCCCCGGAAATTTACAAACATAGCAATCTTACCCATCGGTTGATCTTAACCGTTGAATTGTTGTTCTTTTTTGTAAACTTCTAAAGTAAATTTGCTCCTAAAAAAACTTCCGGAGCAAATTTAATCTTAAAAAAAAAACTTTTGGGGCATATTTACTCATTTTTGTAAACTTCCGGGTGCTGAATGCTCCCTAACTAATATTTCCATGGTAAAAATGGTATTTAACTCTAAGGGAAAATGACCAAAAAATACCTCTTAAATTACAAAAACCTCAAAATATCATGTAAATTAGCAAAGAGACAAATAGATAATCAAGTAATGATATGAAATTTTAAAGTTTTGGTGTTTTTATTAAAATGTCCCACCCATTTTTTTTAAAAAAAGGGCAAGAACCCTCGCTAGCTAGAGCTCCACCTATCGGAACCACTCCACAAGGCCTAAGCTCTAGCGTTGGTGGGCGAACGTGCGTTGAGATATTTTTTGGGGAGTTTGAGTTGTCAATATGGATACCTAAGTTGTTAATTGTGATACTTAAGTTATTTTAAATTTTGATGTTATATATATGCACAATATTTTATTTTATATAACTATTTTAAGGAAACCAATGACTTCAGATAAGTGAAAATTAGTACTTAAGGAAACCAACGTGTTGAGATAAGTGAGAATTAACACTTAAGAAAACCAACAAGAATTAGGTTTAGCCAAAAGAGTAAGCTCCTTGCAAGATAAAGAACTAAGACAACACTTTAAAA
The DNA here is from genome assembly GCA_019022615.1 of Acacia melanoxylon. Classification (NCBI taxonomy): domain Eukaryota; kingdom Viridiplantae; phylum Streptophyta; class Magnoliopsida; order Fabales; family Fabaceae; genus Acacia; species Acacia melanoxylon. The sequence continues at coordinate 2,616,107 of JAFJYJ010000051.1, read as the reverse complement.
AAAAAATGTTTATGGATGCTTTTAATTTTCAATTATTTAAGAATTATTTTTGATTTATTTGGTCATGTTATGAACCTTTTTTTAGGGAAAATGACCAAAAAAATACCTCTTAAATTACAAAAACACCAAAATGTCATGTACATTAGCAAAATGACAAATAAGTAATCAAGTAAGAATATGAGATTTTAAAGTTTTGGTATTTTTACTAAAACACCCCACATATTTATTTTATTTTTTTTAAAAAAAGGGTAAGAACGTGTGCCAATTGAAGCTCCATCTCGTCAACATCACCTTTTTGCCGCCCTGGTGGCCAGCGAGAGATTTTTTTTTTTTTTTTTGGAGCTCAAGTTGTCAATATAAATAACTAAGTTGTTAATTATAATTATGAAGTTATTTTAAATTTTGATGTTATATATATACACAATATTTTATTTTATCTAATTATTTGAAGGAAACCAACTACTTTAGATAAGTGACAATTAACGATTAAGGAAATCAACGGGTTGAAATAAGTGAGAATTAACGCTTAAGGAAACCAACGAGAATTAGATTTAGTATAAAGAGTAAGTTCTTTGCAACATAATGATCTAAGCTAACACTTAAAAAAAGTTAATTTTTATGGATTCTTTTAATTTTCAATGATTTTAAGAATTTTTTATTTATTTAGTCATATCCTGAACTTTTCTTTTTCAGGAAAATGACCTAAAAATACCCCTCAAATTACAAATGGGGAATGTCATGTAAATTAGCAAAATGACAAATAAGTAATATGTAATAAGTAAGAATTTGAAATTTTAAAGTTTTGGTGTTTTTACTAAAATGCTTCACAATTTTTTTTTATTATTTTTTTAAAAAGGCAAGAATCCTCGCCGACCGGATCTCCACCGGCTAGCTACCATTGTAACACCCATTTTTCAAAAAAAAATAATAATCAAAGTATTTGAAATATTGCCAATCAACAAAAACCCATTTTTATCGGGCCAAATTAATTTCCCAAAATTATTCTAGAATTAATAAAATGCGGAAGTCTTATGGTCATAGTAAATATAAATCACATAACATAGGCTCTATGAGTACAAAAGAGCCTTCAAGACCTACTCCATAACTTTCTTCCCTTACTCCCTACTATAATAATCTCTTGAAAAAATAATTATAATAACTATAAGATTCAAGGATCTCAATAACCATGAGTTATTCAGAAATATACATGCAAACCAAGAGAGAACATACGGTTCAAAAAGCAAGTTCAATTCACAATAATTTATTAATATTATCAACATAAAACCTTTCACAAACTAGTTTTCAATTTGGTTAACAAAATCCTTTCCTAAAAAGGGTTTTAAAACCATGGAACATCATTTCATTTTCTAAACATCTTTCACAAGAGATATCATATAATATACTATACAATTATGCAACATACCTCCCTTATATCACTGTTCATCCTTATATCACTGACTGAAGCTATAGGCTAACACATAATCCAACAAAAATCGATCCATTTAACTGGATTGTCCCAAACTCACCAGATCTTAAGATACATCCAACCAAAGGTCTAGAGTTTAAGTATAGATTATAACTCCCCTCCTTGAACACAACTAAGGAGGTGTCATATGTCCCCAACTCCAATCCCAGCCAAAGAAAACATAGAAGAAGGGGCCTAGACAAATATTATTCAATATGCGGTGATTGCATAAAGAGATTTCATCATACAAATTTTTTCTTATTCCAACCCATCACAAACGTACCACTATTCATATACATCAATGATAAACAATCATATATTGACATGTATATATAAATTTCAAATCACGAGTATAGTTCCAAACAGGATTTATCAAATAACCCATCCTCAATCATCTTTAAGATAACAAATAACATCATCTAAGACATATAATGTTATTTAAAAATCATTTATAATAAACGATATTTTTATCGTAGCACATAAGAATGCTTATACAATTTCCAAAATAAATAACCATGAGTTCTAATATACACAAGCATGCTTAAATAGTTTCTCATCTTATTAAATATAATTTTAGTCAAATATACAATTCTAAATCAAACCCTCTATAGGTACAACAAATCCCAAAACAATTTCATATGTATATACACATATATACATATACATATATACATATACATATATATATAATTGATAAGTATATAAAAGAATAATCAAAATTACTTCTGCTCCAAGCTTATCAAGAATCACATAAGAATTACTCCAAAACTTTTAATAAGAGTCTATCACCAGAGTCATCAGAATTAGTGTAAAATTCAACTCAGCGCTCAAAATTGCCCAATTTAAGGTTCAATCTAATGTAATGGTAGATACTCTCCCTACTCAAGTTAAATAATTTCCACCACAAGGCTTTCTTTCCCTCTCTCTCTTCTGTCACACTTTTCTCGTGCTGTCAGGTATGTACGTCGTGACTATGCGTGTAAGCCTGTTCGTATAGTGTGGGTGCCTGACTGCCTGTTGGGAGTGGGTTAATGGGTGTAATTTTCACCTGGGTACATTGAATGTAATTTCCCCCTACATTGCCTTAAATTCGCTGAAAGCACAATGTTGTTGCCTCCAGTTTCGATTAAAACATCCTCCGGTCACAACTAATAAATTTATTTAGTTTTTTATAAGAGCATTAATTGTTTGTTTTTATGTATGCCCCTAATAAATAAAAGTAATGGGTGAAAGTAATGATTAATATTGTTATGGACTCATATATTGGGCTAGTCAGCTACCCGGCCCAACAAGAGGGCTTGCAGTAAAACACACATTTAGCCAGGTAAATGGTTTACCACTACTCCATCGTGTCTGTTATGCAGGACCGTACAGTTAGTGGAGCAGGTATCTACAGAACGTGGGAGGTGCATAATGGCTGATGGATAGACGCATTTGCATGGGAGTGAAACCCTAGGTAATCCCTATAAATAGGATATTACCCACCAGGTGCACTCTGGACATTCTCTATTCCATTATCTATCATTCAGTCACACTGTGCACACACCCAACCCTCAGGCGAATCGCCATCTCTGTGTAGCATTGTGGTTTGAGTTCACTCGTTGATATCTCCTTCATAGATATTTTCGAGTTGAAGCCTCCTTGCTGGTGCTTAACTCCTGAGCATCCTTGAGAGGCCATTGATCCAACATTAACAATCCCTAGCTCATTAGAGCTAGACATTTGTGTTCTATAGTTGAACATTGGCGCCGTTCGTAGGGACTATAAACTTTGATTCCTAGACCATATAAAACCTCTAACGACCACTGAGGATGGCCGCAAGCACTAGAAGCCATAGTCAGGCGCTTCGACAAGATCAACTGCCTGATGAGCCTTAGCAGCATTTACGTCAGGAGCGTGTTGTTCAATACTCTGATTCAGTAGTTCCGGATCCTAACCACGTCACCGTGGTGACGGAAGGTGAAACTGAAGACACGGCGCATGCTCCTCACCCGAGCTTAGTTGCTCAACAAGAGCAGCTAAGGATTCGGCGTCATAACCGCTCTCATCCCACCCGTGATCTCCAAGATGAGCACCCTGACACTAGAGTGTTGCATAAGACGATGGATTCATTGATCCAACAGATGGAAAATATGGAAACTCATCAACGACTTTAGAGAGAGGAAGATATCCGACTTATCCAAGAAAACTTGGACCGCCGAAATTCCGTTTGGCGGCAGGAGGAGCAGAAGCGGATAAGGCAAGCTTAGGAAGAACGCGTGGGACAAAAGGAGAACCAGGTTGAAGATACTAGACGGGATGGTGCTGGCACAAGTCGGGTCATGACCTCGACGTCGGTGCACACCAACGAAGAGGAACCTAGCGAAAATCATGAGGAGGAAAACCGGGCCGAAGACGACCGAGGAAAGATCATCAAAGAGGAACGCCGAGAAATCTTGCTACTAAAGGAGCGGATAAGGATATTGGAAAATTTTTCCCAACACTCTGCTCGGGATACCGGTAAGCCCAGCTGGGCTAGCGACATGACGGCTACCGACATAAACCTAGACACTCACCGACTCGCTGGAGCCGACCTGTCTCGGGCTAAGGGAAAGTAGTCGATTAAGAACTCAGATTTGAACAAACACGAGGCAACACCCCCATCATTTAGCATGCCCAAAATAATTGCTGAAGGGAATTGCGAAGATGGCATGTTGAACCAGTTTTCCAAGGAGATTATGGCGGCCACTTATCCTAAGGGCCTGGATTCCCGGGAGTTACCAAAGTACAATGGTAGCCAGGACCCGCTGAATCATCTAAATAATTTCAAAATGGAGATCGGGGTGAAAGGGATTGTAGGGCACGTGATTCCTCGACTATTCGCAGGAACCCTTCAAGGGGCTGCTCAGACTTGGTTTCACTCTTTGCCACGTTCCATCCACGACATGAAAACCATGGAGCATAAGTTTTTGCTCAACTTCACAATGAGCGAGAAAGAAACCAAAAGACCGAGTTCCAGCTGGATCAGGTCAAACAATTGTCTAGTGAAACCTTACAGAAGTATTTGGACCGTTTCAAAGACACTGCTCTCCAAGTTCTCGGCTTAAAAGAGGATGTGCACTTGCACTGCGTAATAGCCGGTCTCAATAGTGCATCTCGGCTAAAGAAGTCGGTGATGAAGAATCGGCCTCAAACTTTGGCCGACTTTAGAGATCGATTAAAGACGTACTTAGAGCTTGAACAGATGGAAATACTGAGCCAAGTACCAAGAGAAAGGGGGAAAAGTCCACCTCCCAAGGCCAAAGAACAATATACCGGTCGCAAACCGGAATCTCGCGGACATGATCGAGAGGTCAAGCCAAAAGGAGCTAAACCAGAAGGAAGGTTCGACGGGTATACTCCCCGAAGGTATCCCGGGCGCAGATTTGGAAAGAGGTGTCGACGACCGAAAAATGAAAAAGGTTGAGCGACCCCGACAATTCGTAGTAGAGGCTAACCTAGGATAAGTCCGGTACTGCGAGTTTCATGATCAACACGGTCATACCACAGACAGTTGCTGGGATTTGAGGGATGCTGTGGAAAAGTTCGTACGAGAGGGAAAGCTCTGCCGTTTCGTCATTCAGACGCAGGGGCGGCAAAATAATAAGCGCCAAGGGGGCAGGAGCAAGAGCCCACCCCCGGAAAAGAGAAGGCGTGAGCAAAGAAAGAAAGCAGCAGACAGCGATGACGAGTTCCCAGACTCCAAATACGATTGCAATGTGATTAGCAGAGGCTTTGGGGGTGGAGGGGATTCGATAAGCGAGCGGAAGAAATATCTGAGGGAGGTCCTCTCAATCAGAGATCGCCCGGACTTCAAGAAGGATGATGCCACAAAACCCGAGCCCCCGGTCCTAAGTTTTACCAGAAAGGACTTAGAAGATGTACCGTCAGGTCACCACAACGGGTTGGTCATCACGGGAACTGTGGTCAATTGTTGTGTGAAGAAATTTTTTGTCGATAATGGGAGCGCTGTGGACATTATCCTGTGGGACGCATTCAAACGAATGTGGTTTGACCCAGAATATTTGAAGCCATGTACAATGACCCTAACCGGGTTCAATGGCCAGGATACATGCCCTAAGGGGTACATCGACTTGAAGTTGACTTTGGGAACAAAGGATGCGTTTAAATCTGAGCATGTCAAATTCATCGTAGCCGAATTTCCTTCCCCATATAATATCATCTTGGGAAAACCTACGATTCACAACTGGGATATGCTAGTATCCACAAAACACCAACATCTGAAGTTGGTCAATAGAAGGAACCAAATCGTAACGGTCAAAGGCCACCATAAAGATTCTCGACAATATTACTTTGACACGGTCAAAGTCAGTAAGGCCGACCCAGTATCTCGGAGAGGAAGGAGCAAGGCGCCCAAGGAGGAGGAAAAAGGAAAGTCGGTCAACCTCGTCGAATTGGATTTGCGTGAGGAGGGGAAGATGCAGAAAACAGAGCCAAACGGTGAACTAGAGGACCTCGTTCTGGGAACCGAGCCCGGTCAAGTCACTAAGATCGGTAGGATGTTGGACCCCGAGCTTCGGGCAGAACTTGAGGAGTGCTTGAAAAGCAAAAAAGAAGTTTTCGCCTGGCGACCGTCCAAGATCCCTGGGGTGGACCCCGATGTATGTTGTCACAAGCTGGCCATTTGTCCGGGATCAACCCCTATAACTCAAAAGAAGCGAAAGCTCGGCGAGGACAGGCTAAAAGCCTTGGCGGCGCATGTTGAAGAATTGCTGGAAGCCGGCTTTATGCGCGAGGTACAATATACAACCTGGCTATCAAATGTCGTGATGGTGAAAAACCTAACGACAAATGGCGGGTATGTGTTGACTATAAGGACCTAAACAAGGTGTGTCCCAAGGACTCCTTTCCCATGTCGAATATAGACCAACTGGTTGATAGCTCATCTGGATTCAAGTTACTCTCCTTCATGGACGCATACTCAGGTTATAATCAGATTGCTATGCACCCAGAGGACCAAGAGAAAATGGCGTTCATTACGGAGAAGGCCAATTACTGCTATAATGTCATGCCTTTTGGGTTGAAGAATGCAGGGGCCACATATCAGAGAATGATGAATCGAGTGTTTGAGGATCCAGGTTGGGAAAAATGTGGAGGTCTATATAGATGACATGATTGTTAAATCTGTATCAGTGACAAACCATATACAAGACTTGCAGCAAACATTTGACAAGTTAAGAGAATACAGGATCCGCCTTAACCCGGCCATGTGTGCCTTTGGTGTTCTGGCAGGAAAGTTTTTAGGCTTTTTGCTTACACACAGAGGCATTGAGGTTAATCCGGACAAGTGTCAAGCCATTTTAGGCATGCAAGCGCCAAGAAATAAGAAGGAAGTCCAACAGCTGATGGGAAGACTGGCGGCACTAACCCGGTTTTTACCAAGATCAGCAGAAAACTCCCTCCCTTTCTTCAAACTCTTGAAAAAGGAAACCTCGGGAGAGTGGAATGCAGAGTGCGAAGCAGCTTTTGCAAATATCAAGCAATGTCTATCAACCCCGCCAGTCTTAACCAAGCCTAAACCAGGAGAAGATCTGATATTGTATTTAGCTGTGGGAAATAAGGCAGTCAGTGCGGTTTTGGTTAGAGAAGGGAAGGAAGGCCAACAACCAGTGTATTTTGTAAGTCGAGCCCTGCAGGGCTCCAAACTAAAATACCGAAGTTGGAAAAGATGGCTTTTGCCCCGCTTTATAGCAAGCAAGACAACTACGTCCATACTTCCAAAGTCATACAGTCATAGTGCGTACCAGTTAGCCGATACGTCAGATCCTCTACAAGCCGGATTTGGCTGGCCGAATGGTTAGTTGGGCTATCGAATTATCTGAATTCGACTTTGTGTATGAAGCCCGGCATGCAATCAAGTCGCAAGCACTGGCGGACTTTGTGATGGAATTAACGTCGGTAGAAGACCGGAGCGACGAAGCTGGTAACACTTGGAAGTTGTTCGTGGATGGGTCATCCAACATAAGGGGGAGTGGAGCTGGCATCATCATTGAAAGCCCAGAAGGAGTTTCTTTGGAACACTCTCTCTGTTTCAATTTCGCCACTTCGAACAACCAGGCTAAGTATGAGGCTCTAATTGCAGGATTACTGCAAGCCAAAGAAAACGGAGCCAGGAAATTTCATGTGTCGACTGACTCCCAACTGGTCGCGTCGCAAATAGAAGATGCATACCAGGCAAAAGTCCCTTTAATGATTAAGTACCTGGGGAAGGTTAAACAACTCATGGCCGAATTTGACAAGGTAACCATGATGCATATCCCACGAGGAGACAACGTAAGGGCGGACATTTTGTCAAAATTGGCAAGCAACAAAAGCCTTAGGAATCACCGCACGATTGTCCAGCAGAATCTGTCAGAACCCAGCTGCGTGATGGTAATTTCAGAGGCAAGTGATTGGAGGAAGCCAATTGCCGATTATTTGGAGAGAGGAATCCTCCCGGCAGACACAGCAGATGCAAAGAAGATGGTAAGGACGGTGGCTTCCTATGCTATGATAGGAGATGAGTTGTACCGTAAGGGCTTTCACTCTCTGCTGATGAAATGCCTTGATTCAACCAAAGATGAGTACGTATTGTCAGAAATCCATGAAGGGATTAATGGGCATCACATGGGGGCTAAGGCGCTAGCACGGAAGGCTATACGGGCCGGATACTATTGGCCCACAATGGCAGCAGATGCTAAAGAGCATGTATGAAGATGTGATAGCTGTCAAAAACACGCCCACATCCTACGAATTCCCCCCTCTCAGTTAGCACATATCTCGGCTCCATGGCCCTTCTACAAGTGGGGCATGGATTTGTTAGGACCATTCAAGATAGCTCCCGGACAACTGCGGTGGCTCATAGTGGCTGTGGACTATTTCACAAAATGGATAGAGGCAGAGCCATTAACGATAATTACTTAGGCTGGGGTGCAAAAATTTCTTCATCGAAGTATCATATCTCGTTTCGGGATCCCAGCTGAAATCGTAACCGACAACGGAACCTAATTCATTGATAAGGGTTTCTAGGAGATGGTCACCGATTTTCACATAGAACAACACTTTGCTTCGGTCGAACATCCACAATCCAACGGACAAGCCGAGGCGGCCAACAAAGTCATTGTGGAGGGGTTGAAAAAGAGAATGGAAGAGGCCGAGTTAAACTGGGTAGAGCAGTTATATCCGGTCTTAGGACTACTATTCAATCAGCAACACATAAGACCCCGTTCAGGCTGACTTATGGCTGCGAGGCAATGATCCCGGTCGAAATAGGGGAACCCTCATGGAGGAGAATCAAGGCTCTACATGAGGAAGACGAGAATAGTCGGGCAATTGCAATAGAGTTGGATCTAATTGATGAGGTCAGGGTTACGGCCCATTGCCGAGAGTTGGCTGCTAAGCAACTAATTGCTAACCGATATAACAAGAGGGTCAGACCCCGGATGTTCTACAAGGGAGACCGCGTTCTACGGCGAGCCTACATAGGCAATAAGAATGCTGGTTAGGGTAAATTAGCCGCCAATTGGGAAGGCCCATACCGGATAACAGAAAACCTTGGCAAGGGTGCCTACAAACTGGAGACATTGAAGAAAAAGGTCGTAAAACAAACATGGAACGTGGACAAACTTAAGGTGTACTACAGCTGAAGAACCAAGTCCCGCCAGAACATAGCAGGGGGATGAGTTATGTCAAGTTTTTATTTCGGGCAATTCCCATAAGTGATATATACCAAGGGTATTAATGCCTGCTTTATTAAAGCTAATGAATCTCGGGTCTAGGAACCTATTTTTAGGAATCTCAAGTCCATACCATTGCTATTATTACACATGTAGGAATATGAGGTATTTGAAACTCATTTCCAAAAATCATGTCCAAATTAAACATGTAGGAATTTGAGGTATTTCAAACCCATTTCCAAAAATCATGTCCAAATTAAACATGTAGGAATATGAGGTATTTGAAACTCATTTCCAAAAATCATGTCCAAATTAAACATGTAGGAATTTGAGGTATTTCAAACCCATTTCCAAAAATCATGTCCAAATTAAACATGTAGGAATATGAGGTATTTGAAACCCATTTCCAAAAATCATGTCCAAATTAAACATGTAGGAATTTGAGGTATTTCAAACTCATTTCCAAAAATCATGTCCAAATTAAGCATGTATTCCCAAAATCATGCCCAAAATAAAACATGTATGAACCCCGAGGTAATTAAACCCGTGGTTCAAAAATCATGTTCTCATCAAAAGCAAAAGATCAATGGTTGGCGAATCACCTCTTATCAACCACGTCCGCGAAAGGCATACATAAACTTTTGGTAAAGAAACCAGTTTTCTGAAACCATGCCTATAATAAAACATGAAGGAGTCCGCGGTAAATAAGCCTGCCTCCAAAGATCATGTTCAAAATAAGCATGAATGAATGAATCCATGGTGACCATACCGGTTTTCAACATTTATGAGAAAGTTACGGCGCGTATGAATCCATGGTAAAGAAACCAATTTTCGACAATCGCGACCAATATAAAAACATGTTTAAACCCGATTTCAAAAAATTATGTCCGAGTACAACATGTTTAAACTCGAGGTAAACAAATAAATCATGCCCTCATCAAACGTGCATGGATCCATGGTTGACAAACCAGTTTTCTACGAACACGTCTACGAAAGGCATACTTGAATTCATGGTCGATTAACTAGTTTTCTAAAGTCGCGCCTACTCTAAGGACGTGAGTGAATTTATGGCGCTCACGCAAATTTTCAAACATTATGTTTAAAATATGCATGAATGAATCCATGGTGTCGGCACCAGTTTTCAAAATCAATGCAAAGGTTAAATCACACAAGAACCTGAAAAGCATGAAATGTACTAAAACTAAGTAGTTATATTTGGCAGAAAGTCATTTAAATTGTACAGGAATTTCAAGCCGGGATGCAACCACGGCAGCAAAAAACAAGGCCTGAAAAAGAAAGGACCCTGAAACAAATATTCATTGCTAAGATTGGGCACGAGACTAGGAGGAAAAGGGTGAAGCTTGTTCTTCTTCTTCTTCTTCTTCATCTTCATCCGCGCCGGGAGGAATCAACTTGCCTTTCTTGCCAACATAGGCCAAGTGGCTCAGCCCGGACGTGTTGAAAGCAATATCCGGATTAAGAGCGCGAATCTGCGCCACGGCATTATTAAAGGACTCTACGGCCGCATCAGCATATTCAGTAAGTTCTAATTTGGCCTGAATAAGCTCATCTTCCTTTGCCGTGAGTAGAACTTTATAATGGTCGGCGTCAGATTGCGCCTTTTCCACTGCCATCATGTCATTGGAATGAAGATCCTCCAGACGGTAGATATCTAGCTAGGCCCTAGCCAATTCTTCCTCGGACTTAGACAAGTCGGTCCTAAAGGCCGTCAGTTCTTCTTGCATTGTCTCTTCCTTAGCTTTATAGGACCGCAATTCCTCTTGCTTTTTGTCACTAATGGTTTGTAAGGACTTGAAATCCTCTTGTAGCTTGGCGTGTGCGGCCGTTAGGACCTGCAACTCAACATAGGCTTGATTCCTATCCTCGGTGATTTTCGTCACCTCGGCGTTTTGCTTTAGGAGCGAATTCTCCTTCTTCAGTGCAAAAAGTTGAGCGTTAGCCATAGCGTATTTCACCTTGAGGATAGCAAAAGGACGGATTAGGGAGATGGCTCTATAGCCATGCAACTCCATCTTGGATAACTTCTTCTTAACAGCTTCAGTCAGTCCTGTGGCATCGTGAAAATGGGCAGGAGGGCATGTTATATCCAATACTTGTTGTGTCAGCCCTCACTCCCAAAGGACGCCTTCAGGAAGATTGGCTATCGAGATTTGGCCCATGGACGAAGTTAGGGCCGAGGTTGTTTGCACCGGAGAAGATCCATATGGAGTCGGCGAGCCTTCTTTGGCCGGCATTGTGAAGGGCTCTATGCTTTGAACAACTGGCTCTGTCACAGTTTGTTTGCCTTTGGATTTTTTGCGAGCAACATCTTCTTCGGTATTCTTAGGCGCAGAACGTTTTTTAGAGGTGTTCCCTATGGAGGGACCCTGGGGGTCGTTTGCCGGGTTGATTGGAGTCTCCTCGGCATTCCCAAAGCGTGATTTGAATACATTCATGAACTTTGGCTTTCCCATAGCTCGGCCTGTGAAATAGCATAAGGATATCAGTACAATAAAATTGAAACGAAGACCAAATTAGTGAATATATGTGCAATTCCCTACTCGTTGTGGGACGTTGCCTAACCAATGGTGTGATGATATATTCAGCCGGATCCATGGGATCTTTTAAAGAACCAGCAAGTTTCACAAGTTTTACTTGGGCTCTTTCCTCATCATCAGAGAAGCTCTTAGGCTTAGGAATATAATCTTCCGGCTTAAGAGTATGATAGTGTATGGACCAGGATAAGGGAAACCTTTCCTCGGTTTCCCCAGTGTCGGTCCTCTGCACAAACCAAGGTGCGTGGCCGGGATTGGCTTCAACCTTTATAAAGGCGGTTTTGAAGTTTTTCCACGATTCTCGGAAAGGTTTGAAGAGTTTCCGATCACGGATGGTTCGAAGAGTCGTCCAGCCAAACAATTTTTTTGGGGCTTGAGTAAGGACATTCGTTTCCAAGGGAGAAAAGAAAGACATAAAAACGGGAACGGTGCAGGCAATGGATTTTCCTCACACAAACTCTCAAATGCAACGGCAAAGGCCCAGCCATTGAGATGCAGTTGTGAGGGGGCAAGGTGCAAATGATTCAATAATTTGATTTGAAAATCTGTAAAGGGAAGTTTCACACCCAGAAGAGTGATGACGTCCCGGTAAAGGAAAAATAAGTGGGGATCTTTTTGTTGGAGGCGACCTGAGTCAATTGATTCACGGTCCAATGGAAGCCGGATGGTGTATCCCTCTCCATCCCCGATCCCAATTGAGTGAAGGTCATCTCTGGTGAGGGTGTTTTTAATTCGTGTAACGCAAGGGTTTACAGCAGGAGTCAACCCGGATGGAACTTGGGAAGAGGCAGACGCGCTGGACTCGTCAGTCGTAGACGGGATGGGTTGGTGCGATGATGAAGCCATCTATACCTAAAAATCAAATAAGGAGGTAAAGATCAGAGAATGATATATACCTGGGGCAATAGAACTATCTTGATGAAAGCCTAAAGATGCTTGATCGAGAGGAGTAAAGCCAGAGAAAGCCGGGGTATCTGGAGGAATAAGGTTACATCGGCATCTATCTAACAACAAGTCGGCATCCATGTCGCGTCCTTGCTGAGCTAAGTCAATGCTTTTGTAACAACACTCGTCGCATGGTGTCGAACCCCGGGTAGACAATCCTGGGATAGGAAGGTTTTCCTTCAAAACCGGGTTTGAAGTTTCTGAAAAAGATGGTGGAGGAGAGGTAGATAACCCGCGAGAAGAAACCAAAAAAGGTTTAACGCCTTCCTCATGTCTGCCTCTGCGTATATGGGAATGGTGGGATTTACTCTTTCTTGTTTTGCTTTTGGCGGAGGACAATTCCCAGAATGAGTGTCGTGGACCCAGGAAGGTCATTGAGGCGAGGCTCTGGTTGATTGAAGGGCGAAAGATCTTTGGGTTTAAAAGCATACGGTAAGGTACGGGCCATTCTGGACACCTAGAAAAGGAAGCAGATGCTAAGAACCCACCCAGAAAACCCAGGAACTCATCAAATACCCAGAAATGCACCCAGAAAACCCAGAAACTCATCAAATACCCAGAAATGCATTCAGGAAACCCAGAAGGGCGCTCAAAAAATTTGAATACTCATAAAATGCCACCCCAAAAATTACCAAAGCAGTTCGTACCAGTTATTAGAATCATGCAAGGATAAACAAATAAGAAAGCAGTGGCATTACCTGTTGAAATTCAAAGATTTGCAAAAGGGCCGCTGGAGCAGAAAAGCACTTCGAGAGGGAGGCGTATTTCTTGAAAGGAGGCGTATTTTCTGAGAGTAAGGAAAGGCGTGAGTGTAAAGTGGTACAACGAAGGAGTGAAGGGAAATATATAGACGTTGCGGATTTGAAAGGTCAGGGGTCGCGATGTAATTGCAAAAACCTGGAAAGGCGCTGACGCTTCAAATGAAGTGATGTACGCATTTAATGCGCGCAAATATCAAAGGCTGCAGTAGTGACCAATCCGCAAGGGCGACGATTGAGCACTATGGCATGTGAGCACCGTGACGTGTCAAGACACGTGGCTAGCAGGTGTAGCTTTATCAAAAATCATGGAGAAAATTTTCTTTTTTGGAAGACGGTTTGCTCATGAAGGGCGGTTTGCTTTAAATCAGCCTGGATTGGAGGGCGGTCTGCTCAAATTCAATCTGTTCTGAAGGGATTTTTACTTTAAATCAGCCCGGATTGGAGGGCGGTTTGCTCAAATTCAATCCTTTCTGAAGAGCGGTTTGCATTAAACCAGCCCGGATTGGAAGGCGGTTTGCTCAAATTCAATTCGTTTTGAAGGGCGGTTTGCTTTAAATCAGCCCGGATTGGAGGGCGGTCTGCTCAAATTCAATCCTTTCTGAAGATCGGTTTGCATAATCAGCCCGGATTGGAGGGCGGTCTGCTCAAATTCAATCCGTTCTAAAGGGTGTTTTGCTTTAAATCAACTCGGATTGGAGGGCGGTTTGCTCAAATTCAATCCTTTCTGAAGAGCGGTTTGCATTAAACCAGCCCGGATTGGAGGGCGGTTTGCTCAAATTCAATCCATTCTGAAGGGCGGTTTGCTTTAAATCAACCTGAATTGAAGGGCGGTTTCCTTTTAGCGCTAGTTCGGACGGGATGGCGTTTTCATAACGGGTAGATTGGATTCAATTCAATATACGTGTAAATGCTCAAAGGGCATAGCTCAAAGATACATCCGTGATTCAAAGACAAAGAATCAGCGAGATGTAGAAAATATTTTTCGTTAGTAAATGAATCGTTTACATAACATTCTTACAAGAAAATAAACTGAGTTCTTGACTCTAATAGGGAGATACAAAGTCAAAATAGAACCGAATCCGGTCGACTACTTCCTAGTGGGATCTTCTCAAGTTGTCACGAGGCGGAACACCCGAAATCCTCGGTGGAGATCCGCGAGTCCGTATGAACTCTCTGCTGCATATTCGGTGTAGATCCCTATCAGCCGCGATGAACCTTAAGGTCTGGAACAAGTTTCATTCCAGAAGGGCCATCGGGTGGTGAAGATCCCTGAGTCAAGGATCGCTAAAACAAAGATCTTCACCAGTAACCAACGGAACTTGATTGAGATCCCAGATGGAATATTTTGCCAGGCAGATGAAGACTGGAAAATATATCTGGACTCCCAGATGCCCGTTGGGGGATGTGGATGAAGACTGGCAAATATATTTGAAGGTTGCCACCGGCGAAGACTACTTGCGGCGTTCTGATCGGTGTTTGCTTTTTCTTCCTTGCTTTTTGCCTGCTCATTTGGAAAAACTTTAAAGGGAAAAACGAAGGGCCAGAGCCTGACTTCCCTGGCATCCGCGATTTTGCTTGTCTGGAATAGCACTTCATTGGTAAAACTAAACGGAAAGACAGAAGGATCAGAAGTTTGGAAAATGTGGAATGGGGCAAATAGGGTGGAGAAACAGGAGCTTATATAGGCATTTTGACATTGGGAACGTCAAGGGTAATTAATGTCTTTTTAATTCTGATGTTTAAAATGCCAAGGGAAATCAATACATTCTCAATGAAAGAATGTAACCAGCAGAAGTCATCAATTCCCTTTTTATCGGAAAGTGCAAGCGCCAGTAATAATAAATGCCTTCCAAGTGGGAAAGTGCAGTGATGGCTAGATCGGGAAGAGGCGCGAGCATTAAATATGCACGCAAATCAAGAAGGATTGTTATGAAAAGGCGGCGATTCCATATCCCTAGGTGGATAGGATCACGCCTGCGGATATTTCCAACCCTTTATGACAACCAATATTGGGGGCAACACGTGGGAGAAGCTCGCAAACCAGTTAAGGCCGACTTACAGAAATAACAGAGTCAATCTCGGTTATCATAAAAGCAAAGAGCCAGGAAAAGCCAACCCGCCACGTAAAGCCAACCCGTCATTCAGAGATGAAGAGAGTTGGCAAGATGGCAGGAGCTTATAAGTCGGTTATGACCGAATTCACAATGACAATTTTTAACCAAAAATCACCCGTCAGAACAAGTTTCGGTCGGTATAAAGGTTGAAGAGATGCTTGAAATCAGGCCCGTCATTTATGATAGAGAGCGATAAAGCAAGGCGAGCAAGGAAAGAATCCCGGAGGATTCTTTTAAAACTTGAACTCCGGGTTAGTTAATACGCTAATCTCGGCACGTCGAAAACACAAAATGCGAGTTTGGGGGCAAGCTGTTATGGACTCATATATTGGGCCGATCATTACCGGCCCAACAAGAGGGCTTGCGGTAAAACACCTATTTAGCCGGGTAAATGGTTTACCACTACTCCATCGTGTCTGTTATGCACTACCGTACAGGTAGTGGAGCAGGTGTCTGCAGAACGTGGGAGGCGCATAATGGCTGATGGATAGACGCATTTGCATGGGAGTGAAACTCTAGGTAATCCCTATAAATAGGGGATTACCCACCAGGTGCACTATGGATACTCTCTATTCCATTATTTATCATTCAGTCACACTGTGCACACACCCCACCCCTCGGACGAATCGCCGTCTCCGTAGCAGATGTGGTGCGAGTTCACTCGTCGATATCTCCTTCATAGATATTGTCGAGTTGAATTCTCCTCGCTGGTGCTTAACTCCTGAGCATCCTTGAGAGACCATTGATCCAACATTAACAATCCCTAGCTCATTAGAGCTAGACATCTGTGTTCTATAGCAGAACAAATATGATATTAGAATTTATAGTGCAATTAATAGGGGTAATATTGGAAGTTACATAAATAATAGGCTAACTTTATTTACTTTAACTGTTCTCATTGTGAGAATTATTAGTTGGTGTCTTATAATAAGGAACAGAGGAGTAATATAATATAATATTTTATATTATAATATTTTTTAATAAATGCAGAAATCGACAAAGGTAACAGAATGTGTGTGGCCCACATCTTAGATATACAGAGAATATATATATATATATATTCAACTCCATTTATTTTTTAAAAACTCTTAATTTTATACTTTTATATATTTTCTAAACCTCATTTTTTTAATTACCATTAAAAAGATTGGGATGTTATAGTCAAAACTCTGATGGGATATTGTTTTTGTGGAGATCAAATTGTCAATATGGATACCCAAATTGTTAGCTGTGATTTTTAAATTGTCATTTGGTATACCTAAGTAGTCAACCTCACTTAATAAGGTTGGATTCAAAATATGACCTATAAGATTATTAACATTTGGGAGTTCAAATTGTCAAACCCAAGTTGTTAATTATTATTCTTAATTTATCATTCTCCATACCTACAAAGTTGTTGGCATTTGGAGAACTTAAGCTGTTAATTGTGATTCTTTTAGATAAGTGACAAATAACGTTTAAGGAAATCAACGAACTGAGATAAGTGACAATTAATACTAAAGGAAATCAACGGAATGAGATAAGTGAGATTTAACACTTAAGGAAACTAATAAGAATTGGGTTTAACAAAAAGAAAAAAGAGCAAGTTCCTTACAATGTAATGAACTAATCTAACATTTAAAAAAAATGATGTTAATGGATTCTTTTAATTTTCAATGTTTTTAAGAATTATTTTTGGTCATTTAGTCATGTTATGAACTTTTTTATTTGATGTTATGAACTATTTTCTTCTGTAATAAAAGAAATAAAATTTTCAAATTATTTACAGATCAAATATATACTCAAAATGAGTTCTTAGATAATTTAAATTTAAAATTTAGTCATCTTTATATTTGAATGTTTAACTAAAAATTTTAATTTCAATTTTTATCAAGAAAAATTGAATATAGGTATTTAAGCTGTTTTTATTGTAACTACAATAATACAAATATGATTTAGATCACTTCATCATCATTTCATTACATCTTCTGTCCCACTTTTAGTTTTAATATATGAGAAAACTAAATACTATATCCACTTCTTAATATAAAATTTATTCATTGTTCAATTGTTTTCATTAAAATGGGACATATATTATGGACATGATGAAATATATTAATTAAATTGTACCCAACAAATTACCAACAATATCTCAATTATGTTTAAATAATTTTCTTAAAAATTTTATAACTAATGCTATGTAAATGTTAGTATAAATTAAGGAAAGACAACAAAATTACGATCCAAAATATCTAAATTTCTTTTTGAGTAGAAGCTATCTAGCACTAATAAACCAGCAACCAATACATCAAGGAGACCAAAATAGACTTAGCCTCTCTTTCATCACCAGCCATCTCCATTTGAAAAGATCGGCAATGATCAAAGTGGCTTATTTCCACCTGTCAGTACTTGGCCAAAAATAAAAACTTGGCATTATGTGCAAATAAGTAATTTTAGCCTAATCTTTGGGGGAAAAAAGTAATTTAGCCTCATCTACCATACCTCCTCAGAAGTAATTCTTTGGGAAAATGCCTTTCAGGTTTCAAAGCACTAACAAAATTTTAAAAAAGTCCTATAAAGAATTCTAATGTCAGAAAAGTCCAAAAAAATTGTTAATATCACAGATAAAGTTGTTTGGGATTAACAACTTTTTGTGATTTTTTTACATGGGACTTTTCTTAGAGAATTTTTTGGGATTTTGCTAGTCCCTTAGGACCTAAGGGGAATTTTCCCTAATTTTTTTGGACAAATCAAAAAGATTAATTAAGATCTCAAACAACCCAACCACTAGGGTGAGCAAATCAAAACCGAAACCGAAAACCAAACCGAATAATTCGGTGATCGGTTTTTTCGGTTTCGGTATTTTGGTTCGGTTCGGTTTTTGAAACTAGCTTAATTCGGTGTTCGGTTTGGTGGTTGCAATTTTATTTCGGTTAAAACCATTTTTTTTTTTGGGTAGAAATAACTGAAATTAATTAAAACGACGATGCATATGTATGAGTCGGGCCCGTCTTATGAGTCATGACCCTCGGCCCACCTCAACTAAAGACCAGTAGCAGACGTCCAGACCCAACCCAATTCCTCTTTACATCATTATTCCATGTTTTGATTTTAAAATCTGCAACCCATTGTCATACAAGTGAAAATCGATATATACCAGGTGCTTCATGTAAAGTATACTATAGCTAGGTTGCACTCAATAGTCAATATTGTAGATTGATTCAGCAAAAAAAAAAGTAGATTGACCATTTTACAGAATTAATCCAAACAAGAAGACCCAACTTAAACCCAAAAACCGAATTAACTACAAAAACCGAACCAAAATATTTCGGTTAATTCGATTCGATTTTTTTTCGGTCTTTCGGTTTCGGTTCGGTGGTTAAAATGTGTGTGTTTCGGTTTTAACCGAAAACTGAATGCTCACCCCTACCAATCCAAAAAAAAAACAGAGAGAACATAAGTCAAGAAGTGTGTTTATTTAAAAAAGATAAAAACCTTTTCCGAACTAAACCTCAAAAGGATTATACAGTTTATCAAATTTTAAAAAAGTCACAATCCCTAGTCAGGATTTTTTTTTTTTTGCCAAATATTTAAATTTCCTAAACATACTTGAAGATGTCGAATTCTATTTTAAACTTGGTTTGTTTGGTAATCAACCCACAAGTTTATTCGAGGGTCAATAATTTCTTAAGAAAAAGTTTATGAAAGTGAGTTGGATTTAAGATTAAAATTTATTCTCTAAATTCCAAATTCTCAAAAAATTAAGAAACTTTAATATACGAGTGTCAATCAACTGCGTCAAATCTTTGATATGATGGAATCTGATAAATCACATTTTTCATTGCAAGAATAGCGAAAAGAGTAGATAGGGAAACAATAAGGAAGGACCACTTTTTCTCTCAATAATAATAAAAACAAAAACACAAGCAGAGATGGATCCTTGTAATTTGTAAACATCAACTCCATATATTGACTTTCTCTCCACTTTTCTTAAAGAAAATCCTTAAAATTATTCGCGTGATTAATGACTGAGATTCTATTGGCTTTAAAAGCCCTTGCAAAGCAAGAAAGGGAAAGAGCTAACAACTACGATTCTAGCAACATAAATTTTGGGGGAAAACAACTTTGCTTCCATTTGGGGGAAAAAGCAACTTTTGTATTTTACATTATAAAACCCTCCTTGCATGTTTACTTTGTATAAAAAAAGATCACCTAAAATAAATTGAACTAGATTCTCTTACACCATAGCTTATTTGTATTGACTTATTTTAAGTAGTTACAGAGCAAATATGTGGAAGAAGTTGTCTTATAAACCAAAAATATGTGTGTGTTTTTTTAAGTGGTTTGCTGGTTCCAAACAACTTTAAGTTAAGATTTGATATAGGGAGAATTTTAATAAAGAACTACAGGATATAATTAATTTCAGTCAAAAATCAAAACATTATGAAATTTTACTACAGGACCAAAGACCAAAATAAAAATAAGTTTTGTAGTTGAAAAGACAACAATACTTCTTGCTTTATTTATTTTTTTAAAAAAGGTGTCATCTTAGCCAAAGTTACGACAACTGGTCACCGGCCATTGCTTGGCCAACCAGAGTGACCACCGTTAGTCGTCCGTCAGAGCTCCAACGCCGACAAGGTAAAGTTGCAACCATTGAAAATTAATGTGTTATTCATAGGAGGATTACACTTGTTCATGGAGAGTTGCACACATATTTATGATTCTACTCTTCATGAACAAGTGGAATCTTCCTATGAACAAGAAATTAATTTTACAAGGGTTAGGGCTCCAACCATTTGACGACGGAGCTGCGATAGCCGGTGGGCTATGGCTGCTCTTGCCGTTGGAGCTCCTGAGATGAAGAAACTTTTTTTTAAAAAAATATTAAGTAAGAGGTATTATTGTTTTTTTTCCTACAAAACTTATTTTCATTTTGGTTCTTGGTCCTACAATGAAATTTCAGAATGTTTTAGTCCTTGACTGAAATTAATTTTGTCCAGTGGTCCTTTAATGTAGTTTTCCTTTGATATAAATTGAATGCTTCCATGAAAAAAAAAAACAGAGAACAAATTATACAAATTGTCCTATATACAATTGCACCTTTAAATTTGGTACCCAACTAGTAATTCCTCTTGTGCTAGCACCTTACTATGTTCCTTTCATAGCTATTGCTTGGTTTTCTGCAATTTTCTATTTTTTTGCAGGGATGTCACCTACTCGTGAGTTCAAAGTTCTAACCAAAACTCCAAGAATCCTCACCAATGCCTACAAAACCATTCTTCCAAAGTCCAGGCAGCTTGACAACGAAACAGAGGTTTGTATTGCTGCGGTTGATTAGCAGTACGGTCACACACAAGAAATATAGGCCTATGATCCAATCCAAACTTTCTCAAGTGCTCAACTTTCATTGTAGGAAAGGAAGGGTCCCGGGTTAGGATTTGGATTGATCCATGTTAAATTCAATTTTTTTTTTTTAGTAATTTAAATAAAAGGCTGGGACAAAAATACACATGTGCTTTTATCATAAGTGCGTCCAACAACAAGTATTTTTTTTTAGGTGCAAAAGTGACTATGTGGTTATAAAAAAGGGGCAAAAATCACATTTCCGTTATGTTGACTGTTAGTTTGACTAAAAATGCTTACAAGGATGCTGACTGAGCGAATTTTTATCCTAGTTGGAGGTGAAGGAAAAAAAGAAGAAATTAAAAAAAATCCACGTGTGTTTCTGAACTCATTATCGTCCGTCCGTCCTTCGAAAATTCACCTTCTCCATTCACCACCATCGTCCTTCCTTCGTCTACCTTCATTCTTTCACCACACCCACTACCATCTCTCCCAAAAGTACCAGGGACCATCTGTTCAACATTTCAAAGCATCCCTAATCCTGTTGACGAATTATTCACAGTTTACATCAGCACTGGTCTCAACAACCAATTAACATATGGTCTCCACTCACTGTTAGAATCACTGTACAATGTGCACTATTGTGACATTAAGGAGATTACAAGTAGTTCCCCGAGCAGCAGTGTTTTCTCATCGCATGAAACGAGGAAAAAATAAGAGAAGATTCCCAGCTATAAATTAGGCAAGGTAGACTGTTAAGTATTTTTGCCCAATCTGTAAAAATCTCAATCACCCCATGAAAAAAGAGGCTACATGCTGCTGCCAGTAAATTCTTCCCTCTGCCAAGACTCTAAACCCACTTCACATTGACCACATCCACTTAACTGTGCAAAGCTTGGTTTAAATGGAACGAGCTGGTGATCGCCATTGATATATCATCTCATAATATTCCATTCAAAACTCTTTGATAGTAATCATACTGCCTTGTTCGCCATGCATCAAGACTACTGCTAATCAGCGAAAGCACCAAAGAGACACATTGCTTGCTAAAAGCCAGAAAGGGGGCAAAAACAAAACGTTAACAGGCAAAGTCAAACCGTTTTGCAGTTAAACCAAAATTGAAATTCACACCTCTTCTGTTAAACTGAGATGAAATTGTTTTTGTAAGTTCTGTATTGTTCGTGGACCACCTTTAAAGCACGGGAAGCCTGAGTCCTGATCCCAACAATCAAAGAAATTCAAGGAAAATCCAGCATCAATTAGTATTTCCAGATTTTATCCTCTCATGCCCAACATGAAAAGGTATGGCAAAAGACATGCAAAGGTACATGCACACTTAAAAGTCAAGATCATAAAATTTAGTACAGGTGAAACTTTGGAATCATTCATTAACTAAATGAGGTAGCCTGCAACTGCAAGATTCAAAACAAGAATCATTTGCAAGCAAGGGAGTAAACAAAACTTCTCTCTCTAAATCTTCTCTACCTAAAGAGATGCAAGGTAACCTCTATCTACTTCATTGTCATTGAAGACTGTAGTCTCTCAGTATGGTTTATAACTCAGTTTTTCTAACTGTGAATCAACCAAAATACATCGAAGAATGTAGAAATCCTGCCTAGATGCTGTCCTTAACATTGGACATGAGCATCCAATTATCAAAAGTATCACTCTCTACTAAGCATAAAGGATATCCACCACACTCACTCTATTTAAAAATGAAAAATTAAATCAATGTGTAAAAGAAACAAAAACTGCAGAGGATTTAGCCTCTCAGCACTCAGCCTGAAATACACACACACACACACACACACACACCAGTTCACTGAACTGGAGTTATCTAATTTAAAATGGAGGTTGGTATGATACAATAATAGCGTGGTTGTAGAAAAAAAGGTGAAAGAAAAGGATAGAAGAGAAACTGGAATTATACCGAATAATTCAAGAGTTCAAACATAGGAAAGCAAGACTGATGATTACCCTTATTTATAAGTTATGGGTAATACAAATCCTAGTAAAATATCGAATTCAAATCCAATTCTAACATCTCATAATATATAATCCTAATCCTAATTTGATGCTCTAGCCTTTTAAGTTATAATAAAATGAATAAACGACACTAAAGGCTTATGCATAAATTACACATCACAACTTGGGGCAGCATGAATCAAGATTGGTTGAAAGACCAAAAAATTAGACCAGAGTTAAGTGCCCGGTAGTCTAATTACAAATCTCAACAACGTATTAAATGGAACAGCAGGAAGCTATCAACCATCTTACCTGCAACATTTCAACTAGAAGAATAATGCGCTCAGCATGTTTTCGACAAGTAAGGAAGCCTTGAATGCATAAAACCTAGGACACAAGGGGCAATGCATCAAGACAAATTTAGCTGACAATAGCATGGTTCAGCAATTTCAGGTGAGATCACAACACACACTCACACACACAAAGAGGGAGTTTCATTAATACCTTGAAATAATCAAAGAACTCACTTGGAATTCCTTCAGCATCAGAATCCATGACCTAACACAGTCACATCATCAATGTCAATATAAGGAGAGCAGCTATCAGATCAAATCAAATAAACATAAAAAAACTTCAGATTTACCTCAAGAAGCTCTCGGGTTAATTTGAAAGGAGCACTTTCAAAGTTAACACCACCAGGGCAATTTTAAAGCAAGAAGCCAAAGTCAATATGTATGATATGACCTTCTTCATCCATTAAAAGGTTACCATTATGCCGATCCTTAATCTGTATTAAAAAAAAAAAAACACACACACACACACACACACACACAATAAGAAGTTAGTAGAACATAAATTCTTCAATGACAGTGATCAACAAAAAGTAATACTTGAGCATCTGTTTAAGCAAGAAATACATCAGACGCTAGTAGAAGGGAATGCATGTATAAGCATTATCATAGAGGTTTCACACCTGCAGAAGGTAGCAAACGAGGGAATATCCAGCCATACTCTCAACAAAGTTCCTCTGAATCAAAGAAAGACAATTAACATGAAATAAACAGTGTTTCAAAACAAAAAGAAATGCATGCGAGCAGGTCATAAGTAGAATATGTACTAGTGCAGCAAATGCGCAGTTCAGAAACCATTCCACATTAAATCAACTGCATCATTGCATCTCTAAATTACCTGGGCAAGTTTGAAACTTTGAGAATTTTCTTGATACTTGGCAACAAAGAATTCACGTAAACTTGAAATTTTGGGATATCTGCTTTTGATAGAATGTATAGAAGCCTAAAAATACAAAAAAATCAGATAAAAATGTTAACAATTTAGACATTTCAAAAAATTTGTCAACCATAGTTAAAGCATTACCGTATCTGGAATTGTTTCAATAAGGGCTGTGTATGAAGTGCATAAAACTTCATAAGGCCACAACCAGAGAGGTTGATATAACTAAGAAAGGAAATATACTATATTCATTCACCAAAACGTAAATGGTCCAGTACACACGTATATATCCTGTGTCTAACATATTCTCTCTCTTCTAACTAATTCTGATTCCCACTATTTATTTACTAAAAGGTCCCTATTATAGAATGCATATATCAATACTCCCCCCCTAAAAAGAATCCTTGTCCACAAGGATGACATTAGTAGGATCAGCAACAGTAGGGAAAGAAGGAAATTAGTTCTGGATGACAAAAAGGTCCTCCCAGGTGGCGGCTTCAGGTTGAGTAAGGTTTCGTTGGACCAAGACTTGAGCAACAGGAAGATTGTTGCGGCAGACATTCTTGCGACTCAGAATAGCAGCAGGTGTAAGAGCAAACTGACCATGGTCTGCTGAGCAGAAGCGAGTTCCCGTATCCACCCCTTGTATTGCAATATGTTGACCTTTCCAGTGAAACTCAAAGAGCTGTGACCCCAGATCCATTGAAAATCGCCCCAAAGTCTTAAGCCAGTCAACCCCCAAAATGGCGTCATACCCTCCTATCTGCATTACCAGGAAATCAGAACAGAAACTTGAGCCCCCCATATCCCAACTCAGCTGAGGGCAAAATTTGGACAAGTACACTTGACGGTCGTCAGCGACAGTCATGCGAATAGGAACTCGCTCGTGCGTCTTCAACTGGAGCCTCTCAACCACTGAAGCGTCAAGAATAGTGTGGGTACTACCAGGATCTATGAGAACAATAAGCTGCTGGTTCTTGACTCGTGCGAGGAGTTTCAGTGTGGAAGTGTGAAGGTGACCTGCAATAGCGTGGATACTGCCCGCTGTGGGTGCTTGAGCATCACCCAGCGCATCCACAAATTCTTCTGCATTATCATCGACGACGAGCAAATAGACATGAGAGTCCTTGCACTTGTGAGACGAGGAATACTTCTCAGGGCACCAATAACACAAACCCTGACGACGGCGTTCATCCATGTCCTTTTTAGAGAGATGGCGAGCAGGCTTCAAGATCGAACCAGAAAAGAGTGGTGTCGTCGGGTGTGACGTGGAACTGAAGGAGGATGCCGATAGACCCTGTTTAGAGGATGGGGTTGAAAATATCGCTGGGTCAGATATTGTGGAGGAAAATGGGCCAGCCGTCAAGCCCGTCACTGTAGAGGATTTAGGACCCATATCCAGCGAACGACTGTGTGAAGCTATAGGGAATGGCCGACGATCGTGAGTGGGTGTGTTCTCGTGCAAAGTCCTGATGGTCGCCTCCTGCAACCTGGCCGAGCATGTCGCACTAGCTAGCGACGGCGGAGCAAAGTTTAAAACAAATTGACGAATGTCCGGCCGAAGGCCACCGATGAAGAGATTGATCGCAATTGGCTCAGGAATATCAATCTCGGAGAGTAGTTCATCAAACTGACACTCATAATCAGCAACGAAGCCGTCACCCTGCTAAAGCTTCTTCAGAGCAATCAGAGGATGCTCATCTCGAACGTCAACAAATTTAGCCTCCATGTGTCGGAAGTAATCTTCCCAGCGAACTTCAGCAAATGTGCGATGGCGCATAAATGTTTGATGCCACCAAAGAGCATGACCTTCAAGGTGAATACTCAACAAACGAATACGGTGGTCCAGCGGCGTACCATCTACTTCAAAAAATTGTCGACAGCGGTAAGCCCAGCCACGGAAGTCTGTACCGTCAAACCTGGGAAATTCTATGCGACTCTGCTTCGTAGGAATAGAATAGGAAGATTGTTGAGCTTGCTGGTGGTGCAGCTCCTGAAATGAACCAAATGCCGGCATGCGATGGAGAATTGTGGAGCTGGAGCCATCGTCGGGACTGCCAGTAGGATTGAGAGGTTGTTTACCTGCAGTGGAGGGGGGTGGTTGTGCGAATCGGAGTTCAAGCATCTTCATAAGCTCCTCTAGCCGAGTAGCAGTCTTCTTGAGGTCTGCGATTTCTTGGGAACTCTGCTCGAAATGTGAATGGAAGGTAGAATGAAGGGACTCAAGTCGATGCTCAAGCTCACCCAAACGTTCATGGGATCTGGTGTCCGGCGGCGGCGCCATGGCCAGACAGATGGCTCTGATACCTTGATATAACTAAGAAAGGAAATATACTATATTCATTCACCAAAACGTAAATGGTCCAGTACACACGTATATATCCTGTGTCTAACATATTCTCTCTCTTCTAACTAATTCTGATTCCCACTATTTATTTACTAAAAGGTCCCTATTATAGAATGCATATATCAGAGGTAGACCAGCTTCTTGGAATATATCTGACATCAAAATCCATTGATTTTAAGCAACAGATTGTAAAGAAACACAAACAGACGAGTCTTCATCCTGGAGTAATCTGGCATCACAACATGGTAAAATAAGATCCAATCATGTACCATCAACAAAGTACACCCAACTGGTTCATAGACAACTTTACACGTGGTTTTGCACATATTTCCATTTAAACCACAATCAGAGCCTTCTTGCTTCTCACAAGAATCTCCTTGTGTGTAAATGCTTGCTTTAGTAACATGTGGGTTGTATGTGCGCACACTGTTTTCTTTTTTATTGCAAACTCGTTGGTTGTGTTTAACTATTAGATTTTGCAACACTTGGAACAAATTACTTGTTCTATTAAAGTATAATGAGATTTCAGTATCTTTATGTTACCTAAAAACTTTGTTGCTACATATATATCACAATTGATAGGATCTTTAAGATCTTTGAATCAATCTTACAGTTTGATCTATAATAACCCCACTCCAATCTTATGCAAGATCTCAATCTTGACAACATTGCATCTTGCTTGAAAACAGATACTAGAAATTTTTTGAAGAGAAAAGAAAGAGAACAAAGACAAAGTATTTGAGACTTGCATCATGATGGAGAACTAGTTATTATTGCATTAAGAGGCAAAAAGGGAAAGAACTGAAAGACCACCAACCATAGAAGTGAGAAATAAGTTGAACTGCCAGATGTTCTTGTCTGCAATCGTCACCACTCTTTACAATAACCTATTCAGAAAAAGGAATAATATTGTTTTGGTCAAATAAAGTGAAATGAGGGGATACATTTTAACTAATCACGCCCAAAAGCATTATACAAATACAATCATGAAGGACATTAATAAAAAACTTTAGTCAAAGAAGGAAAAGTGGGTTTTCTTACTCCAAGCTATATAAAATTTAATATCAATATTCTCAAACCTGAATAGATATTACAATGCATACTGAACTGCAAAACCTTTTTCCCCCCTAATTTAAATCAATTATTTAAATAAAATTTAAGAAAATGTTGAAGCTTAATAACACGATTCAATTATATAAGACTTTTCTTTTTGAGGTTAAACATAATTGATACAAAGAAGGGACAACAATCTATTGATACTCACAACAGAGAAGAGTAAGGATTTTCAATTCTAAAGCTGAGGTTGTCAAAGAGTAATCAGAACCGATCCAAGCGTTCACTTCACTTTCTATTCATAGGTAAACAGGTGTGCTTAAGTCGTTAGGCAACTAGTAAACCCGAGCAGAAGAGTTCAAGTTTTTATTTCGGGCAAATTATACCCACTTCCCAATTTCAAAGCAATAGTCATTTCAAAGCATTTGTTAAATTCAATGAGAAAACCCACTCTTCTCAATTTCATTTATGCATATTTAGACAAAATTTGATGATGAACAAAATGAAGGTGAGAGTATTACTGTTACTGAGCATTGTAAACGATATTTTTTTTTTGGGGGGGGGGAGGATGGAGGGATTTCAAAAAAAAAAAAGTCCGACTAACCATTTCATGTAATTTCACCAAATATCAGAGAAGATGAGCATAGTTTATTCTTTTATTCATTTGTTGAGTTCACAACTTTTCAAGAAATTAACAATTAAATGATCAGAACAAATTCTTTCAAAGAATAAAATTACTCACAGATCGCAAGTCCCAACCAGTAAAATTCGCAACCCTTTTGAATTCTCTCTTTCTTTGCCTCCCAAAGTTCACCAGACAAAGCATCACCGGCCTTGGGCAAACTTCCATTCATCTTTTGGATAAAATTATGTCAGATATGAGAATTTCGCATTCCTCAAGTGCAAAATTAAACAACAGTTAAGCGATACACTTGGTTGTGCATCTGATGAATCTTGACCAGCACCTTTCAAAGTGAGTCCAATAGGTGCTTCACCTTTCGCTGCTGCAGCCTACCAAAAGTGGAAATTTCAGCGGCAACATTGAAAATTGTAAACATGAATTGGGAAGTCAAAATAATAACTAAGAATGTAGTTAGAAGAAGGTATAATCCCACTTTAGAAGCACAATTTACCATATTATGTGTGAAAGATAGATACAACTGGAAGCCAACATTTTCACCTACAGTTTTCAACTAAACTAAAGCAGGCAAGGCAGGTCTAACGTGCTATAGCACACTTAATCAATGGAAGACAAAGAACAAGTAAAATTTCAAGCAAGCTACTTGTCATTAAGCAGGGTTCTGAGCAATCATGAAAACCAACAAAAAGGATTATTCAGAAGCATTTTTTTCCTGGGGAAAGACGCACTTAAGAGATGTTTTAGTACACTACCATTTCAAGTTGCCTCATAAGTTGAATACCATGGCATCAGCAATATGAGGACTAATCTATGTGTATATATATATATATACATAACAAAATATTTTTTTTACTATTCATTCAGATTCATTATGTCTTATTAATGCACAATATTAATAAATAACTTTAACTTTTGGTATTATCTATTTATTATTATTGTATATATAACAAAGATAATAATCGGCACTGTTCATCACTTTACCATTCCTAATGTTACATCAATCAACAATAATTTTATTAAGTATTGTCCTTTTTTTACTTTATTGCGTCTCTCTTATTTCTTGTTTTTTAGAAGCTTAAATATCTTCCTACAATGTAGGGGGCAAGATATTCTAGTTCATCATAAAAACTTGGCTGCATAAAGGAAAATAATGAGAATCATAGCAATAGAAGCACTCAAAATCACTCGAAGGCTGACCTTGACTTCCTCTATAGCCACTGTACTTGGAACACGACGATGTTCCTTCTGCCGTGGTGGTGGTTGATCCTGAATATCTTCCATTCTAACCCCAGGATCAGCTGTCAAAACAACTCGCACCCACTCCAAATCATCATCAAGACATGATGATGCTTCTATTGCATCCTCCTCAAGAGTTGAAGTAGGACTATGACTGTTACCGCGTAGACCATGCACTTCAGACTTCTCTACTTGGCAACATAATTGTGTTTCCAGAGAAAGACTTACACTGACAAATTTAACTTTCACCTCAGATGTACGGGTCATTGCCTCATCAATCGCTCGGGGCAGTTGACCTGGACATTCTATCATTGATATTACGATACACCTTGTGTGTAGTCCATAAAGGATATGCCCAAGGCAGTGGTTTTTGCACGAAAGCATCTCCATTTGCCAAAGGAATTCCACCTTTAGAGAGTTTCTGGGAATAGGATGCCTCCTTGGCATTGCTGTATTATATATTTTAAAGGAAGTAATATGCGTCAGAAATATAGAAAGTACAGATCTCTCTTAACTGACTACTTACACAATGCTCAAAGATTATCATCCAGTAAATAGTAAATACCTTGGCATTTCACATTTCAAAACTTCAACACAAATCAGGTAAGGTGCCTTCTCCCTAGAATTTAAGAGAACAGCTTCATCTTCAGGTATATGAAGCACACGATATATCCCCTTTCCCAGAGGAAAGCAAACTCCTAGAAAAATTTTAAAATCAAGTTCATATCAGAGAAAGAAGACAAAGGAAACTGCAAATAATGGGAAGTGTAATTTTCAGCAAAGAATTAACAGCTGGCAACTAAAACTACATAATAGGAAAAGAGCTTGTCATTGATAGGTCCAAAAAGAGCCTCTGATAGGATGAAACTGCAGTTTCTAAACATTGATTCCTCTAGAGACGACATACAAATAAATGACATATTTTCGGGCCACTTAAATATTTCAGAACACTCTTTGAGAAAAGCATTTCATTTGATCAGCTGCCAGATACAACAAATACCAAAATTCCTAGTACCCTTAAATGAACTGAAATTCGTAGTAGCCTTAAATGAACTCCCTGAAATAATAAACATAATAGTTGGCAAATACCTCCTGTCTTTTGTGCCTCAGCTACATGTAAATTTATCTCCGCAGGTGACTGAAAACACACAGAAGAAACTGTTAGAATATTAGGAAATAAATAAGGAGATTAGGATTAGGATCCCTTGATTATTGCTGCTTGATTATAGCAGATCTGATTTCCTATTTACTAGTCATAATTGTAATCCCTAATCTCCCTCCTCTAATTTCTCTCCCTTAGCCTATATATTGTGAGTTCTATTCATCTAAATACTAGACTGATACAGAGTGTGTTTATGCCTCTAAACTTCAATATGGTATCAAAGCAGGAGCCTTCTATTCGGAGGCAGAGGCAAGGTAGTTTTTCCTGGTCAGTGTCAATGGTCACAGTGACTATAATCACTGTGTTGAAGGTCATTGAGTCGCGAGACAGCGTCACTGAAACTTCCTTCGACATTCTCACTAGTTCTCCCTAGAGTTGTTCTTCATCCAGACCGTCGGCAACCTTTACCTGACTAGGAGCCACGATCGCAAAGAGAGAGAGAGAGAGAGAGAGAGAGAGAGAGAGAGAGAGAGAGTAAAACACGAGAGAAGGAGAGAGCAAATAGGGAGGAACGACGACCTCTTGATCTGCCAGAGGAGGGCACGTGTCATCACACCGCCATCATAGACGGAATCGCGACATGCCGATCAGCAAAACACTGTAACACATTGGCCATCTGACCGGCGCGTGACCACCACACGCCACTGCAGTCCCAGTGCGTGAAGCCCATGCGCCGCCATGCATAGGGACCTCCGGAGACTCTTTTCTTCTAGAAACATGGATCCCTCTCAATTTCTTCCCCTTTTCAGATCAATTCCTGAAAACCAACATGAACATTTCCCATAGCTTTTATATCCGGTACCAATTCTAGAACTCAAAGCTCTTCATCTTCTTCCTCTACTACCAGTAATTTAGTACCAAACAAAACCACAAAGATGGCACCAGAATTTTTAGATAATCAAGTTATGACTATTAACCATGAAGTAGAAATTATCTCCAGTGGTCACAAAGCGTGCTGAGGTATATTTGTGGTAAGAGAAAGGAGAAATATATTAATGGGGAAGCCCCTCAACCAGCCCTTAATGACCCCAACTCCAACACATGGTTTGCTAAAAACAACCAAGTCATGACTTGGTTGTACAACTCGATGACTTTGGAGATCAACGAGGGATATCTCCTTGCCTACACGGCAAAGGAAATCTAGGATGCCGTTTGGAGAACCTACTCCTCACTTGAAAAAGCCGTTGCTTTGATTCACCTAAAGCGACAACCCCGTGATTTAAGACAACGTAATATGTCGGTTATAATGCTTTGCTGAAACTGTGGCAACAACAGGATTTCTTTGAGGTTCATCCCTGGAAAAACCTCGAAGATGCACAATTGTATAAGAGAATTGTGGAAGAAGGAAGGATACACGATTTCTCTTAGGCCTAAATGACGCTTTTGAAGAGATAAGGGGGTAATCATGAGGTTGAAGCCACTCCCACAACTTTTTGATGTTGTTAACTTTGAGCAATTTGAGGAAAGTAGGAAACTCTTGAACCAAAGTAGACCAAGTTGAATCAAAAGCTCAGCACTCGTAGTCCAAGGACCACACGAGGAATGAAAGACTTACAAATGATGCAACCATTGCAAGAAGAAGGGCCATAATAGAGAAAAATGCTAGAAACTCCATGGAAAACCTTCCAGTGGAAAATCAAGCGTCCAAAGTCTCCTAACCACAATTGAATTGAAGGTTGAGAATGATGATCGCCGGAGTTAGGAAGAATTAAAGATGCTTCACAAGATACTCGACAAGCAGAATAAGTCATACCTTGTTCCCAGTGTGAATCTGGTACAATTAGGTAATTCTCAACGCTGTGATAACTACTGGCGATACCTGGATTATTGACTCAGGAGTTATGAATCATATGACCAGTAACAAAACTTTATTCCACAACTTTAAATTTTGTCATGAACACCTCAAAGTAAAAGTAGCTAATGGTGTATTCACAAAGGTTGAGGGAATTGGCATGGTCACATTATTTGATCAATTAGCAATACATAATGTTCTATTTGGTACTTGAACTCACTTGTAATCAGATATCTGTGAGCAAGTTAAGTAGAGGTCGAAAATGTCGAGTGATTTTTGATGATGACCAATGTGTTTTTCAGGATTTAAAATCAAGGTGGACGGTTGGGACTTCTAGAGAATAGACTTGAACTCAAAGAATAAAGATGCATGAACTAGAAAGACCAGCACTGCTCGAATCCTCCAAATAATGATGTATTTTTGTGTATGAAGCATGTGTTTCCAAGTTTATTCAATAAAAATTTTGTTCCTTTTCATTGTGAGACTTGCCAATTTGCAAAACAAACTAGATCTTCATATCCCAAACAGCCATATACCCCTTCCTCCCCATTCACATTAATCATAGTGATATTTGGGGTCTTACCCGCATAACTACCCTTACCTATACCAGATGGTTTGTTACTTTCATAGATGATCAACTAGAACCACATGGGTGTATTTAATGAAAGACAAATATAACGTAGCCAAAGTATTTCAAAACTTCTATAACTTTGAGCGAACCCAACTCAACACTTCCATTAAGATACTATGAAGTGATAATACGAAGGAATACATAAGCATAGCCTTTAAAGAGTTTTCTTTTGCTTTTCCTGCCATTTCACGTGTTCTCTGTACCCACCATACCTTCATTGCTTTTACATTTCGTTTCCCTCAGTTTTTTTTCAGTTCCATTTCATCTCTCTTTGCGCTTTGATTCAGAGATGGCGACTGGCTCAACCTCATCTGAAACTTTGATCGGAGCCTTGATCAGAGCTTCACCTTTACCATTACCTATTCTATATAGTCAATTTCTAATCCCTATTATCTACATCCGAATGAGAACCCCTCTCTCGTTCTTGTTTCGCCAATTTTTTTTGGACCTAACTATAATTCCTGGTCGCGAGCCATGCATATGGCTTTGCTATCGAAAAACAAACTTCAATTTGTTAATCGAGCGATTTCGGCACCATGCGACTCAGATCCGTTGCATCCGGCTTGGGAACGTTGCAATATGATAGTTCTCTCATGGTGGACTCGCTCGATTTCACCGTCGATTGTGCAGAGCATATTGTGGATTGATAAAGCCAGTGATGTTTGGGAGGATTTGCATGCACAATTCTCTCAGAATGACATATTTCGGCTGGCTGATCTACAAGAGGAAATTCAGTCTTTGAAGCAAGGTGAACTCAATGTAAGTGATTATTTTACCAAGCTGAAAGTTCTCTGGGATGAGTACTTAACGATGAGACCCATGCTTTG
Source organism: Acacia melanoxylon (assembly GCA_019022615.1). Taxonomy (NCBI): domain Eukaryota; kingdom Viridiplantae; phylum Streptophyta; class Magnoliopsida; order Fabales; family Fabaceae; genus Acacia; species Acacia melanoxylon. Next base: position 2,582,365 of record JAFJYJ010000051.1, on the reverse strand, counting down.
TTGTACCTGTACACCGGTGTGTTCTTGTGGAATTCTTGACATGTATAAAAAGCATTTAGATCAAGATTATGTGATTTGATTCTTGAAAGGCTTAAGTGATAGATTTTCCATGGTTAAGTCTCAGATTATGCTAATTGATCCTTTACCTAATATCAATCGTGTATTTGCTTTGGTACAACAACAAGAGAGGGAAATGGGATACCAATTTACTGAAGCAACTACTCTGCTATCTAAGACTACCGTGGCTCGTTCCTCTGTTCCTGGCTTGCCCAAACTAAATGCTCCTAATTCTACGAAGCAGTGTACGTATTGTGGGAAATACAAGCACACAGAGGCAATATGTTACAAGAAAAATGGATTTCTCCTCGGTTTCAAATTCCACAACTCTATTGTTAATGCCATATCATCTGAGCAATTGTCTGGCCTGAATCTGCCTGCACCTGCTAAGGTTGTTAATGAAACATATAGTTTCACTCCAGAACAATATCAAAAGCTATTGGCTCTAGTTCAGCATGATAAGCCTTCACCTTCTGTTTCTGTCAATAATGTGTCCACTAATGGTAAACCACTTCCATATTTTCATTCTTTATCTAAATCATGGATCATAGATTTTGGAGCTACTGACCATGTTTGTTCTGACCTTTCTTTATTTGCATCTTATAAGCAAATTTCCCCAATTTTTGTTAATCTCCCTTATGGTACTCGTGTACTAACTTTTTACAGTGGCATTGTTCAATTTTCTCATTCCTTTGTTATTCAAGATGTATTGTACGTCCCTAAATTTTGTTTCAACTTAATCTCTGTTTCTAAACTCACTCCTAATCTTCCCTGTGTTGTTTCCTTTCAGACCTCACAGTGCCACATCCGCCTCCAGCCTTCCGGGAAGATGATTGGTTCAGCTGAAGTCATTCAAGGCTTATATCTCATGCATTTTGCAGATATTGTGTCTTCAAACCTAGTTAGTAATATTTCCACTAATGCCACTTTTACACCATTTGATCTTTGGCATTTTCGCTTAGGGCATTTATCCAAACATACATTGTATTCCATTCATAAACAATACCATGCTGTTCCTTATAATGCTTCCTTTGATTGTTGTGATGTTTGTCATTTCGCTAAGCAACGAAAGTTGCCTTTCCCTGTAAGCAATAGTTCTTCTAATAAAACTTTTGCTCTAGTTCATATGGATATTTGGGGTCCTTATCATTTACCTTCTATGCATGGCCATAAAATATTTTTTAACCATTGTTGATGATTACTCAAGGTATACATGGGTTTATTTGCTCAAACATAAATATGAGGTTCGGTCATGTATTTCTGCTTTTGTTAATTTAGTCTCTACACACTTTAAAACTTCTGTTCAGGTGCTTCGGTCTGATAATGGTTTGGAATTTCAAATGACTGATTTTTTTTGCTCATCATGGCATTATACATCAGACTTCTTGCACTGAAACTCCTGAGCAGAATAGCAAAGTTGAATGTAAGCATCAACATCTACTTAATGTGGCTTAGACACTCTTATTTCAAGCCCACATTCCTAAAGTTTTTTAGTCCTATGCTATTCTTCATGCTATATATCTAATAAATAGATTACCTACACCTCTTTTGGGTAATAAAACTCCTTTTGAACTTTTATATGGCACACAACCTGATTATAGCATGTTGAAAGCATTTGGTTGTCTTTGTTTTACTTCAACTCTTTTACAAAACCGAACCAAGTTTGATAAACGAGCAAATAAATGCATTTTTCTTGGTTTTAAATCTGGTACCAAGGGTTATGTTACCTTAAATCTTCATTCTTGACAGATCCATATTTCTAGGAATGTTCATTTCTATGAGTCTATTTTTCCATTTTGTAATTCAAATTCTCAAGTTTTGCCGATTCCATTCCTTTTCCTTAAGTTACTCCACCCCTTGACTTTTCTGGCCCAGTTCTACCTTCTGCTGTTCCAGCCACTTCTCCTCCTCCTAACCCTTCTTTACATTTGCCACATCGCTCTAATAGACCTCACCGAACCCCCACATATCTGCAAGATTATCATTTTTCCTTATAATGTGCTTCAACTTTACCGGATTCCTTGGAGGCAGGTAAATATCATCCTCTTTCTAAAGTTTTTTCTTATCATTGTCTTTCTCCTAACTATCATCATTTTACTTGTTCCATTTCTACGGATGATATATGTAACATCCCAATTTTTCTAATTATAATTAAGTGTTATTAAGATATGATTCATTAAGTAATTTGAATTTAGAGAAGATTTAGAAGTATAAAATTAAGAGTTGAAAATAATAATAAATATATAATCAAATTTTTTCATGATTGATTAATAAACAATGATAAATAATATTGATAAGAATAATAAGGAAAAGGAAAATAAGTAGAGAAAATATCTTTATGAAATAATTCAATTTATATCTAAATAAAAAGGAAGTTATGACGGAGAAAGAATAAATAAATATTATTTTTTTAGAAAAAGATAATAATAATATTTTTATGGAAGGGTGAAATCCTAGCCCTAATCTTATAAAACCCCTTTCACTTCTCATTCTTCCTGTATATTGTGGCGCCGCAACAGACCGTTGGCACAGGTGCTCCTCTTTCTCCTCCCATTTTTCTCGTTTCGTGTCTGTCCTTTCAAACAGTGGTGTTTTACATTTTTCCTTTTTCCATGGTCTCTTCTGACCTTATCATATCTATATTCCTTTCAATCTATTTTTACTGTGGAAATGACTATTTCAAGAATCTACTTTTTTTTTAAAAAAAAAAAAAAAAAAAAACTGACGGTTTCTTTTAAATCTTGTCATTTCTACGTTTCTCCTGTGCTGGGTTTATATATTAAATTTTGGCTCCACTTTTACTAGCGATCAAAGCATTGAGTGTGTGAGTGTATGCCCTACAGGACCTATACCCCTCTCGTCTTTTTCTTATGCTGTGTTTATATTCCTTTCGTACTGCTTCAAGATCCTTCGATGTGATCACTTTCTATTCTTTCATTTTCCTAATTATTAGTATTTCATAAAACAAAACAAAAAAATGAATGATGTCTCAAATGTCAAATATGACTTCTGACAAGTTAGGTGAGAGTGGGAATACTCCTAAATCCTAATGAACTAGCCTACGGAACCCTTTTATACTTTGTTTATATTTATTGTCCTTTTGTTTCTTTCCTTTATTCATAAATATAATCATAACCTTGTGTCTTGTGTCATTTTTCCCTTTTGTTGCGTCTTGTGTCCACTGAACCCTCCTTAACTATGAGTCCACATTATATGCTAAGATTTATATGCTTCTTAGGTGCTAATACCTCTAATTAGCATATTTTTTTAAAATTTTTTTATATATTGTATTTATTTATATTTAAATGATATCTTTCTTTTCGAGATGTTTTTTACACCAAATATCTCAAATTAATTAATTTTCAATTTCGCATTTATCCGTAAATACCGGTATTATGAAAATTAATTAATTTGAGATATTAGTGTAAAAAACATCTCGTAAAAGAAGATATCATTTAAATATAAATAAATACAATATATAAAAAAATTAAAAAAATATGCTAATACCTCTAATTAGAGGTATTAGCATCTAAGAAGCATATAATTCTTAGCATCTAATGTGGATTCCCTTAACTATACCCATTGCTTTTAATACATATATATAGTGCATTTATATGTAATATGGTTTTTTCCGAGCAAAAAAAAAATGTAATATGGTTTTTATATTTAAATCATTTGTGGTAGGTAAAAAGTTAATTTCTACCTTCAGTCAGTGTAAAATTCCAATAAGAAGGGCTTCATCATGCACAACTAATATGAATAATATTAATTTTTAGAAATTAGTTTTAAGACTTTAGAATAGTTTTAATTAGTATATTAATAGATAATTATGTGTAATTTTGTAGACTCTCATTGAGAGCTTTGGAATAACATTTGTGTGATTACCTGTCAGCTAGGGAATAACAGGTAACTCTGAATATTCTTCTATATACTTGTAAATTGTGTGTGATTGTGAGTAACTATCTTTTATTTAAAATTTAAGGACTGGATAATATGTATATATGTATGTATTGTAAATTGATATTTTATATGAAATGAAACATGATTTATTGTTACTGAACATATTTGTCATGACGGCTGTATTTGTGATGGGTTGGAGGAAGGAGGGATTTGTATGTTGAGATCTTTTACCACGTGGTATGTCATCACTCTCTGCACGTGGATGACACTTGTCGTGCCCCTTCTTCCATGTTTTCCTTTGGCGGGATTGCATTGGAGCTGTGGGACATGTGACACCTCCTTAGTTATGTTCTTTTAAGGAGGGGAGCTATAGTCCATACTTAAGCTCTATACCTTTGGCCGAGTACATCTTAAGTTTTGGTGAGCTTGAGACAATCCAGTTAAATGAATGAGTTGCTATTGGACTATATGTTAGCCTATGATTCCAGTCAGCGGTTGAGGATGGACGGTGATATAAGGGATGCTGCATATTGCATATTGTATAATTGTACGGTTTACATTGATATCACGATAATTATTGTTGTGTGAAATTATGGTATATGCAATAAATATATATGTAATCAGCTCCTGCTTTTTGTCATACGTGACTTGCTTGTGTACGGTAGAAACTTTCGAGTTCTTGAGATGTCAAATCTCACTCTATATTAACAATTTTCAGTGTGATTGTTCTAGTAGGGAGCGAGGGAAAAAATCTATGGAGTGAGCCTTGAAGGCTCGGTTGTGCTCCTAGAATTGATGTTATGTTATTATATTTGCCATGACTATAAGACTTCCGCTTTGTATTTTATCATTAAATATTTTGGTAATTTATGTTGACTCAAAAATACATTTTGAATTGTATTAGTTATGTATTTTAATGATTTGGATGTTGATCATCCTCATTGGAGATATTTCAAGTGTTTTGGCCAAGGTTTTTGGGTGTTGGATTTTGGGGTGTTACAATATACCCAAAACTTATTCTAAAGCTATCCAACATGAAGGTTGGAGGAATGCTATTAATGTTGAATTAGATACTTTACAGCAAAACCAAACCTGGGTGATTACTGATTTACCTTTCGGTAAACGACCTATTGGGTGTAAGTGGGTTTTTACTAAGAAGTATAACTTAGATGGTACACTTAACCATTATAAAGGTCGACTTGTTGCACAAGGTTATACACAAGTCGAGGGTATTGATTATAATGATACTTTTTCTCTTGTTGCAAAATTGACTACTGTGTGTTTGCTCCTTGCTCTTGCTGCAACTCACAATTGGCACTTGAAACAGTTGGATGTCAATAATGCTTTTTTGCATGGGGATCTTGATGAAGAGGTCTATATGCTTCCTCCTCCCGGGTTGCATGTTTAATCACCAACTCAAGTTTGTAAGTTACAGCGATCTTTATATGGTCTTAAATAGGCCAGCCATCAATGGTTTTTTAAGCTGTCCAAAGCCCTTATTTCTTGCGGTTATACACAGTCTCGATCTGATCATTCACTATTTCTCAAGAACACTACTTCTTCCTTCACTATTTTACTTGTCTATGTGGATGATATAATAGTTGGTGGTACTGATTTGGCTGAGATTGACTCTATTAAAGCATTTCTTGATAATTGTTTTAAGATTAAGGACCTTGATGATGTTCAATATTTTCTTGGTTTAGAGATTGCTCGTAACTCAACTGGTATTTCTTTATGTCAACGGAAATTTACCTTAGATCTCTTATCTGATTCTGGTTTTCTAGATTCTAAGCCTGCTACAAACCCTATGGCTCGGAATCATAATCTTTCTAAGGATTCAAGTGTTCCTTTGGTTGATTGTTCTCGATACCATACTTTAGTTGGTCGGCTTTTGTATCTTACTAATACTCGTCCAGATTTATGTTTTGATGTCCAACAATTAAGTCAATTTATTCAAGAGCCAACTGATATACATTTGAGAGCTCTTCACCGTGTGTTACGGTATCTTAAAGGGGCTCCTGGTCGTGGTCTTTTCTTTCGTGCCACTTCTACTATGAAACTTAGTGCTTTTAGTGATTCTGATTGGGCTGGATGTTTGGATACTCGTCGTTCGATTACTGGTTTTTGTGGCTTTCTTGATCAAGCTTTAATTACTTGGCGTTCTAAGAAGCAACCTACTATGTCTACTTCTTCTTCTGAGGCTGAGTATCGTGCCTTGGCTGCTACTACATGTGAATTACAACGGTTATCTCATTTATTACAAGATTTTGGTCTTCCTCTTTCTCGTCTTGTTTCTTTATACTGTGATAATCAATCTTCTTGCCACATTGTAGCTAATCCAACTTTCTATGAGCGAACAAAGCATTTAGACATTGATTGTCACATTGTTTGTGAGAAGGTTCAACAATGCTTAATCCATTTACTGCCTATCAAATATGAGGATCAGCTGGCCGACATCTTTACTAAGGCCTTACCGCCATCTTCTTTTGGTGCATTGATTACCAAGCTGGGAATGGTTGATATACATTCTCCATCTTTAGGGAGGGTAATAGAGTATATATTAGATAGTGTAACTATTTTCTGTTACTAGTTAGTTAGATGGAAACTACTAGAATTACCTTGTTGTAAATATTCTTGTACATATGGTTATTATGTAAGCCTATATAAACAGATGTACTGATTCATTTCCGAGGATCAATAATATTCCATATTCTTCATTTCTATTCTTCCTATTCTCCAATAGTGGGTGTATGAACCGAATGCCCAATAAATCTCTGCTACTTCTTACGAATGAGGTCACTTGACAGCAATGGTTGGGGTGGCACGGTGGCGGTCGTCGTCGTTCGGTTCTCAGATGAGTTACATACCAGTTTTGTGGTGATGATAGTAATAATATTATTAATATTAATTAGGATAAATTGCTCTTACCAGCTTCTTTTTTGTCTTAATTATGCAGCATGCCCTTTATTTTTCAAAAGATGCATGGTAGTCCAAACTCTTAATAATATTCTAAAATAATTCTAAAAATATTTTTAATTAAAAATTATATCAAAACAAATCTTATTTACAAATTTATCCCAAATTAAATTTCTAATTTATATTTTAATAGTTAATTAATTTTTATTAGTTATTTTTTAATATTTTTATAAAAATAAAAATAAGTAATTTTTAATAATATAAACTCAATAAAATATATTTAACTATTTTAAATTTCAAAGCTGATATGTAATTATGATATGCTTAAAATTATATATTTTATAATATAATATAATGGGGTGTGTATGTCTTTTGAAGATGTTTTCAGGCGTATGTGTTGAAAATATTACTCCCTCGGTCTTTGTATATAAGAGTCTTTTAATCAAAGTGTGAGATTCTAAAAAACAGTTAAAAATAGTTAAATATAATAACTATTAATTTTTTTTTTCAAAATGCCTCTATTTATGAATGGGTGAAAAAAAGTAACACTAAGAAAATAATGAAAGAGAATGTATATGGTATAATAATTAATTGAAGGCAAAATGAAAAAAAAATGCATTTATTACATAAATAAACTCAAAATGGGTCTTATATTGAGGGACAAGCCTATTAAAAAAAGGAACTTATAATAAAGATGGGGAAGTACTAAATATTAGGTGAAAAAATATTACTACATTCGGTCCTAAATATAAGACTCAAATGGCTTTTTGGGGAGAGATTGGGTTAATGTGCAAAAATAAACATGTCTTATCTCTCGAAGCCGCCCCGATGTAGCAAATGCTTTTTTAGGTGCAAAAATTGACTATGTGATTACAAATTAGGTGCAAAAATAGCTTGACCGTTAAGTTTGACTTTGACCGTTAAGTTTGACTTTTTTTGCTTGTTGGACGATGACATGGCATTTCAAATATTTTTTTCGTATCCTTTTAGTAAATCAATACCCGAAATATTTTTTTAAGATCCTAAAATATTTTTTCAAAATTATGAAAAAATTTTTTTGTACCAATCGATATCCCGAAAATACTTTTTAGTACCCGATTGAGACTGCGAAATATTTTTTTTCAATGCATCGTTTTAGTACCGGTCAATACCGAAATATTTTTTTAAGATCATAAAATTATTTTTACACCTTTGGAATACCATACGTCGTCGTGAAAAAAAGTCAAACTTAACGAAACGCTATTTTTGCACCTAATTTTGTAACCACATAATCACTTTTGCACCTAAAAAAAGCATTTGCTAAATCTATTTTTGCACCTTAACCCTAGGAGAGATTAGAAAAGTTGATTAAATTAAATTATTTATATTTATCATTTTTTTTTCAAAACTAATTTGTCTAACTTATAGTTGTTATATAATTTAAAGGAATAACATTTCTGCATTTATTGCAGAAAAATCCATCTGCAGCAGCCCCAAAACAACTTTGTTTCATTTTTTTTTTCCTCTTTTTATCTAATTTACCCTACTTTTAATCTTCCTTGCAAGTACCTCGACGGCACAATGGAAACCTAGGGGAATCATGCCTGTTGTTTCATATGCTTTTGCAACTGTAGAACGCATGAAATGCAGAAGACCAAGAAGCCATTTTGGTCATCTCATTCAAGAAGCAGATCCAAATCCGGCTATCCCATCAATAATCGAGTTCACTCACTGCAAGTCAACCATCTCGTCTCTTCTCCTTTCTAACAACTCGACAATGGGAGTATACAGAGCAACAACATCAACATCATCGGCAGTGGCCGTAGCAAGAAGAAGAACAATTTCTCGGCGGCTGCAACCTTCAGAGGGCTCGGATGCACTGCCGGTGCGTCACAGCAGGTTTCCGTTCCAGCAGGGATCGGTTTTCTTCCTTTCTTCAAGTTTCAACTTGATCGTTTTTTATGTTTGATACCCTTTTCTTTACCGTAACCAGCATTACCATCACTCATTTACACAATTTAAAAATAAATAAATGAAACAACATCGTTTTAGGGATGTTGCAGATGGATTTTTCTACAGTAAATGCAAAAATGTTATTCCCATAATTTAATTATACACAACATATGATATGATTAAATAACTTATTTAGTTTCTTTAATTTCCTTAAAAAAATTATTTGGGTTTTATATTTAGGACAGAAGGTTGTACTAATTAATATATAAACAAAAATAAAAGATATTAAACATTTAAATTATTGAAAAAATTAAAAATTGAATTATAGAAAAAAATAAAAATAAAAATATTTTAAGGAATGATATTTTGGTTAAAACAAAATGTCGATATAACGTCCATCAAAGTGTAAATGGAGGAAAAGGAATATAAAATTAAAAATACATCACATCTTATAAAACAATGATCCATGATATCTATAATTTTTTAAAAAAAGAAAAGACAAGTGGAGTTAAAAGTCTTTATTTAATTTTTCTCACTCTTTTATTTTATATTGGGTTAAGGTCCAACTTTGCTTAGGAAGTTGTCACAAAATAAAAGAGCAATGTTGCCGCGGAAGGTTTTTTAAGAGCAATGTCACTCCAAAAATTTCAAATCGTAACAATTTCGCCTCGGTTGTTATCTACGTTAAGTTTAACCTTTAGTTTACCAAATATACTGATTTGGTAAGTTTGTGTGTCATCCACGTCATTTTTGTTAAAGTGTAAATTTGTTTCAAAATTTTTCATGCCCGAAAATTTTTAGGTTCAATATTGCCATGAAATTAAGTTTCCAAATTATAGCAATATCACCTTGACCATTATAAAAGTTAACTTTGATCATTAAATGATAAAATATGTAAAGCTAGCAGTATGAATGACATTGAAAAAGAAGATTTAAATGGAGAAGGGGCTCATGTTGGCCAGATGGTAATAAAAAATATTTAATTAATGGATGCAAAACACACTAAGCAAGATTATTGAGAACAAACCACTAAAACCCCCTGTCGCCGCACCCCACCACAAGATAAACAAGTACCTCTTCATTTTTCTCTTTATCACAAAAGATGGATTTACCTCTTTATCACAAAAGAAGTGGATAACACAAGGATTTGCTAGATATGCATATTTAGCCAACTAACAATAAACTTATCTTAGATAACAATCGGGGTGAAATTGCTATGATTTAAAAACTTACCGGACAAAATTGCTCATAAGTGAAAACATCCACTATAAATTTGCATATAAACCCAAAACAATAATGATATGTGAGTTGTCACCTTAGCAAATTTTGTCAACAAATGGTTAAACTTAACATGGGTAATGGTTGGAGTGAAATTGTTATAATTTGAAAATTTATAAAACAACATTATTCCTAAAAAAAACGTTTGTGGTAGCATTGCTTTTTCAGGACAAAATTAGATCTAAACCCTTTTTTTTATACTTCAGATCTTATTATCCCTTTTATATTTAATCTTTATTAACATTTCATAACTTCACTTTTTCAATATTTATGTAAATATGATTGGTTTTGAAGTTTATTATCCCTCCCCAGAATCACCCACCATGCTATCAGCTCTATTATTTTTGTGCTTCTTTCAGATAAATAAGGTATTTGCTTGGTTTTGGCAAAAGAAAAAGTGGCATTGCTTGAAATGTCAACCTCTTAATGAGGGACTAAAATTTTAGAGTATTTTTATTTATAAATACGGGATTAAAAGATAATAAGTTTAAAGAAAGGGAAAATTAAAATAAAGGACCTATATAAAATAATATTTAATTAGAAGGACCATGAAAATTGTAATTATTAAGGAGGACTAAATAGATTTAAAAGTGCTAAATTGTCCTTTAAATTCTCAATTGCTTCCCAAATATAGAAAATAAAGAACAAAGCATCTTCTTTCTTCCTCCCATGAATATCAAGGTGAGGCCATTTGGGAATCCACGACGATATATATTTGGTTTAGTAAAAAGATATGCATAGTAAGGTATTTGGTAAAAGTGTATACATAGAAGCAAGATCTGAATGATCAAAGGAGAGAGGAGAAATGTGTAATGAACAAAGCATTCTACTAGGTGTGACAAGCCGAGAGGGTTCAAATAAGGTCCATGGCCAGCTTATACGGAGAAGGAAAGAGGAGACTTCCTAATTCAAATCTAGGCTTTGGGTTAAAATATCGAGGCAGGATGGGTGGGTGGATAATAAACAAATTATTGTTGGATCATAAATAAATTATCACCAGATCATTCGGATCAACAAATTAGCTTACAAGTTTCTCCGCTCTCCTTGGATCATCCGGATCTGCTTCTATCCATACACTTTTACCAAATATCATTGTTTTTACTTTTAATACTGGATTCCCAAATGGTCTCACCTTGATATTCACGGGAGGAGGAAAAAACCCTTTGTTCTTTGTTTTATGCATCTATGAAGCAACTGAAAATTTGAAGGATAATTTAGTACTTTTAAGTTTATTTGGTCCTTCTTAATAATTACAATTTTTATGGTCCTTCTAATTAAATATTATTTTATCTAGGTCATTTATTTTAATTTTCCCTTAAAGAAAATTGTAAGGATTAATTCATTATATGTATATCGTCTAGAAACATCAGCATTTGCACATCATTTTGGGTATTAATGATTAGTTTTGTTTTATGGCACATCATTTGCTTTTCGAAAATATGGTTGAGCTATATGCAGTTGGTCTAAAAGACATATATTAGAGTGGTTTTTTTTTTTTTTTGGTAGGACATATTAGAGAGTATTTGATATTTGCGTTTGGTTAATTTTGATTAAAAATATTTTTCGAGCATAGCACCATGAGAATGGGCTGAATGGCATCAATTGTCAGTAATTAAAGAATATCGCGGATTGTGAATTATTATCTAAAGTAAGAAAAATGGGTGCAAAAGTCAACGTTCGAAAAATTTATTAGTATTAACTTAGGGCATGTTTGGTTTGAAGGGAGGGAGTGGGAGGACTTGAACTAAATTGTCAGTATTATTCTTTTTTGGAATATATTTTTGGAATATTAAAAAGTTTAAGAGGCATCTGTAAAGAGATCCGGAAAAGAGTATTATATTGACTTACTTTCCGGAAAAGAGTTGATACTTTCTGTATGTAAAACATATTATATCCTTTTAACTAATAAATTTTTAAATAGGGACATTTCACCAATTTTTCTAAAAGAGTATGAATCTTTATTAATTAATAATTTATATTGATTACGGCTATGTACTAATTACATATGTAAAACAAAACATTAATTCGAGGAAAAAAATTAAAAATAGTAAAAGACAACATGTTTTGAATATTCATAATATTGTAGAGATTGTAGAGGTGTGAGTACCTCATTTTGTTTTTCAAATTAAAAGGAAACGACACAAATACTCTTACATACATTTTTTTTTTTTTACAAAAAGTTAGATTTGGTTTCTAGGGGGAGAGCCAGCCGCCGTTTTTGGTGTGTGGTTGGAGGCCGAAATCAAAAAAGAAAATAGCGAGGGAGAGGAGGAAATCACAGTCATCACCTTCATCGTCTTTCCAGTGGCTTCACCATCACCACCTTCGCTAGAAAGTACTCTGCCACCATCGTCGAACCGTGCGCTTGCTTGAGGAAGATTGAGAAAGGCCGTGTCTGGAGGAAGAAGATCTTTATCTTGGAGGCCGAACCTTGAATGGAGAAGGAGGAAGGGAATATCATCGACCACCATCGTCTTCTCTCCACCTTCACCACCGTCAACCCCACTCCACTCCATCGCATCCACAACACCATTGTTCACTCCCAACATCACTATCACTTCTTCTGTTCTAACCATCACATAGCATCAGCTTTTCTCTCTCACCAGTCACCATCGACTTCCTGCCTTCTTGACCTTTAAACCTTTCCTCTCTCCAATTTCGTCTTACATCCTTAGTCCATTGTTTCACCTCAGGTAGTGCCTCAGATGCCTACCTCAAGTAGTGCCTTAGATGCCTTGTCGAAAAGTGTTGTTGGTTTTTTCATGGTGATAAATGGTTCTATGTAAGTGCTGGTGACTCATATTTTTTAATTGGAATTTGTGAAAAGCTCATCAGAATTTATTAAAACCTTATATGAATTTCTAAACTCTTACTAGAAGTGGGAATCAATACCTGTTACTGTAGTAAATGGTGAACTTTAGAATTAAAATTTGTGAAAATCTTATGAAAATTCGTTAAAATCTTATTTAAACTTATGAAACCCTTATCGGAAGTAGGAATAAATACCTTGTCATTTGTTACAAGCGGTGATTTTTGAATTGGATCGGAATTTATAAAAGTATTATCAAAATTTGTTAAAACCTTATCTAAATTTGGGAAACCCTTATCAGAAGTGAACCAATACCTTTTAATTATATCAAGTGGTTATTTTTTAATTGGAATTTGTCAAAATCTTATCAGATATTGTCCAAACCTTTTCTGAACTTGTTAAACCCTTATCCGAAGTGAGAATCAATATCTTGCCATCATAGCAAGTTGTAGATTTTGAATTGGAATTTGTTAAGATGTTATCGGAACTTGTTAAACCCTTATCTTATGGAAATCAATATCTTGCCAATGTAGCAAATGTTGATTTTTGAATTGTAATTAGTGAGAATTTTATCCAGAAATTGTTAACACCTTGTCTTAACTTGTTAAACCCTTATAAAAAGTGGGAGCATGTTTTTTAAACTCAAAAGGACATTCTTGTCATTTCCATTTAATCTTGAAAAGAACAAATTAGGCCTTCACACATCTTTGGTATTATAAATATTAGGAACACCTTTATGTCCTTTAGCATTTTCAAAGTTCTTTTTTAGGGATTTTGCCAAAAATTTATCCATGCATTTCTCATTTTCATTATTGATTTATCATTTTTTATCCATAGAATAATTATGTAAAATAGATTATATGTTTATATCTGCAAGTTTTGAGGTTAATTTAACAATACATTTTTATAAAAAAAAATAAAAGAAATCTGAATTTAGTTAATAAAGGTTTATAATTTAATTTAAAAAAATGAAAATGAGAAAAAAGAGGTGGGATTGGTGAGCTTATGTTGGCAAAGCACAACCCATCTTAAGGCAGGCTTTTCTAACACGCCCGCATTACCACCTCTACTATGTCTGTCATCGTACACAAAGCCAATATTGTGTGAGACAAGATGAAATTGCAAGACATATAACTTCTTCCATATGATGGAATATCGTTTGTTTATACAATCTCTCTCTAGCTATAAAGCTGGCGTTGTGTCTTTTGTTCTGAGTGGTTTTAGGGTTTTATAGACGAGGTCATCTTCTTCAAGTTCATGTACTTTGAGTTTTTTCATCCAGGTAGTAATTTTCTTTCCATATTTCTCAGTGACAAGAGGTGAAGTACCAGGCTTGGTGCAGAAAATTTATGCTAGTTGTTCATTGAAACTTAGATTTACATAGATTTATGTTTATCATTTGAAAGCATTCAATGTATGAGTTTATCAGTGTGGTTTGGTTTCCCTGCACCTAAAATTAGGGTTCAGGCCATGATAACAAGATGCTTTGAATGTTAATGAAATCTTATGATATATACAACGTACTGTACATTTGATCTATTTTACTACATGTAAGAAAAAAGTTATCTATTTAGTGAATATAATACATAGTTTTTCTTTTATTCACGCCCAGGTGATATTTTATTAGTTATCAAACTGAGAAAATTAATACTCACCTTGCGAGGCTAATATCGATCCCATCATATTTCTCCAAACCAAACACGGTGCGGTGTGGAAAGGTTATCAAACTTGTGAGGTTAGATATTCATATTGTAAAATCGTAAGAGTTTACTTTTATCATTAAATAGATCGTTTTTATGTTTCTAGCTTATAGAATCGTGTTAAATCACCGGTAAACTCTTATTAGTTGTAAATTCGATTAAACTCGTGAGTTTATTCGCCAAATTTATCGTTTTTTATGTTCCTAACTTATAAAACCATGTTAACTCACTCTCAAACTTGTACTAACTTTTTCAATTTGATTATATTCAATGTCTTCATATATGAATTTTATAGATTTTTTTTTGTTAAGCATGAGAAGTTATGAATACTCATATATTTAATTTCAATTATTTATATTTAAAATATATTCAAATCAAATTGTTGTTATTTTTATATGTTAATTATTTAATAAAACACTATTAATACCTATTTAATGATAAAAGTAAACTCTTACGAGTATTGATGTCAAACTCGTGAGTTGACTCTCCGTGTTTACCGTCTTTACGTTTCTAACTTACCAAATTGTGTGGAGTCACTGGTAAACTCTTGACCATTGTAAAATCGATAAACTCACGAGTTTATACACCGAGTTTACGGTTTTTGAGTTTTTAACTTACAAAATGATGTTAACTCACATTTAAACTCGTGATAACTTAATTGATTTGATCATGCTCAACGACTTTATATATAAGTTTTATAGAAATTTCTTTGTTAAATATGGTAACTTTTGAATATTGATGTATTTAATTTCAATTATTTGGGTTTAAAATATATTTAAATCAAATTGTTGTCACTTTCTTATATTTTAATTATGGGGTTTATACTTCTTATGTTGCATGAAAAGAAGAAGATTCCTACACACACATGAAATGGTGGGACTCAAATCTTTTTAAAAAAAAAAAAAAAAAAAAAAAACTCAAGTACGGAAATCGAAGTAAACATGACATGAGGATACACTTCTCCTACAACATGAGAAGTGTATTTCCCTTTAATTATTTATTATACACTGTTAATACCTATTTAATAGTGAAAGTAAACTCACGAATTACGATTCGAGTTCATGATATGAGTTTATATCATTGTCACGAGTTTACTTATACTCGCGAGTTTGACAACCTTGCTTACTAGTTTACAAATCGAGTTCATAATACGAGTTTATGTCATTGTCACTAGTTTGTCTAATTGTTAAACTCGCAAGTTAACTAACCGATTTTACCATTTTTACGTTTCTAGTTTACAAAATCGAATGAAGTCGCTGGTAAACTCATGCTAGTTATAAAAGTCGCTAGTAAACTCGTACTAGTTGTAAAATCAGTTAAACTCGTGAGTTTATATATCGAGTTTACCATTTTCACATTTTTAACTTACAAAATAGTGTTAACTCGCTCTTAAACTTTTGTTAACTTTTTTTGATTTCATCAATGCTCAATGCTTTATATATGAATTTTATAGAAAATTCTTTGTTAAGTATAATAAATTTTTCTCAAAAAGTATGATAAGTTATGAATGTTTATGTATTTAATTTCAATTATTTGAATTCAAAATATATTTGATTCAATTTGTTGTTATTTTTTATATGCTAATTATTTAATCAAACACTATTAATAATTATTTAATGATAAATTAAACTCTTACGAGTATAATATTCGAGTTCACAACTATCACGAATTTGTCTAACCTTGTTTGACAACTTTTCCACATAGTGTTTGGTTTGGAGAAATCTGATGTGATCAATATTAGCCTCGCAAGGTGAGTATTAATTTCCTGAGTTTGGTAACTAATAAAATATCACCTAATGGGCGTGAATAAAAGAAAAACTATGTATTATATTCACTAAATAGATAAATTTTCTTACGTGTAGTAAAACAGATGAAATGTACCGTACGTTGTATATATCGTGTCATTAACATTCAAAGCATCTTGTTATCATACATATAAATGCTTTGAAATGATAGACATAAATCTATGTAAATCCAAGTTTCAATGAACAACCAGCATAAATTTTCTGCACCAAGCCTGGTATTAAGAAAGCAAGAATATGAATAAATTCTGATTGTATTTCCTCAATTCATAATGTGTGAGTACAAACTATTTATAAATAAATTGATAACCATTATCTCTAACTAATTCTTAAAAATAGAAAATTAATTACAAAGTAAGTAAGACAAGAAAATAGGAAATGAATTACAATATACTCTAATACCAGGTACTTCACCTCTTGTCACTGAAAAATATGGAAAGAAATTACTACCTGGATGAAGAAACACAAAGTACATGAACTTGAAGAAGATGACCTCGCCTATAAAACCCTAAAATCACTCAGAACAAAAGACACACGGCCAGCTATATAGCTAGAGAGAGCTTGTATAAACAAACGATATTATCATGGAAGAAATTATTACTGATGTTGTGATAATAGGTGCTGGGCCTTCTGGTCTTGCAATTTCAGCTTGTCTCACACAATATTCGATTTCTCATATGATTCTTGAGAAAGATGATTGTAATGCTTCTCTTTGGAGAAAATACACTTACGATCGTGTCAACCTTCATCTTGCCAAAGAGTTTTGTTCTTTGCCCTTAATACCTCACTCACCTTCCAGCCCTACATTTCTTACCAAAACTGAGTTTCTTGACTACATCGACAACTATGTCAAGCATTTCAACATAAGCCCTCATTATTGTCGTCTGGTTGATTTTGCTAAGTATGATGAAACTGAGGGGAAGTGGAGGATCGAGACTACGAACACCAAGGGAAGAGGGCGGCGTGAGGTTTACTTGGCCACTTATGCGGTGGTGGCGACCGGTGAGAATAGTGAAGAGTATATTCCTGAGTTGTGTGGATTGGATAGCTTTGAAGGAGAGATAGTGCACTCCAAGAATTACAAGTGTGGTTCTAAGTATGAGGGCAAAGAGGTTCTTGTTGTTGGCTGTGGAAATTCTGGCATGGAGATCGCTTATGATCTTAATGAGCTTAAAGCTCGAGCTTCTATTGTTATCAGAAACCCTGTGATTTTTCTTTTTCTTCTTTATTTGTTTTTTATTCTTTTAAAGCTTTAAATTTGGTTTAAGGTATTGAATACATATAAACTTTAAGAAAATGACAAAACCATTTGAAATTCATTACTTTTTATGGTGAGACCCCCCGTCACCATCTTCTACAAAAAGTAACAAATGTTAAATGGTTTTAACAGTTAAGTCACTTTTGTTCTAATTTTGACGTTTATGGTATTTTTGCACCTAAAAAAAGTTTAGGGATATTTTTGCACTTTAACCCTTTAAATTATTGTATAAAAAATGATTAAACCAAGTTATAATATTGTTGTTGTAGGTGCATGTGCTTACAAAAGAAATGGTGCATGAAGGCATGTCGATGCTGAAATATTTGCCAACTCATAAGGTGGACAAAGTGATGACAATCCGTACAAACTTGGAGTATGGTGATCTCTCCATTTATGGTATTCATCGACCTCACAAAGGACCCTTCTACCTTAAAGAAGTCACCGGGAGGTCTCCTGTCATTGACGTTGGTACCATCCGAAAGATTCGAGACGGAGAAATTAAGGTTTTGTTTAATCCTCTTTATGATTACCTCATGTGACTGCAGAATATTGTTTCTAATAATCTGCATCTCGTACAGGTCATTTCTTCCGGAATAAAGAGGATTGAGAAGAAGAAGGTGATCTTCGAGAGCGACATGGAGAAAGATTTTGACGTGATTGTGTTCGCCACTGGATTTAAAAGTGCAGCTAATAAGTGGCTCAAGGTATGTTATTTCAACTCTCCTTTAAACTCCTTCTGAATCTTAATATAAAACCATTTGACTTTTTTTTTGTCATTTGGAATCAGTTCATAAGTTTAGAAAAAATGATAAATATAAATATTTTAAAGTAATTTATCAAGCTAACTTCCTTCATTTCTTTTAAAAAGTTAAATGGATCTTATATCAAGAATCCTAGCGTTGAATTTGAATTTGGGTATGTTAACAGAAGAGGGTGTTGATTGATGTAGGACCATGAGTATGTATTGAATGAGAAAGGGATGCCAAAGAATGAAGTTCCAGGGCACTGGAAGGGAGAGAAGGGGATATACTGTGCAGGGCTTTCAAGGAGAGGTCTCCTTGGAGTTTCCATGGACGCTGAAGCTATTGCTGATGACATTAATGGAAATCTCAAATTAACCGCTGAGGCCTCTTCCCTCCCATGGGATCATGTTATGACGGTTTGAGAACAACTTTGTGAGTTTTAATTTGCAACATTTTAATATAGAATAAATGTTAGACGGTAACAGTGTTGTTGCCTAGTGGCATTAGAAGTTTTTCTTTAAACGAGAGATTGCGTGTAGTTGGATTTTCCTTGTAAAATCATGTTATCCCTTTAAATAAATAAAAAACATACTAGCTAATAGTTCTTAGCTAGTATTTGGGGGGAAAAAAAAGATAAAGAACTGTCAGCTTTGTCTACGATGGCAGGGTTTTTTTAGCAAAATAATATTTTTTAAAAAAAAAAAATTACCAATTTAGAGCACTTTTAAAACTATTTATCAAATTAATGCTGACGCCATCAATGGCGTTTTACGGTCTAGCGGGACTACACAGTGGCGAGAGACAGTACAATGCCACTGGGTGGCGTGAGACTGATTGACGCCTAGGTCCTTGAAGGCGTCAATTTTTTTTTTTAGAATATAATTTTATAAATATATTTAAAATTATAAATAATAATTCTATTTACTTATAAGTAATAAATAATAATTTTAATTAATAATTAAGAAAATTAAAATATTTAAAATTTATTATAAATCTTAGGATATAAGACTAATTAGTGAATTTATTATAAACCATAAGATAGATGACTACTTAATTAAATATCTATCTTATGTTTTATATGACTAATAAATTCACTAATTAGTCTTATATCCTAAGAGTTATAATAAATTTTAAATATTTTAATTTTTTTAATTATTTTTATTATGTATAACTAATTAACTAGTCATCTATCTTATAGTTTATAATAAATTCATTAATTAGTCTTATATCCTAAGAGTTATATAAATTTTAAATATTTTAATTTTATTAATTATTAATTAAAATTATTATTTATTATTTATAAGTAAATAGAATTATTATTTATAATTTTAAATATATTTTTAAAATTATATTTTTTTAAAAAAAATTGACGCGCTTCTTCCCGGGCGTCGATCCGTACGCTCTACTCTTTAACGCGTCTGTTCTCCTCACGCCACCCGATAGCGTTATCTATCTCCCCGCCACCGCGTGTAGTCCCGCTAGAACGTCTAACGCCATCATTGATGGCGTCAAGATTAGTTTGATAAATAGTTTTAAAAATGCTCTAAATTGGTAAAAAAAAATTTTAAAAATATTATTTTGGTAAATCTCCCACCATGACAGACATAGTAGAGTTGGTAATGCGGGCGTGTTAGAAAATTCCGCCTCAAGACGGGTTGGCGCTTTGCCAACATAAGCTCACCAATCCCACCTCTTTTTTCTCATTTTCAATTTTTTTTAAATTAAATTAGAAAATTTTATTAATTAAATTCAAATTTCTTTTATATTTTTTTTATAAAATTATATAGTTAAATTAACCTCAAAACTTGTAGATATAAACATATAATATATTTTAAATAATTATTCTATGAATATAAAATGATAAATCAATAATGAAACTAAGAAATGCATGGATAAATTTTTTGAGAATATCCCTAAAAAAGAACTTTAAAATGCCAAAGGACAAAATAATATCAAAGAGGTATGAAGGTCTGATTTGTTCTTTTCAAAATTAAATGGAAATGACAAGATTGTCCTTTTGAGTTTAAAAAACATGCTCCCATTTTTTATAAGGGTTTAACAAGTTCAGAGAAGATTTTAACAATTTCTGATAAAATTCTTATAAATTACAATTCAAAAATCACCACTGATTACAATGACAATATAATATATTGATTAATTCTCACTTCGATAAGGGTTTAACAAGTTTAGATAAAGTTTTTGACAAGTTCCGATTAGATTTTAACAAATTCCAATTAAAAAATAACCACTTGATACAATGGCAAAATATTGATTTTCACTTCTGGTAAAGGTTTCACAAGTTTAGATAAGGTTTTAACAAGTTCTAATAAGATTTTGACAAATTCCAATTCAAAATTCACCACTTGCTACGATGACAAAGTATTATTAATTCCCACTTTTGATATGATTTTCACAACTTCATATAAGGTTTTAACAAGTTCTGATAAGATTTTGACAAATTCCAATAAAAAAATAACCACTTGATAAAGTGTATTTTAGTCTTTAAGTTTATAAAGTGTTTTTTTTTTTTTTTTTTACTTTTTAACTTCTTAATTTTAACACCGTTAGTTTGATTTAACGGACATTTGAAAAATGCTAACTTAGCAAATTTATATGGGGGCTTTGTGATTAAATACTGACAAAACATGTTCTAAATTTTTAATTTTATATATTTTGAAATTTACGGATGTTTTATCAGTATTTAATTGCAGAGTTGCCATGAAAATTTAATGAGTCAACATTTTTTATTAAATAAAACTAACAGTGTAAATACATTTTATAAATTTAAGGAGGCAAACAGAAATTTGGTTTAAGGACCAAAAACGTGGTATCAATAAATACTTTTTTTTTTCTCAGAGCGTCAATAAATACTAATAAGCTCATAATATCACCATTCATATATTAATAATTAATAACTATATAAATTTATGGCTGGCAACAAAAGTGAGCCTATCTTCCTTTATTAAGATACTATACAAGTGTAAGCTAAGTGTGTAACTAGACATATCATTTGAAATAAGGTGAGAATGAATTAATATGATTTAGGGCTAAAGTATACTTTTAGTCATTTAAATTTACATGAGGTATACTTTTGGTCCCTTAACTTTATAAAGTATACTTTTAGTCCTATAATTCTAACACTGTTAATTTTGCTAATAGAAAATGCAAACTCAAATGATAACGGTCTAACCTGAAGTGATGACAATGTAATTAAATGCTATTAAGCTTAAATTTTAAATATGGTTAAATTGAAGAATATACAAAATTTGTGGAATTAAATGTTATAAGTCATCACTTGGGTTCGCTGCATCAGCATTTTCCGTTAACAACACGGTGTTAGAATTTTAAGACCAAAAGTATACTTTATAAAGTTAAGGGATCAAAAGTATACCTTAGGTAAAACTTAAAGAACTAAAAGTATACTTTAGCCTATGCCTATGATTTATTATAAATTTTATAATATATTATGATATTACTAATACACACACAAGTAACCAAATTTATTTATCATTTATATAAAACTCAAATTCCAAATGTACAATTACTCCATACAACCGTCATATGCGTATAGATTGTATCAGATACTTGCGCTACTAGATTTCTAAGAGCAATATTGGTATGAATAATACCTAAATGAATATTCCATTTAAGAATCGTTAAATCTTATATTAAACCTCTTATTCCCCTAATTACTAGTGTATAAATTAAAAAATATGTACATTTGATGCGACATAATTAAATTGCTTGAACCAAATATAAAATTAAATAAGAACAGCTGCGGTTTTCAAAACTACAAGAAAAAATTGTTATGTACAGTTAATTAGGTTTAAAAAATTGCAGCTGATGAGCTGACTGCTATGTTTTCCAGGTCGATGAATTCATGAACACATCAGTGAAAACTGAAAACAATTAATGATAATCTAGTTTTAAGAATATTGCTGAACGTTGAATTCTTTTACTCATGTTTATAAAAATTCATTATTTATGTAATAACTATACAATTAATTTAAACAGTTATGCACATATCTTAAAAATTATGGATTCGAACAATTTATAAATTAATTATATAATAATGGCTTCTTCATTAATTTTTCTTCTGTTATGCAACGAAACTTTGAATTTCAAACACTAGCCACAGACTATATATCCTTATCTTGAGTTGGCGTTGATGATTAATGCACATACTCTTTGATATGAAACTTGTCATATTGATACATAAATTAAAAAGATGGTCTATAAATATAATAGATTATTATTTTTGGCCTTAATCACTACATCAGTAACTTCTTCCAGGTCAATCGTTTATACAAGCTAGCTAGCAGCTATGCGATGTGTCTTTGCTTCTTATGAGTTAACTTGTGGGTTTTATATACTAGTATGTGTGTGTGTGAGCATGGTCGTCTTCTTCAAATCATGTACTTTATGTGTTCTTTTCACTCCACAAAGGCTTAAGGTGCATTTTTAACAACAAAGTTTTTCACTACGAGGGTCTGATGTAATTAAGTTTTGATACGTGCACAAGTAGATATAATTTTTTAAAAATCATCAAATTTTAGCAATTCTCTTATATTGGCCTAATTGCCAGTTATAAAGTTGTACAGAGAATAAGTGGGTCCCACATAAAAAAGAGACAGATATTTGGGCCAATTTGATGAAATTGTTAAAATTACTTTGTTGAAAAATTATGTTTATTGTTACACCATTCAAAACTTAATTATATTAGACACTCAAAAAAAAACTTTGTTATTAAGATTGCACTTTAGCCCTCCCAGTATTAATTTTCTTTCCATATTTCTTAGTGGCACAAGGTGAAGAACCCGGTTGGGTGCGGTAAATGTACGGTATATATGCTGCGTTAAGTGAAATTGGGTTTATACCCATTACATTACACATATCTACTACTAGGGGTGAGCAAAACACCCGTAGCCCGCCCGTCCGCCCGCACCCCGTAGTTTTTTTCCCCGTTTGAGCCCGCCCATATTGGGCCCGTCACGGGTACGGGGCACCCCGTACCCGTATAAAAATAAACAGGCGGGATACAGGTTAGGCCACAGGGCACCCATTCCCGCCTGTTATCTGTTTATTTTTTGTATAAAAAAAATTAGATCTAATATTTAAATTCTTCATCACTGTCTCGGTCATTGCTCTTGGTCTGGTGGAATAAGTATTGCATTTTTATCATCAGGTTATTGCTTCGATTCCCCACGCACCACATCTTAAATTTTTCAGTTCTTTTTAATCAATTTTTATATAAAATTTTAAACTTCAAAACTGTAAAATTACAAATAACCCTTTGCCCTATTCTTCCTATTCTCCATCTTCAAGACGCGACAACTTTCCTTTCCCCGAATCTTGATGCCGCCTCCTCACGACCAACCACAAATCCACAATAGCTTTCCTTTCCTTTTCCCATGACGCCGCCTCCTTCTCCTAGAGTCCTCATCCTCGTCTCTCTCATTTATCTCCTCATCCGTTGCCGCTGCGATGACGACGATAGCGTCTGCGTCGACTTCGTGCTTCTTCTTCTCAGATCCGTACAATAGCATCTGCAATCTCATCTCATATCTGTTTGCTCCCTCATCGAGCATAAATATTTTTCAGACCTTGCCTTCGAATTTCTCAGATCTCGCCCTGAATCATAATGATTTCTCTCCTCTTCATTTTCTGATTTTTCTTCTTCTTCTTTGTTGACAGTGGCTGTGACTGGTGTGAGGAATGAGAGTGAGTGACCGAGCTTCTTTGTTTTTTTGAAAGAAAAAGTAGTCGCAGGTTCCCGGGAACCCATCGGACCGCCTGTGTGTTTGCCCGTACCCGTTTATCACGGGTCATACGGGTTAAGCCACGGGTACGGGGCACCCCGTACCCGTGTAAAATAAACGGGCGGGATACGGGTTAGGGCACGGGGCAGCCCCGCCCGCCCGTTGCTCCCCCCTATCTACTACTACCTTCTATATCCTTTGTAAAAGATCTCGTTTGTAGTATAAGCATGTGGTTATTTTCTTGGATGCCACGTGTTCGTCATACCATCAGATACTATAGATAATATACATACATACATACATACATACATACATACATACATACATACATACATACATACATACATACATACATACATACATACATACATACATACATACATACATACATACATACATACATATGTTCTGATGTAGAACACAGATGTCTAGCCTCAATGGACTAATGTATTGATATTGGATCAGATAGTCCCTCCAAGATATCTATAAGACAGATATTAAAGAGAGGATGATTACTCCAAGATATCTATAAGGAAGATTCCGAGGAGAATGTTGCATCATTGTGCATGTATATGGCGTTTAGCAGGGGCGGAGCCAGGAATGGAAATTAGGGGGCGAAAACTACAGAATAAAACCCAGTAGAGTCAGCATTTGAAATTAGGGGGCGAAAATTACATAATGGGACCCAATTTTTTTGGAAATTATGCTTTAGCCTCATAAAAATTTCAATATTTTCATTTTAGTCCCTCCATGAGACTTTTTAATAGGGACTAAAGTGAAAATATTGAAATTTTTATTAGGCTAAAGCATAATTTTTGAAAATTTTGGGTCCAATTCTGTAATTTTAGGGGGGGCCACCCCTAGCCCCCCTGATTCCGCCCCTGGCGTTTAGCCAAAAAGGGGTGGGGTGTGTGCACAGTGAGGCTGAATAGTAAATAGGATGAATAGAGAATGTGTACCTTTTAGGTTAACCTCTTATTTATAAAGATTACCTTAGAGTTTAGACCTTGGGCTTTGTGTGCCTCTCAACCCATACTTTATGCCGCCTCACCTGCAAGTTAATTCCTTGATTATAGGCTGATGAGCATGATTTATGTCATGTTTTCCTTGTATTTTATGATTGAATTGTATGGAGAATATGATCTTAACTGCATTTAATCCGAGCAAAAAGGCATCTATTCATTGTACAGGAAACTTAAGGATGAATTCTGTTTACATCCAAAACATATGCTAAGAAAGAGCAAGTTTTGAGGTTTTATGAGAAAGTCGCATAACATAGCCGATGCTGTGCTATAGCATCAGGACAGCTTTATCAAAGTGCAATACAATACATCCCTGTAAGTGACGCAGTGCTTTGTGGCATATATCCTGATCTTTTGTCAAGATTGTTTCAGGAAGTATAGTGCATGTCGATGATAACGGTTAGATTGCTGATGTATTGAAATAGAAGATGCGGAGGATCGGAACTAAAAGATTTGAGGAATCTCGCAGGATCAGCAGAATCAATCTACCGATATTAGAAAGACAGATACGATCGGACCTCGATAGATTAGGAAAGGCCCAGATTGTTGAACGTACACTGCAAGTAGACCAGACTATATAAGGAAACAACAGCCAACCCTAAAAGGAGTCAGAAGTCGTCGAGAGAAAAGATCCCAATCATACACAGCCGGACTCGAAAGAAGAGTGAGAGAAGTCACGAATCACGAGGATCCCAAGAGAACCCAGCATCCTTCCTTCTAGTGAGACGGAGTGAAGAAGGCGTGGAGTTGTGACGTAACATGGCTTTTTCCACGCCGTCGGAACATCCATCAAGCTTCTGTTTCTTGTTTCTTTATTTTAATTCCAATCAATCTTTTGTCATGGGCTATTCTGTAGTACTCTGTTTTGTGATTCCCTCATCAGTCATGAACTAACCTCTTGAGGCTGAACGGGGATGATTTTCTAAGTATAAAATGAACCTAGTTGCTAGTTCTTAATTTAGCATATTCGGTTGCTTATCAGTAATTCAATTTCTTGTCAATTAGCGAGAGCTAGGGACTAGATCAGTTGCCTCGGCTTACCGAGAGGGAGTCGGGGTTAGACATATGAGAAGCAGTGATTGCTAGGCAGGCTGGTGCAAGGCTTGACCTATTATTGTAGACTTCAGGAATGAGTCTACCGCTCATAACCATAACACATTGATTTGTATTAATAATCCAACTAGAAAAATCGTCATAAACATATGGGAGAAGTACAGACTAGGATTGTATGTATCGGACGCGAGAGCTTCGGTAGATTAGCGTGGTGTGGTTAATCGAATAACTTTGCATAAGGTGTTCATGCTGTAGCATTTGCGAAAGTTGTACAGTATGAATGCTATAGCATTGCGTATAGGCAGCTGGGGGAATGATATGCTTAGAAAGGATTCCGAGTTCAGTCTATCTTTTTACTGATATCTTCTTACGACTACGATCATTTAGTTATTTTCCTATTTATTAGTACAGCTATCAAACTTCTCAAACCAATCAGTTATTTTCTTTTTAAGCACAACTAATTCTGCGATAAGGTGTCATCATTTGGTATCCAATCTCTGTGGGACGATACTCTACGTACTCTTTATTACTTGCTCGACTGGTTCACTTGTCATCAAGGAAATCGATCCAACATAGGCTGATTAGGATCCTCCTTCATTATTGGCAGATCTTGGTATGCTTTGCCCTTGTTGGGCCACACAGCAAATGAGCCTCATACATGAGTCCATAACAGTATGTATGTATGTATATGTCGACAACTATTAATGAATAACTTGAGGCAAAGAATGTGGTTTGGTCCGCAGATGGTTTATGGTTCGTGTTCAGTGAAATTGGGGTTCTGTTTAGATTACAATACTGATTATATCTACTTTCTTGTAATTAATCTTCCTTTAATTTTAGATATATGTCTATTGTTTCAAGAATTTACGTGAGATGCTTCACGTAGACACGTACATCTTCTGAAATAATGTATCAAATTGATTTATTTGCCGCGTTGATGGACATAATTGTTATGGACTTATATAAGAGGCTCATTCACCACAAGGCCCAATAAGGGCAATCTGTACCAAAATCTCTCCATAATTAGGGAAGATTTTAATCAGCCTATAATCAAGGAATCAACCAGCAGATGAGGTGGTTGAAGCATGGGCCAGGAGGCGCACAAAGCCCAAGGACCCAAACCCTAAAGGTAATCTCTATAAATAGGAGGTTAACCTAAAAGATACACATTCTCTATTCATCCTATTTACAATTCCGCCTCACTGTGCACACACCCCACCCCCTTTTGGTTAAACGTCATGCTCGTGCACAGTGATCCATTGCTCTCTTTGGTATCTTCCTTATAGATATCTTGGAGGGTCATCTGATATTATCTTCGGTATCTGCCTAATAGATATCTTGGGGAATCCTTTGATCCAATATTGACATACAAGTCCATTGAGGCTAGACATCTGTGTTCTACACTAGAACATTGGAGCCGACCGTGGGGAACGATAAATTTCGATTCCCAATCAACCAAAATGGTTGTAGCTACCAGAAGTAGTAGCCAGATGCTTCGGCAAGAGCATTTGCCGGAGGATCTAATATTGACATACAAGTCCATTGAGGCTAGACATCTGTGTTCTACACTAGAACATTGGAGCCGACCGTGGGGAACGATAAATTTTGATTCCCAATCAACCAAAATGGTTGTAGCTACCAGAAGTAGTAGCCAGATGCTTCGGCAGGAGCATTTGCCGGAGGATCTATCACAGCAGAATCAGAAACGAGCGGTTCAAATCGAGGCACAGCATGAGAACTCGATCGTTCCAGATTATAACCAAGTGCAGGAAGAAGACATAGAGGATACTGCAGCTTCCCCAGTATTCGCGGCAACCCCTCAAAATGGGATTGCCCAGCAAATCCAACCACAAATCCAACAGCAAGACCCTCCTCCACCGTTTCAGGTCGAGAACCTAGACATTCGCCTTTTGCAAAACACGTTGGGTTCATTTTTAAGGTGGATGGATGAGATGGAGCATCGTAACTGTCTTCAGAGAGAAGAGGATATCCGACTGATGTAGGAGGATATGGACTGTCGTAATGCACTTTGGCGGCAAGAAGAGAGGCGGAGAATACAGCTGTTGGAAGAACGTCTCGGATGGATGAAGGACCCTATTTGTGAAGTAAACCAAATGCAAGTGGCCCTAGCTGAGCTAATATCCTCGTTTGTAATGTGGACTGGGATGCGAGTGGCCCAAGTCGGGTTAATTCCTCAGCCTCTACTCACGTGGATGCTAAAGGTCTTCGTATAAACAATGTGGAAGATAACTTGGTCCGTCCGAATCGGATCCGGCTTCTCGAAGAAGAGATGTAGAGAATACAGTTGCTAGAGGAACGCCTTAGGCAGTTTGAGAACCCTGTCCGTAATGTTGATCGAGATGTGAGTGGCCCTAGCCGGGGGGATAACCTTGCTTGTGAAGTCGATCAGAATGTGAGTGGTCCTAGCCGAGTTAATGCCTTGGCCTACGCTCAAGTTGGTACTCAAGGTCCACGGGCAAATGATGATGAAAATAACTTGGTCAATCAAGACCGGGTTTGGGTTACTGAAGTCCGGGGTCAGGATCATGCACTCACGAAAGGAAAACAAGCTATGGATAACCAAGACGCTGGGAATAAGAGCTGAGATACGATGCCCCCAACGCAGAATGTGCCTGGAGGCTATAGGAGGAGGTACAACGGGGAGGATAATAGAAGTCCTTTCTCTGACAAGATCGCGAATGCTCCTTACCCCAAGGATTTTGATTCAAGAGACTTGCTTAAATATGACGGAAGCCAGGATCCACAAGTGCATCTAAACACATTTGATATGGAGATGTGTGTAAAGGGATTCATAGGACACATCATTCCCCGATTATTTGCGGGGACGTTGTAAGGAGCGGCACAGGCATGGTTTCACACTCTTCCCCCAAAGTCAATCTAGGCTTTTAATGATCTGGGAGATAAGTTCAGGCTGAATTTTGCAACAAGCAAAAAACAGCCGAAGTCTGAGTTTACTCTCAGCAAGATCAAGCAACAACCAGGGGAAACGCTTCAGAAATATTTGTATCACTTTAAAGATGCTGCCTTGCAAGTGTCAGGGCTACTAGAGAATGTGCACGTCCATTTACTTATAGCCGGCCTAGATATCACATCTTGACTGGCCAAGTCAATCTTCAAGAAGCCCGTCAAGACCCTAGTGGATTTTAAAATCCGATCCAAAGAGTACCTAGAATTAGAACAAATGGAGATAGCCAATAACGTGGCAAAAGAGAGGAAGATCCCACCACCAAGAGACAAAGAACAATCTGAGAGCCATAGGCTAGATTTCCGTAGAATAAATCAGGACAATAAATCCCGGAGTGGAAGGAATGAAGCAAAAGGGAAGTATGGTAAGTACACTCCCTTGAATATTTTGTGGTCCCAAGTTTGGAGGGAGGTAGCCCTGACCGAGATGAAAAAAGCGGAACAACCTCTGCCCTCCTACAACAGAGCTGGAACAGATCAATCCTGGTATTGCGCGTTTCATGATGGACTAAGAGACACGACGGACGCATACTGGGACCTTCGAGACGCTATTGAGAAATTCGTCCGAGAGAGGAAATTACGACAATACGTAATAGAAACTCAAGGACGGAAGAACAACAAGCGCAAGCAAAGAGGCTGTAGTAGGAGCCCGGAACTGACAAAGAGAAATGAGAAACAAAGGAAGCCAGATAGCGATGATGATGAGTTTCCAAAAGCCAATTTCGACTGCAATTAAATTTGAATTCCACGTTGAGATTTTTAATTCAATTTTCCTTTTTTAAGGTTTTGTAAGGTTGACGATGCTGTCATTTAATCAACTTTGTTATTGAGTGATCTCAAATGAATGAAGAAATTCTCAAGGGATAAATCAACTCAAGGTACGAAACTCGGTTCCAAGTAAAAGTGGAGCAACGGATGAAGGAATCCAGGGTAGCGAAACCCGGTTCTGAATGGAATGAATCCAGGGTAACAAAACCCGATTTCCACTAAAACGCGAATAAACGAACTCAGGGTACGAAACCCAGTTCCGAATTGAACATGAAGTGATGGATAAATGAACTCGGGGTACGAAACCCGGTTCCAAATAACGTGGAAGAATGAACTCAGGGTACGAAACCCGGTTCCGAATTAAATACGGAGTGATGGATAAATGAATCCAGGGTAACGAAGCATGTTTTCAAGGAAAGCTGTGATGCATCGAAGCTTTTACTCTGGGGTACAGAGCTGAACCGTCATGTTGACCCTGATCAGGTCGAAATGTTTAAAGTTTGGTTCAAAAACTGAATTCTAACATATGACGGATCGCCTTACTCGGATTAAATTCTGGTCAAATGCTCGGAATGCAATGTGGAGGTTCGGTTAGAAACCTTCACTAAATATAATTCCCGGGTTAACACCAGATGAATATTTTAGTAGATTCTGCGCAACATATTTTTGACTTTGGCCCAGTCATTCAATAGAACTTTGAAAATAAATTCGAGTTCATAAAGTGCAACGAATGCAACGTGGAAATAAAGCTCGGAGAAGCATCCGGGATCATCAAGAAATAAATGAATCTTCATTGATGATTAAACCATCAAAGTATGGAGAAGTCAGCAAAGTGCAACGAATACAAGGAAATTAAACCGGGTTACTAACCGGGGGATAGTTGTTACAAATGCAAACAAGGGGGCTTCGGTACCCAAAACAGAAATTTACAAGCAAAACTGGCATTCCCGCCCTTCAGCTCAAGGGAGTTCCAGCGTACGGTTGAACCTCCCTTGTAAGAGCTACGATAAGATTGACCTCATCACCTCTATCCTCCCCCTGGTCTCCCTCCAACTGCGATCCGAAATCACCGTCGGGAGAGGAAGAAAACGAGATTAATCTACCTTCATCAACGAAAGACGTATAATCCATCCCGGAGGTGTTGAGTTTGGTGTTGGGGTTCAAGAGCCAGATTTGCTCTAAGGCGTTCTTAAAAGACTCCCCCGCATCTTTCTTTATCACCGCTCCTTTTAAAGCAATATCAGCCTTGGCAGCCTCAAGGGCGGCTCGAGTATGATTCAGTTCAACTATGAACTCCTTTTGCTCTATCCGAAGAAGCTCCAGGGCATTTTCATCCCAAGCACGACCTTGTTGAAGCTGGTGCAAATCTAAGTTCGCCTTCTCAAGATTCTTTTTGATCATCTGCAGTTCTTCTCCCATTTTGTCCTTCGCCGCCTCGGCCGCCTGCACCTGTTCACTAGCTTTGGCCTTGACCTCTTGCACTAGTTCCTAAGCCTTGCGTTTTTGCTCCTTGGCTTCCAAACTGACCCTCTTTATCTCGGCAACATGTGTAGCGTACCTCACGTTCACCGTGGTCAAAGTTCGGGCCAACCTGGCGGCTTTCAAGGCATACCGCTTTATGTTCGCCATCTCCTGTAGCTCGGCATAAGCATACTTTAGTGGTTCAAGGAAGCGCTTTGAGGGACAGATAACGTTGCTGAGTTGATCAGGTACCCCGTGGTTCCAGATGACCCCGTGGGGGAGGCTCCAGGATTAGCGGCGGAAAAGGAAGATTCGGGGAAGGAGAAGCAAAAGGAATCTTTGTCGAGGTTTGGACGGCCTCTTTGGATTTCTATCGGGGATTGCTTTACTGACCGTTTGGTCGGGCTGGCCTGGCTACTCTTACCAGCACCAGCCCTTCCAGGTTCCGGAGTAGTCTGTTTCTTGCTAGCTCCTACGTTCAAAGTCTTGTGGCTTTTCAAGGGGTCAAACAAAAAGGGCCTTTTTCCCATTCTCGGATCTGCGGGGCAAGAAAACACAAGTCATTTGTCAATACAGCAGAAAATAAGAACATAATTCAAATATAGACAGAAGTTCCATACTCTTTGCTGAACCATACCCGGCCTGAGGCTGAGGAATCCATTTGGCCGAGCTAACGAGGCTGTGGACCTTGATAAGTTTAAGTATAAAGGATACCGTTTTGGTTTTAGGGTCAGAAAACCCCTTTTAGGGAGAGCGGTAAGAGGAAGTAGGAAATAAATGGTGGTCTCGAGTCCAATACAAGGGGAATCTCCCTTCCACATCCTCGGACTCAAGGATTTTAAGGAACCAAGGTTTATGCCGGTCACGGCAGCAACCTTGAAGAAGCCGAGTTTGAAGTTTTTGAATGAGTCAGTAAAAACGTTAAAAAGTTTACGGTCGGAAGCACCCCGGAGCAAGGTCCAACCTTTTCTATTTGAAGGGTCTTTCCCGACACGGGCTTGATGGACGGTGAAGAAATAAAAGAAAACTTGGATGGTACAAATTAGTTGGTTAGACCCACAAAAATGCTCAAAAGCGATGGCGTAAGCCCAACCAGGGATGAAGTTGGGAAGGAACTAGATGCAGATGGTTGAGAAGATCCATCTGGAACTCGGTAAACATAAAGAGAATACCGAGCCGGGTAACCAAATCTTAGTAGAAGAAGAAGAAATGTGGGTCATCCTCCTTTTCCCGGTTGGAGCAAACAAATTCATAATCCATGGGCAGATGACGTGTGTAACCATCTCCATTGCGAATAAGGAGCTCGCCAAGCTCGGCTACAGTCAGTGTGGACCTAGTAAGCAGCACCTCATCGGTAACCCATGGACCCACGATCGGCACAGCTACAGCGGGACTTGTGGAGCTTGACTCTCCAGACATCGATCTATCAATTTGACGTAAGAAAGGTGAACTCATCGTATACCTATAATAAAAGAGTAGAAATCAGAAACAAGAGGCATACCTGAATCATGGAAGTCATCATGTAAAGAAGAAAAAGCTGGCGAACTAAGAGACTCTTCTATAGCAAAGCGATCCTCGCTAGCATAGGCCGAGGTGGCGTTGAAGGCTAATTTATGCCGGAAGGAGGCCAAAATTGACTCGGCTCCCAAGCTACGACCGCTATTGACGAGATCGATGCTTAAATAGCAACAATCTTTGCACGGATCGAAGGAGTTTCCTGGAGGAGATCCCAGTCTAGCTTGGTTTATCTTTAGCTTTAAAATATGAGGCACCGGGGTAGATGTGCTTTGATCCCGGTTATGAATTGTAGGTGGACGTGTAAGGGATCCCGGGTCAATAACGTTCGGGTCACGGCTCTCATGCGATTGTATTCGGGCTCTCTTTCTACTCCTACTACCTTGAGGTTTGCAAAGCAATGCCTCTTGCTTCTCTTCCTCGATACAGGGAATTCTCCAGAGCCAGTACGTGCTCCAGAAGGAAGTTTTTGAAGGGTCTCATATTCCTTTTCTGCAATCGTTGTATCATGAACCCAAGAAGAAAAAGGAGTGCCTTTACCCATGGATTTTCAAGAAAAAGAACCAAGTACAGAGATTAGATGGAGGGCTCAGTTCAAATTTTTCATCATAAAAGCCACAGTGGGCTCAGAGAGGAATTCTCAAAGAATCATCACAACCTCCTAACTCAAGCTTGCTTGTTTAAAAAAGGGGAGAAAGGGTGAGAATGACACTGGAATTTCAATGACAAAAACCAAAGTGGCAAAGGGTGTTGAAACCTAGAGCACCTATCCAGAAAACCCATAAACCCTAAATGCCTACTCAGAAAACCATAAAATAAGTTTTCGGCAAACACGGTTGAAGAAGCAAGAGTAAAAATAGGTAAAGCAGAAGCAAAAGAAGAGAAGGAAGCAATGTGAATACCTAGTCTTAGAAGGGTTGGAGAAAGCTAAGGATTGTAAGCGGGAGTATCGGGAGAATAGGGCTCTGGAGAAGTGAGAGTTTTTGGGAAGACGATGAAGGCGTCAGGTGAGAAATGATAAAAAGATGCGGAAAAT
Organism: Acacia melanoxylon; assembly: GCA_019022615.1. Lineage (NCBI taxonomy): Eukaryota > Viridiplantae > Streptophyta > Magnoliopsida > Fabales > Fabaceae > Acacia > Acacia melanoxylon. The sequence goes on along the minus strand of JAFJYJ010000051.1, from coordinate 2,548,371 downwards.
GTGAATATATAAATGTTACGAATTCGAAGAGTTAGGGGTAGCAAAGACTATTCCCATTGAAAAGTAGATTCCCCCCAAAAAGTGCAATGATGGCTGATACGAAACTACGTGGGCATTAAATGCGCACGAATATCAAAGACGACAGAAGCGGCCACTACACGAGAAATGGCGGTTTTACGCCATGATGATAGCAAACATACAGCTGTCAAATTGTCAGCAGTATAGGCAAATGGAATCCATTCGTATGCTTTTCATGATATCCCGGATTAGGGGCAGCCCATAGCGGAAAGGTACGAATTCGGCAATCCGAATCAAGCCTACAAAAGAAATCCCGGCTATCATGAAAAACATGTCAGTTTTCAACTCGAATCAACCCGGAATACATATCTGGGTGCAATTCGTATAGAAGTCAAGAAAATTCGAAGTCCAAGAAGAACTCGGCATAAAGTAAGTGAGTCAGCTATGGCGGCCGAGATATATCTTCCACATTAAAGTCAGGATGCAGACAAACTTACGACCCGGCAAACATGGAAAAGAGAAGTTTCAAGCAAATCAACCCGGATCACAGATCTAGGGAAAAGTCACAGGAAATAAATGAATCCGAAGTTTATCAAGACTCAAAAATAAGCCGAATAACTCGGACATGAAGTCTGGGTTAGGTAATCAACACATCCCGACAGTTTAGAGACCTGAACTACCGGCTTGGGGGCAACTGTTATGGACTCATATAAGAGGCCCATTCACCACGAGGCCCAACAAGGGCAATCTATACCAGAATCTCTCCATAATCAATGAAGATTCTAATCAGCCTATAATCAAGGAATCAACCAGCAGGTGAAGCGGCTGAAGCATGGGCCAGGAGGCACACAAAGCCTAAGGACCCAAGCCCTAAAGGTAATCTCTATAAATAGGAGATTAACCTAAAAGATACACATTCTCTATTCATCCTATTTACTATTCAGCCTCACTGTGCACACACCCCACCCCCTTTTGGTTAAACGTCATGCTCGTGCACAGTGATCCATTGCTCTCTTTGGTATCTGCCTTATAGATATCTTGAAGGCCCATCTGATATTCTCTTCGGTATCTGCCTAATAGATATCTTGGGGAATCCTTTGATCCAATATTGATATACTAGTCCAATGAAGCTAGACATCTGTATTCTATACTAGAACAATAATCAACTGAACAATTTTAATGTGTAGCTATCTTATTTACTTCAAGTTGGCTAGTCTTTCTAGTCAAAGAAAAAGTTGGCTAGTCTTTAAGTACCACGCGCTCTCATGGAAACAAAAACTAATATAATATTAAAATTAATAATTTTATATTAATTACCACGCCCTCCCATGAAATACTCTACTTTTACCAGGCTGATGAAAATAGGGATTGACAAAAGGATAATTAAATGTGAAATTGTTTTGTATGAGGATCATGATATATGCAATCATTTCCTTCTTTTTATCATATATATATGGTTTGCTTGTGTATGGTAGAATACTGAGACGTGGATGCTTATCCCTTATATTAACATTTTTTAAGAGCTTGTTCTAGTAGGGAGCAAGGGAAAACACTTATAGAGTGAGCATTGAAGGCTATCTTGTACTCATAGAGCAAATATTATATTTTTTTTATTTACCATGACCCTAAGATTTTCTCATTTTATTTTTAACTTTTAAAATGTTTTGAGGATTTAGTTTGACACTGTCATGTGGGTTTTATTTGAACTGATTATATATTTTGATGATTTGGATAGTGAACATCCTTATTTGCGACTTTTGACTTTTGAAATACTTTGGTTATTAAGCATTTGGTTGCTTGGTTTGATGTGTTATATTTTTTGTATCAAACCCCAAACGTTTCGTGGCCAATTTTTTTTTCATTTTCTAAAGGTTTTCTTTTAACTTTTTAGAAGTCATGGAAAAATAAATATCATAATACGTACACTTCCTTTTATTTAGCTTTAGAATTTGCTTGGATATTTGTTAGCTTAACTATTGTCCTTGTGGTATTTTCATAGGATTTGAGAAATGGGTTAACCCAAGATATTCAACTAACCGATTGGTAATGGGAATTTACATCAAGCACTACTACAAAATAGGGGTTTTAGACCACCACATTTAGATCGGATTATAGAAGATAATGTCTAAAAAGTATGACCAGTGGGAGTTTCGTAAATATAAAGAACTTTTTAGACCGGTTCATTTAATATAAGGTCTAAAAAGCATGACCGGTGGCAATTTCGTAAATATAAAGAACTTTTTAGACTGATTTCTTTAATATGGGGTCTAAAAAGTATGACCGACAGTAGTTTAGTAAATATAAAGATATTATTTAGACTAGTTTCCCAAACAACCGGTTTAGACAATAAAAAATAAAATAAAATGTCTATTACTTTTAAGACGCATTTATTCTAAAACAAGAGATTTAAAAAGTTAAAAAAATAAAATAAAATAAAATATCTATTACTTTTAAGACCTATTGTTACAAACAATGGGTCTGAAAAGTTAAAAATTAAAAATAAAATAAAATATTTATTACTTTTAAGACATGTTATTACAAATAACTGGTCTAAAAATTTAACTGTTAAGACCTCTTTTTTATTATAACCAGTCTAAAAGAAGAATATTCTCTTTTATCTCTTTTATCACGTGGAAAATTAAATGTCCCTCTTAAATTTCCAACCTTTTCACGCCTCTCCCACTAGAGTTCTTCTTCTTCAATGGCTCACTTCGTTAGTTCAATGATTTTGAATTTTCAAGGATCCCAAATTCCTATAAGAATAGCCACTTTTGGAGAGGATCCAGTAGAATTTCATTTTTGCCTCAAAAAATCTGAGCTTGGCAACAACTCAAATTGTCACCAGCAATTCCTCTCCATGGATTTTCTGGTGTGTACTTTACCAATCACTATCTTGCTGCTTTTCATTATCTTGTATTATTTTTCTGACTCAATCTATGTTTTCATTTTCTTTTCAATGTTCAAACAAAAAATAGATCTTGCTTAAAATGCGCAAGAAGAAGCCAGAAAATCAACCTCAAGTTCCTGTATTCTGGCTCGAAACCTCTGATTCCGTTTGTCGCCGGTTCCAGTTTGAACCCGATGGCCAACTCTCCGTATGTTTTTTATTCTCCTAATTTATGTTGTCAATTTATTTAGGTACACGGAGATGAATCTTGATGGGGACCTCGAGAGTTGACTTTCTTTAGTTATACTCTTGAGGAAGGAGAATGCCGTCATATTTCTCGAAGTCAGAGTTAGTCTAGAATAGGGGACCTTCCCCACCAAAGTCGGAGCTTTCCGCCGGAAAATTCTTGAAGCCGATAGCATCCAGATCGCTTCTCCGGAGTATAATTTCTCCGTCACAGGTATGATCCTTCTCGGCAATTTTGACTTGTATCGATTAGCTCCTTTTGTTATTTACACTTCTACGGAGTATAATTTCTCTCTCTAATTTGCTTTATGGTTCTCATTTTTTTAATCACACAGCACCAATGATATCGAAAAATATGAGTCGGAACGGAATTGGTACAGATTTGTTTCGTTCACTGCCATTCTCCTGTGTTAATGCCCACCATTGACGGAGGAGGAGGTATATAATGACGGGGCTGTGTTGTTTGATTTGGTCCGGTGGTTGTGATTTTACTGGGAAAGGGGAGTTTTTTTTTTTGGGGGCGAATTTACTTTTTAGACCGGATGCTTAAAATATGAGGTCTTAAAAGTAACATTTTTAAAACTTCATACTAAAGGTCCGGTTTAATTTAGAAAGTATGTTTAAGAACGGTTGCTCAACCAATCTAAAAAATAACAGACTTTTAAAATCGCTTATATCAAGACCGGACTAGAACCGGTCTAAGAAGCATTTTTTATCCGATTTAAAAAGCTTTTTTTGTAGTAATGAAGATGGTGCAATCTAGGAATAGATAAGATATAATCGTAAATCTTGATTAACTGATATTAAGTGTTAGGAGAAAAATATGCTAGTAAATAATGTTAAACCCATATCAATGCAGATCCGGCTACGGTCCTCTTCTCTTTCCATCCTCTTCTTCATCTCAACGGTTAGATTGAAATCTGAATGGTTCAAAAAAAAAAATTTGTTACCGCATGCGGTAAATTTTTTAAACAAATCAACCTGTCGTGATTTCAATCTAAAGGCTTGAATGAAAAAGATAAGAAGAGAAAAGGATACAAGCCAGATCCAGGTTAAGGGCTCTGATTTGAATATACAAATCCAAACAAAGCGTATTTAATAATCTCAAATATCAGAGCATTGCTTAGTGTGAAAGTAGAGCTGAGCCTGAGCTAACGATAAAATATTTAACTTATGAAAATATATTTAATTACCAGGACTCATTTCCTAGGACACGCTCCTCGATCACAATTTGCAAATGACACAAAATAATCTCTCAAAGTGATCCAAACCGTTAGTATGCCAAAATTTTCAACCATTGGACAAATAAATATACAAATAGAACGAATAGATCCATGAAGCATAAATGTCATCTCCCGCCTCTTCTAACATTATGGGTAGAGCTAAATGAGGGTCTTTTCATACCATCTAATTAGAAACTTGAAATCAATAGAAGATAGTCAGAATTCAAAATGTGACCGAGCATTGATAGGATCTGGCTTAGCTTGTATCCTCTTCTCTTCTCATCCTCTTCCATCTTTTTCCTCATCTCAGCCGTTGGATTGAAATCTGAACGATTCAGATTTGTTTAAAAAAATTTACCGCATGCGGTAACAATTTAATTATTAAAAAAAATATGAACCGTTCAGATTTTAATCCAACGGCTGAGATGAAGAAGAGGATGGGAAGAGAAGAGGACCGTAGAGCGGATCCCCTTAACCCACATTGTTGGTTAAAGCATTGGACACTAACTGAATTCATAGGTTTTTGAATGGGGTATTAAAGTATTTGACATTAAATTTATAGGGTGCTTGACCCAAGATATTCAATTGATTAGTAGCTGGCATTTATATCAAGATATTGCAATTTATTAGATAGAGGGGTATAATGCTAAATCTCAATAAGAGAGTTAGAGATAAAGCAGTAAATGACTAGAATAAAAGGTTAAAGAGTTGACATTGGAGAAGAATTTAGTATTTGAATTTGAAACAAAGAATGACATGTATACGTTAAGAATGAAAAAAAAGGAGAAGGATGCTTCAAAAACAAAGTCAACGTCTTTTTGGTTTATGTTGGAGATATATGCACATTTCCTGATTGTATTTTGAGGTCAATTAAGGATTTTTAATGATAGAATTATTGGGCTAAGTAGACTTTTAAATTTCCCTTAACTAAAAGTTATTGCCACATCAAATATGAATGAAGGCACAGATACATTTTATGAAAAAGGTATAATTGAATTTTTGAGATTATAGAACAAGGGTACGATCATGAATAATAGTTTACCCTAATTGAATAGGAGTTGTATGAGTATAAATTCTTATTTTTCTACGTGTCCCTATCCTTGTGAGTATTTTATGAGGACTTTGATAGTTATTGTGATTCATAGGCTTGGATTTTAGAATTTTATATATCGCATTGTGAAGAAGTGATTATGAATGTCGCATGTTGTTAAAGAATTAGGTTGTTTTGTTAAAAGTTGTGTACTGTAACTCATTGGGTTCCTTGTATCACTTTGTGATATACTAAAGAAAAAAATTGTTCTTTAGAATAATTAACTAACTATTTTGTTGAGTCTTTTCTTCTGAGAAAACAAAGTAAAGTTTTTTAAAAAGAGGTTGTGTTATAATTGATTAGGGGAAAATTTTTGTTGACTTTCAAAGTGGGTTTGGAAAGAAATGCTTTGAAAAAATTATGTCTTTAACCATGATTCATAGTCATGGAAATGATATAGATAAGCATCAAAGTGTAAGAAATAGAGATAATGTCAAGATAGAATAGTGATTTAAAACTATGATGTATAGGTTATGATCGTGAATGGAAATAGGGTTAAGGTGCAGATTTGACAACCAATTATTACCCGAGGAGCGTCGGACACAAATAACAATTGAGGGAACCAAAATTACCAATCAACAATTAAAAAGTGAAAAAAAAAACACCAAATAACTATTAAAAAAAACAATTATCACAATTAAGTTAAAATATGAGGCACTGACGTAGGACGGTGGTGGAGACGCTGGAGAAAAGAGCGGTTAAGCCTTCTTGTTGGATAAGGCAAACACCAATAGAGATGGGACCCATGGGAGCAGGCGTTGTCGCAGCGGCATTTGCTGCTTGTGGCATCAAAGTGGATAGAATCAGGGTGCAAGGCGTGTGTGCTTGGCCAAAAGCCGTGAACTGCTTTGGATGAGTTCAAGAGGTGAGTGGAACACCTAAGAACAATGGAAGCTTTGGAGACGCCGACGTCACCGACACCGGTGATGACATCAATGGAAGGCGGAGACACCAAGACAGTGACGGGATAATAGTTCGTTGGCGAATCTGCATCAAATTGTGTGTTTTTTTTTCACTTTTAAATTGTTGATTGGCAATTTTGGTCCTCAATTATTATTTGTGCCAAACGCTCTTCAGGTAATAGTTGGTTGGCAAATCTGCACCTTAACCCAGTGGAAATACTTAGCAGAACTTAGTAAAAGGACTTCAGAAGTGACTTGGGAGACTAATGATGAAACTTTATGAATGGAGTAACACGTGGACGGTCTACTAACATTATTAGTATAAAAGGAGAATCCTTAGATGAATTTATATTGGCCAGTAAGGTACAACGACAACTAGATATAATTGTATACATAACTATAAGGATGGATTGAGTATGGGGTATGAGACAATTAGTAGTACTCTTCTACTGAGTTTTTTAGAAGCAGATAAAGAGGTGAAGGGATGAAATGGTAAGTAATTGATTTTAATGAGTGGTTGAAGTGCAAATTCTAAGTATATGATAAATTGTGATTACCTAAGTTTTTATTAAAAATGGAAAATTGTTGTGAATCATATTTTAATCAATGGCCATATATCTTTCCTAGTGTTTTGAAATTATCATGAAGTGTTGGAATTCCACATATTGTTAGGAGTCTATTCACTTATTGAGTCAAATAGAAACTTTTAGTCAAAGTATATTTTTTTAAAACATATTGTGAACTAAAAGTTTTCCGTGGACTCAAGAGAAAAGATTTTAATATATTATTGGAATATGACCAATAAGTTTTCAATATATTATTGATTTTAGTTTTTAAATATTTTAACAAAAAATCTGAATCATATTTTGATCGGCAATATATTAAATGAGCATGAATTTCATATTTTCATATGAAATTTTGAAACTGAACATATTGTTAGGACTTAAGAGCTTATTTGCGCTTTGAGTCAAATGGAAACTTTCAACTAATTATGATTTTTTTCAAAATTTTGTTCTGCGAATTAATGTGCTCATGTGGAATTGGAAAAAAAAATAGAGCTGTGATTTACCATATAGAGAAACACACACACACACACATACATCTCTCATTTTTTGAGGTTGCCACCTATCCACTATTGACACCACACGTGCCAACCACTACCACGTCAATGTCGATGATGGCTGCCGCCACGACATTTCAAAAACATATTTTTCTAAAACAACTATCCAAACATTTTTTTTATTTTCTTATTACATTATTTTTATTTTCTTGTTTTCAAAACTTGTTTTTAAAGACAAGTTTATAAAACTATTTTGGAAACAAAAAACAGAGAGAGCAGAAACAAACAGGCCCTTGATTAATATCATAACAAATCACATCCAGATTTTGAGATGAAAATCTATGGAGGTTGTACCTCTATTTCCAATTGATAAAATCTCCCGAGAAAGCTATGCTATGTTTGGACAGAGAGAAAAGTGAGAGGAAAATAAAGAGGAGGGAATATTAAATTGAAAACTACCATAAATGGTGTCACAACCCCCTTCATCCACACGTCAAACATCAAGTCATACAGCGGAATAAATCGTATAATATCGTTTGGGCGTAGAATACTGATATTAATAATAAAACTACTCTAGCTATATGCGAAAAACAACTTCTCAAGACTATTAATATTACAGTCATCCAAAATAAAATTTCATTACTCTCTAAAATCTCACATCCAAAATAAATAATATTATACAAATTTAATACAAATAACCATTCCAGATTCACCACCTACCAACCTTCAGCTATGCTCCGTGTCCACCACACTGATAAACTCATACATGTAAATGCTTTCAAACGATAAACATAAATCTAAGTAAATCCAAGTTTCAATGAACAAGCAGCACAAATTTTCAGCACTGAGCCTGGTACTTCACCCCTTATCACTGAGAAATGTGGAAAGAAAATTACTACCTGGATGAAAAAACACAAAGTACATGAACTTGAAGAAGATGACCTTGCCTATAAAACCCTAAAATTACTCAAAACAAAAGACACACCGCCAGCTATATAGCTAGAAAGAGCTTGTACTTATTATTATGAAAATATTTGCCTCATATGCAGGTATGATTACTGACTTTAGAAATTTCTTTGATATGCATCAACTCTCAAAAATGTGTACATGTAATACATGTAAAAAGCAATTTCTTTTTTATTGATATTATTGTCACGGATGAAAATCTATATGATACATTCTATTTATTTTATTTATAAGAAATTTGAAGGATAAATTTTTTATTCAATCCACTGACTATTTATTATTAAAATTTTCTTCTATTTTTATTTAATATTAATATAAAAAAGCAGAAAAACTTTTAATTACATATGTAGTATAAGCAAAATAGGAATATTATTTAATTTTTAAATAAAACTAATGAAATATTAGGTTGGTCTCAATTCCATTAAAAATATTGGGAGTGGTCTACAAATGAAATTGGATGGAGTATAAAAAGAGGTTGAATATTGATATCTTAAGCATTTTGCAATTTCGTGAAGCCACTTGTTAACTTATGGGGGTAACATATGTATGTTTCCCGTAGGAAAAAAAAAACTTTAGTGATTTAACTTTTCATTATAGTTCTTATTATGAATTTAAATTTACCATTTTATCATAAGTCCTTTCTGATTTGGATGGATTGATATTCATTTTCCCGTGAACTAGTAATTCATTATTTTCTGACCAACGCTACTTATAAAAAATAATCATTCTTTACTAATTTTCAGATTTTATCACATTTCTTTGGATTTTTACTAATTAAAATTATTTATTATTTAATTATTTTTAAATCCTATGATATTTTGGTGTATCTCTCAACTTATAGGACATTTTCTCTCATCTATCACATTGACTTACTCCTATTTCACAAGTTACCAAAAATATCCCCTCCTTTGTGCAAAGCATGATTTGGCCAATTTTTTTTGGTAAGAGGATTTACCCAATTTTAAATTGGTTAATTAACCAACGAGAATGAGTTCAATGGAGTAGACTAGTGTCTCAAAATATAATGGGTTAAGGTTTGAATCCCGTTGAGAGAAATATCGTGTTCAATATCTAATCATGCCTAAAACATTATTGTCTTTAATAGAAGAATATCAGTTAGAAAAAAAAAAGTTGATTGATTTTTTTTTGGTGCAGCAACACTAAAATCTAAAAACTCCTTTTTGAAAATCATCAATAATCAAAGGTAACGTTGAGCTAAAGTTCATCTGAGTGGGCATAAGTTTCTGCAAAAAGTTCTTGGTTAAGCCCCTTGCTACATAATTGGATTTTTTTTTTTACAAGTCAACTCTTGCAAGATAAAATTTAGATTTTTTTTTTTATCATGTGTTTTTTTTTTCTTGTAAGACTTACGTGTAATTTTCCCTTTAACTATGGGGCAATACTTTTTACAAACATCTTAAACTCTTTTAAATGCACACAAAAATGTAATTGTTGTAAATATTTATCATATTTTAATGCAGTTTTAATTATAAAATATAATCCCAATGGCAATACATTGTGCCTCCCACCTTGGATTCGTCTATGCATTTGTTGTTTATCGTATTTCCTTTGTTTTCATGATTATTTTTTGTTCGAAGCTTCTTCATGATTTTTTTTTTGCTAAAAAAATAATCATAAAAAAAAAAACGATAAACAACAAATGCTTAGACGAATCCAAGGTGGGAGGCACAATTTCATGATTAGAGGTTCCACATTGGTGCCAATTTCCATGGTATATGAAGCCGGTCTTCACATGACAGGGTCATGATGACGGATGTTGTGTTGATTTTTTATTTTTATTTTTATTTTGAGAAATTCATTAAAACAACATCTTAAAATGCTCCATAAGGTACTGGACAACAATTATTATGTAATAAAGAAAGAAAGAAAAATAGGGAAGATTGTAGTAAGAGATGGATTAAAAAAAAATAAAAGACCACAAGAATAATTTATTGTTTGTTTGATTCTATTTTTAAAAACAGTTTTAATTTTTATTTTTAAAAACAATAAAACTTGTTTTCAATACATTTTTTTAAAAAAAAATGTTTAAAAAAATTTAAAAACAGAAACAGTTTTTAGTTGATTTTGTGTTTTTTTTTTTTCTTATTTTTTGAAGTTATCACCTATCCAATATTAACACCGCATTTGATGACGACCACTATCACATCACTATTAGTAATGGCTGCTGCCACGACATTTAAAAAACATATTTTTCTAAAACAACTATCTAAATAGATTTTTTTTTCTTGCTTTCAAAACTTGCTTTTAAAGACAAGTTTATAAAACTATTTTGGGAGCAAAAAGCAAAGAGCAGAAACAAACAGGCCCTTAATTAATATCATAACAAATCACATTAAGATTTTGAGATGGAAATCTATGGAGATTTACCTCTATTTCCAATTGATAAAGTCTCAAGAGAAAAGTAAGAGGAAAACATAGGGGAGAGAATATTAGGTTTTAAAACTACCATAAATAGTAAAAAAAAATTACTATTTTTGTGAGTTTTCCCTCTTCCCTAATTTTTTTCTCAATCCAAACATAAGGTAAAAAAAGACTGAAGGGGGGGGGGGGGGACATTCTTGTGAAGCCAGATGAGACCTCTTAGGCATGCCAGCAGAAAGTATTTAATGGGACTCTTTCCCTTCTTCCAAGTGAAAGAGAAGAAAGGTTTCTGAAAACATCAAATGATTCCTTGACCATACTTCATTTTCCTTCCCTTCACAATGTTGATTGCAATTGACCAGTCCTTAGAGAGAATGAGATGAGAGCCGTTACATTGAATGATATCCAGAAAGACTTTGGTCTCATTATGAACTTCATTTTTTCCAAGAGCCAATAAGTGAGAAAATAGGCCGGCATTTGTAGCCTGATCCTAAATAGGTTAAGCTCAAAAAGTCCGTTTTCCTAAAATGGTGTGTGTGTGTGTTTTTTTTTTCGCCTCTCTCTCGTTGGAGGCGTCTTTTTCCACCGCACGTCGCAAGTGAGCATCGTCTGAAACTACAGTAGCGACAACAGAGCATATCAAAGTTCGAAGAATCTGAAGCTGGCAGCGCTGGGTGAATCGAAGAAAGTCTCTTTCACCTTCTTCCTCACCGCCAACCTCGCTCTCACCGTAGGAACACCATCGGAGAGACTTGGCGTCGCGCTACTCAAATCGAAGCATAGACACTCAGCCACGAGCTTCAAGCACCACCGACGCCGGCCATCCTTTGTTCTCCATCTTCACCGTCACTCCGTCAAGTGGTTGTGGTCCTCTCTTGCTTTTGGGGTGAGCTTTTCCTCTCCCTCTCCAGATCTTTCTTGAAGCGGTGAGAGCTTTTTTCCTCACCTTTGTGTGGGATACTGTTACAGCGTCTCCTTCTTCGGCGGCGGAGGGTACATCCGTCTTTTCTTACTTTTGTTGTGGTGTTGGGTTTTAGTCTATTTGTGGTTGACGTCGCCATATTTGTTTGGATGGAGGAGCAGAAGTATTGTTCAAGACATCATTTGTCTTCTTATTTCTGAGGTTCGATTTTCTATGTCCTTTACCCCAAGATAGGGCAATTGTGTAGTTGTTCTATTTGGAGCTAATGCTTATAACGAGCCAACGAGGTGTGCCCTATAAAGTGGGTTTTGCAACCAACACCTTCTTTCATGTTACTTCTAACCTTGGATGTCCAGGAGACCGGTGCAGTCACCGATATACTTCTATTCCTAGCTTTTCAATGGGTGGTCATTAGTTTTTTTACTTATATTTGGTTTGTTTAGTTGTATTTGTTTTGGCCATGTTATTTTCCGGTCCTCATTACATGGTTTTCTTTTATATGCTTCTTAGGTGTTTTTCCTCCTAAGAAGCACATAAAGAAATATTGATGAATTTTTTTAAATTCTTATATATTTTATTTTTTTAGATTAAATTTTTTTAGATTAAATTATATACTGAATTTTGAAATATTTTTTTGCACCTAGTATCTCAAATTAATTAATTTACAATCTTACATTCAAAAATATTTTTCCCGTAACACTAGTATCCTGTAAATTAATTAATTTGGATATGTGGTGCAAAAAATATTTCGAGGATGCAATATAAAATTTAATCTAAATAAATATATTCGGTTTGTTTTTCATTTGTTGTATCAGTTATGGTTTAAAGTTTTTTTATTTTATATAATTATGGTTTAAAGTATTTTTTTATATATAATAAAATTTTAGGAAAGGATTGGGCTCACCCACATGGAATGGGGATTCCCTATATTTGGTTTGAGAGTTTTCACCTTTTTGTATCACTTATTCCACTGCTTCATAGATCCCAGTATTATTATTTTCTGATATAATTATGGTTTAAACCCCTCCTTTTTTTTTGATATATTGACAAAAACAAAAACAAAAAAATGTTTTGCAAGGTTTGGGCTTGTGAGCCTCTAGGCTCTCTTCAAAAACAGATAAAAAAAAAACAATAAACATCATACAGGTATATTTCAAACAATAAAATTAATAAAAATGCCAAATTATTGGCCAAATTTACAAAAATTAAACCAAGTAAAGCCATTATCCCAAACATTGATAATCTGTTGCCTAAAATTAAATAAATCAGACAAAGCACAAACTAATAAACCCTACACATAGCATCATTATCAACATGATATTTGTCACTATCTTAAATATTAACAATATTTGATTGTGTTTCACTATGGGAAGCTATTCTTCAGGGGGAAAACATCACGGTATTCTTTTTTTTAATAAGAATTTTAAGGTATTATGCTTCAAACGAAATTCACTTTATAATTTTGCCGTCTTTTTATTATTTTTGTTTTAACTTGAGATACATTGATGTTAAAACTCATAAATGTCTAATTCAAATTATATAAACACAAGCTATATAGGGGAAATGATGTATGCAGTGACTGGAGGTAAGAGTTTTTGCAGTGAATAGAAAACGACACAGTTTGGTTTAGTTTAATGAACATTGAAAAAAAAAATCATTCTCTCTCTCGGCTTCAAACATTTCTTCACTTCTCTCTTCAAACCCATTGCTTCTCTTTAGCCTCAGCCCCTGCACTTCTAATCTTTTCAACAGTTAAATACTCCCTCAATATAACCATTCGGACAGGAAGAGAGTGATAGGAAGAAGCTGAGACGGGAACGCAGAGCGAGGGAGAGACGAGAATGACGTTGTTGCTCGAGAAAAAGAGAGTGAACGAGAAAGACTAGAGAGAGCAGTGCACATGACAGAATAATGAATCTGCTCCAAACATTTCTTTAATATATTCTATTATTGAAGCAAAAAAAAATGAATGGAATCAAATGAGAGGTGAAGCAAGAGAGAATGAAGCCATTGTTCTTGCTCTGCACAAGAGAGAGAGAGAGAGAGAGAGAGAGAGAGAGAGATTTTGTTTTTGTTTTTTCAATGTTCATTAAACTAAACCAAACTGTGTCGTTTTCTATTCACTGCAAAAATTCTTACCTCCGATCATATATATCATTTCCCCATATATATATATATATATATATATATATATATATATTCTCTCTTATCAAATATATATAACTTAAATACAACATATCAAATCCTTATCTAATGTCCAAATTAGCTCATTTTTCAAAGTTCAAATGAATAAACCATAATCTAAACTCAAATAAATCCTAAACTCATAAAATGAATAAACCATTTTATGAAATACAATTGACAACTATATGTATGTAACATCATTTGGAATGTAAAAAAGGCAAAATTTCAATATAATACCCTTTGAATTTATTAAACAATTATTATCTAGATCAAAAACCTTCACATATATTGATATATTGATGAGATTAAAATTTTAAAACCACCGCTTAAGAATTTTACCGATCATAAGGACTAAGGTTTGAATACCAACACCTTTTATGAGCAAACTTAAATGATGACTGTACAGTTGATAAAATATATTTAAGTTTTAATTTTAATATAATATATTTAGATTATTAAACTAAATTGTAGCTACAAATGAAATCGAGGTTTTAATAATTAGATTATTGAACTAATTTTTTTAATACAATCGAACTAATTTTTTTTTAAAAACAATCTATGTTTTGATATTAATAATTTCATTAGGCTTTTAGATATGTTTCAATTTACAAATTATATTAAATTGAAAGTTAATAGCATTTAATTACACAATATCACTTAAATTTACACGGACATAACTTGAATTTGTTGTGTCGGTATTTTTTTGTTAATAATATTAACCGTGTTAGAATTAGAGGACCAAAAGTATATCTCACGTAAAGTTAAAACAATATACCTTAACATTGATAAGAAAAATTATACCTTAGTTTGTAATGAAAACATATCTTCATGTTGGCAAAAAAAACATATCTGCATGACCAATAAATTTTTTAAAGAGATAGTTTGAATTTAACCAATTTTCCATATATGGATTTAATTTGATTAACAAAGAAGAAAAAACATTTTTTTATATATATAAAATTTTAGGAAAGGGGTTGGGTTCACCCACAATCTAGGAGCGGGTGAAATCTCCCTTCCTCCTCATGTTGATAACCGAGGGGGAACCGTCTATTATCCTCGGGGCGTTAACCAAGCAGAACTAGGAAGTAGGATAGTTCCCGTCTTGTGACCAACTTCAAGATCGAACCCCTTCCTTTAGTGAGAGTGTTTGGCCCTTCCTTTTTGAGCCAAGGGAGAAGGGGTAGAAAAAACAAATTTGATAACAATTTTTTTTTAACTAAAATTTGAAATTTTTTGGGCCTAGAACAAATTGGTATGTTTTTGGGCTGAAAGAACAAATTGGAATTAACAAGGAAGAAAGCGAACATAAACCCCACCACAACTCCCGGAACCAGAATGGAAAAACCAGATAAAGTCACTTCAGTTCCCGGCGATTGTTGGGATAAAGTGTGAGCAAGTGATGAGAGACAGAGGCACAGAATTCTTTTGCGGCTAAACATGAATTCCCAATTTCCCAATACTGTTGATATTCTTCAGTCCCCAAAACCCATATCCAGCTCTAAAACCCTCTTTGGTCATTTCCCGCAATCTTTATCTCGATTTTCTTATTGTAAACGCATTTTGAGGACCAGATTATGGTATAAGAAGCCTTGCACTAGCCGCAGGACTATTAGAATAATTGCTTACAAAGCTTCGGATTCAACTTCCAGTCCACTTACAGTAAACCAGAATGAGGAAGAAGATGATGCTGAGTCCCTTAAGCTATTCGAGGTTGATTTTTTGACCCCCTTTATCACTTTCTCTGTTCCGTTGGCTTAAATGGAAACAATGAAAAAAAAAAAGAGAACTTTTTACGCAGAGTCCCTTGTTCTGGTATGTTGTAAATAACTAAACTGCTGCGTGGCTGTAAGCCACGTTGATGAAATTTCTTGTAGTAGACACATGGGCAATTTAAACTTTTAAAGTATGAACCTTTACGAATTTTCGACAGGAATGCAATGGAAACAATGAAAAAAAAAAGAGAGAACTTGATTGCCTGTTTACGCAGAGTCCCTTGTTCTGGTATGTTGTAAATAACTAAACTGCTGCGTGCTGTAAGCCACGTTGATGAAATTTCTTGTAGTAGACACATGGGCAATTTAAACTTTTAAAGTATGAACCTTTACGAATTTTCGACAGGAATGCGTCAGAAATGGGGGAGTTGGAGTTCTGCCAATGCCGGACTCTGACTCAACCTCGGGCATTAGAGTTTTGCGTTTTTTTCCTATGCCTTTCATTGATCATTGAGAAGTTAAGCTTCTTTCATTTTTTTTTTTTTTTTTTTTGTGTGTTTTTGGGCGGGGTGGTGGTGTGGGGATTCTTGGTTTGGACTTTCCAGATCAGTGGGATCGGGCGGGAGAACTTTTGATTGGCATGTGTAATATAGTCTTGGTAGGGAACAAGTGATTATTAGATTACTTGGAGTTCTCCTTCATATGAGAAGTAGTGGTGGTTAGAAAACTTTGAAGTATAGGCTTTGTCACTTTGAGAGCGTTTGGTATATCAAGGTGTGCCACATTTGGTTTGCTTTCGAGAAAAGAATCACTTTGGAGACAGACGTTTATATGAAACTTTTTTGGCTTTCAGTTTCTCATTTTGCAATTGCATTTTAGAGGTATAACTTTCTCATATTTGGTGCATTTTGTTGGAAGTTGTCACATGTTCATATGATGACAAGGATAACACGTTTTGAACTTCTAAAATACTGAGAATAATATAAATATGATATATTTCAGAAACTGAAGGAGGCTGAAAGGAAAAGAATAAATGACTTGGAAGAATTTGAGAACAAGGCTAATGTGCAGTTAGAGAGGCAGCTTGTCATGGCTTCATCTTGGAGCAGAGCTTTATTGACTATGCGTGGCAAACTAAAGGGTACCGAGTGGGACCCAGAGAACTCACACAGGATAGACTTTAGTGATTTTCTGAGACTACTTGATTCAAATAATGTCCAATTTATGGAGTATTCAAATTATGGTCAAAACTTATCAGGTAAATTTGTTTTTTTTAGGAGTATTATGCTGATACAACACCTGTTGGCTAATTACATTATTGAATACTGATTTCTTACTAGTTTTGATTGGTAATTACATATGAGGTGGCTGCTTGCTTTAAATGTTAACAAGAAAATATATTAGAACAAATGTAGTTCATACTATCTTTGTTTGCAGTCCATAGGATGGTTCGTTGACATATCATAGCTCACTTTGAACTTCATGTTATGATATTTCATTCTAAAGAAATATTGAATGTTTGGTTCAGTACAATAGTACATTACATGGTTGATCAAATCCGTTTTATATTCTGCACTATTTTGTATAGTGCATTCATATCTATTTAAGTAAAGGGAAAAACTTATATGCTTAGCCTTATGTTAAGGGTGCTTGTTTCCAATTAAATTAAGATATGTGGTCCTTTTATATATTATTTATTCCATAACAAACTCTTGTTATTAATGTTTTATCACTTTAAAATCCACCTGTTCTGATTTGATGGGACAAAATTATATTATGTATTTAAGGCTAAGTATCCATGTCTTCCCTTCAAGCAAATCTAAATATTGTAAGTGATGGAATGGTGAGGATGGTCGCAAACTAAGGCTTTGTTTGGAACTTTTGGAGAGGAGGGGATGGAATGGTGAGGGAAGGGATGGAGTAAGTAAATATGAACACATTGTAAGTGATAAAGACGAACGCTCCATTTCTGACCTATTTTACAGTATAAAAAAGGACAAGGCCTAGGAATAGTGGCTCTATAACTAGTGAACTTCAGCATTGGCATTACTTTCCTAGTCTATTTCAATGTGCAATTTTCTCTTGGTGTGTATGGTGGCAAGGAAAAGGCTAAATGAGGAAATTAAATGATCAAGTATGAATGTCTTTTGTTAGACATTGCTTGTAATTGTGTGTGGATGCATCTGCATTTTGCTTCCTCATTTTATTTTTATTTGTTTTAATTTTTCAATCTCAAGAAGAGGAGGAAGAGAAGGAGAAAGAAAATGCAATTTTTTATCTGGTTTTCAGCAGAGCACAATGGGGTCGTACAATCCATATAGCCGACCCCACCTAGTGGAATAAAGCTTTGTTGTTGTTGTTGTAAGACATTTGGGTTTACAAATTGCAAGGCATTTACATTATCTAGGAATAATTTGTTAATTTTTTTAAAATTATGGATTTTCCCCCAATAAATATTATGGAAAATTTTGAAATGGTCTGTTTAACATGTTTTTTACTTTCTATGATGAAAGCCTCCATTATGTATTACTCCCTCCATCTCGTTTTATAGTACCCAGTTTTTTTTAGCCCTTATCCTTTTTTATAGTTTCCTATTCTCAATTCAAGGAACAACAATAGCGGCAAAACCTTTATCCTACTAAGTGAGGTTGGCTATATGGATTGCACGACGCCATTGTGCTCTATCAAAAACCAAATCTTTTGATGGATTATTAACCAAAAGATCCCGCTCTATAACCTCATTAAGTGTTAGTTTTGGTTTTCCCCAACCTCTGTTTAGAGGACTCCATATGCTTGATTAACCCTCCTCACTGGTGCACTCTATGTCCTTCTTTAAACATGTCCAAACCACCTCAAATGATATCTACCATTTTCTCTTCTATAGATGTCACACCAACTCGTTCGCATATATGATCATTAGGAATCTTATATTTTCTTGTGTGACCACATATCCAAGGCGAACAACCTTTGGTCGATGGAACAATTTAGGCAAGAGAAGTCGGCAAAATGGATTCGTAACCTCAGGAATTCAAGGAAGTAGAACTATTATAAAATCTTTCCTTATATGCCCATAATCAACAATTTTTTTCCAACCCCTAATAAATAATTTAACCATTAGTACATTTAATTAGGGCTAGACTTGGAAAGAAGAAAACAACTTTAGACATAAACTACTTCCTCGGTCTGCGTGAATTTGGCAATTGGGTACTATATGAACGGACGCAGGGAGTATTTTCCAAATGCCATATCAGTTATGTGACATTCTTCCTTTTTCAAGAGTAGTGTTGAGGCATAAGCCTTCAATTTTAGGACTTCTACATGCATATAATATTCTCCACTATACTCTTTAATAGGAGAAGAAATCAATAATGCTGTGTTGCATTTGAGTTCTATAATGATGCAAAAATGTGTTAGTAGAATGCTTAAACTGTTCTTCCATGTTTGCTGCTCCATACAACCTCATTTTAAATAATGAACTTTCTTTTGGGGAATGCCTCATGTTGAATATTTATTGACTTAATTGTGCAGTGATTCTACCATATTATAGGAATGGAAAATCATCTGGAACTGAAGTGAATCCCAAGGATATTGTGTTTCGACGTCATGTAGTTGACCGGATGCCAATAGATTGCTGGAATGATGTTTGGAGAAAGCTGCATCAACAAGTTGTTAATGTTGATGTCATTAATGTGGATGCCGTACCTGTAGAAGTATACTCAACCGTTGCAACTGCAGTCATATGGTCTATGCGACTTGCCCTAGCTGTTGGTTTTTATGTATGGATTGATAATTTGACGAGACCGTTATATGCAAAATTGATACCTTGTGATTTGGGAAAACCTGACACACAAGCTAGGCAGCCACTTAAACAAAGTACACTTGGATCACTAGGCAAGAGCCGGTAGGTGGAGAATTTTTATTTCTTTTTTTACCTGTTCCACTTTTTAGCTGGAGCTACACTTTTCTTGCATACATCAAGGTTTTAGCTTTTTAATGTGTCCCTTGTTTTACTTGTAGTTATGAGAAGTAAGGGATGTGTCCTATTATATGATTTTTATCAAATGCCTTATGCTTTTTTCTTAGGTAGCTCTTTAATGAATTCATGATTCGGAAAAAATATTATTCAGCATTTTTAGTGCTAATAGAACCTTGTATGGAATGCTATTTATTTTCTTTTGGTTAGATTAGGTGAAGAGGGTGGGCTATTTCTTGGTCTGCTGCTTATTAGTTACTTTGGAAACTTATTCTGAACTTCATATACCTTTTTCTTAAACCATGTCCGAAAGTCAGATCAGTCTGCTGAACTGTGCTAATTACTGTTGACATCCTCAACACTAAGCAACTAAAGGCATTGTTATGAACTTAACCTGTGGGCTTGCTTTAGCTTTACCAGAGTCAAAAATCATTTGGAATAACAGACATTTTTCCTATGCCTTTAAAGGGTTTCAGTTGTGCTGCAAATTATTTGTGACAGTAAGATTGTTGCTATGTGACCTTCAGGCTACGGGTTCAAATCCTAGAAACAACCTCTTCGCCTATAGGGATAGGCTGCGTACATCTATCTTTCCTTATACCCCACCTGGTGGGAGCCTTGTGCACTATATCGCCCTTATTTACTTGTTTGTAGAATCATAGTGGGCAGTACACTGTTTCTCCTAATCTTGGATTTGCCCAAACATTTGTTGTTTATTGTATTTCTTTTTCTTTATTATATTTAAGAGAATTGAAAAGAAAAAAACATATCTGTAGGTTTTTAATCTTTTGAATTTTGTTGACGCTTCTTTGATTGGAAAATTCAACATTTTTGCAAAATTTTAAGTTATATGAACTCTGGTCTTCAAGTGACAGGTTCATGATAATTGATGATGTGTTGAAATTATTTGGAAAGTCAAAGTGCAGAGTGCAATTACTTTTCTGTGTAGAAAGAAAAAGAATTTCATAACAATGCTCGTTATTAAGATCTGATTTTTCTGCTTTCCCTCAGGGCTAAATTTATATCTGCAGAAGAAAGAACTGGTGTTACATTTGATGATTTTGCTGGCCAGGAATATATAAAAAGGGAACTACAAGAGATTGTCCGAATTTTAAAGAATGAAGAAGAGTTTCAAGACAAAGGAATTTATTGTCCAAAAGGTGTGCTTCTCCATGGGCCTCCTGGGACTGGCAAAACGTTGCTGGCTAAGGCTATTGCTGGTGAAGCTGGGCTGCCTTTTTTTGCGGCAAACGGCACTGATTTTGTAGAGGTGTTGCCTATTCTCTAATGTTATTCAGTAAATTAAAGAGAAAATTATGAGAAAGAGAATTTGGTTTCATCACAGATAATAATGAAGGAGAATTTGGGAACTCAAGTTACTGTTTATTGTTGAAATTAACTCCAAAATCATGAAATCCTCTAAAGGACAGGGATGGAGATTCTGTATAAGTGGGTCAACTGGAAGTTAAATTTATGGTCCTTTTTATAAGCTCCAATTAACTACTTTACATAAGTTAAGAAATTTAGTTAGAATTAGTTATTTTTCATATGATCTCAAAATTACCATAATAAAGTCATTTGTTAGGAGTTTGGTTGGTTAATTAGGATAGTTAGTCAGTGATACTAGTTAAAATTAGTTATTTTTTGTATGATTTCAAAATCACCCTCAATGAAAGTCATTGGTTAGAGGAGTTTGGTTGGTTAATTAGGAAGTTTTATAGTTAGGGATACTAGGTGGAAAACATTAATGCTTTAAACAAGACATGTTATATTATAAAACATTTAGGAGGTCCTTATAATAAAATACTGGAGGGAGCATATTGATATTGATGATTAATAATTATCTGATGTTTCCCTGCCTTATAGCTAGTCCTTCTCATAAAACACAAACTAGTTTGGCATAGAAAAAAGTATGTTAACTTGTTGTATGTGTTCTTCGTCCTTCTCTTTTTCTTTGATAATGCAAATATGCTTTTTTGTATCTGTTGTTTTTATCCTAATAATTCAAGTTAGAATGCAACTGGTTAATTTAACTTCTCTTCCCCTCAGATGTTTGTAGGGGTTGCTGCATCACGTGTTAAAGACCTTTTTAACAATGCCAGATCATACGCACCTTCCATCATCTTTATTGATGAGATAGATGCTATTGGTAGCAAGCGAGGAGGACCAGATATTGGCGGAGTAAGATAATGAACAAACTTTTCACTCCTGTGGCTATGGATGTATTGCATTTCAAAGAAAATTATTTACTTAACATTTTTGTTCTAGAGATTTTTTAGGATTAGTTTGTAATTATATCATCACATTGTTCTTCATATATTACAAAATTTTCCTGAGGCTCAAATCATTCTACAGAGCTAGTTTAGTTCTGAAATTTTTATATATCTCCAGGTTAACTGCAACTGCACAAAGATATCAAATTTAATGGCCTTTAGTAACGTTGATAAGTTGATACTCAGCTTAAAGTAATTATATTTTCATCCAACCATTTGGGATGAGTACTGAATTTGGTGAATATGTGTGCACAAGATGTGATAAAGTTTATGGTGGTATAAATCAGCTCCTGTCATTCTTCATCACTATAGTGTTAGCCATGTGTTAGGGCATGATACTTGGTAATTTTCTGGTGGAGCTAGACATATCAAATTTCTTGAGCAATTATCTTATAAACACAGGATATTACTGCTTTATATGTGTTAGGAAATACATGATTAGGGAATATATTGTAATTAGTACATAGTCAATCAGTATCACTAACAACCAGGAATTAGAGGAAATCATCATAAATTATCATTAAGAGCCATCAATACTAAGGCTCTCTCCTATTGTATAAATACACATCATATGGACATGAATAAACACAATATTCAAAAGCCATTTAGATTATTTAGCTTACATGGTATCAGAGTTTGGTTAGTTCTTGGCCAATTTGAGTTTTCCGGTGGCCGCTGTCACCGCACAGTGGCCAATCTCCCGTCTCTAGCGTGTGTTTGTGTCATTTCAGTTTCTGTCGATTCTTTGGTTGTCCTTTGGTGGTGCTCCTTCTTTTATGTTTGTGTCGATTTTTTTGCTGTTTTTTTGTACTGTTTCGTCTGTTGTTTCGTGAACAGTGACTATGTCGTCACTATTCTCAAGGGGAGAGAGAAAGTGATAAAGTGTGTACCTCGTTGTTTTGTCGTTGTTTGGTTGTTATGTTGTCCTGGTTGGCTGCCGGAACTTGTTTTAGTGGTTCTTTGAGTTTCAGTGAGGTTTCTGTTGTGGAGGTTATTGATACCTCGTTTGGTTGTTGTGACCATTTTCTGGTCGTGCTTCATTCTCCAGCGTCGAGCCTTCATTCCCGGTATATGTAGGCCGGTTCTTTGCTTCGAAGGTTGCGTTGTGAGACTTAGTTTCTACTATTTCAGCATGGTCGGCATTTTGTTTCGTGCACGTTCACTTGTCTCTAGTGGCTGGGTTCTTCGTTTGTTTCGTTTTCTAGCACGTTTGTGAAGTGCTCTTTTGTCTTGAATGCCATATTTGTGGTTGGGTAATTTCATTGGCCTGTTCGTTGCTTTGCCTCCGGTGAGGTGTTTGTCTCAAGTGAGTCGTCCTTGTGTGACCCGTTCGTTGTTTTGCCTCCGGTGAGGTGTTTGGTCTTTGGTGAGACGTTTGAAGTATTGTTTGGTCCCTTGTGAGACCATTTGCTACAGCTTCTACTTTGGTTTGGTACTCTTTGTTATTCGAACTCTTGGTGAAGTTGTTGGATCGTTTCTTTTGAATGTCCTTGGTGTGACATTTGGTTGAACCATTCTTGGATGTGGCCGAACTTGTTGGTGGATTCAAGATCTCATGAAGAAGAAAATTATTTTGTTTGGATTTATTTATATTATGATTATCTTTGTAACAAGTTGGGCATGATTAACATCTATGCTCCAACTTGAGGGGGAGTGTTAGGAAATACACGATTAGGGAATATATTGTAATTAGTACATAGTCAATTAGTATCACTAACAATAAGGAATTAGAGGAAATCATCATAAATTATCATTAAGAGCCATCAATACTAAGGCTCTCTCCTATTGTATAAATACACATCATATGAACATCAATAGACACAATATTCAAAAGCCATTTAGATTATTTAGCTTACAATATGTGTGTGTGTGTGTGTTTGTTTTCATCAATTCTCAAGGGACTTTTACCTTCTGTTCTGTTGCAAGTACGAGATGAATGGAATTATTTGAGCTATGGCATAATACAAAAAATGAAGGGCCTTAATCATATTGGTTTTTAGTTGGTTGGTTAGGGAAACGTAGACATTATGCTATGAATGTGAAACTGGAACCTGATCACAACTGCAACAGTTTCAAGAAGCCATGCTCTCAAATATTTTTGGTCAATGTGTGAAATAAAAAATGGCGAGTCCTTTGGATGATCAATGAGTAGGAACAAGAAAAGAAAATTACATTTATTTATATTTTCAGGCTTATGGTGCTATGAGTGTTAAAGATAGAGGTGTTAATAAAGGTATCAAGCGTGGTGAATACATGACAATTTTATGGGGCATCGATTCTTTACATTTAAAGTATTTTGGTTATTCTGGGGCTATATTGATGGCAGAAAAGCATTTAATTTATTTGCTGCAAATCTGTTTTTGGTTTTGCCTATGTTAACTTGTACCTTCCTTTCTTTGCTCACTTCACCATGCTCCCTTGTTTCCGCCAATGAATCCTCTGTTTGCAATTGCGTTATTAGGGTGGGGCAGAAAGAGAACAAGGCTTACTTCAAATTCTGACTGAGATGGATGGATTTAAAGTTTCTACAGAACAGGTATACTTCCAAATAATTTCCAGCATCATAAGGAACTTGATTTTTTCCTGATATGCTAAACTTGAGTTTCAGGTGCTTGTAATTGGTGCAACAAATAGATTGGATATTCTTGATCCCGCTCTCCTGAGGAAGGGTCGTTTTGATAAGATTATCAGAGTTGGTTTACCATCTAAAGATGGAAGATTGGCCATTTTAAAGGTTGTTTTGGGGCATGATCTTTATATGTATTTCGGATATTCGCTTTCTTTAAGTTGTTTTACACTGATTTTTCTTTTATGGGTTTTAGGTGCATGCCAGAAATAAATTTTTTCGTTCACAAGAGGAAATGGAGATACTGCTGAAAGAAATTGCTGAGCTCACTGAAGATTTCACTGGGGCAGAGCTACAAAATATACTGTAACTAGTTCTTAATTGAGTCATTGGATTTCTGTGTCAACCTGACATGCAGACTGATTTATCAAGAATTATATGGCAGGAATGAAGCTGGAATTTTGACAGCCAGGAAGGATTTGGATTACATTGGACGGGAAGAGCTACTTGAGGCTTTGAAGAGGGTTTGTGGACTTTTTTCTAAAAAAATGGGCAACAATTTTTCCTCTTATGTGTTTGATGCATTATTTTTTTATTTTTCATGAAATTTCATGTCCCCTGAATGATCTTATGGATTTACAGCAAAAAGGAACATTTGAAACTGGGCAAGAGGATAGTGCTGAAGTTCCTGAAGAATTGAGACTGAGATTGGCTTACAGGGAAGCAGCTGTTGCTGTTCTTGCATGTTACTTTCCTGAACCCCACCGCCCTTTCGTTGAGGTTGAGGCTGGGATATTTCTTTGTTTTGTTTTGCAAGTTCATTGTATTGGCGAAATGGTGATTCATTACTGTTATGGTTTTGCAGACCAACATAAATTCCATCAGCAGCCAACCAAGTATGCAGTATGCTGAAGCTTCTGGAAAGGTTTTTGCAAGGAAATCAGATTACATAAATTCTATAGTGCGTGCTTGTGCTCGTAAGTTGTTATGAACTTCTGCTTTATCGTCTTGTAGTTGTTGTTTCTTAAAACAGTTCAAGCTTCTTTTCCCTGGATAGTCATTTATCTCAGTACTATGACAGAACCGGTTGTTTAGGTTTGTATTGAGATGGTGATGAAGACTAAAGTAATATGAGATGCCTAAGCCTCACATTGAATAGCACGAGACAAGGTGTTTTTGGAACAAAATTGCGAAGACCAATAAGCCTCATTATATATAGTTTAAAAACCTTACATTTTTCAAAAAAGAAGTGTAAACTTCCAAAAATTCCCTTCATTCAAAGCTGACCTTTAATTAACTCAATTAATGAAGGGTATTTTTGAAACAAAATCATTAATGAGTCATTGTTTTCTCCAAAACATCTTATATTATGAAACATGAAACTATTTCAAAAAATGTCTTATCAATTGGAACAGAGGGAGTACTTAATTTGTTGGTTCTCCCACTTCAATATCGAGTATTTTGGGGTGGTTCTCCATCCCACTTTGCTATTGATCAATTGGTATTAGAAACAACATTTAGTGTCTCTCAAAAGGGGCTACATGCGAGGGGTGTAACTAGTGGAGGGTTCTGGTTGACGAGGATGTTGAGTGAAGTGTTATTAATTGTTTGAGACTAAGGTAGTATGAGATGTCTAAGTTCTTCATTGAGTAGTATGGTATACTCTAAGGGTTATTTTGGTGAATTGCTTTTCCTAGCATTGGGTAAAGTCTTTTGCTTATTGTGAGTCTTTGAAGTAGTCATCTACCACACTAAGATTTACAAAAGTCATCTTATGAAAGTCGGTTCCATGTCGATTTCTTATGAAGTTGATCATTCAGAGAACTGGTCTATTTTATTGGGTTAAGTTATATACTTGCGTAGTCTTTTAAAAGTGTTGAGAATAGCAAGTTTAGAAATATTAATTAATTATTATTATTATTAGGGATATCATTTAGTATTTATTAGAATTAGATATGAATATTATATTTTAGGAATATATCTTTAAGATATTATGATTTGATTTGATCTAATTAGATTTGATTAGATTAGTTTCTAGGTTTAGGGTTAGTCTATTAGTTTGCCTATATAAAGGCTTCATTGTACTCTCTTTTATTCTTAAGGATCAATAATATTCAGAGTATTTCTTCCGCACTTCAATGTGATCCTTCAATCTCAACATGGTATCACAGCTAGGTTTACAATATTCAACCCTAGTAACGTAGAGCACAGTTCTTCATCAACGACCCATCTCCTCTTCGATGTTGTCATCATTGTCGAGCTTGTCATCGTCGTTGGTGGTAGTTCCTTTGTCATCATGCCTCCTCAACTTGTTCGACGATTGGTCCCGTCATCATTAACTCGTCCGACGACTGGTCTCGTCATCCTCAACTCGTCCGACGACTTGTCCGTCATCCTAAACTCAGCATATTTTTTAGACCCTCTGTTTTTTTTTGGCGTGCGTACTGTTCATACAGAGAGTGCGGTTGCGTTGAACCTTCGGTTGAGGTCCTCCTTTTGCAACACGCTCCACTCAGCGAGGCTCTCCACCCTCCGATCGGCCCATCCCCTAAGTTAGGGTTTTGTTTGGTGGTCCTTGTGGGTTGAAACCCTGAGTTCGTTTTTGTTCTTCTCCTGTTCTGAGTTCAATTTTTCGGCGACGGTGAGCAAGAGTTAGGGTTCTGTTTGGTGGTCCTTGTGTGACCTAGTCATTCTTTGCCTCCGGTGAGATCGTTTGGTGTTCATCATGTTCGTTGTTGCTTGAGTCCCTTGTGAGACTGTTCATTGTAGCTTCTACTATGATTTAATACTTTGTTGTTTGAGCTCCTGGTAAAGTTGGTGGATTATTACCTCAGCCTTTATTGTACAAGTTCGGCTATGGACCACTATTATACGAGTTCTAGGCTATGGATCATTATCTTCTTGAAGATCAGTTGATGCATGTCCAAGCCGCTTCCAGCTTGAGGGGGAGTGTTGAGAATATCAAGTTTAGAAATATTAATTAATTATTATTATTAGGGATATCATTTAGTATTTATTAGGATTAAATATGAATATTATATTTTAGGAATATATCTTTAGGATATTATGATTTGATTTGATCTAATTAAATTTGATTAGATTAGTTTCTAGGTTTAAGGTTAGTCTATTAGTTTGCCTATATAAAGGCTTCTTTGTATTCTTAAGGATCAATAATATTCAGAGTATTTCTCCCGCGCTTCAATATGATCCTTCAATCTCAACAAAAAGCAAGAGAAAAGAGATTTAATAGATTTCCGAAAGAAGTACTTGGACCATATGGAACATGAAATATTTGGGAAAATGACTTAAGTAATACTCTGTCGGTAGGAATAATGTCTGTAAAAGATCAGGTTTCAACATCCGAACTGCTAATGTCAGACGAGTTTTCTGCTTATAGATGCCAATGCAAGTAAAATTCTATATTGTTTGTAATATATTGCTCTTGAAAGCTTTTGAGTGAAATTAGGGGCTAAAATGTGTTCTGCAGTTTGATTGTTGGTTCATCATCGCTGATCTTTTCCCCTTCTTTATAATTTATAGCAAGAGTAATTGAGGAGGAGATGTTTGGGATTGACAACTTGTGTTGGATCTCTACAAACGCAACGTTAAAAGCGTCAAGGCTTGCTGAATTTTTAATTCTGCAGACAGGAATGACTGCATTTGGGAAAGCATTCTACAGAAATGATAGAGATCTTGTGCCTAATGTATGTATGGAGTCCAACTGTAACAGCTACTTTTGCAATATGTTTTCTGCCACGTTGTAGAAGTGTTTAATATTACAATTTTAGCAAGATTTATGGTAAAGCGTTTTACCACAGCTAGCAATGAAGCTTGAAGCACTCCGAGATGAGTATATGCGTTATGCTGTGGAGAAGTGTTCATCAGTGCTACGAGAATACCATTCAGCTGTGGAGACAATCACAGGTCTCATTCTTTGTTTATTTGTTCATTAACAAGATGGCATTTGTCATTCAGCAGCTTCACATTATAATAGTTAAGATCTGATCTGTAACAATTAGGTTTACTACAAAGTAGGTTAGTAGTTTTCGTTAAGTTTCATGTAAGAAGTTCATGACAAATGACAAGACTGTTCCCCACTAACCATTGTGCAGATATTTTGCTTGAAAAGGGACAAATTAATGCTGAGGAAATCTGGGAAATTTATAGGACTGCTCCTCGTGTGGCTCAGGTACAGTTTTAACTTAGTAGGATATGATTGCCCTGTTCTTTTAATTGCCTACTATCTTTAATATTTTGTTTATGACGTTAATCTTTCTCTTTATTTCTTGCATAGCCTAATGTAAGTCCAATCGATGAATACGGAGCACTGATTTATGCTGGAAGATGGGGAATCCATGGGGTCTCTCTTCCAGGAAGGGTCACATTTGCACCAGGCAATGTTGGGTTTTCAACCTTTGGTGCACCCCGGCCGACAGAGGTGCATGCAAAAGCATGTTCTCTTAGATTTTACAAGCTGCCTTATATTCTCGTTTAGCTGACAAATGCTCTTTTTCTATTTCCTGTTTCCTCCATTTTACTGCAGACCCAAATTGTCAGTGATGAAACTTGGAAACTAGTGGATGATATCAGGGATAAGAGGGTACAGGAAATTAAAGAGGAGGCTTCAAAGGAGGCTCAAGAAGATGAAGAAAAACCACAGCTTTTGATGGCAAGCCATTTCCTTTGAAAGAAAATTGTCTTCTGGGGCTTCAGGTTCATGAGCATCTTATGATTCTTATCGCATTTTGATAGTCTTTTATTGTCTGTTTTTTTATGTTCCTTGTCGCGGGAGTTTCCGAATAAGGTGAGCTAATGGCTGAAAGGCAGAAAAAATAAAATAAAAACATACAAAGGAAATAGAACAAGTTGACAATTATATACACTTTGTTGTAACTTCAGTCTCTGTGGGCATCTGCCATCAAATGGGAAAAGAATCTGATCACCACCCATTAAACTTGTCAGAGAAGTAGCAGCAATTCTTGCCTCGCCCCTGGCGCATAATTTTCCCCGCACATTTTTTAAAAGAAAATTCCACTTGAGGACCCATTTGAAGTGATAAATACTTGAAAGGATTTTGGAATTCACAACTGCTCTGAAATATCAAATTTATCCTTGGTACTCCCCAAATTCAAAAGTTGTATGTTTCTTCTGGAAGTTATACTTTTCCATGTCTTATTGTTTTACTAGATGCGTAAATTTAGGTAGTATGGGCAGTAATTTTGAGAAGCAATAATGATACATGATAATTATGATCTATTTAAAGGAATTTTGAATCTTTGAGAGTAATTATTATTCTATACGGGTCCTTGATTGAGAATTTCCTCATTATTAAATTAAAATCTGCTTATTGGAGGCTGTGATATAAGGAAGTTTTCCTTCCTAATTATATTAAGTTGGAAAAACATAAATATCTCAACTAATACATGTTATATTTCCTCCCTATCACATAAAGATACCCATCAATTTGCTTGTTTTCTGTGCAGCATTTTGAACTCAGGGAACAAGGACCATAGTGGCTGCAGAATTTCATGAAATTTTGTCGGGGGTAGTATTGACATTGAGCCGCAAAAGAGGCAATGAGCCTTTCAGTTTGAGCTCGAGTGAATTACAAGTCTCTAAAAGAGTTGTGACTACTCAAGTAGTTCTACTGGTCTTTTAGCGTCAGAAATCAAATTTATCATGGGGATACGTCATTGGGGGTATTCCCAACGAAATCATCAGAGTAATTCTATGGGAATAGTTTTTTTTGTTTTGATCAGCTGTTGGGGTGGCATAAAAATATGATTTTGATTAATTCCACAGCACCAAGACCTGCCCTTTGTGGGGTCGATCCCGTTTGTTGTAATTTGTTGTAATTCAGTTTGTTGTAATTTGAATAGTGATAGTGTACTGTCCTTAAATTCAAAAAAAAAAAAAAAAACCTGCCCTTTCGGTGGTACCTTATCTCCTAATCATTTTCATTTGCAGATTTACATCTTCTAGCAGCCACCTTCTCAGATGCATAATGTCTCCAAGTTCCGAGTTCTTGCTTCCCATCCTGAGCATGAATCAGATTTTTTTTTTTGGTTCTTTTGTTATTTTATCTTTGAGAATTTCATACTGCCTTCTATTACTCTCATACTACTAGTATCTGATTTACTCTCATTGTAGGCACCTCTAGCAACCTTCTTTGTACATGTCTGACTTGTCAATTTAAAAAGGGAAAAGTGAACCTAGGTCCCGAGCAAGGGAATTTACAATAAAATTGCCCTTTAAAATCTCAAAATTGCGGTGAAGTCTTATGGGGCATTTTTGTAATATTTTTCTTATGTGAAAAACACAAATGCCCCCAGTACCTGTGTTGACAAGTCCGTAAGTATATTTTGATGGATCCATGTGTATGTTTTGATAAGTTCATATGCCTGTGTTGATAAGTCCATGTGAATGTATTGACAAATGAGCATGTTTTGACAAATCCACGAGCATCCCCATTTGTGTTTTTGAACATATTAAGAATATTGCAAAAAAGTCTCAATGACTTCACTGTAATTTTAAGATTTCAAATGACCATTTTATCGTATTTTCCCCTTACTCGGGACTTAGATGCAATTTTCCCATTTAAAAAGCTTTGTATCTATAAAGGGTTAAGTTATATCAGCACACATTGAAATATTTTTCCAACAACACTTAGTATCTTAAATTTAGAGAGTTCATTGTTGCTAAGAAAATTACTTTCCTGAAAAAAAATTGTTTCAAAAATACTTTAGAATACTAGGTGTAACTTGAAAAAAAGAAAACTTTAAGGCATTAGATAAACCATAAATTAGTTTAAGATATTGAATGCTTTGGTGTTGGATATATCTTAGCAAACTTTTGTTGGTATACATGATTAAAGTCCAGATAAGTACCCAATAATTGATGGTTTCAGGTTCTCAGATCTTCATGCCGGGCTGTGGCATTGTGTGAAAACAGGAACCTTTGTGAAGTGAACAGAGATTGGATCAAGAGTGTGAAGCGTATTTAAGTGTGACCCGTGACTCTTATTCTGTCTATTTCCTATCTGACAAACAATGCCTCATGAGTAGCTTGCTACCCTCCAAGTAAGCACCTTCCACACTCACTAAATACAACCACTAAACAACACTTTCATTTTCATTAAAATATACACCAAGTTAGGTATTCAGTATTCACATGTAATCATAGTCATAGATTTGCGATTCAATCCAACATATACTGAAACTGCATTTATATCTATATTTCTAGTGGATAAATTTATTCAAGTTTTTTTCTTTTAAATTTCATTATAACGATTATGGTGATTCTTTTGTTGTGGCAAGTGTGATTGTTAATTATATATAGTTTAAGGTGCATCCAACGTTCTAAAATATTTTCTTACGTATATTTGTTATCTTACACCTTAAAGTATTTGTTATGCCTCCAATACTCTAAAATATTTTTTTTAGGTGTGTTCATCACTCTAAAGCATTTTTTTGGCACATCCGGTACCAAGGTTTTTTTTAAAAAAAATTAAGGTGTTAAATGCGCTTAAAAAAATACTTTAAGATACTGAATTTACCATAAAATATTTCTAAGTGTTGGATGTACCTTACTATATTGAAGTTACTTATGTCTTGATTTTATCTTTGAATGTGGAATGTTATTGGAACTTACATGTTTGTATTGTTAGTGAAACTCAAAGTGTATTTTGTCGTTTCTTTTTGAATGTATTTTGAGGGTGAATCATATTAGATTCATAGTAACCTTTTTTTTAAGTTAAATGGACTTTAGTATACTCATGACAATCCCAATTAATCAACTACATTTAAAGGGGTCAACCTATTTAATTTATGGCTCGTGTGTCGTGTGTGTACAGTACACATTAGTCAAGTTGAATCTTGGATCAAGCAGGTCATTTATTTTCTCTTCCCTTTTTTTTTTTTTCCAAATGAGAATAATCTTCATCTCTATTCTTCAGTATGTTCAACATCCAAATCTAAACTTTAAAAGAATATGAAAGTGGAGAAAGAGAGTTGCTCAATAACTCAAGAGTAATGTATCTAGAACGTTAAATGTGATTATTTAAAAGTATGTTCCAAACGATTGCAGCAATTAATGCCAACAGTTTCTCAGCAACTTTTTATCTAATTTGATTATATTAAGAAAATTAATTGAGTTAGTTAATCTGATATGTATTTTTTAAAACCCTTTAGTTATCTTCCTTAATTTCTTCATTTTCGTTTTTCATCGATTATGGTTAAGAAGGACGTCATAGGGTAAATTAGAAAAAAAATTTGACTAATATATAAATTATGTCTTATATTTAAATTAAAATTAACCGCCAAATATATTTTATATTAAGGAGCGGAGGGAGTATTTAATTTAAATATCCTTTAGCATAATTCATTTATTTACGTTTGAAACAATCAAACATATTAAAAACTCATTAAACCCGACAGCCGTTAAAGAATTTATGTAAAACTGTTTAAAACAGTCAGAGCCCAGCATGATTCAAACATTCAGATCAAATCGATTAAAGAAGTTTAGATATCTGTTTACTGCCATCAGAGCATTTTAAAACCAATTATTGGTTCATATTTGGAACTTCCACATCAAAACTTCAAATGTTCAGATTCAAATTGGGTCACACAAAATTAATTTTAATTTTTACAAAATGTCTCCAGTAGGTACTCAGCGTGCGTTTAACTCTCACACAAGCATACTCCTACTTTTGGCTCCTTTAACAATTCAGAATCACTTATTATTTGGACCACATGACCAAGTAAAGTGAAACTTGTTCCTTATTACACACCCACCTATTATTTTCAACATTTTATCACATGCCTTCTTAATTCCTTGGGTCAAAAAATAAAAGAAAAATCACATTAAAGTTCCAACAAAGAAAAATGATATCAAAAAAGTTCTATAGCTTATAATGATAAGTGAAAGAATCACCACTGATAAGTTATAAGACTTTTCTGATATTATTATTTTTTAGTTGGGACTTTGGTGTGATTTTCACAAAATAAATCTAAAAGCAACAATTTTTTTTTTTTTAAAAAAATTATCTGAGACACAAAGGTGAGTCAAGACAACGTAAGAAGAAAAGGGGAAAAAAAGGATCAAAATATAACTCTCCCTCTTGCCTTCATCATTGCCTCAATTTTCTATAGCTTTCTCTCCCATCTCTTTCTACTTTATTCTTCATTGTGTCCTCACCATCTTCCTTCACATCACATTCTCAGATAATAATGGCCTCTAAACTATTTCTCCTACCTTTCTTCCTCTTCCTCTCACACCTCCTCCTCCTTCTTCTTCAACCTCAACCATTTGTAAAAGCAGACACCAAACTGATCAGCCAAACTTGCAAAAACACAAAGTACTACAATCTCTGTTACTCTTCCCTGAAATCTAACCCCACAAGTCCAAACGCAGACCCAAAGGGTTTAGCTCTGATAATGGTTCAGATTGGAAGGGCAAACGCAACAGCAACTTCTTCCTACTTGTCGTCTAAGTTGGTTGGGCCTTCAAACGACACTGTGTTGAACAGAGTCCTCAAGGAATGCTCAGAGAAGTATGGTTATGCTAGTGAAGCCCTTCAAGCTTCTTTGCAGGATCTGAATAATGAAGAATATGACTATGCTTATATGCGTGTCACTGCTGCTTCAGATTACCCTAATGTTTGTCACAATGCCTTTAAACGTTATCCCAGTTTGGTGTATCCTTCAGAGATATCTCGTAGAGAAAAGGATTTGAAGCATATCTGTGATGTTGCTTTGGGGATTATTGATAATCTCTGGAATAATTAGATCAATCAATTAATGCCTTCTGTCTCCTTGTAATGCAGAAACATTATATCTTGTGTTAAATCTTTCTGAATCTTATAATCTTATGATATAACCTTAAGGTTTATACTACTGTTTTCTCTCAATGCCAATTCATGACATTTCTTGCATCTTTTGTGACAACCATTAGTGTTATTTACTGGTTTAGATCTGAACACCTAGGAACAGCTAAATAGGGTGAGCCTCGTAGCAACAACAACAAAGGTTGCTACCGTGTGGCCATTGACATGGAGGTCACGGAAGGAAACAACCTTTTTACTTTTTACTTGCAGGAGTAAGATTGTGTATATCTGTCTATTTCCTTTTAGATCTGGGCATCACGGCATGGCAAATGAAAAGTAGTTCTTCCAAATGAAGATATTTGAATTCCAAAAACTCAAATTAAAAACAAAGACCGTAGGGAAGGGAATGGAGTCTTTTTACTTAATCCAACTATTTCTTGTGTGTTTGGTGCAAAAACATAAAAGCGAGATCTAGGGAAAGAGATATATCCCTACCATGAGGACCTAATTGGTTAGGTTAATCTTGATAATGCACTATGAAAAGCAGATGATAAGGATTATTATGCGTGTTGAACATCTCCCCACTAGTAGCAGTAACGTGTGAGTTGTTCAAATTAATAAATTGAGAGATTGATGGGTCCATGGGATGTTACTGGTAGTCAAAATAAACAAACTTGTTTCTGATTGGTTCACTTTCAGGACTGTATTATGAAGTGAACTCCCTTTTTGACCTTTTTAAGACCTGTCGTTTTTCTCCTTGAAAAAAGATCTTTGAAATAATTGATCCTACCAATGACTCATCACCTCTTTTGAATTTCTCTCATTTTCCTTCTTCAAAGTTCAAAGCCATTTATCAGATAAAGAACTAGGGGTAGAATAGCCCACCTATATCCTTGTAAAGTTGGAGCAGGTTTGTTTATATATATAATATACATATATAAATATATATATATATAATCAAATCAAAGAGATGAACAAAGGTATATCTATATTGCTAACAATACGAGGATTTTGTTAATAATTGATATGTAAGCACATCTGGAAGTATTCGATGTTAATATGAGGATTTTGTTGGTCGGTGATATGTAGTAAGCACTTGTTAAATGCTCTTTAAACTTGGAGACATTTTCAGATTTTTGTGAGTCCCAGGGATCCAACCTGACTAAACTTTTTCTATGAAAAATAAAGATGGATAAAGGTAATGATAGTAAAATGGGGCCTGTGACATGATGATTGAGCCCTACCAACCAGACTCCAATATCTTGTGCGCTCTTGGATTTCAAGTATTGGGAACAAGATTAATCATGGTCACTGGCCTACTACTAACAGTAAAGAACCTCTCGATATTAGATTGCGTCTTGGATAATATGAGGATCAGTTCACAAAACAGATAACAACAAAGAGCAGCTATGGAAGATCCTGCAAGATCAAATACTTATTAGTGTCCTACACAGAAAGTCTTCACAATCCAAGCTAACTGCAAAACTAACATTGTTTTCAGAGATAAACAATCTCTCTCTCCCTCTCACACAGAGAATTTGCAGAATAAATACTGAAAGCCAACTGTAAAGTCCTTCTTTTAAGGCATAAACTTTAAAGGGGCTAGCTGTCTAAAGCTTCTTAAATCAGCTGGTAAAAGAACCAATGCTAACATTCACACATGATTTTTTTTTTTCTTTTTTTGCTGTATCAGAATAAATCTTTGGATAGCTTTCTTGAGGAGAGCTAACACAATAACTTAAAAAAATTGAAGTAGAGAGAGAGAGAGGGAGGGATGATACAAAAGAGTTAACTACATGTGAGTTATTATATACAATTAGTTTTGAATAATCCTACTAATTTCTCACACTCCATGTAACTATGATTGATTCTTCTTCCTTTTTTTGGGGGGGTCAAAATTCCTCTTCCCTTTTTCACTTTCGGCAAAGCTTTTCTTTTTCTTTTTTTCCAAAAAAAAAAAAAAATCGTCTCTTGCTAAGATCTATGGTTGGGTTATGTCTTACCACATCAAAAGTGAGATTTGGGCTTTTGCTCACTTTTGTTTTTTGAAATGCCTCATTTTGCGGCAGGTCTGAATCTGAATTGAATACCCTAATGACGGTAAGAGAGGCCCATTATTACCGAAAGCTTTAAGAAATAATTTATTGTGTGTTACGCAATTTAAAATAATTTTATATTAATATTTTCGGGAAAAATAATATGAAGCTGTCTATAATGAAATATTTCATATTGAGTGCATTTCCATTCACAAATTTATCGTCTTTGTTTTCCTAAAATGTTTACAATTTTTAATATCATAATTTAAAACTTAATTGTCTCAATTTCATTCCTTTAAAATTCCTTACGACATTTTTTATTTATTTTCTAAATATAAGATTAATAATTTTTTATCATCAAATGAAATATATATTATTAAAATCAAAATCACTATGTTTTTTATGCCGGATCAGTGTGTGTGTGTGTGAAATTTGTCTTAAGCTATACTATTTGTACATTATTAATCAGACCACTTATCTCATTGTGTTTTGGCTGACAGGCCATTTTTTTTTTAAATAAAAAAACAAAAATTGGCATCCGTAATCTAAGAAAAAACATAATTTAAAAACTTAAATGATAATGAAAAAATGTATTCTAAAAAAGTTATATTGAATTTTACAGTTTTTCTCTACATGTTTTATTTTTGAATAATAATATATTTTACCAAAAAAATGATTTCTTAAAATGGCAGCTGCAAAAATTCAGAATGAAAATAGAATTGATTACGTTTTTCTTGGTGACTCTTTAATCTCGTGGTCGGTGAAGGAGCAAAATGTGTGGTTTGATCAAGTTGCGGAAGCAAATTTCCTCAAAATCTCTTCTTTCCTTTTCCTCTCAGAATCTCATTTCCACCTTTAGATGAAAAAATGGACGGTTCAGATTTAATTTTTTATTAATTTTCTTTGTATTATAAGTACAAATTGTGTAGATCATTTAAATTTATTTATTCATATTCAAAATAATAGTTTTATAAAATATTTAATCTGAACCATCTATATTTTTAAATATGAGGGTGAAGATTAGATACTAAAAAAAAAAAGAAGAAAAAGGATTCTAAGAGAATCCAAACTCCTTAAGTTGCTGAGTCTGAATGTTGAGGCTTAACAAATTTAGCCACAGAATTTGCTTGATTGAATTCAATCATTGAGAAATCAATGAACATTGGAAATAACCAATTGCTTGGTGTGACAATATAAGTATAACCAATACTTTTAAACACATGCCGGCCACTAAATCAATCGAGATCTTTGGGCGATGGGTTTGACTCCGGTCAAACTAGAGCTAACTTCAGGACAAATTGATGAAAAATTGAAAATTTTAGGATTATTAATATGATCCAAAGATTTTTTTTATATTAAAAAAATTGATTTTAAAAAATAGCTACCTAGGTTTAACCCTTAGACCAAACGGGTTTATTGATCGGCTCGTTAGTTTCCGATTCGAATTGACCAGTCCGATCCAGGTTCAAAACTTGGAGTATAATAACATCGGCTTCAAATCTAGTCTTTCATGCTAGATCCAAACACAAAGAACTTGATGTTTTACTATCTCAGAGACCAAGTTCTTATCGACGTTTTTTTGATACAAGGCGATAGGGGAGGGGGGATCGAACCCAGGACCTAAGAGGGGGAAATTAATCCCAATACCACTGCACTACTAGTATTACTGGCAAGTTCTTATCGACATTGGTCCATCCAATACATTGCCTATTGCCTCATTCAATCAAATTGTAGGCTTGTTCACCAAAGGTTTGAGCCACTCTAAGTTTTGGGCTTTAAATACAAACTAGGCCTTGTTGGTTCTCAGACCCTTAATATATACAAGTGTGGGCTCAAAGCTTAATCCCATTCTATCAATCAAGTCTACAAATATTATCAAAAAATCAAGTCTACAAAGACAGCTCAAGCTTATTGTAGCATCTCAATTACTTGTATATATTTACTCCTGACACTTGTTGTATTCAAGGCTTTTACCCTGCTTATAAAAAGATTCACAAAAGGTTTTGTATTTTGTGCCACCGTTAAAATATATTCGCTTCTCTTATAATTTTATTGGTTGAGAATGCTTCAAATCATGAATCAGCTCTCTAGCATATGATTCAAAGTTTAAGTACACACCCAATGAAACGGCTCGAAGCTACACGCATAAACTTTAATGTGTAATGTGCTTTAGGTTTAGAAAACAGTTACAGAAGAAATAAAGGTTCAGGTATAAGTGCAATTTCTAACTAGCAAATGAGAGTGGAAGGTGCTTGATGGAGATGTTGCTTCGCGATCAATTTTAGGAGCTATCAAGTATCACTCATGTCACCACTACAGCTTCCTCGATGATGCAAAACTGTCAATGATGGTATCAATCCATTATTTATAAATTTAATTAATTATTTCTCAAAGTCCAACCCTATTTAATTATAAAGGAAAAATTACACTAAAATCTCGAACTAGAATTCTTTAAAATCTCTAATTTATAGCTAAGTCTCATAAAATATTTAGATAATATAATTCTGAAAAGAATAAAATACTCTTAATCAATAAAACTTGAGATTTTTTTTTTCATTCCTTCCTGCTTTAATCCTCCACTCTCTCCCTTCACGCCAAGCTCGACCACTCAACAGATCCAATTGGATGCAAAATCTCCGGGAAACTATAAAAAAAAAGTTTGAAAAACAACTCAGACCTGCTGAGCTGAGCGTGATGAATTGAATTTAGGGTAAATGTGCAAAAATTCACATGTGTTTTTTTCGCGAGGAAGATCCAACATCAAACGCTTTTTTTTTAGGTCCGCAAAAATACACACGTGGTTAGAAAATATATGTAAAAGTCACATAACTGTTAATTTTGGAGTGGGGCCCACACTATTTTCATAAAAATACTGAAATACCCCTCATTTAATAAAAAAACACGAACCCCACCCCCCCCTCAAGCTCTCGATCTGGAACCCCCTCAAGCTCTCCATCTGATAGATTGCCCAGAATCAGCGCAAATCAGAAGAACAAAACATATATATGAACCTCCCTACCCTTTATTACATCTGAGAAAGTAAATCAAAACCATAATTACTTTTAATCATAATAGCGTTAAAAACTAGTTAAAGGATCTTTATACGCTACCCCCAAAAACTTTGGGCCATAGGTTTCCATTATCCGTCCTAAATTTGTCTGTCTTGTGTGCCATCTAGAAAAAGTTCCAAACCAAAAAATGAACCAAATTTGCAGTGACAATAATCGAAAATTTCATCCAAGTACTGGATGCAGATTCCAAAAGCAACCGATTAAACAAATAAAGACAAATATTCATTCCCAAAATTATTACATTCATCAGAATATGCAAATCCTAGCAGAATAATAGAGCAAAATCACTTATAGAGAAGGGAACCAGTAAAGCGGTGGACCTTTGGTGAAAGCATACCAACGTGCATATACAGAATAGTACACAAGCTAATGCAGAGAGTGTGGATGCCATGGCTTTAGCAATCTTCGAGCCACAAGCTCGCGCCAAAGCTCTCGTGGGTCAGACCATTCGACTCTTTGGAGGATTAATTGCTTCAAAGCTTGATCAAATCTCTGAGCTTCCTCGCTCGTTAAACCAGCTTGCACAAAATCTTGCACTTGCAATTCGCTTATGCTCTTTGTTTCCATTTTGATCAAAGTTATTATGCTTCGTTCTTCCAAATTCCGATTCGGTTTCTTCTCGAAATGTGGGTATTCCTTGTTTCTCTCGTCCCCAGGAAAGCCGGCGATTTGGGTCAGATGTAGTAAAGGGTAGGGAGGTTCATATATATGTTTTGTTCTTCTAATTTGCATTGATTCTGGGCAATCTGTCGGATCGAGAGCTTGAGGAGGGGGGGGGTGTTCTACATCGAGAGCTGGGGAGCACGGTGAGTTTCGTGTTTTTTTTTTTTTTTTTTTTTTTTTTTTTTTTTTATATAAGGGAATTTTAGTATTTTTATGAAAATAGTGTGGGTCTCCCCAAAATTAACACAGTTAAGTTAGATTTTAATGGTTATGTGAGACCTATTTTCTAACCACATGTTTATTTTTACACACACAAAAAACATTTGGTGTTGGACGCTCCTCAGGATAAAACATATGTGTATTTTTACACTTTTACCCTTGAATTTATTATGGAATCTCAATATGCATTTGACACCATTGTAAAAGCTCATCCTCCTTCTATCACCTGATCTGGGTTTTGATTATTCCTGATTGTTTCTCACATTGATTGTTTTTTATATCATTAATTCGGGTTTGGGTTTGTTTTTCTCTTATTGGCAGCAATCACGATCCTAATCAACTCCATAAAACTCCTCCCTCCTCTTGTCATATATCCCTTTATTAAGGGTATTTTAGTCTTTTCATAATTAAATTATATTACCAAAATGTCTCATGGAACTTATCTGTAAATTGAAGATTTTAAAGGACTTTTAGATCATATTGTCTCTACTTTGATACCTGAGTGCAATTTTCCCAATTATAAATCATATATTTATGGTATATTATTGGAGGAATAATAGATAGTAGATATACAGTCATAAATTGAAAAATACATAATATGTTTTTAGTATAGATAGATTATTTTCTTATGGGAATAGTGATATCAAAATAAATGTCCAGTGAATTCAATTCAATATGACAAAAGGAGATATTATCGTCAAATCCAATCCACAAGTTGAGTTATCAAATTCATTACTTTTATGTTTGTAATTTATAAAATCATGTTTTTTTAACCATCTTAAAATCATATTAACTTACTTTGAAACCAATGCTAGCTACAAACTTAATTAAACTCATGAGTTCACCCCTTGAAGTTACATTTTTTCTAATTTATAAAGGGTTAAGGTGCAAAAATACCCATGTGTTTTACTCTGTAAGATCCAACACCAAGTGTTTTTTTTAGGTGTAAAAGTAACTATGTGGTTACAAAATATATGCAAAAGTCACATTTATCCGTTAAAGTTAGATAACTGCTGTTAATTTTTAAAATTCTTAACAGATGGTGTCCATGTGTCACTTGTTCTTTAAATTGTTAGGGACGTGGCAGCTGGGGCAATAATGGAGTCAATTAAATTCGAAATTGGAGTGATAGTGCATCCATGTAGCCTCAAGCATCTTTGAAACTTCATGAGCCTTAAGAAAATGATCATCAATCTCATTGAATAGCTGTATCAGATTCACTTCCTATTTCTTCCCCTCCACTATTGAAACCTGCTTCACCTCCTTCGAACTCTTCCCATTCTGTGCAAACATCATAGCCTCCTGAGGCGACGCCGGTTGTGGCTCCGCCACATTCCCAAGCATACGCACAGGTTCTGGCACCTCATGTTTTCCACCCTCAAAACAGTGGGCTTCTCGCTAAACCCCCTCCTCTCAATTTCCTCTTTATTGATGCTAACTTTTTCATTGTCGGTGGCGCTCAAGCTCGTCCTCAGCGTGTTTTCCATTTGCAAAAATAAGTATTCAAAAGCAGGATGTGGCGGAGGCATAAGTTGATTTGTATCAAATTGAGTCGCCGGTTTTGATTTTGATAGAGGAGGAGGAGCAGGAGGTCGAGCCTCGTCTTCTTTTTCAACCATCTCCTTAGTCCCACCTCTACTACTCCATCCACTATTTCTATTACTTCTCCTTCTCCTTAATCTAGTATTCAGAGCATCGTCGTTCTCCAATTCGTTATCACCTTCGTCCTCCTCAGCTATGGTGTGGACCGGTTCCAATTGAGGTTTCAACATCATCTTCTGCATAGTCGCAGAACGATACAGAGGAGCAAGGGGGATATTGGTCGGCGGAGGAGGGATTATTTCGAAGGGCGGTTGAATTGCAACAGAAGAATTAGGGATTGTCGCCGGACTAAATTCAAGGTTTTGAACATCGCCTTGAGAGAAGTCGCTGAGGGCGGCACCGGTGTTCTTGAGGTAGGTGGCATAAGAGGAGTGTTCGGCAGCAAAGGCATTTTGTGCTGCGACGATGTCTTTCATCAAGTGCTTGTGTTCTTTGCATCGCGCCACTGCTTCTTCGTTCTCTATCTTGGATTGCGAACAACCCATTGGGAGATGCAGAAGAAGGGTCGTGTTCATGAGGAGGAGTACGAGGGTCTAACACGTATACTTTCATGTCTTCGCAAAATAAACCCACGCCTTCGTGTCCAACTGCCATGTATACATAGAATGATGATCAATATCTCCAGCTGGTAAAACTAACAGCAAAACTAATGGTGTTTCTACCCTTAACAGAAAATGTAACTTTTGCACCTATTATGTAACCACGTAGTCACT
Organism: Acacia melanoxylon; assembly: GCA_019022615.1. Lineage (NCBI taxonomy): Eukaryota > Viridiplantae > Streptophyta > Magnoliopsida > Fabales > Fabaceae > Acacia > Acacia melanoxylon. The sequence goes on along the minus strand of JAFJYJ010000051.1, from coordinate 2,505,840 downwards.
TTTCACTAGTGCAAAAAAGGGCTTTAAGACCGGACAAAAGAGGCATCGTAAGACCAGACCCATGACCGGTCTTGTTCCAGCCGGTATTAAAAGTCCACATTTAAGACCGGACTCAAACCGGTCTTAAAGAAACTCTTTTAGACCGGACATTTAAAACATTAGGTCTTAAAAGTCGTACTAAATAAAGTTAAAATATTTTTTGTTCAGTCCTAAAACTCAACTTTTAAGACCAAGCAAAAACTTGGCCGCTCTTAAAAGATCAAAATTATAAGACCGGATGAAAATAAATCCGGTCTGAAAAATAGCGGCTTCTAAGACCTGATGAATAATTATACGCGGTCTTAAAAGACTGACTTTCAAGACTGGACGGTAAATTCGTCCGGTCTTAAAAATTAAATTTTTAGACCGGACGTATAAATACACCGGTCTTAAAAGACAAACTTTTAAGATCGGCTTAATATCAAATATGTACACATGACTTTTAAGACCAGACATATTAATACATCCGGTCTTAACAGTTGAACATTTAAGAATGACGGCTTTTTATTACCGGTATGTATTTTCCCGAATTTTTTCCTCGCATTCGTTCTTCCGATCATATATATTCACAAATCCACCACCCAATCCAAAGACATAAAAGTTGATACTTTAAGTACAAGCTATGAACATTATGAATAAATTGAATTGGGAAAAAGAATACAAATATTATTCATCATGAGTTATGTGGCTTCTTAATTAATGATTATACTATGACTACAACACCTAAATTAATTTATACAATAAGATAACTTACTTACAATACAAATACACAATAAGTTACAAATACAACATACATGCCCAATGTAATATTCACTATACCTTCATCTGATTCCCACCCAACAACGTAACATCTTCTTTTATAACATGCCCCTTTGGATCGGATCCTGCCACAAAAATAAAACAAGAACAAACTTCATAGTCAGGACATTGTTTAAGAACATAGAAGGAATATAATATAGTTAAAACCTTAAAGTTTTCAAAGATATAATATTACCTTATGAATTGACTCTTTTATAAAGTGATATCCTCCCATATTCCTTCTTGATGATCATTTCTTATGCGGGTTCATTATCCGCTTCATCTTCATCGTTCATGTCCGATAGACCCCTTAAAAAGGAGTACTATCGGGAAGACCATAATTTGAATGACTTTCCTCATCAATATCAATGACCCTTTTTCTTTGAGAGCTACGAGACCACATTTTATTTTCTTGATTGGTGATATAGAACACTTGTTTTGCACTGGGTCTCGCCATAATAAAAGATTCATCTCCAAAACTTCTACCATTGATATCGACAAATGTAAATCCTAATCGATCGATCTGAACACCATTATTGACATTAACCCACTTGCATTTGAAAATGGGAAATCTAATTTTAACATAGTCCACCTCCCAAATCTCTTCATTAACCCCATAATATGGCATGACCGCAATAAAGGCCTCTTGTCTTTCGAACCGGAGAAGTGCATAGATTCACCTCTAATATAACACCACTATTCGGACGGTGCTCCTATCATCTAGGGACTTCGTGTAAAATGTATAACCATTGATCACATACGAATTCCAACTTATGACATCAACCTCAGGACCACGTGCTAACCATTTGATTGTATCGAAACACATTCCTCTCCCTCGACCTTTTGTTTAAACCAGTTTGCAAAAGTTTTGTTATGCTCCCTAATCAACCTTTGTTCGATCATTCGATGATTTTCTTTCCTTACAGCTTCTTTATGTGCAGCTATGTTGGCTTGAACTTCATCAACATTATTCAAGATGTATAAGTGGACTTGTGACAATTCATCAGGATCCACACTCTTTACGGAAGCCCCTCGTCTACCCCCTTCAGCATGCTGACGTTTTGGAAGTCCAATATGTCTTACTTTGGCCAAATAATTTTGACAAAATTCCATGGCTTCTTCAGAAACATATTTCTAAAAAATTGATGCTTCTAGCCGGTATGCATTCTTCACGTACCCTTTTAGGAATTTCATAGATCTTTCAATTGGTACATCCACCTAAATGGATATGTCTTACTTTGGCCAAATAATTTTGACAAAATTCTATGGCTTCTTCAGAAACATATTTATGAACAATTGATGCTTCTGGCCGGTATGCGTTTTCATAGGAATTTCATAGATCTTTCAATTGGGTACATCCACCGTAAATGGATAGGTCCGCACAACTTTATATCCCTCACTAGATGAACAATTAGATGAACCATGATTTCAAAAAAGGAAGGAAGAAAAAGCTTCTCAAAGTGGCACAAGATAAGATATCCTTCATTCTCCAATTCATCCAACTTTTCTATCTCGAAAACTTAAATAAAAACCGCATTGAAGAAGACACAAAGTCTAGTCAAAACGACCCGAAGATCATATTCGGGGATGCCTCGAATAGCTATTGGGAGTAGCTGTTGCATCAAGACATGACAATCATGAGACTTTTGGCATACTAATTTCAAGTCCTTCATCGATACAAGCCTTTAAAATTTGAAGAATACCCGAGGGAACTTTTATGCCATGTAAACACTAACAAAAACTTTGTTTCTCATCCTTAGACAAAGTATGAGAAGCCGAGGGATAATAAGTTCTCTTCCCGTATGACCTTGGATGTAAGTCTTCGTGTATTCCCATTACTTGCAAATCCAATCTTGCCTTCACACCATCCTTGGAACTACCTTGTATGTTGAGAAGCGTGCCAACAATACTATCACATACGTTTTTCTCCACGTGCATGACATCAATACAGTGTCTCACATCAAGATTGCGCCAATATGGAAGATCGAAGAATACCGATCTCTTTTTCCATATTTTGTTTCTTTTCTACTCTTTGCGGTCTTACCGAAGATGACACTGATGTTTTCACCTTTTCATAAACTTGCTCCCAATCAATGCCACCGGAGCATCTTCATACTCCCGGCTACCAAAAAATGCTTTCTTTAATCGACGATATGGGTGGCCCCGTCTAAGAAATCTCCTATGTCCAAGATAAACCATCTTTCTTCCATGTTGAAGTTGATGGTAGCGTGTCCCTTCTTCACAAACCGGACATGCTTTATGGCCTTTTACACTATACCCGACAAGTTCTCATATCTTTGAGAAGTCGTTTATAGTATAAAATATCATGGCTCGCAATTTAAACACATCATTCTTGAAAGAGTCAAAAAATCGACACCTTCTTCCCACAACTCCTTCAAGTCTTCGATCAAGGGTGAAGGTAAACATCAATGTCATTTCCGGGTTGTTTTGGTCCCGAAATCAACATAGACAAGATGATGTACTTTTGTTTCATGCATAACATTGGAGATAAGTTGTAAATAATAAGGAGCACAGGCCATGAACTATGTATCTTTGCTAAGGCTTCCATATGGATTCATGCCATCCGTGCTAAGGGCAAGCCTAAGGTTCCTAGGTTCTTCGCCAAAGTTCGGAAATAAATGATCAATTTTCTTCCATTGAGAAGAATCGGCCGGATGTCGAAGCTTTCCATAAGAAATCCTCTCATCTGCATGCAACCTCAAATTTTTTGCATCATTTTCATTTGCAAACAACCGCTTGAACCTTGGTATGATTGGAAGATACCACAACACTTTTGTAGGCCCCTTATTTGACTTGTACCTTGGGGTTTCACACATCGGACAGTGCGCTTCTCTTCAAACTCTTTTCTATACAATATGCAATCATTCGGGCATGCATGGATCTTTTTGTACTCCATCCCCGATGGAAAGAGTATTTTCTTAGCATCATAGTATCGATGTGGCAACACATTATCATCCGGAAGCATGTCCTTAAAAGCCTCAAGTATTTCAGAAAATCTCTTGTCGCTCCATCCATGATGTGCCTTCAAGCTTACCAATTTCAATACATCATTCAACAATTGGTATTTTTTACAACCCGGGGTATAGCGGGGTCTACGCATCACTTGTACATATTATCATATGCATGTGATTGATGAAAAGCCTCTTCTCCTACATTACGAATAATGTCCTCTATGTGAACATCCATATCCGTGTCATTATCATCAAAGGTATGTTGAGACCCACTTGGTATTTTGTTACTATGCCATACCCATACTGTATAAGTCTTACAAAATCCTTCACAAATTAAATGTGTATGGATAACTTCAGGGACTTAGTCGCCTCTCATTCAAACATTTACACAAGGGCAATAAAACTTCCCACTATCATCATGGGCATTTTGTTTAGCAAATTCTATAAAGTCCCTCACCCCATTCTGATATTCAACACTAGTCCGTAACACAGTTATCCAACAGTGATCCATAGTAGAATTCCTATAGACGGAAAGATTTAACATACATAATCCGAAAAAATTGACACTTGCATATAAAATAAGGCAACACCAAATGCATATTTTGCTCAATGTCGGTTATGTCAATTTTTTTTACAAAGAAACTTGCCCATTAAATGCATAACGAAGAATCACTTTTGGTCATAAATGTATCACAGTGAATCCAAGAAGCAAAATAAAAGCATGACGAGGAAATTAAATGCATCGCGTGAAGGTCTTGTGGACTCACCGTAGCATATAAATTTAAATCCGTTTTGCGGAGTCTTTCTTCTCCCGCCACGAACATTGATGTTGCAAACAACAAGAGTAACCTAAAAACATTTGTTGGTCGTTGGATAGGTCTAAAGCGCAAATATAATCTTTAAAATACAATATTCATTAACAATAGAGAAACCCACAAGAACATTTCATTGATTTCGTTCAACCCGTAAAAGCCATAAAGTTATATAACCGAAACACCTCTTACGGCTTGGTCTATAGACGTTTAGCTAAGGAACCAGAAAGTGATTGTCGAGAGAGCAACGCGAAGTAGTCGACGAAGCAACACAAAAACACTGGAGACAGAACCTGAGTAATCACTTTTGGCGCGAGAAGAGAAGTTCAAAGAGGGGAAATTTAATATTCCGCGACGAGACATGTTTTATTAATTTGGATTTTATTAAGACCGGTTAGTTATAAAGTAGCCGGTCCTAAATATATAATTAAATTTTTTAGGACCGGAGGGTTAAACAACTCCGGTCTTAATTATTTATTTTTCATTTAATTTTAAGACCGGAGTCTTATTAAACATCCGGTCCTAAAAGTCCTCATTTAAAAGGAAAAAAAACAAGGATTGGCTTTGACGAGCGCGGCAAAGAATCGAATGAATAAAAATTAAAGAAAAAACTGGAGAATAAGCTTCTTTAATTATTGGAGAATATGAACAAAAAAAAGACACAAGCTTAGTTCTTAATGATTCATACATTACTTTGGTGAATATGCACGTACACAAGAAAAAAAAAACAAAAGAAAAACAAGCAAAAAATTATAAAAAACAAGAATCGACTAAACATCTTTGGCGATATCGGCGTAAAAAGCATTAAATTCCCGCCGGATATCGGCAAGTTCTGTCTTATTTGCATCAGCCACAATGCATCATTAGAGTAAAAAGGAGAGGGGTCGGCGGTAGGCGTCGAGGCCAAGCTGGTTGGAGAGGGGGAGCGGGAACCTCTTCATGGTCCGAAGGCCGGAGGGGGGGCAACCTCTTCATCATCCGAAATAACAATGGGTCCAACGACTTGAGACTCTTCTCACAATAGAACGCACTCTTCGGCGGAGGAGGCGCACCGTATAATGATCTACGGAAGGCACGAGCATCGGGAGTAAGAGTACCCCTACGAGCGGTTCTCTTGCATCTAACCATGGTTTGAGCGGTTGGGCGAGAGAGCCACGTAGTATGGAGTTACGAGATTGAGAGGAGTTAATAAGGACGAGAGAGATATGAGGAGTTTATATTTTTAAGAGGTATGTGGAGTTAATAAATATATGGTCTAAAATTATATTATTTTAATTCAATTGATTTTAAGGGGAGTTAATAAATATGCGGTCTAAAATTATATTATTTATTTTTTTAATCAATTCAATCACTTTTAAGACCGACCTTTTACCTTATATCCGGTCCTTAGAATTCATTTATTTTTTTTTCAATTCAATTGATTTTAAGACCGACCTTTAATAATATATCCGGTCCTAAAAGTCTATTATTTATTTTTTTCAATTCAATTGATTTTAAGGCCGGTCTTTTATAATATGTTCGGTCCTAAAAGTCTATTATTTATTTTTTAATCAATTCTATCCTTTTAAGACCGACCTTTTACCTTGTATCCGGTCCTATAATTCATTTTTTTTTTCAATTGAATGATTCAAAGTCGTATCCTTACACTCTGTTAAATGAATGATTCAAAGTCTCTTCGACTTCCGAGATAAACTTCCCAACGTAGGCGTCTCCTCGTTATTGTTTTAGGCATTTCACATTGGTCAAGCATGTTCTCTATTTAAACCGATGTTACTTTACTTCCTTCACATTCTTCTCCATCACTTCTGAAACATCCACAGTAATGGCTGCTCCACCACCACCAGGTCCTCCTCCTCCGTTGCCCCCGGAACCGACAATCTACCAGATGATTCAGCACATTTTGGCCCGCCTCGCTCATATAGATCGACGTTGCGGCTAGTTGTTTCAGGTCTATCACGCCGTCAACGACAAGCTGCAGGCGGTACTCGACGCCCGACATTGAGTACCATCCTTGAATTGACGACATCTCCGACGACTCTCCCCTCCGACAACGATGGGGGAGTAGATGTTTTTATGTTTTTTTGTAAATGTCTTTGCTCCTCCTCCTCGGGGCGTAAAAAAAATATAATAAAAAAATTTTGTTTCCATATTCGATCGACACGTCCTTTTCATTATCTTCTTTCTTTTTCCGACAAAAAGGAAACAAACAAAACATTGTCCTCGTAAAAATCAACATTAAAAATTTACGAGAATACGATTAAGAACATACAAAAAAACAAAAAAAGATCGTTTTCCTTATTCGAATAAAAACAAACAAAGTGACTATTCTTCTCAAGGTTGGACCGTCGTTGTCGTCGGTGTTAACTCGACTGAGTTGAATATTTTCAGTTTCCTTTAGTATCTTCCTTATTTTTCCGATAAAAAGAAAAGAGACAACGAAAAGGGAAACCGATAATCTTTGCTCAACATCAAGAGAGGTAACATCGAAGACAACGAGGGTCCTAGCTTGAGCAGCGACGCCGAACCTCGGTTGTCTTGAACCCTAAAAATTTGTCTCGAAAACCGAGTCAAAAACTATTAAGAGCTAACAAATACAAGGTCCTAAAGTTAAGCCATATTTTTTAAAAATATTTTTAAGGCTGAACTTTTAGGAGCGGACAAATAAAAACAACGGTCCTAAAAGTCTATAAATATTTTTTAGTTAATTAAACGTAGACTTTTAGGACCGGTCATAATATAAAAATTCGGTCCTAAAAGTCTAGCGAATTTTAAGAAGACTTTTAGGACTAGATGTTTAAATAATATGCGGTCCTAAAAGTCTAGCCATAGTATTTTTAGAAATAAATGAAGACTTTTAGCATCGGAGGTTTAATAAATATGCGGTTCTAAAGGTCTCGCCATATTTTTAAAATAAACGAAGAAGATGGACTTTTAGGAGCGGCTATTTAATAAATTTACGGTCTTAAAGTCTATACATATTTTTTAGTTAATTAAACTAGACTTTTAGGACCGGTCATAACATAAAAATGCGGTCCTAAAAGTCTAGCATATTTTTAGAAGACTTTTAAGATCGTACAAATAAATACATCCGGTCCTAAAAGTCTTTTTAAAATAAACGAAGACTTTTAGCACCGGAGGTTTAATAATTATGCGGTCCTAAAGGTCTCGCCATATTTTTAAAATAAACGAAGAAGATGGACTTTTAGGAGCGGCTATTTAACAAATTTACGGTCTTAAAGTCTAGACATATTTTTTAGTTAATTAAACGTAGACTTTTAGGACCGGTCATAACATAAAAATGCGGTCCTAAAAGTCTAGCATATTTTTAGAAGACTTTTAAGACCTAAAAATAAATATGTCCGATCCTAAAAGTCTAGCCATTTTTTTTTAAAATAAACAAAGACTTTTTAGCACCGGAGGTTTAATAATTATGCAAAGGTCTCGTCATATTTTTAGAAATAAACGAAGACTTTTAGCACCGAACTTTCGACTCTTTTTTCTCATTTACAACATCATTCAAATTTCAAGCACTAAAATATCTAAAATGAATGAACAAATTTCTTCGAAAAAATATACAAATTTATTATTTAATTACACATTGTGCGTATATTTTACAAATGAATTTAGGACTTAATTAGGTCATACGAGATATTCACAAAACACATTGCGTATGTCCTCCACTTCATCATCGGGAAAGGGAGCAAGTTCGACAAACCTCGTAACATCAAAGACAAAAACGAATTAACTTGCGTGCATATTTCATATGTAACATTAAGCCAAAACTGAATTTAGCCATAATATGTAACATCAAATACATTTACCTTTGCGCTTAATTTTGTCGTTCCTCCCGTGATAACATCATACATGTGTTTCATGACGTACGAGCCACATAAGTTGGACCCGTTGGTTGCCGATGGGTCTAAAACGAACAAGAAATATATATAAGAGCTAGCATATATAGCTTATCGACCAAGTTCACAAGGCAACAAGTGCCGGTGTTCAAATATGTACTAACCTCTAGTTTTAACCATTTAGGATAAGTGGCACGAGACCCACGCCTTTTTTTTTACCTCGACTTGGAAGGTCTTCATGGCACTATCATCAAAATCACAAATTTATCAATAATGTTCACTGAAAATTCACAGTAGAGATTTCAGACAAGATAATCAAAATGACATGCTTACTTGTTGACGCTCTGCGTCAATATAGGCTCGCTCACCGTGGAGTGGAGCATAAGAAGATAACTTTATGATCCTCCATGCACATGAGGACCAACTGCCAAAGGCGGCGAAAATTCACAGCAAAGAAAGTACTTTACGGATATATGTAGAATTATATTAAGTGAATTGCATACAAGAATTGTGATATGTACCCGTGGTAGTATGGAAACACGTACACCTTTCTTATCACTTCACACACCCCGGTTGACATGTATTCTTGTCTCAACTCCAAGGATGTTGTACTTGCATAGACCGGGCACAAGAATCCAAAATCATTTATTCCGCCTTTCAACCAATACTTGATGCGTGAACCTACAATAATGACATCGATCGGGGAATTAGTATATATGTATGTGTGTCTAAACGATGCATTTAAATTATGTACTCATAGAAGAAGATACTTAATTACTTCATAAACATTTGAACAATTGCATCAAGTTAAGCTCGTCTAGGAAGAAACGGGACGTTACATCTAAGTCATCAAGGTAAACCTCTTCGGGATGAGGACGCCTACTACTTCATTGACATGCCACGATTTATCTTTAAAATATCATTTTTTTTACCAAATCGGATATTTTGACGAGCGCAAAGAAGAATCGAATGAATAAAAATTAAAGAAAAAACCGGAGAATAAGCTTCTTTAATTATTGGAGAATATGAACAAAAAAAAAAGACACAAGCTTAGTTCTTAATGATTCATACATTACTGGTGAATATGCACGTACACAAGGAAAAAAACAAAAGAAAAACAAGCATAAAATTATAAAAAACAAGAATCTGACTAAACATCCTTGGCGATATCGGCGTAAAAAGCATTAAATTCCCACGGATATCGGCAAGTTCCCCGTCTTATTCGCATCACCCACAATGCATCATTAGAGGAAAAAGGAGAGGGGTCAGCGGTAGGCGTCTTTGAGGCCAACCGGTTGGAGAGGGGAAGCGGGAACCTCTTCATGGTCCGAAGGCCGGAGGGGGCGGCAACCTCTTCATCATCCGAAATAACAATGGGTCCAACGACCCGAGACTCTTCTGTCACAATAGAACGCACTCTCGCTGGAGGAGGCGCACCGTATAATGATCTACGAAAGGCACGAGCATCAGGAGTAAGAGTACCCCTACGAGCGGTTCTCTTGTATCTAACCATGGTTTGAGCAAATTAGAGCGAGTGAGCCACGTAGTGTGGAGTTACGAGATTGAGAGGAGTTAATAAGGACAGAGAGGTATGATGAGTTTATATTTTTAAGAGCGACGAAGTGTGGAGTTATGAGGTATGAGGAGTTTAATAAGGACAGAGAGGTATGGGGAGTTAATAAATATGCGGTCTAAAATTATATTATTTATTTTTTTAATCAATTCACACTTTTAAGACCGACCTTTTACCTTGTATCCGGTCTTAGAATTCATTTATTTTTTTCAATTCAATTGATTTTAAGACCGACCTTTAATAATATATACGGTCCTAAAAGTCTATTATTTATTTTTTTCAATTCAATTGATTTGAAGGCGGTCTTTTATAATATGTCCGGTCTAAAAGTCTATTATTTATTTTTTAGTCAATTCAATCCCTTTTAAGACCGACCTTTTACCTTGTATCCGGTCCTATAATTCATTTTTTTTTCAATTGAATGATTCGTAGTCGTATCCTAACACTCTGTTCAAATGAATGATTCAGAGTCTCTTCGACTTCCAGATAAACTTCCCAACTAGGCGTCTCCTCGTATTCTGAGGAACTATGCGTCTCCTCGTTATTGTTTCTGGCGTTTCACATTGGTCAAGCATGTTCTCTATTTAAACCGATGTTACTTTACTTCCTTCACATTCTTCTCCATCACTTCTGAAACATCCACAGTAATGGCTGCTCCACCACCACCAGGTCCTCCTCCTCCGTTGCCCCGGAACCGACAATCTACCGGATGATTCAAGACATTTTGGCCCGCCTCGCTCATATAGATCGACGTTGCGGCTAGTTGTTTCAGGTCTATCACGCCGTCAACGACAAGCTGCAGGCGGTACTCGACGCACAGGACGTTGAGTACCATCTTGAAGTTGACGACATCTCCGACGACTCCCTCCCCTCCGACAACGATGGGGGGAGTAGATGTTTTTATGTTTTTTTTTGTCTGTACTGCTGCTCCTCACGGGGCAGCAGTAAAAAAAATATAATAAAAAAATTTTGTTTCCATATTCGATCGCCATGTCCTTTTCATTATCTTCTTTCTTTTCCAACAAAAAGGAAACAAACAAAACATTGTCCTCGTAAAAATCAACATTAAAAATTCGCAGAATACAGTTAAGAACATACAAAAATACAAAAAAAAGATCGTTTTCCTTATTCGAATAAAAACAAACAAAGTGACTATTCTTCTCAAGGTTGGACCGTCGTTGTCGTCAGTGTTAACTCGACCTGAGTTGAATATTTTCAGTTTCCTTTCAGTATCTTCCTTATTTTTCCGACAAAAAGAAAAGAGACAACGAAAAGGGAAACCGATAAAGCTGCTCAACATCAAGAGAGGTAACATCGAAGACAACGAGGGTCCTAGCTTGAGCAGAACGCCAGAACCTCGGTTGTCTTGAACCCTCAAAATTTGTCTGAAAACCGAGTCAAAAACTATTAAGAGCTAACAAATACAAGGTCCTAAAGGTTAAGCCATATTTTTTGAAAATATTTTTAAGGCTGAACTTTTAGGAGCGGACAAATAAAAAAACTACGGTCCTAAAAGTCTAGACATATTTTTTAGTTAATTAAACGTAGACTTTTAGGACCGGTCATAATATAAACATTCGGTCCTAAAAGTCTAGCGAATTTTAAGAAGACTTTTAGGACTAGATGTTTAAATAATATGTGGTCCTAAAAGTCTAGCCATAGTATTTTTAGAAATAAATGAAGACTTTTAGCATCGGAGGTTTAATAAATATGCGGTTCTAAAGGTCTCGCCATATTTTTAAAATAAACGAAGAAGATGGACTTTTAGGAGCGGCTATTTAATAAATTTACGGTCTTAAAGTCTATACATATTTTTTAGTTAATTAAACTAGACTTTTAGGACCGGTCATAACATAAAAATGCGGTCCTAAAAGTCTAGCATATTTTTAGAAGACTTTTAAGATCAGACAAATAAATACATCCGGTCCTAAAAGTCTTTTTAAAATAAACGAAGACTTTTAGCACCGGAGGTTTAATAATTATGCGGTCCTAAAGGTCTCGCCATATTTTTAAAATAAACGAAGAAGATGGACTTTTAGGAGCGGCTATTTAACAAATTTACGGTCTTAAAGTCTAGACATATTTTTTAGTTAATTAAACGTAGACTTTTAGGACCGGTCATAACATAAAAATGCGGTCCTAAAAGTCTAGCATATTTTTAGAAGACTTTTAAGACCGGAAAAATAAATATGTCCGATCCTAAAAGTCTAGCCATAGTTTTTTTTAAAATAAACAAAGACTTTTAGCACCGGAGGTTTAATAATTATGCGGTCCTAAAGGTCTCGTCATATTTTTAGAAATAAACGAAGACTTTTAGCACCGAACTTTCAGATAGTCTCTTTTTTCTCATTTACAACATCATGTACCTCAAATTTCAAGCACTAAAATATCTAAAATGAATGAACGAATTTCTTCGGAAAAATATACAAATTTATTATTGAATTACACATTGTGCGTATATTTTACAAATGAATTTAGGACTTAATTAGGTCATACGATATTCACAAAACACATTGCGTATGTGCTCCACTTCATCATCGGGAAAGGGAGCAGTCCGGAAACCTCGTAACATCAAAGACAGTAAACCGAATTAACTTGCGTGCATATTTCATATGTAACATTAAGCCAGAAACTGAATTCAGCCATAATATGTAACATCAAATACATTTACCTTTGCAGTTAATTTTGTCGTTCCTCCCGTGATAACATCATACATGTGTTTCATGACGTACAGGCCACATAAGTTGGACCCTGTTGGTTGCCGATGGGTCTAAAACGAACAAGAAATATATATAAGAGCTAGCATATATAGCTTACTGACCAAGTTCACAAGGCAGTGTGCCAGTGTTCAAATATGTACTAACCTCTAGTTTTAACCATTTAGGATAAGTGGCCTGAGACCCACGCCTTTTTTTTTACCTCGACTTGGAAGGTCTTCATGGCACTATCATCAAAATCACAAATTTATCAATAATGTTCACTTTGAAAATTCACAAGAGAGATTTCGACAAGATAATCAAAATGACATGCTTACTTGTTGACGCTCCGCGTCAATATAGGCTCGCTCACCGTGAGTGGAGCATAAGAAGATAACTTTATGATCCTCCATGCACATGAGGACCAATCGCTGCCCGATGGGGCTGAAAATTCACAAAGAAAGTAAAGTACTCAAGTGATATATGTAGCGAGAATTATATTAAGTGAATTGCATACAAGAATTGTGATATGTACCGTGGTAGTATGGAAACACGTACACCTTTCTTATCACTTCACACACCCTGGTTGACATGTATTCTTGTCTCAACTCCAAGGATGTTGTACTTGCATAGACTGGGCACAAGAATCCAAAATCATTTATTCTGCCCTGTTCAACCAATACTTGATGCATGAACCTACAATAATGACATCGATCAGGGAATTAGTATATATGTATGTGTGTCTAAACGATGCATTTAAATTATGTACTCATAGAAGAAGATACTTAATTACTTCATAAACATTTGAACAATTGCATCAGTAAGCTCCGTCTAGGAAGCGACGGGACGTTACATCTAAGTCACAAGGTAAACCTCTTCGGATGAGGGACGCCTACTACTTCATTGACATGCCACGATTTATCTTTAAAATATCATTTTTTTTACCAAATCGGATATTTTGACGAGCGCAGCAGCAACTGAATGAATAAAAATTAAAGAAAAACTGGAGAATAAGCTTCTTTAATTATTGGAGAATATGAACAAAAAAAAAGACACAAGCTTAGTTCTTAATGATTCATACATTACTGGTGAATATGCACGTACACAAGAAAAAAAACAAAAGAAAAACAAGCAAAAAATTATAAAAAACAAGAATCTGACTAAACATCCTTGGCGATATCGGCGTAAAAAGCATTAAATTCCCGCCGGATATCAGCAAGTTCCTGTCTTATTCGCATCAGCCACAATGCATCATTAGAGGAAAAAGGAGAGGGGTCAGCGGTAGGCGTGCTGAGGCCAACTGGTTGGAGAGGGGGAGCAGGAACCTCTTCATGGTCTGAAGGCTGGAGGGGGTGCGGCAACCTCTTCATCATCCGAAATAACAATGGGTCCAACGACCCGAGACTCTTCTTCTGTCACAATAGAACGCACTCGCCGGAGGAGGCGCACCGTATAATGATCTACGAAAGGCACGAGCATCGAGTAAGAGTACCCCTACGAGCGGTTCTCTTGTATCTAACCATGGTTTGAGCAAATAGGCGAGAGCCACGTAGTGCGTGGAGTTACGAGATTGAGAGGAGTTAATAAGGACAGAGGTATGATGAGTTTATATTTTTAAGAGCGACGAAGTGTGGAGTTATGAGGTATGAGGAGTTTAATAAGGACGAGAGGTATGGGGAGTTAATAAATATGCGGTCTAAAATTATATTATTTATTTTTTTAATCAATTCACACTTTTAAGACCGACCTTTTACCTTGTATCCGGTCTTAGAATTCATTTATTTTTTTCAATTCAATTGATTTTAAGACCGACCTTTAATAATATATACGGTCCTAAAAGTCTATTATTTATTTTTTTCAATTCAATTGATTTGAAGGCCGGTCTTTTATAATATGTCCGGTCCTAAAAGTCTATTATTTATTTTTTAGTCAATTCAATCCCTTTTAAGACCGACCTTTTACCTTGTATCCGGTCCTATAATTCATTTTTTTTTCAATTGAATGATTCAGAGTCGTATCCTAACACTCTGTTCAAATGAATGATTCAGAGTCTCTTCGACTTCCAGATAAACTTCCCAACTAGGCGTCTCCTCGTATTCGAGGAACTATGCGTCTCCTCGTTATTGTTTCCGGGCGTTTCACATTGGTCAAGCATGTTCTCTATTTAAACCGATGTTACTTTACTTCCTTCACATTCTTCTCCATCACTTCGAAACATCCACAAAGAATGGCTGCTCCACCACCACCAGTCCTCCTCCTCCGTTGCCCCCGGCAACCGACAATCTACCAGATGATTCAGCACATTTTGGCCCGCCTCGCTCATATAGATCGACGTTGCGGCTAGTTGTTTCAGGTCTATCACGCCGTCAACGACAAGCTGCAGGCGGTACTCGACGCACAGGACGTTGAGTACCATCTTGAAGATTGACGACATCTCCGACGACTCCTCCTCCGACAACGATGGGGGAGTAGATGTTTTTATGTTTTTTTTTGTCTGTACTGCTGCTCCTCACGGGGCAGCAGTAAAAAAAATATAATAAAAAAATTTTGTTTCCATATTCGATCGCCATGTCCTTTTCATTATCTTCTTTCTTTTTCCAACAAAAAGGAAACAAACAAAACATTGTCCTCGTAAAAATCAACATTAAAAATTCGCAGAATACAGTTAAGAACATACAAAAATACAAAAAAAAGATCGTTTTCCTTATTCGAATAAAAACAAACAAAGTGACTATTCTTCTCAAGGTTGGACCGTCGTTGTCGTCGTGTTAACTCGACTCGAGTTGAATATTTTCCGTTTCCTTTCGCATCTTCCTTATTTTTCCGACAAAAAGAAAAGAGACAACGAAAAGGGAAACCGATAAAGCCGCTCAACATCAAGAGAGGTAACATCGAAGACAACGAGGGTCCTAGCTTGAGCAAAACGCCGTAACCTCGGTTGTCTTGTCTTGAACCCTAAAATTTGTCTCGAAAACCGAGTCAAAAACTATTAAGAGCTAACAAATACAAGGTCCTAAAGGTTAAGCCATATTTTTTAAAAATATTTTTAAGGCTGAACTTTTAGGAGCGGACAAATAAAAAACTACGGTCCTAAAAGTCTAGACATATTTTTTAGTTAATTAAACGTAGACTTTTAGGAACCGGTCATAATATAAACATTCGGTCCTAAAAGTCTAGCGAATTTTAAGAAGACTTTTAGGACTAGATGTTTAAATAATATGTGGTCCTAAAAGTCTAGCCATTGTATTTTTAGAAATAAATGAAGACTTTTAGCATCGGAGGTTTAATAAATATGCGGTTCTAAAGGTCTCGCCATATTTTTAAAATAAACGAAGAAGATGGACTTTTAGGAGCGGCTATTTAATAAATTTACGGTCTTAAAGTCTATACATATTTTTTAGTTAATTAAACTAGACTTTTAGGACCGGTCATAACATAAAATGCGGTCCTAAAAGTCTAGCATATTTTTAGAAGACTTTTAAGATCGACAAATAAATACATCCGGTCCTAAAAGTCTTTTTAAAATAAACGAAGACTTTTAGCACCGGAGGTTTAATAATTATGCGGTCCTAAAGGTCTCACCATATTTTTAAAATAAACGAAGAAGATGGACTTTTAGGATCGGCTATTTAACAAATTTACGGTCTTAAAGTCTAGACATATTTTTTAGTTAATTAAACGTAGACTTTTAGGACCGGTCATAACATAAAAATGCGGTCCTAAAAGTCTAGCATATTTTTAGAAGACTTTTTAAGACCGGAAAAATAAATATGTCCGATCCTAAAAGTCTAGCCATAGTTTTTTTAAAATAAACAAAGACTTTTAGCACCGGAGGTTTAATAATTATGCGGTCCTAAAGGTCTCGTCCATATTTTTTGAAATAAACGAAGACTTTTAGCACCGAACTTTCGTATAGTCTCTTTTTTCTCATTTACAACATCATGTACCTCAAATTTCAAGCACTAAAATATCTAAAATGAATGAACGAATTTCTTCGGAAAAATATACAAATTTATTATTGAATTACACATTGTGCGTATATTTTACAAATGAATTTAGGACTTAATTAGGTCATACAGATATTCACAAAACACATTGCGTATGTGCTCCACTTCATCATCAGGAAAGGGAGCAGGTCCGGCAAACCTCTGTAACATCAAAGACAGAAACCGAATTAACTTGCGTGCATATTTCATATGTAACATTAATCCGTAAACCGAATTCAGCCATAATATGTAACATCAAATACATTTACCTTTGCAGTTAATTTTGTCGTTCCTCCCGTGATAACATCATACATGTGTTTCATGACGTACAAGCCACATAAGTTGGACCCCGTTGGTTGCCGCTAGGTCTAAAACGAACAAGAAATATATATAAGAGCTAGCATATATAGCTTACTGACCAAGTTCACAAGGCAAGGCAATGCCGTTGTCCAAATATGTACTAACCTCTGGTTTTAACCATTTAGGATAAGTGGCCTGAGACCCACGCCTTTTTTTTTACCTCGACTTGGAAGGTCTTCATGGCACTATCATCAAAATCACAAATTTATCAATAATGTTCACTGAAAATTCACAGTAGAGATTTCAGACAAGATAATCAAAATGACATGCTTACTTGTTGACGCTCTGTGTCAATATAGGCTCTGGCTCACTGTGAGTGGAGCATAAGAAGATAACTTTATGATCCTCCATGCACATGAGGGCCAACTGCCAGTGGTGGCTGAAAATTCATAGCAGTAAAGTCCTCAGTGATATATGTAGCATAATTATATTAAGTGAATTGCATACAAGAATTGTGATATGTACCTGTGGTAGTATGGAAACACGTACACCTTTCTTATCACTTCACACACCCTGGTTGACATGTATTCTTGTCTCAACTCCAAGGATGTTGTACTTGCATAGACTGGGCACAAGAATCCAAAATCATTTATTCTGCCCTGTTCAACCAATACTTGATGCATGAACCTACAATAATGACATCGATCAGGGAATTAGTATATATGTATGTGTGTCTAAACGATGCATTTAAATTATGTACTCATAGAAGAAGATACTTAATTACTTCATAAACATTTGAACAATTGCATCAGTAAGCTCCTGTCTAGGAAGCAGCAGGGACGTTACATCTAAGCTGTCAAGGTAAACCTCTTCAGGATGAGGGACGCCTACTACTTCATTGACATGCCACGATTTATCTTTAAAATATCATTTTTTTTACCAAATCGGATATTTTTTCCTTGGCAGTCAAATTAGCAAGAGGGATGGAACTTGAGGAGGAGGGGATGCAACTTGACGAGGGGATGGAACTTGAGGAGGAGGATGAAGGGATGAAGCATGTACAAGCTTCACCGGTCAAGAGATGAAGGTTCCCTTGACATCACTCACAAGCTTCACTCATCAATCTTGGGAGAGGAGAGGTGCATCAACGATCACCTTTTCAACTGACACTCTGACTTCATCATCAGCCATTTGTTGGTGGTGTACAGTTGATCCCAAGTTGTGGACAATCCCTTTTACAACTAATAGTCTATGAGGTTTTTCCACATACAGGTAACAAGGCTGCTTTGACTGTCCAACAATGCAGCTCCCTTTAGTGTTCTGCTGCATAGGTGCAGGTGAATGTGTGACGGAACATCGCTTCGGACGAGAGCTCAAAAGCAGCCTCATCTGATTCATTTCCTCCTCCATCTGGCTCATTTGGGCTTGAAACATTGCTTCTTTAGCCGCTGCTTCCTCACTTAATTTGGCCAGTGTTTGTTCCATCTAGGATTGAAACATTGCTTCTTTAGCCGTTGCTTCATCACTTATGTTGGCCAGCGTCTGTTCCATCTCCTCCTGGGTAACCATACTTTGTTTGTGGCGTTTGGATTTACCAAAGTATTCCTTCAAGCCTACCCATCCTCCAACCCTCCTTACACGCCCCACATGATCCAGTTTTCTGGTCACAACGTTCAGAACATCATTCCTCCCCTCCGACACAAAAGATCCCTCTGCTTCTTTCTTTTTAAGATCTTCCTGTAAGATACAGATAACAAGAAGCTTAGTAATGAAACATGTTTAGTAACTAAAAATAACAATAACGATACTTACAATTCTTTTCAAAGAACTACACGAGTTTGTTCACTCGTGTAGCGCCACTTGGCTTTTGCCGAATATGCAACCACAACTCCTCGCGACGTATTGGAGATAGGCCGATCAACTATCGCAGGATTGGATTCGGCTTCATCTTCCAATATCTTTTGCTTGGCCGCCATCAATTCTTTTTCGGCCATTTCATATCCGCCGCGAGAAGCCCTATGCGGGCAATCATTCTTTCTCCCTATCTCCTGTGCTTGTTCCCTTATTTTTTGTGAATCAAAATTGAAAAAAAAACTATTAATTATGAATTCCAGCCATCTCACTAACAGAAATTAGAGAACTTCTGCTTCATATGAACGTCAAACATTAGTCAAATTCACTTTATCAAGTTTCAACATTTTATTTAAGAAAAATGTAGAATTGTAGAAGAAATTGGGAGAAACAGAGGAAAGAGAGTTGCAGAAATGCTGCCAACTCAATCAATTCATTCATTCATCATAACTGGTTCCTATACATATTAGACTAACCTCTTACATATAGTTAGAGGCTTGACTCTTAAGGCCCAATAACAGCTTGCACCAAAACCATTACACAGTTAACATACTAACTAACTAACAACAATGTCTAACCACTACCTACTATAACAAAACTAAGACTATAATAATGGCTTGACTCTTATGCCATTATTATTTCCCTAATTACCTTCTTAGTATTTTACCTTTTCAGGGTTTACATATCAAACTTGCATAGACAAAGGCAGAAAATGTATACTTCTATTCACACACCAAACCATTTAACTAACAAGATTAGATGAACACAATAACATTCACATATCCGCACAGGTTAATAAGCACACAAAAGGGCAAACAAAACTAAATATGAACTCACCAGAGCTTCAGGAGTGGTCCGCAGCTGAACAAATTGTTGCCAAGTTTGTTCATCAATAAATGTGACTTGTCCCAAGCATTTTCTGCAGGCTGAACCTCGGCAAAAATATACTTGTTAGCTAGAAAGGTCTTAAACTTCCTCCACCGATCAACACAATAAGACAATGTCTTATCTTTCAACTTCCGACGATCAAGGATAGTGAATGTAAGCCGGATAGTGTCCCAAATAGATCCTTTACCGTGCGAACGTCCACATTTTTCCACTCATCCGTCAAGATGCTAACCTTGTCGCGTGCTAGATAGCCAGCAAAACTAGTATATTTGGATTTCTTGGGACCGAAAGGTTCCAACTTTTCATCAAACTGAATCTCCAACCTTGACCCAGAAGTCCGACTTAGGGTTACATCCATCATTCGTGTGCCTCTTCTACCACGGCGTGCAGGGCGGTTACGAGGCTCATTGTGAGATGAAGATGGTTTGTTCTCACTCACACCAGTCACACCAGTAACTGGCGTTCCCGAAACACGAATAGAATCGTTTTCACCATTCATTTTCGAGACAGGAAGAGAGGTAATGCAACAGGAAGGGTTTCACAACGTGAATGAGGTTCTTCAAAGATAGTAACAAAAGCTTTCGCGAAGAAATGTTTATTTGGCAGTTCATTTTTAAGACCGGATATAAAAAGAGATGGTCTTAATAATTAATATTCAAGACCGATCATATCATGGTCCGGTCATAAAAGTATTAATTTTTTTCCGCACTCTTTTTCTATATTTTATACCGGCCGCATTTTATGTCCGGTCTTAAAAGAATAACTTTTAAGACCGGCTTTTGAATATGTTCGGTCTTAAAACTCTATTACCTTTATATTTAAAATTTTCCTTATTATTTTGAACCGCAGAAAATATTAGTCCTAAATTGTGTGAGATTTCTCCATAAAGTAATTGATATTTGAATATTTTTTAATAACATTTTTAAGACCAGCTTGTTTTTTAACGGGTCTGAATAATATATTTAAGACCTATGAAAAAATAATCCGGTATAAGAAGTTCTTTATATTTACAAAACTGCCACCGGTCATACATAAGAAGTTCTTTATGTTGGTTTTGATTAGTTTTGATGATGTCTTATATAGATGTCATTATTAAGAGCAAAAAGTTTGCATACTACATTTATCTTCTACTTTGACTAAGTCTTATATTTAATGTAGATGTGAAGTTCAAGTTGAATTATAGAGATTAATCAAGAAGGAGATAAGAGATTACAGAAAGAAGAGATTACAGAGAATGTCAAGGAAGCAAGAAGCTATTAAAGAATTTTGGGAATAATCAAGAGGACGATGAAAGATTAAAGAAGGAAGAACTTTCTAAATGGAATGAGATATCATTATTCAAGTTTCTAGATTGATGCTAGAAGTATCCAAGATCATTTGGAAGTTGGAATGGGTCAATTCGAAGTTAAAGTCAGCAAAAATCAACTTCAGGATGAGAAAACTCGAGTTTGGAACTTACTAACTCGAGTTTGTAGTGTCTTAGCATCTTTGGCGTCTCTGGACTAGGAAAACTTGAGTTTCCAAGTAAAAACTCGAGTTTCAAAGCACTATTCAACTGCGCTCTACTGTTTCACGTTTCAAAGGCGAGGTCTAGTAATTTGATGATATCTCCCAAACCAGAGATCTGATTAAGGTGAAACTAGTGGCATATGAAAATAGACTTCAAATGCGTAATTTTGATATAAAATTCAAGCCCAAAGGAGTTCAGATAAAGGAGCTATGAATTGTGGAAGTTGACACTGAAATTCACGCCACACAGCAAACCAAGCTTCAATGTTTTGCGTATATCTCACAAAATAAAAATTTTATTGAGCTGAAATTGGTGGCATATGAAAGTATACTCAAAGGGATTTCCATCAAGACTTGAACCAACCAAAACAGAGTTCGGACCAGGAGATATGACCTTCGAAAGTTGATCGCCGTTCAAGACGTTTCAAAAAACGCTGGTCAAGAACAGTCTTCATTCATCGAATCATAACGGACATAATACAATGAGTTTGGAGCTGATTCTTCTTGCATTGGATTCTTACCTCGAGCTTGGACATGTAAACTTGAGTTTGAGATTAGCCAAGAGTTTTGATCTTAATGAGAAAAATCCCGAACAAAGCAAAACCGCGGTTTTTCGGAAAACTCAAGTTTTCACCATACGAGACTTCTCAATATTTTCTGGAAAAGACAAAACTCCAGTTTTAATTGAAAACTCGAGTTTTGGCCTTACAGAGAGTCTCCTAAGTTTTGAACTTTGAAAACCTCCAGTTTTCAATTTAACTTGAAATTTTCCTAGTTTTCACAAAGTTTGTGAAAACTCGAGTTTTGAGTTGGCGAGAGAGGATTCGGGTTTCAGCCGTTTTCAAAACCTCCGGTTTTTGTGAAAACCTCCAGTTTTGAGTTTGGCAAAGTTTTCTCAAAGTTTTAACAAAAGTGAAAACTCGAGTTTTGATTTCAAAACTCGAGTTTTGCTCAGCGAAAGTCTTCGTGTTTTCTTAGTTTTTGAAAATCGCCGGTTTCCTCCAAAACCTCTAGTTTTGACTTGGTGCGATTTCTTCAAGTTTTCATATTTAAATGAAAACTCGAGTTTTGATATGAAAACTCAAGTTTTGGCCAAGCCGAGAGTTTGATGTTTTTCAATGTTTTGAAAACCTCTAGTTTTGATGTTTTGGACTTAAATTGATTTTACACACCAAAGTCCAAAACTCGAGTTTTCATCGCAAAGTTTGAAATTCAAATCTGACGAATTTGTGAAACCTTCTTATTTGATCTTAATACTTCCTACCATTATTTATTAATGTTCCTAGCTATGTTTAACCACTTTGTTAGTGAGTTTCAGATGATTAAAATGAAGGATTAGAAGCAAATCTCAAAATCTCAGATTTGTGTGAGAACATCAAAAGTTGTGCAAAAGTTCTAACGGCTAGTTCCAACTGATCTCTAACGGCTACTATTCATAACGGTCATATTCTCAACGTTCAGATGATCTTCATTTATAAGTAGAGGCACATTCAAAACGAAGAAAGATGGAGACAAGAGCTTGCACTGTCAAAATGCCCAAATTCTGAATCTATAGCTCATCTCATACACACTCTGTTTTCAATGCTTACATAGTTCTTCATAGAGAGTGAAATTATTTGTAATGTACTTCAGTGTTTATCTTATTCACTTCTGAGAGAGAAGATTCATTATAAACATGGGTTAAGGAGCGAATTGGCCAACAAATTATTACCCCAGGAGCGCCCAGCACAAACAACTATTAAGTGGACCTTAAATACCAACAAACTTTCTAAAAGGTGAAGTTAGCACAATATCATTAATTCATCATCCACGTCCGTTAGTAACTCCTTCAACAACTCCTTCACTGCTTTCTCCTTGAACCACCGGCTCTTGATCAGAACCTCGCTGATATCCGCGGAGTCATCCGTGCCTTGTCGATAACTTGCTCCAATTCCTTCATCACCGACACCTCCAAATCACCTTCTTCATAAGTATGGTAAATCATGAATGTTGATAGATTTATTTTCAATTATTTATATTTAAAATATATTTAAATCAAATTATTTTTTATTTTAATTATTTAATCATATATTTTTAATAACTGTTAATCTAAAAGCTTAAGTTCCCGTCACAAAATTTAAAACTGAGTATCACAACTTTGGGCTCATGTCTGCAAAATAAAGTTGAAGGTAGCCCCTGTTCAATGCAAAGGGTATTTCTAAGAGAAATTTTTATATATTTTTCCAAACAAATTTTACCTTGAGATGAAACGAAAACAAAGTACAAAAAGGGAAAGAAATAACATAATTAAAAAATATTAAATAAAAAATTCATTATTAATTTTTTTAATTATATTTAATTTTACATTATTTGAAGTTTTTAAAAAGATGTCGAAGAAGATCTAAACGAATGCTTAAAAAGGTTATGCAACGTGATCTTTTAGTTAATAATTTATCTAAAGATTTGAACTTCGACGACATTGTGCCATCCATTTAGCCAACCCTACCTAATGAGATAAGACTTTGTTGTTATTGTTTATTTAATTTTATAGAACATGTTTTATTCACAATTGTTATTTCCAAAAGTATTTATTTATGTAAATTGAGATAACTCAATTTACCTTTGTAAATCGATTGAAAACCTGCTTTTAAATCGTTATTCCAAACAACAGCACTTGAAAAAAAAACTGGGATGAAAGAAAATAGAATTGATTGATGGGGTTAATTTAGTAATTTGGCATTGGCCAAAATTTAGTGATTTGGTAAATATATTATAGAAGACCATTATTTCTTGCAGAAAGTGGTTTCCCGCCAACTGAGAGAAGCGAGCGAAGATCCCTTTCGGCTTGTGCTGTGCTTGCTTCTTCGTCTTCCCGAAGCTGAAGTCCTCTCAAGAAACTGAGGAATGAGGGGTGGAACTTTACAAATAAACTGGCATGAAACCAAACCAGTCCTTTCTCTTGATTTCCACCCACTCACCGCCACTCTCGCCACCGGCGGCGCCGATTTCGACATCAAGGTCCTTCTTCCAATTACTCTCTTACCATTCTTATTTCTCAACATTTTTACTCTAAGCTTAAGCGGGAAACTAACTTTTCCTTGTCCATAAGATTGATGATTGTTTATTGGTCTTATTGTCCCCTTGACAGAATTTGGGATTTGGGGTTTTCGTGGGTCAGATTAGAACTCGGACTTAAATGGTTAAAAATTTCGCAAAAAAATATATTTTTATTATTTATGTTTCTGGAGTTTGTGTAGTTTATAAAGAAAATGTCACTCTCTCTACTTTTGATTATATGAGTTACGTTATTTGTTTTTTGTCCGAACAAGAAAATTGTCAATTACACGACGGTTAATGGCAGATTGTTCTTGTTATAATTGTATAAACATTATCAGTGCTTGTTGAATTGGTTTATATTTCGTTATAATAGAATAAACTACTATAGCGTTATGAATATTTCATAGTTTTTTTGAAGAAATGTGTTTAAAATTATATCTTCATATCTAAATGTCTTCTTTTTATTTATAAAGATAGGATGCTTGAGCTGTACCTTTGATCTTGTACAATAGGGGTGGATGTATAGCAGACATTTTTTAAAAATTATTCATTATTTATTTTAAAATCTTTGACTTATCTTAATTTGGAGAATAATTTGAACCAAGAAATTCCATCTTTGTAAGGGAGGAGGAGATACTACATGGACTATGTAGACCATTGATCACAGTAATATGGTTGAATCATAGAATATCCCTGGTATCTGTAACCTTTGTTCAATTTCCCATATATCAGCGTGTGACATTTTTTATTATTCACGTGACTTATGTTTCAGTGCATTGCTTGTGAAAAATACAAATGAGAGTTTTCCTTCTCTATCTGACACTGCTTCAATAAATGAACATGTTAAAACAACACCTCTTGAAAATATCAGCATGTTTTATTTTTTGGATTGCAGCAGCGACTAACTATTGCTTTGTAACTTATATTTCCAGCTTTGGTCTGTAAAACCTGCAGAGGCACAAAAGAAACTACCTGTAGTGTCCTATCTGAATAGCTTGTCTTACCATAGTTCTGCAGTAAATGTAATTCGCTTCTCCTCTTCAGGTATGACAGTATTATTGGTTTTCTCTCCCTCTCCCTCCACTCAGGCTTAATAGCTGTTTAACTAAATAATGTTCTATTAATTACTTATGAGAAAATTTATCCTGGACCGAAGTATTTGACCACTGTATTAGTTATTTTGATACATGGTGACCTTCAGTGTCTGAGCTATCACGATCCTAAAATGTTATCTCTGTATACACTATAGAGTTCATTGGCAGTTTGAAAGAGTTTCCTCATGGAAATGGTTTCTACTTGCCTTTAGAAACCTCCAGGAAATAGCAAGCAGCTTTAACTAGAGTTGATAGGTCTAAACTTCTAATTTTTGTCCTTTGTCCCTTTTCCTAATTAAGTTCACAAAGTCTGAAGCACTCTTTACTTCTCTTGGTTACTGTCTGATTTGTATTTTTCCCAAGAAAAAAATTGGGTGATGTTATCTGCTACTAAGAACAATATTTTGCATGATGCAGGGGAACTCTTGGCCTCTGGTGCTGATGGTATGTCTTTATCTGCCTAATTGAACTGCTTTGATTGTTTAAGATTGTGATAATATAAATAGGTGATGTTTCTGGACTGGATTTTCCTTATTTTCAGGAGGTGACCTTATAATATGGAAGTATCATCTGACAGATACAGATCAGACATGGAAGGTCCTCAAGATGTTAAGGTAAGAGGCCTTTGATTTGATTCACCTGTGATCCCTGCTTATACTATAAATATAATGTACAATCGGTGATTCGGTGGTATTTTGGTTTGATATATTTTTTATTTTATGTGAATTTTATATTTCTGTATATGATTAAGATTTCAAAATCTAGTCAACCAATTTCTCTATCCTTTTATTCATGGTCTTCTTTACAGTATTGATGTATGGCTACTTTATTTCTGAAGGCTATGGTTAGAAACAAAGACTATACTTGAGGTTAAAACTATAAATTATGATATAACTGCTCATCAGCCCGAGGACACTAAAACAGTTTTCCCTTTTTGTTTTCCTAATGGGTTTCTGCTTCTAATAAATATATTTTAAAGATCAGTAGCTTTTTACCCCCTTAAACTCATTTTAGGCCCGTTACTTTCCTTCTTATCAAGGATTTTCTGTGAAACAGGTCTCATCACAAGGACATTCTGGACCTTCAATGGTCTCCTGATGGCACATTTTTAATTTCTGGGTCAGTTGATAATAGTTGCATTATATGGGACATTAACAAAGGTGAGAATGGCAACAAATAACTGCAGCATGTTCCAATTATGATGCTTTGACTCTGGTAGAATGCAATTGAAATGCTTTTGTTATGACATCTGCTGATCATATCTTTGTTTATGTTACTGATTGCACTTAGTTTTTTTGGTCTCAGGCACCAACCTTCAGACATTGGATGCTCATGCCCATTACGTTCAAGGAGTTGCATGGGATCCTCTAGGGAATTATGTTGCTTCTCTTAGTTCGGACAGAACTTGCCGAATTTACATTAATAAACCTAAAAAATCTAAAGGAAGTGGGAAAATCAATTATGTCTGCCAGCAAGTTATTTCCAAGGCAGTACATCCATTACTAGATAATTCTAAGGTTAAGATAAATTGAATCGTATTCTGTCTTTAAATGTATAGATTGATTTTTCATAACATAAACCTTAAAGTTTTTGGAATGCAGACAACAAATTATCATCTTTTCCATGATGAGACACTGCCATCTTTTTTCAGAAGACCAGCCTGGTCTCCTGATGGCTCGTTTCTTGTTGTTCCTGCAGGTAATAACTTGACCAAAATCTGATTCAATTTATTTTTGAATTTTTGTCTCTTCACGGTAACACATAATTCTATATCTGGTTTTATGGGTCAGACGTTGTGATAAGCTGTTTGCTCAAATTCTACTAGATAGCCCATCCTTTAGCTAACCATAGATTATTCTACAAAATTCTGGATAGTGTTCAAGTTGATTGAATTAATAGTTCACTTATATTGCTGATAATTTGTATTTGCTTCAGCCCAATAAGACTCGTCATTTTTTGGTTTTGGATGGTGAAAAGGTATACTTATCTCTAGGTACTTGTAAATTTTACCTTTGTGGTTTTGCCTGACTTCTTGCAGTCAAATTACAACTTAATGTGCGTTCTTTAGTATTTGATGGTGCTTGAAAACTATATCATGTTGGTTAAGTTTCTTCCTTCCTGGCTCTGATTCCTGAACAGTTGTTACCCTATGTTATCTACTTTTTAAAAGGAAAAAATTACATGGCACTTCACCTGTTTCAGGCTCATACAAAATTACTTCTGGATCTGAATCTGTAAATGCAGCTTACGTATTTTCTAGAGAGGATCTCTCTCGGTAAGTCCACCAAAATTTTCTCCATTAAGCGATTATCTGAAAAAAATTGAGATTACCTGTTATGCTTTAATACCTAACATGCTATGTTATCTTGTATATTCATCGACCCAGTTCGGCATTTTGTTTGTGATTTTCCTCATATGCAGGCCTGCCATACAGCTTCCTTGTGCAAACAAAGCTGTTGTTGCTGTCCGATTCTGCCCTGTTAATTTCATCCTTCGTGGGACAAATTCAGGTAATTCTGTGCTTGTTACTTGTACATCTGCTCAGTAGCAGTATATATATGATTTGAGGCGCCATTTCCTCAATAATGTGGAATCCAGCTTAATTCCGGCACTCTGTCCCCTAAAGTGACCTCCAAAGTTGAACTACTTTCTTATAGAAACCTTCTGCTTGTCTTGGAGAATGTATATTCTTACTGAGGCAAGGTAATAATAATTGTATTTATGTGTGCAGCTGGGTTATTTAAGCTTCCCTATCGCCTCATTTTTGCGGTGGCCACTTTGAATTCGCTGTACATTTATGACACTGAGGGCAATCCTCCCATAGCTATTATGGCTGGTCTCCACTATGCACCAATAACAGATATTGCATGGTAAATGTTTTAGTGGCTACCAGGTCCCTTTTTCATGTTTTGGTTTAAGAATTCATGCAATTACACACCTCTGGGGAAATTTTTTAACTATTTCTAGCATTGTTCAAAAGGTCACCTGATGCTCATTATTTGGCATTGTCCTCTCAAGATGGTTTCTGCACTTTGGTGGAATTTGAAAATAATGAATTAGGAACACCTATCTCTTCATCAGGTACCCCTTTTTGCTGCTTTATCATATTTTTCATCTCTCTGAGGTGGTTTCTAATGTTTCTGTAACGTACTGATCTAGGAGAAAAGAAGGTTTCTGACAAGGATAAGACACATCCAAAGACATCTGACAACTTAGTCATTGAAGATACTGGAAATATTAGTGCAGCTGAAAAAGAAAGTGTGAAAAATGAAGCTGGAGTAAAGACTGATGACATGATCATTGAATCAACTAGCAATGTTGGTGTAATTAATGAAGGAATCAGGAAAGCTGAAGCAAAAGAGCAAGGGGACGACATGGTCATAGAAGTAACTGGAAATGTTGGGGCAGTTGCTGCAGAACGCATGAAAAGGGAAGCAGAAGAGAAGGCTGACTACATGGTCATTGAGGAGACCAGCAATGTTAGTGGAGTTGAGGCAGCTGGCAGGAAAAATGTGGCACAAGAGAAGGCTGATGACATGGTCATTGGGGAAACGAGCAATGTTGGTGGGGTTGTGGCAGCAAGCCGGGAAAGCACAGCAAAAGAGAAAGCTGTTGTGATCATCGAAGAAAGTGGGAATGTCGGTGCAGTTGTAGTGGATAGCAGTAAAAATGAAGCAGAGAAACAGCCCGTAAGTTCAGATAGTGTGAAATCAGATGAGCAAGGCAAGACTGAAAAACACCCATCTGGTTTGGATGCTGTAAGAAAAGAAGCTGAAGAGAAGACAGAGAAACAAACATCTAGTTTAAATAAAAGGGAAGCAGAAGAAAGGGTAGCATCTAGTTCAAGGGGAACGGCAATATCAAATAAGACAGGCAAAAAGCGTATTACTCCCATTGCCATTGATCCATGAGAGAAACACAGGCAGGCCCGTGCAGTCATTTTATTTGACTGCAGGTATAGTCATGAAATTTGACGTATCTCTCGCCCCTGCCACTAAAAAAATTATCTTTTATGGCTTCCAATTTGCTAGTTTTAGAGATGGAATTCTTGCAAGGTAATGAGTAAGCTGCATACCGTCACAGCTATTCATCAGTCTATGACCATTGACACCTATAACCATTCTGCCAAGTATCCGAAAGTTGCTGCTGCTACTGTCACCACCATACCCTTTAGCCAATCACCATAGCTAAACATCGTAGTACTTCCAGTACTTAATATTGTCGGGCTAAAAGACGGGAAGATTTTATGATTGCACTTGTCGACTGCAGGAGTCCGTCTCAGGGAAACTCCCTGCATGTCTATCCTTGTATATTTTTTGGGCGGTCTACATGAGTCTTACTATTTTCTTTTCTTTTCTTTTTTTCTTGTTCCATGAATTGCATCTGGTTATCTATTCTTTAATGTAGATTCCTGTTCGATATTAAGAGAATCCAATCTTCATTGGGAGTGCTACATTCCCCCCCCAAACCGGGGAAAAAAAAAACAGTAAAAAATTTATATGCGCTAGTAATGTAATTTAGCATCGTTTTTGCATCTTCTGTGTTACTTTACGCGTTGTATGAGTTAGAAAGAATTCATCCTGTGATTGTCAAATTATGATACTTCTTTTTTCTTTTGCCAACGTCAAATTATGATACCTTGACTTCTTCATCGTGAGAACCTACTGCAATAATGGCTTCCTGGACCTGCACTGATTCGTCAATTTCTGCAACCTGAGATTTCTCAACTCTTTTTTCTTTCTGAGGAAGCAGCACAAAGCAACAGAGACGGAAGCAAGAAAGAATAGACCACCAAGTGACACAAGTACAGCAACTATGACAGTAGATTGGTGTCCTGAGGGTGGTGGTGGTGTTGCCGGAACTGAAAATGGCAGCCGTCATGGGGCAGAGGAGATATGATTGGGTGAGAAGGTGAAGGTAGTTTTGGTGGAGATGGAGAACTATGAGGCGGTGCCACTTTTGGAGGATAATGAAGTGGAGGTTGAGGGGAAAATGGGAACCAGCAAATGGAAATTCTCTCATGTTGGGAGAATAGTAGAATGGCTTGTTTTAACCTATTTTGTATTTTTTTTTATTCAGTGTCCACTTGGGGGCATCTTGTTTCATTTGGTGAATAAAAGGAGTGTCCACTAATATACTATCTAATTCAACATAATCATAACACCATTGTCATTCAGCTTATTTAAGAACTTTTCTTTAAATAATGATTAGCTATAAAGATCAATTATGATAAGGCCATAGAAATTTTAACCCGGCATTTTTGTTTGTGGAGAGGTGTGGCATGGTGGAGAAGTTCCTAAGCTCGCATTTGTCATCCAGGGGTAGAATGAAGCTGCGTTGTTAGTGTGATTCAGATTGGGACGCTAGTGGAGAAATTAGTAAGATGCTCCATGACTGGTTATGTAGTCAAGTTGGGAAGTTCTTTGGTTTCCTAAAAATCAAAGAGTATTGGGAGCTGTTAGAAAAGAAATTCATTAAAAGACTTGAAACTTGTTAACCTAGAGTCTTCTATAGTATTTTTTGATTGTAAGGCTACTATACATTTAACGAATAACACGGTATTTCCTGAGAGGATGAACACAAATTAGGTTGATTGATTTGAAACATGTTAGATTAGCTGAACAGTTACATGTTAGATTAGCGGAATAGTTAGTTAGCTGGCATTCTTACGAAATGGAAGCAAAGCACGTGAAGATTTGCTAACTAGGTTGGGAACTTGAGGGGTGTAGGTGATTAGGAATATTGATTAATGTTCTTGAAATTTGTTGATACAATTAGAGATTATTGGGTTCATGACAAGTATATATAAGTCAGAACCAATGAAGTCTATGTTGTTTCATTTCAAGTAACCATTAAATTTACATGGTGTCGACCAATGAGTTGGAACCATCTCTATTTTATGATGCACATATTAAGTAATCATTATTCTTCCCTCCAATATTCTTAGAAAGGTATTGGCTTCTTTATTAAATGCTACTATTGGATTGAATTTAGATGGTTTAAATTGTATATTATATAAAAATAATAAAATAATATGAATCACTGAATTTTGATTCAAATTGTGTCCAAAGATAAAAAACATTTCAGGGAAACCAATAAATTATTGAATTAAATTTAGATGGTTTAAATTTTATATTATATAAAAAAAAATATGAATCACTGAAATTTGATTCAAATTGTGTCCAAAGATAAAAAAAAAAAAAGAGGGAAAAAAACGTAATAAAGAGAAATTAGGTGGCTCAAATGTTTTTTTATGAAAAAGATACCTTCAAGTATTTTTTCAGGCACTTCTTAGTTGCTACTCCATCTTGTCCTAATTATAAGAGCACTTTTTGGAATTGGTTTTGGTCCTAATTATAAGAGCAAATTTTAACTTTTGTCAATTTTTTCCTATAATACCCATATTTATACTTTCTCAATAATAACTGGGAAAATCCTTTTGAGGGCCCTTTTTGGTGTAAAAATCCCAAAAAAAGCCCTCAAACTCGACAATACACGAAAAGGCCTTAGAGCCTTTTTCGGGTATTTTCGAGAATCTTAGGGGAGTTGTTAAATTGGGTGATATAGTTGTTAGTTAACAACTATATCATTTTGATGTTAACAATTTTTTAACAACTAAATCATTTCCCCATTAACAACTATATCGATCTTCCAGTTAACAACTATATCGGCCAGTTAACAACTCCCCAAGATTCCGAAAATACTTGAAAAGGCCTTAGGCCTTTTCAGGTATTGTCAGAGTTTGAGGGCATTTTTTGGGATTTTTACACCAAAAAGGGCCCTCAAAAGGATTTTCCCATAATAATTAAAGACAATAATAATTTAATAATACACCTATATATTTTATAAAGTAAATAATATTTGTAACTCATTAATGTTATATACACCTCAATTATACTTTTTTCTTATAAAATAATTTTGAGCAATTTTTGTCATATTTTTTTCATATCACCCCTACTAATACTTCTTCTACAATAATTAATTTAACAATACGCTTATATTCTATCAAATTAGAGATTCTACTTTATTTTTTATTTTTAAATAAAATAATTTTAATATTCCTTTAATTAATTGCGATCTTGAAATGCACATTAATCAAGTCGCGAGCCTAGCTACTTATGAACTTCACGATTATATCGCTTCATCATTGTTACAGCATAGCGATATCATAACATATCGACTAATCGGGGTTGGCTACGGTCTTCTTCCCTTCCCATCAACTTCTCATCCTCTTCCTCATTTCAGCCGTTGGATTGAAATCTTAACCGTTCAGATCTAATATTTTATAAAAGTATTATTTTTATATATTTTTTAATAATTTAATATTTTATGATATAAAAATAATATTTTTATAAAAGATTAAATGTGAACCGTTCAATTTCAATCCATCGGCAAGATTGAAAGAGGATGGGAAGTGGATGGGAAGGGAAGAGGATGAGAGCCACTCCCCGACTAATCAGAGTATCAATTGTGCGGGCATGTAATTTTTCATTTTAATTAGGGGTATTTTGGGAAAATAATTATAATTAACTAATTTAACTTATCTCCTTAATCTCTCCAAATTCTGGTAAATAGCTCTTATAATTAGGACCGGAGGGAGTACTAAAAATTATTTTTAGGATGCCAGATGCACTTTCAGTTAAGTGACTTTTCTATAGTTATTGGTGAGGTTAAAATTGCTCCTAAAAATTGGTTTTTGGAAAAGATTTCTCCTAAAAAAAATAAAATAAAACTTTATGGACAAAATTACGTCACAAAATATGTTAGGATACCGGATAAACGTGGTAAAATGCTTTAGGGTTAATACTCAAATGAGTCCAAGAGAGACCATTATTGAAAGAAAGGAACTATGATGATTAATATATAAAGGGTTGAAATATCCCCCCCCCCCCCTGTAGTGGCTAATGTGATTATTTAACTAATTTTTTAAATTTTATTTGATACCCACCTCAACAAAATAATTGAAATTTCAAAGGCTAAAGCTAAGGCAAATGCAGGGAGCATAAAATATTTATTTTGTGTTTTATGAAAAAAATTACTTAATTTTCTTTTTTGATGAAAAATACTATTAGTTTCGGTGGGTCTCACTGCAGTAAATATTTTTCTAGAAGGTATTGTAAAAGTGCAGTAAATATTTTTCTAGAAGGTATTGTAAAAGTTTTTTATAGTTCCAATGAGTATTAAATATAGTTTTTTTCATACATGCTAATATTAAATAAGAGTAGTGAGAGAGTAGAAATTAATATGAAGTTGGAATTTTGTGTGTGTGTGTGTGTGTGTGTGTGTGTGTGTGTGTGTGTGTGTGTGTGTGTGTGTGTGTGTGTGTGTGTGTGTGTGTGTGTGTGTGTGTGTGTGTGTGTGTGTGTGTGTGTGTGTGTGTGTGTGTGTGTGTGTGTGTGTGTGTGTGTGTGTCATACAAATTCAACATACCCTCTCATTCCTCTAAGCCCAATTTAAAGTTTTAAACTCTCAAGAGTGATATCATTCTTTTTAAAATAAAATACATTAACTACCCATCAGTTTTACTTAAATTATATAAACCTCTTCCCTATTTTGAAATCTATATATAAACCTCTATTAAAATTAAAATGCATGTTATACAAGCATTCCTTGTTTTGTTGAAATTTCATTTACTTCCATCCAACTGTCAATTAACTGTTAAACTAGACTCTTAAACTTGTATTTGGACCAAAATAACCCCATGTAACATAATAATTATTTTAACATTAATATTCATGAAAAAATTTATACAACCGATTTTTTTTTTACTAATAATATATATCAATTCAAAAATTTTAGTATATTATAAATTTTTTTATTACTTTTTATTATCTTATAAAATTTATAATCTTTATTTTTCATCATGTTTATTAAAACTTATTTATTTATATTTCTTTTAAATGGTTAAAAATAAATTTTATTTTACCATAGAGTATAAATGGAATAAGTCCAACTGCTTGAGTGAAGATGCAAATTATTTAAATTTATATTTATAATTTTTGAACATTTTTTTGCTAAAAGCCTAAAACATTCCTTAAAACATTCAGTTTGTATATATTTATTAAAATAATTACTCAAATTTTCAATCAAGTTTTTATATGTGCATGAGCTAAATTAATTGAATTTATTTCCAAATATAATAAAAAAATTAAATAAATATATTTGAAAAAATATTGTATGAAAATATTTTTAATTAAATTTTTATTAAAATAAATTTTATTTACTAATATAACTTTCATCACACTAAATCTATATTTTTCGTTAAACTTGTTATGAATAATTTAAGAGTTTTCTCTTTTTCATTTTCCATAAATTTAACTATAATGTAGAGTTTTGACTTAGGGTATGTTTTCAAAATAAAGGGAGGTTATACACCTAGAGTATATTACTCTTCTCTTTACTCGTAAGTTATATAATAGTTAATCGGGAAAAAAAAGATATAATAGTTAAATTCCATTCATTATATTTCAGATTTAATTAATTAATAATTATATATACCTAAAATTTAACGAAGTTAATGATAATTTATTTTAGGGATAATCTCATTCAAATCAATTTGTAATATCCAAATCCACATTTAGGCCTGCACTTTTAATAAATCCCTAATCAAGCCAAGAAGCCTTATTAGGGAACTCTAATGATTGTTAAAAGACCATAATGCCCCTCCCCATGATATCCTGAATCATCTAAAAAATAAAAGGGTGAGGCGAACTAGAGTTTTTTAGCGACACAATCAAAGAAGAGAAGAAATAGAGTCGACAAAGAAAATCAAGGATAAGTTCTGTGAATTTGTTCTTTAACCCTAATATCTAGAGTCTAGTTAGTACTACATGATAGAATGATTAAGAGGGCGATTCCATAAAACCCGCATCTGCAGATCTTGGGAAATCATAAAAAAAAACATCAGAGAAATTGATTTTATGAATGATGATTAAATTCGACTAAGATGGAGATTTTATTAATAAAAAAAGAAGAATGAAACAAAAAGAGAAGAAGGAGAAAAAATATAGCAAATCATATATGTAAAATCAACTAATTCAGAAATCTCTAATAAAGTCTCTTAGCTTAATTAGGATTTGATGAAAGTGCAGGCCTGAACTTATTTGAACATTTCAAATGAATTTAAATGGAATTTTTCATTTATTTATGATATTCATTCAGTATTTAAATTACAATAACAACGGTTTTATTTAGATTTATTTTAATAAAATTTAATGGAAACTAAATAATTTTCTGGTCACAAAAAATGGTAACCAGATAAATTTAAATTTAATTTAATGATATTTCTAATTGAATATTTTTAATTAAAGCATGTTTGGTTCAATCTCATTGGATATCTGCAATGGTAATCATGATTGCATTACCAAGAAAGAGTGTTTGGTTGCTCTTTAGCATGGTAATAAAGTTTACCATCGTAATAATGATTACTGAAAAATTGTTAATCCTCATTCGTATGTACCCCTATGAATTCTCATTACCATACCATTGCGCATGGTTGAAAAAGTCTAATTTACCTTTGAGTTTCATTTGTCTCATTTCACCTGTCACACCACAACAGCTACCGCCACTACTTCCCTCCTCCTCTTACACCATCGCCACCTCCATCATTGCCGCAACCACCACCACCATCTTTCTGCCGCCTCTACTACTTCCTCCACTGTCGCCACCCTCACTATTGCGGCCTCACCACTACCTTCCCAATGCCGCCACCACAACCCTCGCCCCCTGCCACAACCTCCTCCTCCATCGCCATCGCCGCCACCTCTATCATTGCCGCCTCCGCCACCACTACCTCCTCCTCCACCACCGTCATCGCCTCCATTGTTGTCACCGCCTCTACTACTTCCTCCACCGCTGCCACCTTCACCATTGCGGCCTCACCACTACCTTCCCAATGCCGCCAACACAACCCCTGCCCCCTGCCAAGACCTCCTCCTCCACCGCCATCGCTGCCACCTCTATCATTGCCGCCTCCGCCACCACTACCTCCTCCTCCACCACCACCACCAACGCCTCCATTGTTGTCGCTGCCACTACCTCATCTTCCTTCGTTGTCGTTGCCTGTTTGGGTTGGTGGTGGGAAATGTGACTTATTTTCTATCTAACTTTTGTATAAGCTCGATGGGAAAAAAGTCATGTTGTAAATGTAATTTCTGTTTAGATTGACTGTGGCAGAAGTGACTTTTTTTTTTTTTTTTCCAAATGGAGAGATATTTGGGTTTGTGGTTGAAAAGTCAGTTGAGATAGAAAACGACTAAAGAAGATATGAATATTATTGAATACTATATATATGTATGTATATGTTGTATATATTGTTATAATTGAAGATAAAAATTTAAATTTAAATTTATGTAAAAAAATGGGAAAATTAGAATGAAGGACCTGCAGAAAAAGATATTTATGGAGAAGGACCATAAAAATTGTAATTATTTAGAAGGACCAAATATAAAAATATAAATTTTAAAATACTAAAATGACCCTAATAAAATTATCTCCATTCCCTCATATTCCCTCTTAAATTCTCTTTTTTAAAACATTCTAAATAAATTAAAGAAGAGTTTTCTCTTTTTTTTTTTTTTTTTTTTTTTTTTTTTTTTCATTTTAAAAAACTTGGATGGGTATGAGATATCTATGGAAAAAAAGTATACATTCTTCAATTTTATAACAGTTATATTTTTTTAAAATCAACACAAATTTTAAGTAGAGATAGAATTATATAATTTTAATAAAACTCAAGGTATTTTATATTTTTTCATATATGCCAAACCAAGAAAGTTTATATTATTTTTATTTAGAATAAATTTATATGGGTTAAAAAATTTATTTAATGCTAATAAAATTAAATAATCTAATATCCTGAAAAATATGAAATAAGTTTAGTTTTTGTTTTTTTTTTTTTTTTTGTAAAAAAAGAGCTTAATTGATTCCAACATTGATAATATAAAGCAAGCAACTTAATGATAAAAATTGATTAAAAATAAAAATTTAAAAAAAATATGAGTTTGACTGTTGTTAATTAAATAATATATTGAAAAAATATATATAAAAAAAAAAAAGAACTGATTATATCATGATGTTTGGTTTTAGTTTAAATATTAATTATTTTTTAAATTATAAATACAAGAGATAATATTGGAGTTTGATTAGGGACAATTTAGTCATTTTAAATTTATACTATGATTTTTGGTCCTTCTATGTAATTACTATTTTTATGGTCCTTTATAATAAATATTATTTTCTCTTGGTCTTTTATTTTAATTTTCCCTAAAAAAATTAAATTAATAGATAAAATATAAGTTTTAAATTAAGTTTAGAAATAAAATAATAATGAATAAATAATCAATTATTATTATTATTATTATTATATAACATTTTTAGTTTTATCTAGACATTTTTCAACCTAGAAATAAAATAATAATGAATAAAATAATAATGAATAAATAATCAATTATTATTATTGTTATTATTATTATATAACATTTTTAGGTTCAATTATCTTGACATTTTTCAACCTAGCACAGAGCCACGGGTACCTAAGAGCATGTGAAGGAGAGCATGTGACACATATTTGTCTAGCACAAAGGACAGAGCATGTGGCAGCACAAGCCCCTTTCTCAAATTCCGTGTGTTGCCAACATTGCTACAGAAAAAGCTTGGGCTCCTAGCTTCTTAAAAAAGCAGCGTTTTGGGTTAAAGCCCAGTGGGAAATAAGTCAACCCAAACACCTCCCGCTGGGCTTTTTTTCACGCCTAGCCAAATCTTTTGCCTGCAACATTGTGTTACCATGGAACCCAAACAAGCCCACTGTTGTTATCGTCACTACCTCCTCCTCCTCCATCTTCGCCTCCGCTTCCACCGTTGTCGCCTCTACTACCTCCTCCTCCTCATTGTTGCTGTCACTACTTGCCACCACCATCGCCACAACCGCACCACTGTTACCATCGTTTCCACCACCACAATCATTGCCATCAGACGATCCTCAATGAGATAACGTGACAGTTTTGATGAGATAGTGCAATGACTCTTGACTATTTTTTCTACAAAGATTATATTAAGGGTAAAATAGACCTTGCGTGATATATTAATTTTAAATAATTATTAAAAAAAACTCATTGCACCTTATTTAAAAATCAAACCCAACACTAGCTTTATAATTAATATCGCATTGCATTACCATTACATCGCATTATAGTGCATTGCAGGGTGTAATGGGATCAAACCAAATGGGAATGTCTCTAAATATTAAAAATTTAATTGTTTGAAAGTTAAAATGCAGCTAACTCCCTTTGAAAATATGAATAATGTATTAATAACTTTTGAAATTTGATAAAAAGCTTCTTATACTTTTAAATTCAAATAAATAATCTGGAAGATAAATTAAAGGAAAATTAGAACCAAGGACCTAAAGCAAATGATATTTATTGGGAAGGACGTATTTCTTATAATTATTTTGAGAGGACCAATTACTAAAAGATAAACTCACAAGATTGAACTCCCTACATTCTCTCCATCAATCTATTTTTTAAACTAATATGAATTTTTAGAGTTCATTAAATTAAAGCTCACAGAAATTGACAGAGTTACTCCCCTTCATTGTCATTCACTCATTCTTTTGAGTGAAATATAATTTCGTTCGGTTTTCTTTAATTTTTTAGTATATACTCTTATATTCATATCCATATATCATATATAAATTAGAATGTTTTTTTAAATGATTTTGAGGGGTGACTCTTATAATACACTCAAACCCTCTGTTTGTAAAACTATAGATTATAAATAATAGGAAAAATTAACTATTTAATCCTTATAATTTTATTGAGTTTGCAAATTCAGTCCTTATAGTTTGAGTCCTTAAAGTTTGACTCGACCCCATGAGCCCATCCTATGTGGCGGAAAACTGAAAACAACTAGTGCACATGCACCTTCATGATTTTTGCACGATCATTTCTGTCTGCGTTCTATGGTGGACAATGGGTCTGTTTGGGTTGGCGGTAGGAACGGTGGCTTAAAAACTATCTGACTTTAAAAAAAGCTCGGTAGGAAAAAAAAGTCAGGTTATTTGTGTTTGGATTGTCGTTTTACACTTTTCGAAGTTGTTTTTTTTCTAAAGCGATGAGTGTTTGGATTATTATTTGAAAAGTCGGTTAAGATAAAAAATGACTAAAAAAGTATGAATTTTATTAAATACTCCCACTAACCTAAATATAAGATATAATTAATATTTTTTAAGAGATTGAAGAAAATTTAATTAAATTACTTTCAAGAATATTTTTATTCTTTTTTTCCTTAAAATTAATTAATTTGGTAATAAACTAATATATAATCCAATAAATCATGATTTGTTAAATTTTTTGTCATTAATTAATAAAATAAAGTTCAGTCTCAATTCACTGTAACTTCTCTTTCTCTCTCTCCCTGTCAGAAAATAGGCCCCACGAAAATAAAAACAAATACTCCTTCTTGTTCTTCTTCATCTCAACGTACCGCCCTCAAATGGTTGGCCTATCGTTTCAAAAAAAGGTTGAGGGGGAGTTTTTTATCAATGGGCGTTTATCTAAAAAAGTCCAATAGCAATTAAGCCAACTCAAACACACTCATTGAGCTTTTTTTTTCACTGGCTCGTCCACTTAAATGCCGCTGCAATTTTTTACACATGAACGCCCCTAAAAAAGCCAGCCCAAACATGCCCAATATAATTATCATGAGCAAAACAAGAGCCATTACATCCATTAGAAATCGTTTACGTCCAAAACACTCTTTCCATATGAGATATACAAATAATTGGACAAAGAATAGATGTTGAAAAACATATATGCCTCGTTCTCTGTTACATTAAGTTTCGGTGAATCTGGTGGAACTGATATGTGTACTTTGTTGCTTGCTTTTTAGAAAAACAGGAAAAATCTCCAGCAGCGAAGAAGACTTGTAGAATGAACAGTAGCAGCCCAGGGTGATTATGTCGAGTTGTGAGTTAGCTCTGGTTCATCCATAGAATCTATGCTAGCCAAAATGCAATGCAAAGAAAGCCAAACTCTAATTTGCAGCCAGAAATATGGTCAACCTGAAGACAGAAGTCATTGACAAGAATGAGTTACTACAAAAACAAACGGTACACTTAATAAAGTAAGAAACTGTTTTTGAGACTGGTTCAAGAAAAAGGACTGCCAGGACAAATTTTTATCGTGACTCCCGGCAATTTCATTTGGAAGCATAATATAATGATCAAAACTTGAGTAAGCTTAAATCATGCCAGATGTTTTGAGACTGAATGAAAAGGAAAAAAACATTAGAAAGGAACTGAACTCACTCTGTGATTCCATTTGCTGGAAAGGAAATTCATAATCAGCAGATAGTTGTGAAAGGATAATTTCGTTCCACATATCAGGTACTCCAGGCAGACACCAGTGGCTACAATCTTGGATAGATGGATTATCACTCCAGTTACCAACGTGTGCATCACTGCGAAAAGCTGTCAGAGATGTAACATGGAGAACATTGATGGGAACTCTGACATTTTTTACCACTTCCAAAATTATGTCTGAAAACAAACTTTGGTCCCTTCCATCAGTTTCCAGCATGGGGTACTGGGTCACGGTGCAAGTCCATTGGGGTTGTTGATCACTGATGCAGACAAGGAAACTAGATCAGTAAGGGTGGCCAGCGCAGATTTAAACTAAAGAGATTCCATTTTTCCCATTGAAGGCTAGGGGAATCATTGATATTTCAAAAGGGTATAACATTATAGCATAATGGAAGCTAAAGTAAGCAAAAGCAGCCGCCGATAATACAAACATACAGCTATATAAATGATGTCTTACAACACAGGTCTTACAGGGACAGGTTCACCAGGAGAAAGACTAGTTTCAAAGTGAACATATATAGGAAAGAGCCTGACAAATTTTAATAAAGAACATCAAGTTACAAAATAGGTCAGAATACCTCCAGTGAGATGGTTCATAAGTCCTAAAGAAGACACGTGTTCTGCTTTTGTTGATCTTTCTCTCTATCCATAATGCCCAAGTGCCAAGTGCCGTTCTGAAGGCAGCAGGAATTGACATTCCAATTTTCAATGACCTTCCAACTTGGAAATAGCATCCCCTGTTGGATACAGATAAATACATAGGCATAAACAAAATTAAAAGCCATACTAATCTTGGCGGATAAAAATACATATGAAGCATCACAAACATAATTCATAATCTAATTGTATAGAGGTATATACTAAAAATTATGTGTACCAAAAAAATAATCTTTCTGCTTTAAATTGAAACAGAGGATAGCATATAAAATATAATTTCAATAAGGCCTACCAGTGAATAATATCAGGATGAAAGGTCGACCCTAACCTTCCTTTCAATTTTTTTTAAATGCTTATTTTCTTTTTGGTGTGAAAGACATGCCTCTTATTCAATGGCTATGACATAACCAAAGATCTGAGTGAGACAGAATAAAATCAAAACTCAAGTGAATAAAGTGTCATTCATCTCAATTGTCAATCATCTTCA
Organism: Acacia melanoxylon; assembly: GCA_019022615.1. Classification (NCBI taxonomy): domain Eukaryota; kingdom Viridiplantae; phylum Streptophyta; class Magnoliopsida; order Fabales; family Fabaceae; genus Acacia; species Acacia melanoxylon. Next base: position 2,463,930 of record JAFJYJ010000051.1, on the reverse strand, counting down.
ATGTGAACACTACTGCAGAAAGGACTCGTCACAATCATTGGAATGGTAGCAATCACCCCCAACATTTAAAAATACATATAACTGCTATAAGCAGCATTTTGTCAGATTTTTTTTTTTTTTTTTTTTGAAGATCTGGTCAACATCATGAAGAAGTTCAACAAACATTACTTCCAATCTTCTTGAACAATAGCATTTAAAAACTACAAAATCATGTTGATGAGGTTAAGAAAAATAATGAAGGCTATCACGAGCCAATGAAATAAATTGCTGTGCAAGTTTTCCCATTGGATAAAGATAACTAAGAAATGTAAGAGGGAAGCAATAAACAACAAAAGAAACAATGATTGTATCAAATATGTCCATAAACATAAAAGACACTAAGTGACTATTGAATGTAACAAAGAAAAGAACTTACGCATCAAAAAGTTTAGATGGCACCCACCAGTGCCCAGTGTTGAATATAAGAACATCAGAATCAGCCCACCGGTCACTTATATCATCTAACCTGTCCAATCGAAGTGTTGATTTAACCCTCTTTGGTGCATGCTTAGGTACCGGACCCGGTTGTACCAGGAAAACTGATCGAAAGTATTCAATGGTAAAATTGAAGGAACTAAACCGAACACTTAAGAATCTAATTCTCTTTGATATCTTATTTTGGTTTACTTCATAAACACTGTTTTTATCCCTCACCCCAGCCATCAGCATACATATCAGTGATTCCCATTGAGTCCTACTCATAGAATCGCCAACAAAAACAATTCTCTTGCCTCGAAACATCTCCAAAACATTACTTACATCAAACCTCGGAATATCACAATCATTGGGTTTCCACCTCCAATTAAGATAACTCATGTCTTTTCGGCCATTAGCTAAGCAATTGAATCCTCGTTCTGCAAAAGGACACTCCGACGCGTTGTACAATGGATAAGGCGGCACCTGGACCCACCTTCCCTCATAAACATCACAGCTTTTTAACGATCTGTTAGAATCGGAGACCTGCTGGCCATGGAAGATTGTGCGGTTAAGGTTAGGAAGTAAGTACAAATATCCACCACCAATGGCGACGAAGAATGAAATTAGAAACCCAATAATCACAAGCACGCGGAAGTGAAGCCATCGGGAGAGCCAGAGACGTCTGAATCGGTTAGCTTTAGGACTCGCAACACCAAAAGACGTTCGATTGATCGCCTTCGTTGTGTTGATTGAAATGCTCCGATTCAAAACACTCATAATAGTCCCAAATCATCTGCCGCAACGAACACATTACACATTCAAGTTCAACTCGCTATTTGTATGATAGGATGAATCGCATCGATGGTCAAATTCAAGAGTCAAAACGGAAGATGTCGTAGCGGTGAAAGTGATGAAATCTGGGGAGGGTGGCGACTGGTAAGCGGTTTGAAGTCTGACGAAGAGCTGGAAACGACAGATAGAAAGAGACCCTCAGCTCGGGGAGGTACGGAGGAAATGTGGACATTGGTGAAATTGAGATCGAAGACAAATGGCAAAGTGGTCAATTCGCTGGAGGCGATCCTTCTACAATCTTCTAGAACAGCGGGATTCTGTCAAGTAAAATTTATTTTTTAAAAAATTGTGTTCTAGAATCTAGAGTTCTTCTTATTTGTTATTTATATACAGATTAAAATAATGCCGTTGGTAGTTGGGGAAATCACGAACCCCAACTTATACATCTGATTAGTTAGTGAATGAGTTAGATAAAATAAAAAAATAATGCTGTTGGTATTAATTAATACATTTATTAATAAAAAAATTAATTAATACATTTATTAATAAAAAATAAATATAGGGATATATATTTTAATTATTCTAATATTAGAATATTTAAAATATATATCCTTATATTTAATTAGTAGATACGAGTTTTAAAAACCTTAAAAATTTTAGTATTCATTTATAATTTATATTTTGAATAGACTAATTTGTAATAATTTTATTAGTTTATTAATCATGGGAAAATCCCTTACAAAGTCCATAAATAATGAAGGGCAAATAAATGTTTCGAATATTCAAAATATCAAAAGAGTATGAGGTTTGATTTGTCTATTTTAAAATAATAATACAAATATCCTGACACATACTTTTTTCTTTTTTTTTTTTTTTTTTAAAAAAAAAAAAAATCCTCCTTACTCACGATTGAAGACGATCCAGCGACTACAGGTGACATAGCCCTGCCATCACCCGAGCTTCCGTAGAAATAATTATTTGGTAAAAGGGTTTTTTTTTTAAATATATATATATATATATATATGTATGTATGTAGAAATAATTATTTGGTAAAAGGGGTTTTTAAAATATATATATATGTGTGTGTGTGAAGGTATTTTTGTTATTTCTTTTTTCATTTCAAAAAAGATAAATCAAATCTCGCCCTTCTCTAATATTTTGAATAATGGAAACACCTCTTTGTCCTTTAATTTTTTTATTGGTCTTTGTAAGGGCTTTTCCCATTAATTCATTTATTACTTGTATATAAATAATACGGAGTAGGAGCACTACTTACCACAACGTTCATGTTCCAATCAATGTATGAGAAGTATAAGAAATTACCAAATTCTTTATAAGGAATGTTTGATCCCGACCTTTTATATAATTATATGATATTCAATCATCTAACAAGTGTGTTAAGGTTAATTAGCAATATTAATATTGTGATAGGATATTGTCAATACCAATTTTGGCTACTACCACTTTTTCAACGTTAGATCAGAATCTCAATAGAAGAGAGAAATGGTAAAGGTAGATGAGATTTTGATCCAACGGTGAAAAAAATGATAGTGACCAAAATTGGTGGTGACAATATCTTATCCCTTAATATTATATTATATATTTATATTTATAATAAGTTGTATTATGAAGCCCACCTAAACAATTTAAATGATGAATAATTATAGGGAAAAGTATTTCTCCCATTACTAAAGATAAGTTTATCTCCAGTAACCCCTAAAACTACGCCGTTTTGAATTAATGAAGAGTGTGTTTGTAATTTTAGATGAATTAATGAAGGGTCTTTTTTCAAAAAATTTATATACTAGAAAAGTAAACAAAATTACGAAAACACCCTTCATTAATCCAAAAACGCGATGTAATTTTGGGAGTCACTGCAATAAATTATCTCCAGTGACCGGAAAAATCATTTACCCATAATTATATATATAAAAAACAAAATCATTTTGCCGTAGCTAACCGACAAAATAGATTTCAATTTTGATTAATTTTTAATGGAAAGATTTATATATTTTTCAAATTGTGTGTTAGATCAAATTATATATTTATTTAAAAATTAAAATTCTGATAATAAAATACGGCATTTGTCTTCCTCCACTTATGTGTTTGACATCAAGGAAAAGACAATAGAACTAAAATAAAATAAAATGAAATGATTCATTCCGCCAAGTCAAATGGCATTATGAAGTTTCTAAAGCTCATCGATTGCTTAATTGTTCACCATAAAAAATCATTCCCCCTCAGGTGGGTCAAACCGACAATCAGTTTGTCTATTATGGGGTGGGTTGGTTCCATCACTTGCAGCTCATCTTTTAATGATTCTTATGATGATTAAATTATAGTAGTCTTAAGTCCGGTCATAATTATAAAATAATATTTGGGGATTGATTTTGGTCCTAATTATATGACAACTTTAGTTTTTATCAATTTTTCTTCTTCTTAAAATACCCCTATTTTATTCTTTCAAGTTTGGTTTTTAGTAAGTATATGTATGTGAGTTGCAATACACGCACGTGTGTCTATAAACACACACACACATATATATATATAGATGTGTGTGTGTGTATCTATATATATGTGTATGTATATATATATGTGTGTGTACGTATATATGAATATCTGTGTTTGTGTATGTCAATATATATGTGTGTAGATATATATATATATATATGTGTGTGTGTGTGTGTGTGTGTGTGTGGTGTGTGTGTGTGTACACACACACATCTGTGTGTGTAGATATATGGGTGTGTGTATGTCTATATATATATGTATGTATGTCAGTGGCGGAGCCACACTACCGTCAAAGACCGTAGGTGTAGACACATGATTCGATATTCCGGTGCAAAAGTAGTGGAAAATAACAACAATCACGCACAGCCACCGCATCCTACAACAATAAAAAAAGGGGGAAATTGCAAATCAATCAGAAGATCCTTAAGACATATATAAGATCCCAGTGATCTAAACCAAATCAGAGTGAGATTCTTGAAAGAAATTTCAAAAATCATCCTCCAATTCCCACCTAGGGAGAATCTGTACCTAATGCAGAGTGGAGGAGGAAGAAGGCGATGAAACAGAGACTGCGGTGGTGGAAACAGCTGCCACGTAGGCTGCGAGGAGGCTGGATTTCTTCATCTTTGATCTCTGTGCGAGAGATGGAGGGTTACGATTAAAGGAGGTCTAGATTTTGAACTCAGACTTTCTCTCGCAAGAATGAAGAAAACGGTGAAGAGGAGAGAGAATTGAGGTCAACTATTGTTCTGTAACAAGGATTTTTTGGAATCCCACATTCAATGAGATGCTTCCCTTAAGGGGGTTCTTGCTGTCAAAGAGGAGGACCATGAAAGCATAGAAGCTGGATGTGCAAGGGAGAAGGTCATTTTTTTAAAGTAGATGTATGGTCTTACATGACCATATTTTTAAGAATTATGTATTTTCCAAGTTTCAAGTTTGAACTATGTTTTTTTTGTCTATTCTAGAGGTGGTCAACTGCTGACTAATGTTATGGGTAACTAATTAATTAGCCATAACAATATTATTATAATTCAGTTGAATTTTGGTTATACCCTAGTCAATTTGAATGAATGATTTCTCTTCATGTAAGTGCATATGAGCTCATCTGATCTTCATCTTTTCGTATATGAAATCCAATTCTGTTTTTATGGTCCTTTGTGCTTTACTCATTTTGTTAATAATTTGTATGAGTGGAAAGTGAGGATGTGCTTTGATATTTTGAAATTGTTGCGTCCGCGCAAAGCGTGGGGGGAGTTGTTGCTTGTTAGGTAATATTGGAATAGGGTGCACCCACTTGGCTTCCTTTCTTCTTCTTTAAAAAAAATGTGACTTTTGCTCTATTTTTGTAACCACGTAGTCACTTTTACACTTAAAAAACACTTTTACATAACCACACCAACATGAACAAGATGATTATTTTTCGATGTTAAATTGTAGTTTTCTTTTCTTTTTTTTGTTTATATTCTTTTATTTTTTAATGCATTTAAAACTTTTCTTGAAAAAATAATTGTGCGGACACAAACAAAAAATCCTTGCTCCGCCACTGATGTATGTATGTATGTATGTATGTATGTATGTATGTATGTATGTATGTATGTATGTATGTATATGTATGTAGATAGATCTATATGTATACATACACACACATATATGTATATATATAGCAAGACCATATTTCAAATAAAAAGCGTGTGCAAAGGAAAATCGGTCGAAGAGATATGTGGCAGGGTTGTTGATTCACTTTTACTTATGTCATTTTAAATTTATATAAGGGTATTTTAGGAAAATGAGTAAAATTAACTACTTTAGCTCATCTCCTTAATCTCCCTAAAATCGGTTAAATATGTCATACAATTAGGACTGGAGGGAATATTCATTAGATAATGTTTTTTTTACCATTTGCACAAATTACATTTAGCGCCCCAATATATAATCATCTAATATAATCGTTAATGCTCCATTTGGTTCAAAATATAAAACGTTGTAAACAAATTCATACGAACTAAATTTTTTTAGTTAAGTCGTTTTATGAGTCTTAGATTGAAAAAATTACCTATTTTATCCTTATTAGATAATATGATTTTCAAACCCTTATTAAATAATCAACTGATAAATGTAGTTGAAATTAAACTATTCAATGTAATCAAAACAATTTTTTTTTTTGGATTAATAAAGGCAAGCCGAGGCTTGAAACCTATCCCATAGTACATCAAGTAAGGAAAAAAAACTAATGGCAGTCGATCAATTGGTCCTTTAAAACCATATCTAGACACCCTCTGGGAATTGTCGGTACTAACATTACATCCTCATCATGTGGGGCATCATGACCCAGTTTGGCCATATAGTCAGCACAAGAGATGTTGCTTCTTGAGGTATAATGAAGCTCGACATTCCAATCTCGAAATAGAAGGTCTCTAGTCTCTCCGATAATGCCTCTTAGAGGGTGATCAGTACCACAGTCCCTCATCAAAATATTGATTGCATCAAGAGAGTCAGAGTAAAGGATTATTCTTTGAAAGCCCATCTGATAACCCACTTGGAGCCCAGTCGCGATAGCATAAATCTCAGCTTCAATGACAGACTGGAGTCCAAGGTACTTATGAAACCCCATCAGCTAGTAGCCCTAAGGAGTCCGAATCACTCCGCCGCAAGCTGCCTGGAGATGGTGGCGCTCCGAGCCGTCCACATCAATACGAACCGCATTTGTAGGGGGCGGTGTCCAAGTCTTTTCCACAGACCTGCCAAGGTGAAAGATTTCATGAGTTAGAGTATGATTACAAAAACTTTCCATAAGGAGGTAATTGCACAAATGGATCATCTCCCTGGTATCCGTGCTTTCGCCTTGATATAAGTATTTGCATCTGGTAGTCCAAAGGATCCAGCACCCCAAACTAAAGACCCTTGGCCAAGAGAAATTCCAAAATTTCCCTTTCCCAGGATAGATATTGGTATTCCAGTTTAGCCAAGCCTGCAAATTCCCTGTGAAAAACTGAGAGAAATAGTTAGACATTAAAATTTGTTTCCACATATTCCTAGCTCTCTCACAGTCCCTAATTATATGGATCACACTTTCCTCACTGTTACAGTGGAAGGGGCAAAGATTCTCACTTGCGAGGCCTCTTCTAGCTCTGAGGGAGTTAGTGGCAAGTCTCTCGTGGCCAACTTGCCACATAAAGAATTTAATTTTCTCCGGAAGTTGCCATTTCCACATAAGGGCCCAAAAATTGTTGGTTCTAGCTTCACCATGGTCAGAAAGATAATGATAAGCAGATTTGACAGAAAAGCACCCGTTTTTCGCCGCCCTCCAAGTAAAACAGTCAAGGGAGCTATTAGAGGGGGGGAGGACCTTGGAGATGATACTTATGATTGCAGGAGATAGGATACCATGCCATCTATTAGTGTCCCAGCTGCCATTACCCAGAACATGATCCCGCACCATCTCATCATTGTCAACTAAGGATGGATCTGAGATATGGGCTATAAGAGGACGATCTAAAGGGAGCCAAAGGTCTTGCCAGAACTTGGTATCCATCCCACTGTTAACTTTTTTCCCCACTCTAGCAAGGAAAGTGTCCCAAACTTCCACAATTGCTCTCCATACAGAGGAGGAACTTCGCTTCCTGGAGACGTGGGGAACAGGAGAGTCCCCACAATTATATTTAGTCCAAAGACATTGAGCCCATACATGGACGATGTTATGCCAGATAAAGAAAAAGAACAGCCTGCTGACAAAGAACAAAGTATGAACTCCGGTAGTAAGGAAGCAGAAGAACAGAAAGAAGGAAATACCCCAAAGTTCCCATCCTATCGTGCATCACTATTGGGGTTTAATGGTGTAGCCCATAGCAACCATATAATGGAGGAAGAAGACCTCTTTACTGATGACAAAGAAATCCACTGGAAAATTCCCCAAGACTCAGAAGAAATGAAAAAGCTTATGGAAATATACCCAGTGGCGCCATGCACAGAAGATGAATACAATGAATGGTGCGAACCGTGGAATTTTGCTTTGATTCTCACTGTGCTTGGCAAGAAATTTAATCTATATGTTCTGAAAGACCTCTTAATTAAACTCTGGGGATTCTCAAATTTTGAACTTATTGACATTCCCAACAATTACTTTGTAGTCAGATTTCAAGATAAAGAGTTATGGAGGGCGCATTACATGAAGGTATTATACGAGGGGCCCTGGGTGATTAAACAGCACTGTGTGCTAATACAAAGGTGGTCGCCGTATTTCAATCCTTACCAGAATCCGCTGGGTAGAGTGGCGACTTGGGTCTGGATTCCTGATGTCCCAATGCATTGCTACAATAAGCACTGTATCTCTCGGCTTGGAGACAGAATCAGACGCACTTTAAAGGTTGATATGAATACTCTTAATGATTTTCAATCTGAAACACCAAAAATTCAAAGGGGGAAATTTGTGAGGATCTGTGTCGAACTTGATCTCCAGAAGAAGCTCATACCTAAAGTTATCGCGGCTGGGTCGATATTTAATGTTGAATACGAGGGGCTCTCATTGATCTGCTTTACCTGTGGGCGAGTTGGTCATAGATGAGACAGATGCCCCTACAAGTGCCCAGATTTGAAGCCTCAGGAGGAGGCAAGCCTGACGAATCAATCGTCGCAGCAGCACACAAGCCGACCGTCGGTAAATACTCCGGCAACGACCTCAGATGAGTGTTTCGGCCCTTGGATGCTGGTGAATCGTAGAGCAAATAGGGTGAGGCCGGCGCAATGGTCGAATTTCAGAGAAGCACCACATCAGTCCTCGGGATCAGGAACGAGAGTGTTGAAAGACACTCACTTCGGTTAGAGCTTGAGATTTGCGGCGATTGGGGACCTTGATGATGAGGACCTTCTGACAACCAAGGACGCTTTGGTGATCTACTCTGCTAAGGGGGTTGATAACCAAGCCGCCACTGATCTTTCGAAGCAACTAGCTAGGCCTAAGGAAATCAACAAGGACAGATTCTCCTCGGCAAAGGTGAGAGTGCAGGAAAAAGGGAACGAACCAGAGTTCAGATCAGGGGTTAGGGTTGAATCGCGTCTAGAGGCAAGCTCCTGTATTGGCCGAAGACTGCTAACTCGGTAGTCCTCACAATTGGGCCGTGCAATTCTGGTGAGGGCATTAAGCCTAATTCTCAAAGTGATGAAGCGTTGGTGACACCTACTCACTGATTCCTAGACGTGGCCAATGTTAGTGGGCCAAGCAACATCAATGGGCCAATGGAGTCCAACTCTTTAAAATCTGATGGGTTAATTAATTTATGTGAGAATTCTGGGCCTTGTCCGTAGGTTAACTTGGACCACAGTGAAACGGATAAGGCGCTGGACCAAATGAACAAAGAGGTCCCCACTATCCATAATGATAAAAAGAAATCCATGGGGAAGAAAACTTCTAAAGGGCAACGCACCCATAATTTAGTCCATGGGAGCATAATCAATGCAGCTCAACCAGGGAACAAAGCTCCGATTGGCAGTGACCCTGTTGCGTCACATTGTATTAATTCTATTATGGAGCAGCCTCCTGATCAATGGGACCCTAATGAAGATGTTGCACTAGAGTTTATGGAGGCCAATGATCTTGCTGTGGCTGATTCGCAGTTGGGACAGCGGCATGAAGGTGGGCCTGAGTGCCCCAGGTAAGTTCCCTTATGCCCTTCTTATTTTCTCTTCATAATTATATTTTAATGTTTATAGCCTCTTGGAACTGTAGGGGAGCCGGTAGCCGGTCCTTCCCTCTAGTTATTAAAGATATTATCAATAAGTATTGTATTAACATTTTATGTCTTTTGGAGCCTCGTATTAGCGGTGTTAGAGCCGATAAAGTCTGTCGCAAACTTGGTTTTAGACATTGGGTTCAGGTTGAATCAAATGGGTTTGCGGGTGGTATTTGGCTCCTGTGGAATAATGATACTTTTGATGTCACCTATATTACCTCTACCACTCAATTGCTTCACTGCCAAGTCAAAGAGCATGGTAGTAACATTGCTAGTCTTGTGACTGTGGTTTATGGTGAGACTAATTCAATTGGCAGAATCGATTTATGGAACTCCCTTCGCTTGATTGCTATTCACTCTCACTACTAAAAATTTCGGTTTTTGCTACGGAAAAAATCCGTAGCAAAAACCCATTTTTCCGTAGCAAAACATGTTTGCTACGGATTTTGCTACGGATTTAGTCCGTAGCAAAATATCGCGTGGAAATTGCTACGGATTTCATGAAATCCGTAGCAATTGCGACGGATATGAAAATCCGTAGCAAATTTGCTACGGATTTTAATATCCGTAGCAATTTGCTACGGATATTTTATCCGTAGCAATTGCGACGGATCTAAAAATCCGTAGCAAATTGCTACGGATATTAAAAAATCCGTGGCAATTGCTACGGATATTAAAATCCATAGCAAATTTGAAAATTTGCTACGGATATTTTCTCCGTAGCAAATTTCACAAATTTCGGAATTTGCTACGGATTTTTTTCCGTAGCGATTTGTTTTTCCGTAGCAAATTTCAGAATTTGCGGAGATTTTCTTTTCGGTAGCAAATTTTAAATTTTTTTAATAGAAAATTGAATACAAATAGTAAAGTAATGTACCATGAATATATTAACGATAAAAAAGAGTTTACATAGTGAAAACACAATATATATAATCCGTAGCAACAAACAAATACAAAAAAGTAGTAGCAACAAGCAAATACAAAAAAGTAGGCTAAACAATGACATTGTGATCATCGTCATCACCCGGCAAAGATGGTCATCATCACCGGAGTCGACCCGGAACCTCTGTCTTTCATAAGGGACATGATTTGAAGCTGCATCACCCTCATCAACTCATTCTGCTGAGTCATCTCCTGTCGCATCACCGCCCGTTCCTGCTGCAACGCCTGCTTGATCTGATCTTTTTCCTGCTGCAACGCCTGCTTGATCTGATCTTGTTCCTAAATCATCTGCGCCTCATCATCTTTGTTTCTGAGTCGCCCGCGGCTCATCATCTCCGTTCTGGGTCATTTGTGTTGCTTGCTCCTCCACCAACGCCTTCATCTTCTTCAGCTCATCTACAAAATTGATTAGTACATTTATTATTTGTACTTCATTTGAATGGACAAGAGAATGAAAATTATCAAAAACAAATGTATTATGTTTACCTGAACAAACCCCTACAGTGCCAGATGAGAGGCGCTTTGTCTGCTTCAGTCGGTGGCAGACTCACTCGTATCCAAAGACCCTCCCCTTCTTGTCAAATCCGCCAGTAGCCTCAAAGAACAGACTCTCGTTGTCGGATATAGAGGATGAGGGGGTCGATCTCACGCTGGCGTGGCTCTCTCTGCGACGATGCTTCTCAAAGTTTTCCTACAAGCAAACAAATACATAACAAATAAAACATGTAAAACTATATAAATATGGTGGTGCATAAAACAAGTAATAAAGGCAATAAATGTCTAACCGCTATTTGTTGCGCCCTTGGATTAATCCATTGCCTCTCACTCCCTTCAGTTCGGGAATGGGTCCGCCGAAAGGTAACCCACTCAACCGATCCAGGCTAGAGCTTCCCGCACTCTACCCGCAAACGCAAATGATGACCTTAATTAATTACTTCAAATTACAAAATATTGAATACGTAAATAGAAAATAACGTGTACTTACAACTTTGCGTCGATGCTCACTAATTGATATGGAGCCGCCAGCATATGATGGTCCTTCCATTTTGGCCCTAATTTGCTTATTTTTCGCACTTATGGTCTTAAAATTGTCATTGCTTTCCCAATTGCCAAATAATTCATCTCTAGTGTCTGTGGAAGCCAATCTGTCTTGCCTCTCGACCTTCTCAATGCATAGAGCTTTCGACGCACCATCACACCGGCCCCGTGGTTATAAGCTTTTTTCGATTTTCAAGATGCTCGGCAACGCGTCATATGCTTATCCCGAAAATCAATAACAAACAATTAGTGCTCAATTTTAAAAGTACTAAATTAACACGCATAAAAAAATAACTTACCAAGAACTCCTTGAACCACGTGTCTCGTTGCTTCTTAGGAATCTCTCGTCCACGCGGTCCAAGCTTGAGTGTAATTACGGAATATTTGGTCCGACATGAAAGTCGCCACCGGAGTATCGTGGCAAAAATCTGAAAACGAGATTATCATGCAAATATTAGCATACAAACCAATTAGAAAAGAAAATTGTAACATTACGGGTAACTTTGCATGACTTACTCGTTGCCGTCGGGACGGATCCAAAGAAACCCCGTCTCGGGATCTCTTGAGCCCCGTTTGGTACCTCGAAGAACTACCTTCTTCCCCGACGTGGCTACGAGGCGACGCGGTGTGCTAAGGAAGAAATGTGAAATATTGAAGATGTTTGTACATAGATGGTTTCAAGAAACTAAACAAATGTAAATCAATCAGAAATGGTAAAGTAAACCTGTGGTCCTCCTTGCTGTGCATCAGGGGGGTAGCCGCCGGTGACGACGATGTATAAAGTGACGGTGAAGATGACAAATATCCCGACGGTGACGACGAAAAATCAAATAGTGGCACATCTGGAGAAGAGGCGAGCCCTCGCCTCCATATGGAGCGGTTGGCGTCGCCTACCCCCTCTTATAGTACGAGGTCGGGCTCGACCACTGCCACGTCCACTACTTGAACGTCCTCATGGATGCTCCATCTCTGAACACTTATAGACATCATGGCAAAATATATATATATAAAAAAAATTAGTTAATATGAGAGTAGCAAAGAAACAAAGTATGTAGTATAACATATCGTCATAAACAAATAACTAACATAAATCAACCGGACGATTCCTGTTCATCGACATCTACTTGCATGTCTTCATCTGAACTCTCATAGTCGTCGAACTCAGATTCACTATCAGAGAAGCTCATTTATGCCTCATCCTCATCGTCTGATTTCTCATCGTCAATTTGTATAGGAATCAACTCTAACTCCGCACGAGAATCAAAGAGATTGCTTGGTACTTCGTCATCGAAGATGTTTATGGGCGACATGTTCCACATCGGCTTGGAAAGGTTCGATCATACTTGTCATTTGATTCTGCGCTTTTCGACTTTGGTATAATATTTCGTGCTTTGGTTTTAATAACTCCCGTCCACCCTTGGCGAGATGTAGGGTATGGTGTATAGTAAACTTGTTCCGCTGTTGAGCAAGGATGAATGGGTCATAACCAACCGAATATCTCCTTGTCCGGTGGATCTCAATATTTCCATGTTTGTCCACTTTTGTCCCACGCGGATTTGTTATCAAACCACTCACACTTAAAAAGGGTCACCACCTTGTCCCACCGGTAACTCGGCTGAATTATCTCAACTAACTTCCCGTAGTAGTCGGTCTCCACCCCGTCAATTTGGTCACCTCGACAACATACACCGTAATTGCAACATAGTGTACCTGCGTTCGCGTCAACGATTGCAAATCGATACCCATTGATTATATATTTTTTGCATCGGTAACTTGTCATTGCAGCTCCATAAGATAAACTCCACGCAACTTCATTGGGATCTGATGGATTTTCCAAGAAATATGATCGAAACCATTTTGGAAACTCGAAATTAGTGAATTGATCAACTTGGGACACCGACATTGAAGGATTTCCCGATCGACCCAATTAGAGAAGTAACGTAACAAAAAAAAACTTAAGTTAATACTTTAATACTTACCGTAATAGTAAACAAAACAAAAACTTACTCTAGGTACTTTGCGGCCTCTTCACGGTTGTTTAGAATGTACCACTCGCAACTCGCTTATCTCTTCCGTCAAGAGTTGACTTCCAACGTTTTCCCACGACTCGCCCCGGAAAATTAAATATTGATTTTTGATCCCTCGTATCACCGGCATCATCGTTACGAGGTACCCCTCCCATCTTGACATCATTTCGGGGGATAATAGTATGACGCAAATTTTGCGGCCTCTTCGACTAGATAAGCTTCAGCGATAGATCCTTCAACGTACCTTGTATTTTTGATCTTGTGCTTAAGTGTGCGTAAAAACCTACAATGGAATATCTCGAGCTAAAGTATCATGTCGGTCAATTAATAACATCGCAAATCAATATATATATTACCTCTCAAACGGATACATCCATCTATCTTTTGTTGCGGGCCTCCTACCTTTGCTTCGTATGCCAAGTGAACGGGCAAATGTTCCATTGAGTCAAACAAGCTAGGAGGAAACACCATTTCTAACTTGCATAGCGTTATGGGCATGCTCGCCTCCGGTGTCGTAACTTTTCAACATTAAGCTCGAAGCACAAATTTCTCTAAAGAACATGGACAACTCCGTTAGAATAGACCATACATGCTTCGGTAGTGCTTTGAAGGCCCACGGCAACAATCTCTCGGAAAAACACATGACAATCATGACTCTTCATCTTGCTCAACTTCACCTCGTGCATGTCGACACATCTTTTCCGGTTTGACGCATAACCGTCGGGGAGTTTCGAGATCTTTAATCCATTGCAACAATTCTAAATTATGCTCTTTATTGAATGTGTACGGCGCTCCGGGTTTGGAAATTCGTCCGGTGCCCACTTTCCCACCAAATGCAAAGCGGGCCTTCTACAAATCGCTTCAACGTCCAATCTTGCGTTGATCGTGTCTTTCATCTTGCCCTTGGTGTCCATCACGGTGTACGAAATATTGCAAAACACATTCCTCTCAATATGCATGACATCGAGGTTGTGTCTTAACAATTGATCTTTCCAATATGGTAGTTCCCGAAGATATCTTGCGTTTGTTCCAATGATGATCAATGTCGTACCCCTCGGGTTCGCTTGAAGCGGCCCCTCTTCGACACTCGGAATGTGCCCGACCTGTCCCATATTTCTTGTCCACTTAAACGACGAGGTGGATCTGCTCGTTCGACAACCTTCGCGTGAAGTCTTTTCTATTTCTCCTAAACGGATGATCGGGGGTAGGAATCGTCGGTGCTGTCAAACCAACGACCTTGCGACGTGTTCCAAGCTAAAACCCATGTTCTGTTCAAGACATACCGGGCATGCGAGCTTTCCAAACGTTTGCCGGCCACTCAACATCCCATATGCGGGAAATCATTTATCGTCCACATTAAGGCGGCCGCATGGTGAAATTCGACTTAATGATATATCATACGTAAGAACACCTTCACTCCACAACATCTTCAACTCGTCTATCAAAGGCCCGAGGTACACATCTATCTTTTTTTTTTGGGTTCGACGGCCCGGGGATTAACGCGTTAAGGAAGAAAAACTCTCTTCTCATGCACATAGAAGGTGGGAGGTTGTACGGCGTCACAATGATGGCCAACAGAATAATTCCCGCCCGTATTGTTGAAAGGAGCGAACCCATCCGAACATAGACCAAGACGAACATTACGGGATCCATAGCAAAGAAAGGATTCGCCTCGTCAAATTTACGCCAAGCTTCGGCATCGGATGGATGCGTCACAAAGTTCTCATCCCTACGATGCTCCCGGTGCCATCTCGTGAGAAGCTGTTTGTTCGGATGCATACAATCTCGTAAGTCCGGGCACCGGAGGAAAGTACCACATCTTGCTTAATGCATGACGGGTCTTTTTCCTTCCTTCCCCCACAACTTTATATCCGTCATGTCCACGAAATTTGCAATTTGTCACTCGATCATCCTTGTAATACAACATACATCCTCTCGGGCGCAATGAATTTTTTCACATCCAAGCCCAAGCTCTTTCACCTTTTTTTGCTTGGTAAAAGTCCTTAGGCAAATTATTGTCTTTGGGAACAACCTTACTCATGATCTGCATCATTTCGTTGTAATTCCTCTCACTCATATGGTGATCAGTCTTCAAACTTAGTGTTGCTAGGGTAGCCGATAGCGATGAATATTCACTATTTTCAAAGTGGTCGCAACCTTCCCATAACGGACGTTGTGCTTCTTGAAGCATTTTATAGAACCTAGCAGGCTTCCGGATGAGGATCCTCACCCATGTTTGATGGTTGAGGATGGGTACCGGTCTCTCTCCCATGTATGACGGTTCGGCATGAGTAACGGGATCAAAATATTGGCCGATCGACGGTCCCGTGGCATCCATAACCAACTGCTCATATTGATTAAGGTTTTCTCGATGACTCTTGTCCCCGTAATAACCACTCGGTGTCGTCGGACTTCGCCATGACATTCCCAACATTCATAATCTTTTATGAATCCCTTTTGACACAAATGAATCCCGGCCGTGTCCGCATCTCAGTAAATCTTAAACACTTACATTTGGCACACGGACACCGATCTCCTTCTTGAATTATTTGAATTCGCCAAAGCAAATTGGACGAACTCTTCCAAACCCGCGAAGAATCTTGTTGTTACTTGTCTTCTATCGGTTAGACGATTGTACATCCAACTTCTATCATGGTTGCCTTCCATACTTCCTAGCTAGTTCGAGTTACTACCCTAATTAACTTCTCAACATACCACAAATATATATAAGTCGCCCCTTATGCCTTCCAATTGCCACTTACTCAAGAAAGTGAAAAACAAACACATGCATTGAACAAAGAACATATTCCGAAAGCAACCAGGAGAATGAGGATAACACACCCGAACATGGACACATGTATGTGGAGGGGGCAAACAAAGAATAGAATACTAAGTATTTTGGAGTTTCTAACATATATGGGCTAGATCAAAGAGATTACTTAACATTTAATCAAATTTATTGTATAACTTGTTAAAAATAGATTCAAATAAAAAATTTAAATGGAATATTTTTAAAATAAATTATTAACAAATCATTTTTATAATAGCCTAAATCAAATAGTAAATTCCACTAATTTTTATCACTCATACAAATTTGATTCTTCTTCAATGTCACATCTTCCTCCTACTTTACATTAATTAATTAATTGTTGTATCCCTAAATTTCATTTCTCAATACTTCACTTTTCTAATTTCAACACCATCCTATTTAAAGATTTATGTATCATTCCCAACTAATACAAAATCATAATTTTATCACACCAATATCGAATTGAAATTTCTAAATTCCTAAAAAATGCTAGATAAAATACTTCACATAAAATAATTCCAAAAAACAATGCAAGATTAAAAAAATCAATATCATAAATAAAAATCATTAAAACCCACTAATTAAAAAAATCATGGAATCTCCTACAAACTATAAACATAATTCAAATTAATAAACACAATAAGTATCAAAATCATTATGTAATTAACAGATTCAGCTAAAGGAGACACTAAAACAAAAAACAAAAAAAGATTTAAAATCCTGTATTTTATATCTTCTACTAACATATATATTTTAAATATATAATAAAGCAAATCTAACATATATATTTCCATATAATTATAAGAAAAAAAATACTTCAAGCTAGCTAACCTGCGGTGGCCAAGACGGATAAGAAGACGACAATAGGGGACGAGCCCGAGGAGGGAGCGAGGGGGACCAGGGGGAGGAGGAGGAAGGGGGCGAGGGCGTGGGGGCGGCGGGGCGGGGGGCGGGCCGGGAGGACGTGGGGGAGGGGCGGAGCGGGGGCGTGGGGGTGGGGGGCCGAGCCCGGGAGGACGGGGGGGAGGGGGGGTCGTGGGGGTGGGGGGGCGAGTTGGGAGGAAGTGGGAGAGGGGCGGAGGGCGGGGGTGGTGGGTTGAGCCGGGGGGCCGAGGCGGGGGTGGCGAGCGGGGCGGCGGTCCGACGAGCCGGGGGAGCCCAGGGGTCGCGAGCTTCGGCCGGAGGAGTGTCGGGAGTGGGGAAAAAAGGCGAAGGTAATAACCTTTCGGCTTTTTGCGACGACGGATGATCCGTCGCAAAAAGTTCCTTTTTGCGTCGGATTTGACAATCCGTCGCAAGATGTTGGTGGTTTTTTGCGACGGATTGGATAATCCGTCGCAAAAAGCAACTTTTTTGCGACGGAAACACTTAACCGTCGCAAATTGGCGGACTTTTGGTCCGCCATTTTGCGACGGACAGAGTTTCCGTCGCAAAAGGCGGTCCTAAATGGCCGCCCTTTTGCGACGGACTCATTGTCCGTCGCAGATTGCGACGGATCATGTCGTCCGTCGCAATATGGCGGACCTAATCCGCCAAAGTTGCGGCGGTTCACTATTCCGTCGCAAACTCTCATATTTTTGCGACGGATTAGTTAATCCGTCGCAATTTATTTTTTTTCCTACGGATTTACCAATCCGTAGCAAAATCTACTAAATTTGCTACGGAAAATTTTCCGTAGCAAATTTCGTCACTATTTGCAGTTTTTCTAGTAGTGTCTAGTCTTCCTTGGTTAGTTTTGGGCGATTTTAACACCTACCTATCCCCTGATGATAAGCTTGGTGGGGCCGATCCCCCTTGGGCCTCTATGAACCACTTCAAGGAATGCATAGATGACACCGGTCTAATTGAAGCAAGAATTCAGGGAGAGAGATTTACTTGGGAAAGGCATGGTTTGAAAGAAAGACTTGATTGGAGTTTTACCAACCTCAGTTGGATAAATTGCTTTCCTAATTTCATTGCCCGACATGAGCTCAAATTCAAATCCGACCATAGGATTGTGGTGGTGAGTTCTAATTCTTCTTCCTCCATACATGTCTTTTAGAAGTCCTTCTTGTATCAGATTGCCTGGTCTCTTGAAAATGATTTTAAGGATATTACCAAAGAAGCTTGGAAGGATAAAAATTGGCTTCAAGGTTTGCAAAATTTTAGAAATATCGCTCAAGACTGGAATGAAAATCGGGTGGGTAACTTCACAAAAAAGAAAAGGGAGCTGATTCGTCATCTTGAGGGAATTGATAGATGCAGAAGGATGAATTTGCAATTGGGGCTTTTTACGTTGGAGAAGAAATTATGGGAGGAATACCACAAAGTCGCCACCCAAGAAGAAATCTCCTGGTTCCAAAAATCTAGAAGTAAGTGGCTTCAAGGAGGGGACAGAAATACGAGATTCTTTCATGCCTCAACCATTGTTAAACGAAAGAAGCAGAGGGTTGAAACTATCCAAAATGAAGCCGGGGAGTGGATTGACGATCATCACATTATGAAAACTATGGCTCATGATTTCTTTCTTAATCTTTATGCTCAGGATGCTACTGTTAAGGACCTGGATGAGTGGTGCTATAATTTCCCTATTATGGATGCTCGTCAGTTAGGTACGCTGTCTAGAACAGTTACCAGACTTGAGATAAAAAATGTAACTTTTGCTATGGGTGCTTTTAAAGCCCCTGGCCCTGATGGTCTCCAGGCTCACTTTTTTCAAACCCAATGAGATGTCGTGGGTGACAAAATATGTGAATTCATTGAGGAATGCTTCAAACACCCTGCAAATATGGCGAGTATTAATAAATCCAAGGTTGTCCTCAGTCCTAAGGTCGACAATCCTTCTACGTTAAAAGATTTTCGCCCTATATCCTTGTGCAATGTAAGCTTCAAGATCATCACTAAGATATTGGCGAATAGGTTCAGAGAAGTTATGGATTTCCTCATAAGTCCTGAGCAATGCAGCTTTATTGCCAACAGATCCAGTTGTGATAATATCCTTATAGCCCAGGTGTAATACCCGGATAATTATTTATCTGGAATATTATATTTTGATAAATAATACCTATTGAAAATAGGTGAATATGTGGTTTCAAATAATAAGTAATAATTATCTTATTTTCTAAGGTAATTCTATTGAAATTAGGGTGAATAAAGAGCTAAAGGTCCCTAAATGAAATTGTGGGTCATAAAATGACTTGAAAATATTATGATAAATCCTAAGAGGCAATGAAATATTTATTAAAAATTGGAGAATATGTTGTCTCTAATTTAGGTAATTTTTGGGATTAATTTCCTTGGAAAATATTGAGGCAAGATTTAATATTATTTTGGGGATCATAATTGACCCCATGATTTTTAATATTTTACATGGAGCGTAAAATACCAATGTTAGTAAAATAGTTGTGAGATAATAATTAATCTCAATTAAGAAAATTATCAACAATTAGTAAGTGACTAATTAAGTAATTAATGGCTAATTATCTTAAGTATGAATCAATGGAAATAATTATGAACAACCCTAACTAATGATGAGATTAAAATACTAAGCAATCTTGTTAAACAACTTTGACAAGTCAAACAAAAATCAAAGGCATGGATTGAAGTTAATGAAGTTAATCTAATGGTCCTAATAATTCAAAGCTTAATCCATGTGAAAGTGAGAAGACTTTCTCCTAGATATTGTAAGGTAATTAAAAAACAAAAATTAGAGAAGAAAAAGGGGTACACGGTTTCTATAAAATCTGAATTAGGAATTGAAGTAATTAAATAAAAGATGATGATGAGTTTGGAAGAGGGGATGTCGGCCATGAGACAAGAGAAGAGATGGAGATTAATAAAGCATAAAGGGAAGCTTTGAAAAGTCAACATAAATCAATAGCCAATAGAAACACATGGAGCAATGGATATTGTTGCAAGTGGGAGAGCAATTTCCGTGGCCAAGAAGTGTCCATCAATTTCGAAATAATTAAGAGTGGTATGAGAGGGAGGAGGTCGGTTGGGAGTGTGTAAGAGGAAGATAAAACTTGATTCCATAAGTTTTTGAAACCCACCAATTAGGTGCATCTAGGATTTGCTTATAAATAGCAAGCTTGAGTCTTCACAATTCTCACACCACAAACCAAAGAGCAATCTGGTTTTAGAGAGAAGTAAGAGTGAGTGGGAAGTTCTTGAAGGAGTTGAAGCTTTGGTAAGTAGTTCTTGAGCCTTAAGCTTTTATATTCACAGATAGTTGTGGTTTTATCTTAAAATGCTAGAAGTATTTTTATTTTCATGGTTAAAATTAGCTTTATTTCGAAAAAAATGATGAAGAAGAAGTTATAGCAAAATTTTTGGAAGATTATGATCAAAGTAGCGAAGGCTACTTTAACATTGTCGGTTAGCGATTCCTGAAGTCGGGGTAAAAACGTCATTATTTTATGTAGAAGATGATGTTCTAAATTTCTGAGAAAATTCATGTTGAAATTAGACATATAGAGCTTTCTAAATATACATATAGCATGTCATTTTGAGTTTTTTGCTAGGAGATAAAAATAGTTGAAAATAGCCTACGAATTCTGGGCGAAATTCTGGGCACGTTGTGAAAAATGAAAACTGGGAATTTCTCTTAAAATCTGGGAAATAACCAGTATTTTTCCTCAAAATTATACATTCTAACGATTCCAAATAATTTTACGGATCCTCGTTTCGATTTTTCTAGAATTAGTTATGATTTTTCAAAGTTAGACGAAAATCTGAAAGCTGTAACCAACGTGGTTCTACGAAATTTTGGGCAATAAATTGTAAAATAAATCCATCAAGGGCAAAATGGTCATTAGTGGTCAGAATATCTCTTAGGTACTATTCATGGATTAATAAAGCGATATTACCATCATAGGCTATCCGAGAACACATACCGACCGACGTACGTAATCCGCTATCACCAACGAAGGTACGTTCGTGTACTGTAACATTAACTCTGATGTTTATTGTATACGTATATGTGATATGTGTATTGTGTGTGTATAATTGATATGTTGTACGTTCACGTACTGTAACACTAGCTCTAATGTTTATTATATGATTGTATATGATTGTTGTGTAGTAGTGTACGAGGTTATGCTATATACACGGTATGTTACATATATACGAGGTTATGTCACATACGAGGTTATTATTGTTGTATCATACGAGGTTATGTATTATTAATCATACATCTGTTGTGGACTGTTGTATTGATTGCTGTTGTCGTGTATATGTAGTCGTATTTAAGCATGAGGTTAATTACTGAGATCCAAATTGTAATTGGATCTCGCTCTTATCATAGCGTCGGTTCGAAAGAACCGAGAACCGAGGAGAAAGGCGAGCGGCCGCACGAGAGACCCGGCTGACGACTTTCTTCGGGTGTTATTCATTTTGAAAACTCTCGGTCAATGTAACGTTTCTGTAAATCAGCCAGACTTACGACATTTATCAATATATGTATCAGTTACTCAATCGCTCCAATGCTCTACTCTGATGAAAAAAAAATTATACTACTTTTGAAAATGGGATGTTACACCAGGAAATTATCCATTCCATGAGAATGAAGGGTAGAAAGAAAGGATTTGTTGCCATCAAGATCGATATGGAGAAGGCTTTTGACAGACTTGACTGGGGGTTCATAAAAAACACTCTTATTCATCTGAAGTTGGACCATAACCTTATTGATCTTATTATGGCTTGTATTTCCACTGCTTCTATGTCTATTCTCTGGAATGGTGATGAAAGCCAGAGCTTTACTCCCTCTACAGGTGTTAGGCAAGGAGATCCTTTAAGCCCCTACATCTTTATCCTTTATATGGAACGCCTGAGTCACCTTATCAAAGCCGAGTGTGGTAACCGTCGCTGGAAACCGTTCACTTTCAAAAGGAGAGGTCCTTATATATCTCATCTTTTCTTTGCTGATGACCTCATCCTTTTCACTGAAGCCTCTCCTAGCCAAATGATTGAAGTGCGTAGTGTGATGCAAAGCTTCTGTGAAGTTTCTGGCCACAGAATTAATCTTGCCAAATCTCGTATGTTTTGCTCCAGAAATGTCAACTTTAATAGAGCTCTTGAGTTTAGTCAGATGCTTGGGATTGGAATCACCTATGATCTTGGGAAGTATTTGGGTGTGCCGCTTATTCACAGCAAAGTCACGAAAGCCACTTATTATCCCATAGTGCAAAAAGCTCGTAAAAAGATGTCTATGTGGAAAAGTAAGTTCTTGACAATGGCTGGGCGATCGGGGCCTGGGGAATTTCTTCCACTTTCTTTTTCTTTTTCCGGTCATCTTGTCCCTCAGTAGGTGGCTGGTCAGGTGGAAGTTTACGCTGGCCGGAATCAGATAGCGAAAGAGCTTTGGCAGAGTTCGACGACATACTCCTAGTGGGATTGAATTTGAAACCTATGCAAACACAAAACAATAATTATTTAAAAATACCCACATGACAAATGTAGTTGTAATTTTCATGTGCACATGATACTGGACATTTTTATTCCAAACACTCATAATAGTCCCAAATCATCTGCCGCAACGAACACCTTACACATGCAAGTTCAACTCAGCAATTTGTAAGATAGGATGAATCGCGTCGATGGTCAAATTCAAGAGTCAAAACAGAAGATGTCGTAGTGGTGAAAGTGATGAAATCTGGGGAGGGTGGCGACTGGTGAGCGGTTTGAAGAAGAGCTGGAAACGACAGATAGAAAGAGACCCTCACAAAAAAGTTAGCTGAAGAGAGTCCGTGCCGAAGATAGAGAAGTTCTCTCTTGTTAACTGTGCCTGCTTCGGAGCGTTGCTGCTACGGCTTCATACCGTTGCCCACTGCGGCGGTCTTCGCCGTGAGAGAACCTCCAACCACCCACCACCCCCACCTCGCCTTTCCTCTGTCGTCTGCACCACGCCCTTCCTCCGCCGTCCGCCTGTGAGAAGGAAAGCTCGGATTCCAGCGTGAGTTTCTTCTAGGTCCAAGATGGTCAGAAGCGCTGGTAATAGGACTTTGAAGCTGGATCTGACCCCATTTTCAGATGGCTAGCCCCCTTCGATTCACTGCTCACACTCTCTGCTTCGTTATTGTTGTTCGACTCCGTCATAGCTAGTCAAGGTTCTGGTTCTGGTTTTTATGCCTCCTCAGTGGTGAAGTGACTTTAGTTTTGAGAAAGAAATTCTCAGATCTAGCAAGTCATGGGTTCCGGTAATGGATGAGTGTGGTTTATTTGATTTGTGATTTTGGTCTTGATCTCTGTTCGTTTCTGTGTTGGGAATCCTCAATTTTGGGCGTTTTGCTGCCATTACTTAGAAGACATGCTCGATTCGCGCCCTCTTAGTTTTGCTCTTGTTGTTGTCCTCTGAGATTTTGGTGAAGTTGTGATAATGGAGAGGCAGGGGGACTAGACGAAAGAAGGGGACTCAGTAATGATGCTGCAAAGTGAGAAGGCTAAGGAAAATAGCATTTTGTTGCCTTCACATCCAGCTTATCAAAGGAACCAAATTTCCTATAGAAGCAAACTTTTGGAGAAGGAAGAGGAGGTGTTTTCCCAAGAATTGGAAGATCAAATGAAAGAGTGGCTTTGTGAGGAGAAGGAAATTTCTCTGCCTCTTACTGAGGAACAAAAAATTCTCCTTGACTTCTTACCAAAGCTAAGCATGTTAGATGAAAGGTTGATGGGTCTTTGTCGTCCTTAGAAGGATGCCTTAATTCTTACTCTACTAGGGAAGTCGGCAAACTTAGAAATGATGAAAGATAGGATTGCTTGGATTCTTAGATCAAAAAGCTTTGAGCTCATTGATCTTCCAAACAACTATTTTGTGTTTAAAACAGGAAATAGAGATCTGTGATTGAGGTTATTGTTTGATGGTCCTTGGGTGATACAAGGGCATTACTTAACAGTGCAGAGATGGAGCCCAAACTTTAACCCTTACAGTAATGAGATTCAAAAAGTGGCAGTCTGGGTTCGTATTCCTACTCTTCTGATGCATGTTTATTCTGAAGAGTGCTTACTTGAAGTAGGAAATATAATTGGAAAGGCCCTCAAGGTGGATGTTAATACCTTAGCACAATGCAATAATCGAAATATGATGGTGGAAAGAGGGAAGTTTGCCAGGGTAAGTGTAGAAGTGGACTTGAATCAAGCTCTGAAATCTAGGTTTGTCATTCGATCTACTATTTACACTATGGAATATGAGGGGCTTGATTTAATTTGTTTTAATAAATATGGACATTCTCAAGAGAAGTGCCCGCTAGTTCGGAACAAGGGGGAGGATTTGCCAGAGAAATCTCAACTTGTAGTGAACATAAGCCATGCTTCAAAAAACCAAAGTTGCTGTCATGCTCAATTAAAGCCTCTAGTAAGCGTACCAGGAATTAACTCTGACAAAGAATTTGGCTCATGGATGATAGCAAAGAGAAACCCCAGAAAAAGAATCCACAATCTTGAGCCAGAAAGGAAGTTGGGGAAAATGCCCGAGAATAATAAGTCAAATGGGAAGGGGAAGAAATCTGCTTCAGGTTCAAGGTTTGATGTGTTGCAGGAGGTGGAGGATCATATCTATTCAAAAGGTGTGGATCAACTTAGAAAGACAGAAGTAGCTACGACTACATGGAGAAGGAAAGAGGGTGAGGCCCTATCTTCTATCAAGGAAGGAGTCGTTGAGTCTAAAGAGAAAGAAAAGTTGAATCTTGACACGGATGGAAAATGTTCTTTGGTGATTGGGGAGGATCCTCATTTAGAGTCATCTACGGAGAGAGAAAAGAAGGAGAAGGTGATGAAAGTTAAAGAAAAAGAGGGTAAGGCTACCAATGTTCTCATGGGCCAGTCGGTAATTTTGAGCAAAACTACTGATGATTACAATCTAAAGCCCAATGGTTTATCCTTTGTGCATAATAAGAAGAAAGTAGCAAGGGCCCACAATGTTATTTTTGGATCCACAAAGACAATTGAGATTTCGAAAGTCAGCGAAACAAAGGAGCAGGCCAGGGGGAAAAAGAAGAATTATGATGAGAAGGAAATAGTGGAAATAGTGCCATGCAGCCCTAACATGGTGAATTCTTCTATGACTATAACCAAAAATGGGAAGAATGATGATGTTGACAGAGGAGAAGAAGACTCGGAAGTTGTGTCATCATCTTTACCTCCTGACGAGTTGATTGAGCATATTGCAGATGATGCAGATTTTATGGAGGGATAAGAATCCTTGGTTGCCGAAACCCAGTTTGAGCTGGGACAAGAACTAGACGCCAGGCATGCCAGGTAAGTATATGCTCCCCTGCATTATATATATATATATATATTAATGATTATAGCCTCATGGAATTGTAGGGGGGTCGGTAACAGAACCTTCCCTATAGTTGTTAAAGATATTGTCAAAAAATATAACATTGATATTCTTTGTCTTTTGGAGCCTCAGATTAGCGGTGCTAGAGCTGATAATGTTTGTCGTAAGCTTGGTTTTAGTCATTGGATTCGTGTGGAATCTAGTGGGTTTTCTGGGGGTATCTGGCTCTTGTGGGACAAGGAAAATTTTGATATTACCTATTTATCCTCTACCACCCAAATGCTCCACTGTCAAGTCTACAATCAGGTAAATAATTTTTCAAGCCTTATCATTGTGGTTTATGGTGAAACTAACTCTATCGACAGGTACCTGTTATGGGACTCCCTTCGTCTTTTAGCCAATAGCTCTACCATTCCTTGGTTAGTCCTTGGCGATTTTAATGCATATCTTTCCCCAACGGACAAATTGGGAAGGGCTGACCCTTCATGGACCTTAATGCTACAGTTCAAGGATTGTATTGATGATACAAGGCTTATTGAAGCTAGGTTTCAAGGGGAGAAGTTTACTTGGGAAAGATAGGGCCTGAAGGAAAGATTGGATTGGGTTTTCACCAACTTCAACTGGCTTCTATTCAACATGAGCTAAAATTTAAATTTGATCATAGGATTGTGGTTGTGAATTCTAACCCCTCTCTCTGACACAATCGTTTTCAAAAATCTCTTATCAGATTGCTTGGTCCCTTGAGAATGACTTCAAAGATATCACCGCTGAAGCCTGGCAGGAGAATAACTATCCTTCACAACTTTAGAGAATCAGCTTTGGAGTGGAATGAGAACCGTATGGGAAACTTCACTAGGAAGAAAAAAATAGTTGATGAGGCGCTTAGAGGGCATTGATAAAAGCAGGAAAATGAATCTTCAATCGGGTTTATTTCGCCTTGAAAGAAAGCTATGGGAAGAATACCATAAAGTGGCAACTCAGGAAGAAATTGTGTGGTTCCAAAAATCCATAAGTAAATGGCTTTAGGGAGGTGACAAAAATACAAGGTTTTTCATGCCTCAACCATGGTTAAAAGGAAGAAACAGAGAACTGGAGCTATAAAAAACGATGAAGGGGAATGGATTGAAGATCATGACACTTTGAAATTGATGGCCTATGGTTTCTTTAAAAAGCTCTATACCAGGGATGCAATCGTGAGGGACCCTGCGGGGTGGTGTTCCAATTTCCCTTCCATTGATGCAAATATGATTCGCCTTCTATCAAGAAATGTCTGTAAGGTCAAGATAAAAAGTGCAATCTTTTCCATAGGAGCTTTTAAAGCTCCGGGTCCTAATAGCCTTCAAGCCCACTTTTTCCAAACTCAGTGGTCTGTTATAGGTGATAAAATATGTGATTTGATTGAAGAATGCTTCAACAATCCCTCAAAGTTGTCTAGCATAAAGCAATCCAAAGTTGTTCTTATTCCCAAGGTTGATAATCCAGCTACGTTGAAGGAATTTCTTCATATCTCCCTTTGCAATGTGAGCTTCAAAATCATTACTAAGCTCATTGCTAATAGGTTAAAGGGGATCATGCCCCATCTTATTAGTTAGGAGTAGTGTAACTTTATTGCTAATAGATTTAGCTGTGATAATATCCTTATTGCTCAAGAAATTGTCTACTCCATGAGAATGAACGGGAGGAAGAAAGGTTTTGTGGCAATCAAAATTGATATGGAGAAAGATTTTGACAGGTTAGATTGGGGGTTTATAAAAAAAAACCCTAAAATGTCTTAACTTGGAGAACAACCTCATTGATCTCATTATGGCTTGTATTTCTACTACCTCTATGTCTATTCTCTGGAACGGGGACGAAAGCCCGAGCTTTATCCCATCTAGAGGAGTTAGACAAGGTGATCCCCTGAGCCAATATATATTTGTTCTTTGCATGGAGCACCTGGGCCATTTAATTAAAGCTGAATGCGAAGGGTGTCGGTGAAAACCCTTTCTTATCAAGCGAGGTAGCCCCCATATCTCTCACTTGTTCTTTGTCGATGACCTCATTATTTTCACAAAAGCTTCTAGTAATCAAATGATTGAAGTTCAGAAAGTAATACAAAGCTTCTGCGAAGTCTTGGGGGCATAGAATCAACCTTGACAAATCTCAAATGTTCTTCTAAAAAAAAGTAAACTTCAACAAGGCTCTCGAGTTGAGTCATCTCCTTGGGATTGGGATTACTGATGACCTAGGTAAATATTTGGGTGTTCCGATCATTCATAAAATAGTTTCTCATGCCACTTTTAACCCTATTGTACAAAAAGCCAGGAAAAAGTTGTCCTCGTGGAAGAGCAAATTCTTGACTCTGGTAGGACGTTAAATTCTTATCAAGTCTGTACTATCTTCCCTGCCTAGCCACTACATGAAATCAACTCTCCTTCCAATATGTACAATTAGAGAAATTGAGAGAATTTCCGGGAAATTCCTATGGTCTCAGGAAGAAGACGTGAGGAAAATGCATCTTATTGCTTGGGAAAAAATTACGTAAGCTAAGAAATAAGGGGGTCTGGGTTTCAAAAATCTTTGCCGCCAGAACAAAGCATTTATTATGAAAATATGCTGGAGTTTCTTAACAAAGAAAGATGTCCTCTGGGTTCAATGTTTGTGGTCCAAATACAATTGTGGTAACTTGTACCTGCCTAATATCTCCAGAAAGAGAAACTCCTCCTCTGCTTGGAAAGCGATTGTTGAAGTTTGAGATAATTTTCTTAGTGGTGTTGGTAAAAAGGTTAATAACGGGGCGGGTGCCAAGTTCTGGACTAACCTCTGGCTCCCTCTTGATCAACCCATCATATCCTTTATTCAGTTTCCCTCCTTTGTCAACGAAGATGAGACGGTTAGGGATCATCTTCTGTCAAATGGACGGTGGGACTATCACATATGGCTTGGAGTTCTACCTCCGAATATTATAAACATCATTTTACAATTGAATCCACCCTTCAACAATTCCCTAGATTATTTTACCTGGAGAGCAGCAAAGGATGAGGGTTTCTCTATAAAATCAGCCTACCAGTATCTCTCTGACAGTGAAGAAGCAAGCACTAATAACTTCTGGGCTCAAGTGTGGAAATGGAAACTTCCCAAAAAAGTTAAATACTTTATGTGGCAAGTTGGTCACGAGAGACTTGTCACCAACTCTCTTTGAGCCAGGAGGGGCCTTACTAACGACAATAGTTGCCTTTTTCAATGTAATAGTGAGGAAAGTGTGATTCACATAATTCGAGATTGTGAGCAAGCTAGAAATTTGTGGAAACTAATTTTAAAACCTAACTATTTCTCTCAGTTTTTCTCTAGCAGCTTGCAGGTTTGGCTTAACTGGAATACCAGGCACAAGCCTGGCAAAGGGAGATTTCAAAACTTCTCATGGACACGAATCTTTAGTCTGGGGTGTTGGATTCTTTGGAAAACCAGATGTAAATTTCTATTTCAGAGAGAGAGCACAAAAACAAGGGAGATGTTACACCGGTGCAGCTACCTTCTCATGGAAAATGGAACGAATCAAAAGCTCAACTACAAGATTTTCCAACTGGACAAGATAGAGGAGGAATCCTGGACACCCCCTCCTGAGAACACAGTCCGCATTGATGTGGACGGATTGGTGCTTTAACAACATCAAGCATCGTGTGGGGGAGTATTAAGAAATACTCAAGGGGAAGGTTGATGGGTTTCTACAAACCCCTTGGCCTACTTTTTGTTATTGAAGCTAAAATTTATGCTATCATGATAGGGTTATAGATTGGTCTTCAGATGGGATTATTGAGAATCGTCATATACGAACTCCGATTCTCTTGATGCCGTTAATATCCTTATGAGAGATTGCCCTACTGATCATCCTCTTAAATACATTATTGGGGAGACTAGAGACCTTCTGTTCCGAGACTGGGACGTGGAGCTTTATCATACTTCAAGAGAAAACATCTCTTGTGCTTATTACATGGCCAAGGAAAGCCATAATGTTGTCATTGGTGGCGATGTGGTTATGATTCCAATTATCCCTAGAGGTTGCTTGGATATGGTTTTGAAGGATTAACAATCCTACCTCTCCTAGTATCTTTCTACTTGTTGTATTAGGGGCTAGAGTCTTATAATCTAGTTCATATTTCACATTTTCAAGCTTCGGCTTGCCTATATTATCCAAAAAAAAAAGAAAGAGATCGACCCTCAGCTCGGGGAGGTACGGAGGAAATGTGGACATTGGTGAAATTGAGATGGAAGACAAAGGTCAAAGTGGTCAATTCGCTGGAGGTGACCCTTCTACAGTCTTCCGGAACAGCTGGATTCTGTCAAGTAAAATTTATTTTTAAAAAATTGTGTTCTAGACTTCTTCTTATTTGTTATTTATATACAGATTAAAATAATGCCGTTGATAGCTGGGGAAATCATGAACCCTAACCTAAATGATGATGATAATATAAAAAAAATAAGCAGTTGGTAGTAATACATTATATTATTTTATATTAATATTAGAATATTTAAAATATATATCCCTCTATTTATTTAGTATATACGAGTTTTAAATACCTTACAAATTTTAATTTTTA
Organism: Acacia melanoxylon; assembly: GCA_019022615.1. NCBI lineage: Eukaryota > Viridiplantae > Streptophyta > Magnoliopsida > Fabales > Fabaceae > Acacia > Acacia melanoxylon. Next base: position 2,433,793 of record JAFJYJ010000051.1, on the reverse strand, counting down.
ATTTTAATTTATATTTTGAATAGACTAATTTGTAATAATTTTATTAGTTTATTAAACATGGGAAAATCCCTTACAAAGTCCATAAATACAAATAGATATTTTGAATATTCAAAATACCAAAAAAGTATGAGGTCTGATTTGTCTATTTTGAAATAAAAAATAAATAACACAAATATCCTAACACATCTTTTTTGTTTTTTTTTTTAAAACCCTCCTTACTCACATTCGAAGACCACCGATTACAGGTAACATAGCCCCACCATCACCAAAGCGTCCGTGGAAATCATTACTATCTCCGTTCCTAAATATAAAATAAAGTTTGTAGTGTAATTTACACTATAAATTTTGTCCTATATTTAGGATCGGAGTGAAAAAATTACCTACTTATCCTTATTAAATAATATGATTTTCAAACCCTTATTAAATAATCAACTGATAAATGTAGTTGAAATTAAACTATTCAATGTAATCAAAACAACAATTATTTAAAATACCCGCATGACAACAGGGCCACAGGAGACAAATGTAGTTGAAATCCAATAATTTTCACGTGCACGTCGTACTGGACATTTTTATGAAAATACAAAATTATTGGACCATGACAATCAACTGATTTTTTTTAAAAAAAAATAATTATTTTTTTGTGGTACATTGAATAGTTTATTTATTTTTCTTGATTTTTTATTAATTCATAGGAATTTTGGTCCAGTAACTTTTAGTGCTGTAATAAATGTTTAAAGAGCGGAAGTAAATTCCTTGCGTGTCATAGAAGGCAGCCATGTCTGGCATTCTGAGTAGGATGATGGGAAACCATGTGCCTAGCTGCCTTTGTGAATGTCTATTTATCTCCTCCTTTAATATTATATATATATATATATATATATATATTTGAGATAGAGGGAGTAGCAAATTAATTAAATGAAATTATGTAAATTAATTAGTTGGGCTGAGGCAAGAGGGTGAAGGCAGTCCTTGTCCCTTAACATGTGATTTTGCCCAAACACATCTCATTATATGGTACAAAACTTATATATAAATTACTAATTAGTTTTGATTGAAAAAACAATATCATATTGAATCAGAGAATTTTCACTATACCACCATTATACACCAGCATATATATGATTGATGTTTGTCGGTAGTTACGTTTGATAGCCCGCAGATATAAAACATTAATGATCTGCAAAATTCCACTACACCAATATATACAGCAACAGATCCGTAGTAGAAAACGAACAAATAATACTATGTAGAATGCTAGTTGTACGAAATATCAACGTATAGCTGATCTAGTAGTGTAAGGCCCCGCTAGATCTTTTTGAATCTCGAGTTTGAGTCCTAAATTAGAGACACGTGTGTTTAGAAGGGAAACCGTGAACCCCGAAATTGGACTGGTGGTCATTTGAATAGGATCCAGAAAAGGTGTCGGGAGCTGGTTGAGGTATGTGTGTGTATAAACATAAACAATTCTAGCTGTAATAAGTTATCTCTTCATGCCACTATAACAAATACTTCCGCAATATATCGAAGAATGCTTGGTCTTGTGATGGATCGGCTATATTACAAAGTGGGTTAAGTAAGTTTGAATCCCAACTTATTCAAAAAGATCTGAATTAGTCAGTTACTTAAATACCTAGTAATAGAATTTTTTTTTTAAAAAGTGTAGGATACTGGGTAGCCAAAAGGGTTATCAATCCAAATTAAAAATGCTTCTGTAATACACTATTATATTACTGACCATCTATTGAAAGCTTATTGGTGATATATACACACACACATACATGTGTGCACACAGTGTGTGCTACATCTCATCATCATCAGTATTGTATAAGACATATTTAAAGAGTTGATCTTGGTTCTAAATATCAAACAAAATTTCATATTTATCAATTTTTTCTTAATTTATCCATACTCTCTCAACATTAATTAAGGAGGAGATGGAATGAGGGAACTAAGGAAGGTAACTATGATATTTTATAAAATATATGTCATATTAACTAACTTAACGAATTATCATCTTTAGCACTTTTTGGCACTACTCTGGCACTTTACCTGCATCGACCTTTGACGCTTTCGGTGCCATTTTGGCGCTTTACAACCTGGTTCTTATCGCCTTTCTCTCAGGCCGTCTCTTTTTCTTCTTCCCTTGTTGCTTCTCAACCAGTTTCGATCGCCTCCCGTCCTGCTCCATCGACTTCAAACTCTGCCCACCGTCTTTCAGATTCCTCCATCGCCTTTCCTTATGTCTCTCTCGCTTGTCCTCCCTACCGTTTCCCGCTTTTCCTGTAAAGGCTCTTCTCTCTTTCCTCTAGTTTTACTCTTCCACCGCCTTCACTAGCCCTTCTCTTCTCTCACCTTAAGCCTTGTTTCCTTCATCTCTATTCCACCGGCTTTTTTCTTATTCCCCTTTCCACCACCTTCCATCCTTTCTTCTCAACCACCTCATCCTTCCATCACCTTTTTCCCTTCTCTTGGCCACCGCCTACCACCTTCTTCTTTCTCCTTTGTCCACCCCCTTATCCCATTTCATTGCTTCGCTTAATCATGGAATGAGCAGTGCTATAATTATTCTTTTGTGTTTCAGGCTACTCATTGGTCTCTTTCATGCTTCAATATGGTTTTTTGCTTGTGTGTTATTGTAGGTTTATTGCTTGGGGCATCAACCCTTCCATTTGCGTCACCTTGAGCTTGGGATTGTTCACTTCTCTTTGCTTCTAGCATTTGGATCAGTCCATTTGCCTCCTCTCTCTTCCTACGGCCGGGATGCTTCGAACCACAATATGATAGTTCACTTGGGATTGTTCACTTCTCTTTTGATGGCTTTGAACCTTCTTATGTACTAAGGCTATTTATTGCTTTGTTTTCTATTTGTTATCAAGTGTGTTGTTTCTTGTTGCAATTTGTTTGTTTCATTGCTTTGCTTTTGTTTATGATGTAATGCAACTCTAGTGTATTGTACTCATTTTACTGTGTTTAATAAAATGTCTTTGTCAAGAAAAAAAATAAATTTCCTTATTCTAATCAAATTAAGAAAATACAGTATATCTTATATTAATAACCAGAGTATAGGACATGTGTGTGTACACACACACACACATATATATATATATATATACACCGACTACACACACACACAAGTGATCATATAAAATGTCCCTAACTTATGAAACTTGCAATTACATAGATGTGGCTTTTATTATATATGAAGAAACAAACAAATCTGAAGCCATGCTCATCAATTATTGCTAGCTAAGAGCTTATTCGTTATTCATGCAGTTATTTATATGCCCCAAATAATCGATCAGTGGTACAACTCTACGTAGAGCTCGAATCAAATTTTTCTTCATACTGTATCAGTCATATCTTATACTTCCACTATTAAACTAAGGTATCACATAAACAGAGGGGAAAAGATGCAAATAAAATATAATTACCACTAGATCGAACTTAGTAAATTCATGGCTGTATAATTAATATGTTAATTATATGATACTAGTAGTAAATTTATGCCCAAACAAAAGCATACAAAATATATTTAAATATTATCTCAAGTCCTTAATATATAACACAACTAACTATTTTTAAAGAGATTAAGGAAGACAAATAAATTACTTTAGAGTATTTATATTTATATTTATATTTTTTATATCAAATTAATTTTTCTAACCTATAAAATTATATATAATCAAATGATACATAACATATATTATGATTAACTAACTTATTTAGTTTCTTTAATTAATCTCTCCAAAAAAAAAGTCAACTTAGTCTTATATTAAGGACTAGAAAGAGGGTATCATTAACTGAGGATATTCAGTGTTCCTTTTTTTTTTTTTTGGAGCTACATGGAACTAGTTTTAACTTTTAATCTTACAAAATAATTCAGTGGAAAATGTAAGCTAGGGATTATATAGGTTTAATGAAATCCAGAATCTGGATTTACGATTTATGCAACAGATAGAGAGAGAGGGAGACACTTATGGTAGCAGAGTCTGTTATCTAGCTAGCAAGAAGCAGATAGATCCTTGCAAAACCAAACCCAGAATTCCATATATATGTAGAAGCATATCAATCAATTCTAAATGTAAGAGCTGATGTCTGATGATAAAACATTACATATCAGCTTCAACTCCTTTGGCCTAATAGCTCCATCACTCTCTCTTATCCCCTTTAGGCATTCTTCAACAATGTAACATGACACTCACTCACACAAACACAACTATTAAATTCGAAGACACGTGCACACAGAAACCATAATCCTAGGTTTAATTCAGCCTCCTCAACAACTCTGTCATCTTGTCGTCTGAGTAGATCAACCACACACGCCTGCAACTGCAAGCGTGTATTGAAGCAATTATTCACATTCACAGCGCAAGTTTTCATATATATATTGATTATTAAATTGATTTGATTATGCCTCGTGATCACACGTCACAGCTTATTTTATTTCTCAAGGGAAAAAAGGTAGGCCAAACAAACTTTCCGGCCAACTTACAAATTAAAACTCAACACACATGATCATTCCCCAATATTCTATATATGTGTGTGTCTGTGTATAATACGTAACCCAAGCCAACCGTTATGATTATTCTCACATTCTACACCTCCGTTCACTCAACAATATCCTAACAACCCCCATAAATAATATTACCTATAAGACTTAATTAACTTTCTTTTGAAGAAATCAAGAATGTTAAATATGTTACTTAATTATATCAAATATTGTGTATAATTAAATTATATATCAGTTTATAAGTTAGACAAGTAATTTTGAGAAAACCGATATAAATATATACACACACACTTTAAAATAATTTATTTCACTTCTTTAATTTCTCCACACACACACAAAAAGTCAATTAAGTCTTATATTTATATGTATCATTGGAGCTAGTATTAATTTATTAATTACTTCCCTTACATATTTATACAGTAATCGACATCGTACTCTAGCTAATTATTCACTAATTACCTTATGGTAAAACCGCGAGGAGCTATCATCACCACCGTCAAACCCTAGTCTGGCGGCAGCCGAGGTGGAGGCTGGTATATAAGGCCAATCAGAGAGAGTGGCGGTGGTGGTATTAACGTTGGTGGTGATCGTACTAACGATATTGTTGCAGTGTTGTTGTGGTGGTGGTAGAGATTGGAGCAACCTGATTTGCCTCTTCAAGAACTTGACGTACCTAATGGCTTCGTCGAGCATGGATGCAGTGTCGAGCTTGGTTCCGCCGGGGACAAGTCTCTGGAGGATGCTGATTTTCTCGCTGATCCTCTCACGGCGATGGCGGGCGGCGACGCTCTGAGGGTCGTCGCTGATCCGTACGTTCCGCCGCTTAGGTTTCCGGATGGTGGAAGGGTCGATGTCGACGGGTTGCAGAGCAGCGATCTTGTACATCATCTCTTTCATGGCTCCAAGATCTTCTTCTTCTTGATCTTCTCCTTCTCGCTCCAAGTTGAAGCCAAACATGTCACTAATGAGAAAACCAGAAGATGAAGAAGAAGAAGTCGAAGAAATTGGGTGGGTAGTGGACCAGGAAGAAGCCATATTCTCAAGATTATTGTTGTGAATAACACTGGTGGTGAAAGAAGGATGATTATTATTCTGGTTGGTATTCATTTCTGAATATTGAAATTTTTTCCAACACCAGATAGATCGATGTGTATAGATATAATAGAAGTATAAAGCTGTATTCTGTGAGTTGCAAAAGCAAAGCGTTCTGATGAAGGAGGAGGGCTTTTTAGTGCAAAAGGGGATATATATATATAGTCATATAGCAACATGAATGAATAAACTTAAAAAGAAAAGGGGTTCATGAATGCGCTATTCTGCACCAACCAAAAAATAAAAATAAAAATAAAAATCAGTGATTTTTTAGAATCAGCTAAACTCTCAACAAGGGTAAAAGAAAAAGGTGGTCTAGCTAGGTTAAGAAACATTTGGACCCCCTCTTAATACGTGACATATTTGGAGAGTTAATCTTGGTCCTAAATATAAGACATATTTTTCATTTTTGTCAATCATTTCCTAATTTACCTTAGTGATGCTCTTTCAATAATAACTAAAGAGAAGAGGGTATTAAGAAAGACGATAAGGGTATTTTAGAAAATATATAGCATATTAACTAATTTCTTAATCTAATCAAATTAGGTATATATATAGGTTTTATATTAAAGACAAATCGGAGGGAGTAGCAAGTTTCTGTAGTGTAACTAAACAGCATCCTCTTATTCATACATTTTATAAACAGACTGCAGATACAATTTAACGTGTATTTCATTCCTGAATGTACTGTATCTGTATTTATTTATTTTTATGGGGTTTAAAAAGTTAACCGAACTGTGTCCAATTCGAGTGATTCTATATGCCTGTTTCTCCTTCTTTGACATATATTTTATACATAATCTTAAACAACCATAATGAAAATCACTTTTATACATGCCTAGTTATAAGGGAAAATATATGATTCAAAAGGTGAAAGAATTTAACCTCGAGAGATATCTCTCTGTTATACATTCTAAACCAGTAAACCTTATATTGGCCAAATAGTGTAGCTTCAAGTTATGCTGTGAGTAATTAAAAATATTGCTTAGGATTTTTTCTTGATAAGAAAAGTTTTCTCCGTCCTCCAAATTCGCATTTCATGTAACTTAATGAAATTAATCCTAGGTTGATATGCACTACTCATCATTGACTATTTATATTTATTTTGGAGAACAAGGAAGTATCTCTCTCTGTTTTTTTTTTTTTTTTATAACAACAAGCTAAGGAAGTATCTCTATAAATGCATGGAAAAAATTTTGCAAGACAAAAGTGCATTTTATTTTTATTAACGAATGATATACATGCAGGCTTACTTACGTTCGTACTTTTTCCATATAATTTATAAAGATGTTATTAGTTCCACAAAAATCAGTTCTTTTAGGGAAATTTTCAAAGATTGTCGCTTAATACTAACACAAATTCAGTATAGTAAGTCATACTGCTCACAAATTATGTATGGTGACTCACAAATTCAGTATAAAGGGAAAACTGCGTACAATGAATAAGCCTATAGTATATTTCTACTATATGTGAATGCAATATTAATAGTATATATATTGGTAAAATTTTGCAAAAAAAAAAAAGAAAATGATTTTAATTGTGATTAATTGGTGAGTGAATTTAATAGTAGATGAAATCAACCAAACAAAATAGGTCTTATCTCACTAGGTGGTGTCAGCTACATGAAGCCAAATCAACAATCAAATCATTGGATAACTTGTTGATTAAGAGGTCCTATTCAATAAGTTCACAGTGTTTTTTTGGTCTTCTTCTACCTCTTTTCATAATACTTCATACTATTTGATTTACTTCATTGACACATTCAATAGCCTTTTTTATACCGGACCAAATCACCTCAGACGATTTTTAACTGTTTTCTCTTCAATATATGTCACTTCATCTTTTTTTGTATGACCACACATTTATCTCCATAACCCCTACTTTATACTCATGTTATCCCTTTAAACACCAACATTCACTACCATACATAATTGCCGATAATTGTAGCAATGCGAAAATTTTCCCTTTACTTTATTAGATACTTTCCAATCACAAAAAACTCCAATATCCTTTCTCCCATTATACCACCCAACTTGAATTATATTATTAACATTTCAATCAATAATATCTTTTTGTATAATTGATAATATCTAAACTTTTCAACCTATGAAATCATTTGATCTCTCAATTTAACCTCCAAATCACTCTAAAAAGTTAGGTGATAAAATCATATATATGAATTATTATGAACCTTTATGGCTAAGAAAAGAAATGCAGATCAATTTTCTCAGGATTTATACATCAATATCTACATAGTATTAGCTAGTATAAAATTTATTCTAACAAGTTATATTATTAGTTAGCAATGAAAAATAAAATATTGCTCGTTTTTCGAGTTGTGTAATCTGTGGGATCCAATTAATTAGTTACGTATTGACAATAAACATGCATAATGTAAATGTTTAATCATAAGAAGACATGATTATTTTAAATATTTAGTTAATGCTCATTGTGAATTTTTTTAATAATCAATTAGGGTTTCAGCATCAGTGTTTAAACACTATCAGAAAATTAAACAACTCTATGTGGATATACCATGAAACCCAATTGCCTTTTGATTCACCCCTTTTCATGGGCTGAAGAATTGAGGGTAATTTATTCATGTAAGAAGAAATATCAAAAGTCAAAATTAATTTTTTGACATTTACCCGGACGCCTTACGTTACTTTCGTACCTTTGAAAGCTATAATTACTTCCAAGAAATTAAACATCAACGTTTGAAAATGTCGGTATCCTTCAATATTAATCATTGATGAGATATCATTGTGTTGAATTACTAAGAAATTATTCCAGCACCATGTAATTAAGGTGTGGTTCCGTGTTATTGAAGCCAATTTATCTTTGAAATGAAGAAAATTAATTAAGCTGATGTCATTTAATTTTTCCTTAAGTAGAAGGTTTTCCATATCCTAAGACTTTTTCCAATCAAACAACAAAATTGAAAATCTGTACATGTAGAACCTAATTTAATACTCCAGAATTATTGCAAGATATTACCTAATGCTTGATGTCATTTATTTCTCCTTGTCACCTAATAAAAATTTTATATAAATTAATAAAGTTAGTTAAAACTAGTTATTGTTGTAAAAATTACCCTCGCTAAAAGTCATTAGTTAGAAGAGTTTATTGGTTAGTTAGTTAAAAAGATTTATTGTTAGTTATGGTTATGTGAAAAAAATAATGTTTCAAATAAAATATGTCATATTATGAAAACAAATCATATATGCTTATAATAATTAAGATCCATAAGGAGTAATAATTATTTTGATGGAACTTTTTAATCAAAAATTTGATTGAAACTAATTATTACCCCCAAAATGAAATACTCAACACACTATATTCAACACGAAGTACATAGCTTTCAGACATATATACATATAAAGTAACATTAATCTGTCATAGTAAAAGAGATGAAAGCTTCAGTCAATCAATTTAAAACATAGAATTAGGTCGAAAGCTAATGAAACAAATTGGATTGAACGTATGGAATCTGTCGCAATCAATTAGGGTTTAGAGATTATACACATGGGGACGCAGTTATATATATATATATATATAGATCAATTTCTGAGGCCATTTTCTTCTTCAAGCTAAGCTAGCTATAGTGGAAGACACAAATGCATGTGTCAGTGTTTGCTTGTTTGTCCGTATAAAACAATTACATAATTGTAATTGTAAAGTTCTTATAAATCAGTTGAAAAAGAGTGTGATACAGTGGACTTTATACGTGTCCTTATGGAAAAGAGAACAAACTTGAAAATAGAAGAGTATAGATGTGTGTGTGTGTAGAGAGAGAGAGAGAGAGAGAGAGGGGCAAAGTGGAAACAAAGAGAGGAAAAGGAGGTTGTGTGGGGATGTTTTTCTGATTCATCGCAGGTACCATAAGTCATATGAATCTCTGAAAAAACCCTAATTCCATCGTCAGTGTGTGGGACAAGTTAAGGTTGTGAGTGATCATTTTTTTCCTCAGTTCTCAAGTACAAACATGCGCTCACAAACATACACAACATCCTGAAATTGATCATAACTTTCGCTGGATACATCAATGTTATGATTCAATATATGGTGTTATACGCTAGCCCTTGCGCATGCACAAAGAGCAATCATTCTTTTTGGTAGCTAGGGTTTCATTTCATCACTTGGCTTTATTTTCCATACTTAAGAAAACTTGAAGAAATTACCCCTTCATGTGTAAGCCAGTCACTGAAAACAAATACGTGGCTTTGCCAATTCGGTTCTCTATCTTCACACTTCCTTTTCTTCTCTACATATCTATCTACCTATCTAACACACAAAAATCAAAAGCAGGAGATCAATCATTATCACCGTCTACCACTCTGGTCCTTAAGATAATTAAAGCGTTTATAATAACCACATCATTAAAACCAAAGAAATGTGGTTAAATGTTTAACTTTGTTTAAAAATGAAAAAACTTCCAAATTTAATTACTCAGTGAATTATGTCCAAGAAGTCATAAATGTTACAATTAATGAGATTTTAAATAAGAGTAATTTTGAAAAAAAATGTAATTAAAACCCCAGCCACTTGGTAACTTATAATAAAGGATAATATATTTCTTCTAAAAATGTGCCTTATAATAAGGATCATAGTACTATCTGGTATCACTACTATAGAAGTTGCGATATATGACAGTTATTAACTGTCATACATCACGGTTTTGAATCAATATATATGCGGGGTGCTATAAAAGTTCTACGTAGATACATTACAGTTCCGAACTGTTATTAAATTTGAACCTATTATAATGGTTATAATATAACACTCGTTATATATTGATGTTTGGTAAGGCCATGATTTACCCGTTGCTATGATAATAATTAATGGGCACACATAAACAGCCATAATATTATATGGTAATGTTTGCATGATCCATAAAGGTCTCATTTTACAATTATTATTTATTCAGTAATATACATAACGGTTTGTATATAAGAACCATGACTTTTAATAAACTTAATCGTGTCACATAGACAACTGTTATGAAATAAGTAAATAAATAACAATATGTCCATAAAATACTTCAAAAAAGATCAATAAAGTACGAACCTTTAGTCAAAGTAATGGATTGACAACTTCTTGTATAATGGGAAATGAACTTTTGATTAGAGCAATAATAGGTTTTCTAAAAAAAACATAACTTCACAAAAGCAAGTTGATATAACCTTGAATGCTTTATCATGTCACGACTTCACATAGGCACATCAATCAAATATGGAGAACATAGCACCAAAGGAATTCGATGTAGCTAAGGCTCACGAACGACGAAAACATGAGTTAGGGCAAGTGAAAGCAACTCGGTTAGCAGTCGCTGAGACAAATATAAAGGTATTGACTAGCGTGGTTATCACTAATAAGTAAGACAAAAGTTTTTATGGTGGGGCTTGACTGAAAATGACTCTCGACAGCCATAAAAGACAATCAGAGTCACTACTAGAAAAAAGGGAAATAGCGACGGAAAATAAAAAATTTCGTCGCCAAAAAAAAAAATTGTGACGGAAATGTAAAATCTGTCGCATAAATACTGGATTTTGCAACGAATATTATATCCGTCGCAAAAAGGGAGCAAACTGATGGCAAAATTGCCGCCGGTTTGCGACGGATGAGCTATCCGTCGCAAATTGGCAGCGTTTTGCTGCCGGTTTGCCTCCCTTTTGCAATTGAACAAGAGTTCCATCGCAAATTTTTTTTTGCAAAACCTTCTTCTTCACTTGTCTTCTTCATTTTCATTTCAGTTCTCCTCTCACCTTGCGCACCCTTCGTCCCTCAGCTCCTCTGGCATCGCCCGTCCTCCTGTCTCCGACACTGACCGCCATTGCCCGTCCTCCTGTCTTCGTCGCTTTCCCCTTGCCTTTTGCTTGCCATCTAGTAACCTCCCTCCCTCTCTCGTCTGATTTTTTTTTTTTTTTTTGCCTAGATCTGATATATATTTGATAAATTGAATGATATGAATGCAAATTTTCTTTTATGTAATAGCCTTGGTTTTTATGTATGTACGTTTTGTATATGTTTTAGTCTTGTAATTTATCAATGACCCATGCATGTTGAAGATGTTGGAAATCTATTATAAGAAAGAAGACAAAGAATATGTAGACCTTAAGAATTGAGAACTCTAATTTGTGTATTAGTCTTGCTTTTTATGTATGTGCGTTTTGTATATGTATTAGTGTTGCAATTTATCAATAACCCCTGTTGTAGTGTTCAATATATGTATTTGTGTTTTGTATGAATTGGTAAAATTCTCTTGTTAAAAAATTTAAAGGCCAATGTTGGAGGTTTTATTGTTTTTTTTTTTTTATGATAATGGGTGTTCCTTTGGTGAATTAAATCATTTACGTTGGACGTTTTGATTGTATGTGATTAATGAGAATATTAGTTGGCTTGAATTGTCTTTTAACCTCTATGAAATTTGTATGTATTTAAAAAATTAGTGAAACAAACTAGTTGAATTAGTCTCTTAAATGTCTGTTAATTATTTTTTAAAAAAACAATATCTCATTTAATTGGCGAGATTTGAAGCTACTTGTTTGTGATAATTTCGTTAACAAGTTATGCAATAAGCTACTTGTTAATTAAAAAATTTATTTATTTAATTAACAACTTGTTAAACTCATATTTTTGTTAATTTTAATTTTCAACTCCTGTCCCCAATGAGAGGCAAGGGTACGGGGTCAGCTCCTGGTGATGATGATCATATTGGTGATGATGATGATGATCACAATGCTACTATTTAGACTACTTTTTAGTACATGTTCTTTGTAATATTATTATTTATATTTTGTTTTCTCTATGTAAACTCTTTATGATTGTTATTATATATTTTATGATATATAGCTTTTTTGTAATGTAATTTTAAATAAATGAATAAAATGATTAAATTTGCGACGGAAAATAAAATCCGTCGCAAATTCTGGGATTTGCGACGGAAATAAAATCCGTCGCAAATCCAATAAAATCCGTCACAAATTTCGGGATTTGCGACGGAAATTTAATTTTCCATCGCAATTGCGACGAGGTTTTTTGCAACAGACGAAATCAGCCGTAAACGCATTTTGTGACAAAAAAAAAACCCCCCCCCTTTTTTGCGACAGATTTTTTCCGTCGCAAAAATTGACTTTTTTTTGTAGTGAGTACTAGGGTTACGATATTTGAGAGTTTTGCTCTAACAGACTAAGTGTCAAGCGTGTGTTTCATACACTTAAATAGAAGAGGAATGGTAGGGCTTTTTGGGTTGTCATTTTGAAGACGTTACATAACGGTTGTATCGATAAAACTATTATTTATTTGTTTATATTTATTATGGTTCTTTGTTAATAACCGTGAGTTATATTATTGTTTTAACAAATACATATATTATGGTTATTAGTTAATAACCATGAGGTATGTTATTATTATTTTTAAAAAAAATTGGGCAGTTAGTGCCCAGATAATTACATTTTTTATATTTTATAAAAATAAAATAAAAAATATCAACATCTGGTGACTAGTTTCATGATAGATGATATGAGGTTGCTGCGAATCTGGGAACTTTTTGTTGTTCAATTTGTACAGAGTATTGTCCACCACTGCCGTCCTCATCGTCTTGTTCATCCTCCTCTTCTTCATTCTCATCATTAGATGAGAGAGATGAAGGTCGGGTTAGAGTATTATCATCAGCATGGGGAAGGAGAAAGGTTTTGAATCATCACATTGTTTGTTGTTTTATGACATTTTTTGCTTAACTATTGTCATTATTGAGAGACAAAATATGACAGTTACTAATTACCACCATTATTTATTTGCTTGAACTTCTATTAAGTGACAAGTTTTATATAATAACCGTTATGTATCTCAAACCGGCATCTCCGTCCCCTATGCCAATTCAACTATTGCGCCGAATGACGAGATGACACAAGAGAAAAGAGCACTGGGGAAGGGTCTTGTTGTCATGAAGGAGGTCCAAAGCAAATTACGAGAGAAGTGATGAAACTTACTGTGAGGTGGAACAAGGAAGTACAAATTGTGAACTTGTCATATTTCAAAATTTGACCTTTCTTGTTCTATCTACAATAAGTTTCCTCTCATCTCTCTTAATTTTCTTTCTGGACCTCCTTCATGGCAACAAGATCCTTCCCAAGTGTGCTCTTTACTCTTGTGTCATATCGTCATTCAGCCAGATGGATTAGCGGAGGGGGCGCAGGCGTAAGCTATGGCAAAGGGGGCACAAACACTGGCTACAATGGAGGGGGCAATGTGGTTAGGATCCTCAGTACTTAAGTCATGTGTTGCCACTAACAAACCTTGAGAAGGAGGAGGTAGGGGTAGCCGAAGAGTTTCCTGTGATCTTAACATGATGAAGGATAGAAGAAGGAGGCCAATAAAGAAAAGTAGTAAGAATCAGAAGGAAAATTTGAGTTTAAATAGAGGTCTAATAGATTGCGAAGGGTTATGACTTATGAAGGTCTAACGGCATTACAAAGGGTTATGATGAGTTAAGACATTGAAGATCCGAATGTTACGAAGGGTTACAAAAGAGTTAGATGATGGTTTTTTCTAAAGACCGTTATATTTTGTCTTTGCTGATATAAGTGTTTGGAAGATGAATCGTTTGTAAGTATTACATGACAGTTGTTTCTTAAGAACCATAATTTTTGTCACTAAATGAATGATGGTTGTTAGCTGCAACGTTATGTTTGTGTTTTCGCAAATTCCACTTCGTAATACATGATGGTGTGCATAATTAATTGTTACGTTAAGCGTTATATATCCTTGCACGACTTTCATTTCGACATACATAACATTTATTAGTTGTAATTGTTATGTATTTGATGTTATAAATGCACATATATGTAATGATATATAAAGGCTATCCTCAAGTTGGGTTGCTAGCTATTTATTCCTCCGAGGAGTTAATTATACTTAATTAAGGATATATTTTCAAGCAAGATACTCTCTCTAGTCCTTTTTATTATAATAACTTTCTCTCTCTTGTGGCTAATTTGTAATAGTTAATACTACATCTGGTTCAAAATATAAGAGACAAATAACTAAATGAAGCAATTTGAAAAGTTAGTCAAAATTAATTAAAGACAATAAATATGTAAAAAATGAAAAATGAAAATTATTTTCCTAAAAAACCCTATTTATGGATAGGGTGGATGCGAGAGAGAATAAGTGGGAAAAGAGATGAGAGAGAAGGAGTGGACAAAATATATGAGAGATGCATATCATTAACTAGGGGAAAAAAATGATGAGATAAAAACAAAGTAGATCTTATATAAAAAACCACACGTCTTCACAAGTTTGACTATAATATTTTGAATCAGGGGGAGTATAAGCAACTTTTTTTTATGTCTCAAAATTTAAACCATTTTTTTCCTTTTTTACCCCTATTAAATACATATCTTTATATTAATTATCCCCACTTAGTATTGATTCTCTTTCAGTTAATCATTTATTACTCATTATCTCTCATAGTTTATACTAATCTCTCATCTTTTTACTCACTTTCTTTCCTATGTTCTTTTCATAAATAAAAGCATCTTTGAAAAAATATGACATTTTTTACACATTTATTATTTTTAACTAATCTAAACCATCAATTTATTTTGCACAATTAGAGGAAAAATTACTTATAAAAAGAACCGGTTGGAGTAGTTGAAAAAAGACATGGATGAACCAGTGAAGAACCGGCTAAATATGACATTTTTTACACATTTACTGTTTTTAGTGTGGGGACTGCTGGTGCCATTTAATATCGATAAACTTGTATCCAAATAATCATATGATGAAAGTTACTTTGACGAGACTTTTTTAAGTCACAAGAACAGAAAAAGGCCTTATATAAAGTTAATTATACGTGAAGCTGATCGAAACTAATATATATATATACACTAATTATCCAAAATATATGTGTGTGTGTGTGTGTGTGGTTAGTTAGTTAGTTAGCTAGCCGTGGTTTAAGTAGTTAATTAGCAAGATGTGCTTTATATAATGCTTGTTTTGTGATTATATTTTTTTGACGTCTGTTGGATAAAGACCCCGTCAAAAATATTTGTGATTATTAATATGAGTTCAACTACTTGCTCAACTGATAAGGATTAATTTCATTTCATGCCTTTACAAAACATGAGTTTGTATGTGTTGTCCGTAATAGAATTTTATTAATGAAAGTATGTAATTTACTCTATAAGAGACGAACTCAAAATCATCTAAAGTTTTAATTAAAATTAAACTAGATCAATGATTTTTTTTTCCTGAAAAGTGAATAAAAATACGGGAGGAATTTGTATGGAAAATGTCTTTGAAATTTATGAATTTATATTGACACATCTAGCTCTATTTTCAAAACTAATAGTTTTTCATAAATTCTTTTGAACTAGCTAATAAATATATTCTATTTATTTTTAAAGTCTATACAATCTTCTTTAAGTTTTGTTAAAATTACATATATAGATTTCTTCTTTATTTTCAAAGTATAAACAAACTCTCTAAAGACAATGGAAAGAATTGCATAACTAAGATGAAAGTCCATGAAAATTTATGATAGTCTACTTTTTGTGTTTAATAGAGTCTCTCTAAATTTTCAAAATAAAAGGATAATAATTTGATTATTTATAAAATTAAAAAAAAAAAAGAATTTATATACTTTAATAAAATTAAAAACATAGCTTTTTGAGTGGTGGGGTGTAAATGTTGTAGGCATTACTTTTTTAGATTGGTAAAAATGGAAGAAGACGCTCAAGAGAAGAGAAGCAACACTAATGACCAAATAAAGATATAAAGTGAGAATGCAAGCCTTCAAGTAAATTCAACTCCTCCTTCTTCTTTAACCTCAGATCTTTTTCCTTTTTCTTTTTTTTTTTTTGAATTACAAGGGCAGACACTAATGACCTAAATTACGACTGAGTGATATCAAACCTGCAACCTCCCCGTAGTAGTGAAATATTTATACCGCTAGGTTACAAGGTCTTTTAGTCCTTAACCTCAGATTTTGATGAACTGGCTTTGGAATAGAAAAGAGAAGGAGAAAGGGTGAGGAATTTCATAAATTTCCTTGTTTGGGAAAAAATACAAAAAAGTGAAGCTATGCTTGTTCACTCTATCAATGGCCTTACAAATATTTTCTCTAGACTCTCCCTTCCATTCTAATTTTCAACTTTGCTTGTCTCGTTTGGTTAGTATGGAAAAATTGCTTAAAAATTCCCAATTGCAAAATGTATTATTGTCTAGAAATATATTAAAACCCAAATTCTCGAGCATGTATAACTTTTTTTAGGCTGAAAATATCTTCCATTTTGTACATAGTTAAATATAGGCCGAATAAGAGTGACATTTGCTAAAAATATGTTCTTCCTAAATCTCTGAATAAATTTTAGACATCTTTAAACAATAAATTTTACTATTGAGAATTGGGATGTTTCATTAACTTTTTTTTTTAAAAAAAAAAAGTTTGTTCATCGGTCAAGAATTGAATTGTACAATATTTATATATTTCCATTATTATTATTATTCGACAAAAATGAGTTCCACTCTTTTTTTCTATATTATTTCTTTGTCCCATTACGTTATTTTTATTATTTAAAGAAAAGAAAAGTTAAAGAAAATATTTGTTAAAAAATTAAAAATAAAATCAAATGGGCGTTTTCAAAATTGCATTAATTATCTCATGATTACTAATTAACAAGTCATTGTTGTTTATTGATGCGGGGTGTTGCATATATAAATATGTTTACTTTATATATTACGTTACGTTTCTTTTCTTAAAGAGGTTGTTAGTTTATTTGGCAATGAATGTTAAATGATATGCGTGCAGTCATTTGGTACAAAAACAATAGGTTGTGATTATTATTAAACGTAGATAATTAATTTATAGAGATTAAAAAATTAGTTGATGAGTTAGTTATTTGTAAAAGATGCATGCATGTTGATTTCTCTCAAATATTTCTTTAGTCATTTACCTTGAAAACTAGCTACTTCCTTACGGATACTCCCATAACATTTGTAATTATATTGATGCCTTGCATGTAAAACCAAAACAAATTCTTAAATTTATGCCGAAAATAGAATTTTATTAAAATAAACTAAAGATTATAAAGCAAGAAGGTTCTAAAAAGGCCAAAGCCTAACTAAAATACCCGTAAACTCAAACAACACCAACATCACAAACCCTGACTCTAAGTCCTAAGTCAGAGAACCACATGAGCCTCCGTTGGCTGCCTGAAAAATGGAAAAACTCTGGTAATGAAGCCAAATAGAAGGGACGAAGGCTCAAAAAATCACCCTAACAGCCTCATCAACACGCAACATTCATTGTATAGAAAGAAAACCCAACTACCCAAATAGAATCCAACCGTTGCTACCAAAAGTCCTTATACATATAAGTCAAGACAAAACTTTTTTCATATATTTACCTTATATCACCATTGAAAAGCTACTTTTACTTCTAAAAGCTTCCATCACTATTCCACACAAGCAATGATTTTTACTTCCTTACTTTATGTACTATTTTCTTTCATGACTTTATTTTTAATCTTTAGCCACCGACATCAATGAATTATGGGTAAGTGGAAAAGAGAGGATTGTACAAATTCAATTCTTAACCAAAAAAGAGGAAGCATTCATGGAGAAGCACTCCAATTTTGATTATCCTCAGCTTTGCAACCAATTATGTGAATCTCTCTCCATCAATCACCACCAACTTCAATATCTCCCATATCTTCTTGCTAGGGGCATAATAGACTATTCACATAATTTGTAATTTCGTATTACTACTATATGTTCTTATTCCCTTTCACCAATGCCTCTCACTAATGCGCAAACATCCTCTCATGTCCAT
Source organism: Acacia melanoxylon (assembly GCA_019022615.1). NCBI lineage: Eukaryota > Viridiplantae > Streptophyta > Magnoliopsida > Fabales > Fabaceae > Acacia > Acacia melanoxylon. Next base: position 2,415,353 of record JAFJYJ010000051.1, on the reverse strand, counting down.
CACTTAATCTTTGAATTAATACCTCATTGAAAATTAATGACCAGTAAATATAGAATGATTTTGGGTACTAAGCAGACTAATGAGCGCCAACAACTCATCGCTACTTTCCATCATTCATATTTAATTTGGATGATTCAGATTATTATTTTTTTACTTTTATTTAATAAAAAATATTTTAATTTGTTTGAAATTAAGTTATTTTTAAATGTTGGACTAGCTATTGTAATTGTATTCGAGCGGTGCAGGGCACGCTGCATCTATTAGCACCAAAAACTGATTCCAATATATATAGGGTGATGAATATCACATTCACTTTTGCAAAAAAGGGCTTTATCTTTGTATTGTTCCTGTTTGTATTAGCACCAAAACTGATTCCAATAAATATTGTCTCTCTTTTTTTAATGCTGCAAAAAAGAAAAAGTCTAAGTGAGTTTAGTCCCGAGGCTCACCAAAACTGAACACGCCTTGTTCGAAAATACTTACCACATCGACGGGATTCAAACTCACAACCTTATGTTTATGAGCTAACCTCCTTACCAATTGGATCAACATTTATTAGTAATATTGTCTCATTTGAATATGTTTAGTATGTCTGAATTTTAACAAACAAGTTTCTTGTGGAATAAAATGAAAGTGATTTGATAACATGTTTGTTAAAGATAGGGTGATAAATGTCAAAGGGTAGTTGCCTTAGCGGCAATGACACCTGTCATGCTCAGATGAGGTCTCAGTTCAATCCCAATGTTGACATGTTTGTAAGCATCCATGTCTTATATTTAAAGTCGGAGAGAGTAAACTTTCAAAAATGGCTTTCATTTTATACTAACCCCTGAATATAACTAACAAATAATTAAGGGTATTTTTGGAACAAAGTCATTTGTTTTCTCCAAAACTTTATTAAACATAAAAGTACTCTAAAAAATGTGGTTGAAAAAAATAAAAGCAAGGTCATGAATCAAAAGGAGGGAGAAGTATCGACCTTCAAAGTTTAAGCTTCTGAATGGGGTCCTGGTAAAAAAACAAAAGGCTTCTGAATGGGGTCATGATTCAATATAAACTACTGGAATTTGCATTAAACATCACAAATTTTAGAAGCTCAAACTTCAAAAGATTCAAATTGTTTCAAAAACTGAAATCAAATCAGGCCTTAAAATAAATTATAGTGTACCATATAAAAAAAAAAAAATACTTCATCTGGTCCTTAATATAAGAGTTAATTAACTTTTTTTTGAAGAGGTTAAAGAAATAAAATAAATTACTTAATCATCATAGAATATGTTGTGTGTCACGAGATTATAAAGCATCCTAGTCCTCAGAGTAGGCCATATGACATTGATTTGAAAGTGAAACCCCGGTCCATCACTGACCTGTATAATGTTTTCTTACTATAAATCTTCAAAAAAAAAAAAAAATTGTGTGTATTCTATTTTAAAATTGATAAAAATTACTCAATTGTGTTTTATCTTGAGGAATAAATTGCATTTTTCTTTTTCTTTTTTGTGATATGATGGCATTCAGCGATTTTCCACTCGAAAATAACAAGAGGTTAAAGTGATTAAGAAAAAGATATAAATGATTAAGGAGGCAATGATTGGCTTGGTACCATCGATCCCAAAAGATTATAAATTTTCATTCACCAGAAAATAATGCTAACCATTATTGTACAACTAAAACCAGAAAGTAAACAAGAAATTTTAACACAAATGGTGAGACATGTGCCAGCTTTCTAGTTAAGCATAGCCAAACTTGCTGCAAATAATTACTAATGAATGAAAGTAACGTGATTCATATCACAGGCTAATTCCAAATTGTCCATTCCCTAGCAGAAACATGGCTTATCTAGTCCAAGCTTGTGACAAGGATGTAAACTCACAGGAGTTTAATTTTATCAATAAATAGATATTAACAATATATAATTAAATAATTAAAATATAAAAAAATGACAAATTTTATTTAAATATATTTTAAATCCAAATAGTTAAAATTAAATCCATCAACACTCATAATTTATCATATTCAACAAAGACATTTCTATGAAGTTCATATGTAAAGCCACTAAGTATGATGAATAAAAGTAACTACATGGTTCATACGACAAGCTAATTCCAATTGCCCATTGCATAGCAAACACGACTTATCTGGTAATCTTGTCTATTCTTGAGCAGATCTTGATGCACCAAAACCTGGCCTGCTCTTCCTGGTGCGAGCATTTGTATGTGTGCGTTGTCCTCTGCAAGGTAACCCATCCACATGTCTGAAACCCCTGTAGCACTGAATACTCACCAACCTTTGTATATCTTTCTCAACACACCTTTTCTGATAACATCAAAAGGTAAAATTGTGTTATACACATAACAGAACAAGCACAGGAGTTGTATCATTGAGGTAGAGAAATTTGTGCTAGAAATAGTCACAGAGATGGTACCAAGTCATTTCCGAGCATGTACTTGGAGAGTAATTCTCTAAGGGAATATAACTCTCTCTTACTTAGGTCCTTGACAAATTTGTTCTCAACCCCAAGCTCACAGACAATATGGTGAGCTTTGGAACGGCCAATTCCATGTACATGCTGCAAGGCATATTGGAGGCGCTTGTTGTCAGGGATCTCTCCTCCAACACCACCTCCAATATTTATATATTGTGCTCGTACACCACGAAGCTGCATTAGTTAAGGGAATAGAAAAAAAGATGAGATTGGTCCTTCATTTGGTTGATGAGAATTGAAGAGAAAGTTGAAATTAGAGTTAGTAATGCACACAACAGTAGGCAGGGGATATAGGATTTCTTAGAAACTGGATATTTCATCTAGGTTTGAATGAACTAACTTGCTCAGATAAAAATGTGTTGAAGACTGGGACACAGATTAATCCAAGGTTAACAAGAACTATACAACAACAAGAACCCTTATCTCATTAGGAGGGGTTAGCCACATGGATTGCACGGCGTCATTGTGCTCTATCAATAACTAAATTTTTGAATATATTGCTGATACAAAAAAAAATACCATGCAATAACTTCTTTTAGTGTTCTCGTTGGTTTTCTTCTACCCCTCTTCAAAAAACTCCAAATTGTCTTATCTACTTTCCACAGCAACGCCTCACAACAACCTTTCATTATACATACCCAAACCACCTTAAAAAATTTTCTACCATTTTCTCTTCAATAAATACCACACCAACTCATTAGGAGGGGTTAGCCACATGGATTGCACGGTGTCATTGTGATCTATCAATAAATAAATTTTTGGATATATTGCCGATAAAAAAAATACCATGCAATAACTTCTTTTAGTGTTCTCTTTGGTTTTCTTCTACCCCTCTTCAAAAAACTCCAAACTGTCTTATCTACTTTCCACAGTAGCCCTCACAACGACCTTTCATTATACATGCCCAAACCACTTCAAAAAGATTTCTATCATTTTCTCTTCAATAAATACCACACCAAATCTTCCTCATATATGTTCATTAAGAATCTTATCTTTTCATGTATGACCACACATCTATCTCAACATTCTCATATCTACTACCCATATTTTATGCTCTTGTTGTCCTTTTAAAACCTAACATTCACTACCATATAGCATCGCTAGTCATATAGCAGTTTGATAAAACTTCCTATTAGTTATGATAGATATAAAGCATAGAACATAACTAATCCAAGCTAAAACTTCTCTTGGTTTTCAACAAGACAAAATAGGAGGGCAGACACTCACTGATAAAGTTTGACGAAGCTGGTAAAGAACATCAGAAAAAATTCCGGCAGAACCACGCACACCAAACATTTTGCAGAATTTGTTGTTGCAAGGTCCAACAGTTATAATGGAAGAGGTCCGTCCTACAAGAGATGACACCACCACTTCTTCCTTCTGGTCCGTCCACAGCAAATCAGCAACAGCCTTGTGGCTGTCTGTTCAGCATTCACGGTGATAGAACTAGGAGTCTGAGCCGATTTTAGAGAAATGTCTGTTTTTCCTGGTCAATTAGAAGAGATATCAGATGAGAGTGCCTTCACTTCTCAGGCCATCTCTAAGGATCTAGCCCAATCTGCTTATATCCTCTTATGCTATACTTTGATGTTCAGAACTGTTCAATATATAAATGGGATAGGCCAAGCATAGTATCTAAATAGCAAGATGCTTCACAAATATTCAAGATATTTAATAAAATACTAATTAGTGTCTGAAATATAGTATTAAAATTATAAATAGCAAGGGTTTGTATATAATAGACTGGACTTTGGATTGCCTTGAGGTCCAGCCTGAGCATGATTCAATGGTTGGGCCATGTTATTCAGTCAAATGCCCAACCTGAACAAACAAGGCATAATTCTCTTAAGGTTGAGAAATGCAATAATTTTCAATTTCAAATCAAATATGCTTATAAGATTAGAACTCGTTCTATGGCTTTTCAAACCCCATATCTCATAAAAGTTGCGACTTTTTTAAGTGACAGGAATAACAACAAAGAAATTTGCAAAAAGGAAAAAACAAGGAAAGCAAATCAAAACCATTTATCTCTATTAAACATGTCATCAAGCATTAAGGTCCCAATATCATATACAAATATTCAAGTTGCTTGCTTAGCAACACCCAGGGCTGGACACAGACCGCAGGGCTGACCCAGCCTAGCATAAGTCTCAAGTCTAAGGTTTTGACCTGTGGGCCAGACCGGCCTAGTCCAGACAGTTAACCTAACCAGGGCCAGCCATGGTGGTTCAGGCCAGACCAAGCCACAAGACTTTTTTTGTTCTTTTAAATCTCTTCCAGTTAAACCTTTCTATGGCACCATCTATAAATTTGAGAAATAAAAGCTTTCCACAAATGATTTTATACCAAAAATCAGAACTGCATCCTGCAAGGCGTTGATTTGAAAAACAATACATAATCTGATAGCCTGAAGGCGGAGCCAGGATTTAGAGTTTATAGGTGCATGATTAGTGCCCCCGTTTTTTTTTAAAAAAAAGAAAGTTTTAAATGCATTAAGATTGTATCGTTAACATTTTCTGGAAGAAAAAAAGTTTGACAGGATTCGGATTCGGTTTGAAAGTTGCTTACTCAACGTGGCAGTATTGAAGATAACCCCTTTGTTAGCCACCAAAGCACTCCTTCTACATAAGTCATGGAGAGAAGCAAGACAAGAAACAAACTAAGCTATATCGGGCATATTTCCTTTGAATTACTACACAACTATAGATCATTATTTAACAATCGGAGGAAGTGAGGAACAAAAAAATCAACGAATAACAACCTCTATCGGTATCACTTTTGAAATTACTCGTTAATCAAGCCTTTATGTTCCGGAAAATAAAATATCAAAAATTGGGAAAACATCATGCATTAAATCACTAAGTTCCATGCGACAAGGTCTCACATGTCATCTATAAGGATAATGTGAACCAATACGTTATTTAAAAATTAATTAATGACTACGATATGAAACAAGTTGTGATGGCCACACTATAATGCACATGAGGAAGGTAGTATGAAGCCTTAGCACTTAAAGACTCACAACCAGTCCTGGTACTTCATGTATAACAATTCACATGTATAAATGCAAACAAGTTATGAAAAGACGAAGTATAAATAAAAAATTTACACTCAATAAACTTGATGTACCTGAAGTCGAGTTTTTATGGTGTCAATTGGATACAAAGCTGTTTCTACAACAACACCAGCAGCACCTCCAGCAATGCACCCGTCTGCAAAATTCATTAGCAAACCATGCAGAAGGTCATTATATATAAGGTGATGGATTAAAAAAATGTAATATTTGACTAATTTCAATTGTTGCACCAGAACACAGAGAAAGGAAGCTACCAACATCATTGGCAAAACTAAACTTTCATGGTATGCAAATATTTAATATGGCAATTTAGATGTTCAGAGTAGCTGACTTTCTACTTTAATACCAATAAGCAAGTTATTAGTTTAAGAAGTTATTAGCTACCAACATCATTAACAAGTTATTTGTTTCCTTTTGAGATGCTGACAACTCAGACATAATGCATCTGCACAGGAGAGACATTTGTTTAAGATAAGCAATGGATGATGATAAACTATAAAATGGTACAATAAAAAAAATGAGCAAGTTAATTATAAGCTTGAGATTCTTTCCGACTATCACCACTTCACAACTCCTTCCAGTTACAGTCATAGAAAGGAGAAGACTAAAGAGTTGAAAAATATACCACCATGACAAAGCCTTTGGCAAGAAAATGTATGAAAACAAAATTCCAACCCTAAAACTTTCAGTCACTAAGCAATAATTGACCTCAATTTGAATTTCCAGCAGACACCTAAGGGAATTTTATACAATAATAGCCATAATATATCTACATTCTCAAAACAGAGGACAATTAGCAAGTGTTAATAGTATCTGGAAGACTATACAACATAAATACTAAAATAGCAAAAAGTTCAAATGAAATAAATATGACGATCAAATAAGGACAGAACTAAAAACTGGAGCAACTATTCCCAGTGAGAGCGAATCAATCTGCGGACCTCTCTCGAGTTCATAGACAATGTACAAATATCACATCTTAATTAAGAAAAAGAGGGATATCTGACTATTACAAACCAGATTTTCGTAGCCGGCGGATCGATTTGGCGGAATGGCGGATCGATGTGACGGCGGTGGTGAACGGAGGGAATGAAAAGGGCGATTTTGGAGGTGGTTCTGCAAAGATGATGAACGAATAGAGAGGAGGAGGAAGGCGATTGTGGCGGTGGCTCTCAAAGCAGAGATGAAGAGCGGCGGAGGTGGCTCGCGAGATGTTTTGCAGAGAGGGTTGAGAGTGACTGCGTCTGCGTGAGAGTTGAGGGTTTTGAAAATGAAATTGACAAAAAAAAAGGTATAAGCAAGCGTTCGAACCGGGACCTTTAACAGAGATGGGAAAGCTTTAACCAATTAATCTAATCAGATCTACTGTTAATAAGATTCCTTCACAAAATATATTTTTTTTAATTTTTTTTATGGGTTCACTTGCTCCCCTGAAGGATACAATCATGAATACAACAATTCCTGAAGTGTCCGTGCTTCATGTATAAATGAGAGAGAGGACAGCAGATTTAATGAATATATATCAGAACTCCACATACTAGAAAAACAAAGAAAGTTGCCTCTGAATTGTGACCATTATTATCGGTCTATATCGAATTGAGATTGATTGACTCTTAACCAAACAAACAATGGATGCATGAACCATCACAGCAAAGATACTTTCCTAAACTGAGATAGAGCATACACTGATGTTGAGTGATTATCAAACCATACATTGGCAAACATGCACCAGATAAATAAATTGTTCTCCTCCACTCAGCAAACTGGTGTAAGTGGCTAATAAAACTAATTTTTCGAAATAAAGCAAACCCAATCATCAGTATTCTGAAACGACCATTTAAACATCTGTTTGCGGAAGCTAATGTGCATTATCACTGCTAGCGATATTTCCAGGAAACCCAATAAATGAGATAAAAAGAGGGCAATTAAAGTACCTGAAGAAAAATCAGTCGACGGCGACGGAAATGTCGAGAAGCAACAACTACACGGACCAGCAGGCTCACGGCAACAAGGAGGAGGAAGCCGAGAGAAGCAAAAGCAGAACACCGGGCGACGCAGAGGGGAGAAAAATAACGGATCGGTCCCGGTTCAAGGGTTGATTATCCAACCCGTAACCCGTTTAAACCAACCCTTTGGGCCTCCATTAAGTTTTTTGCTCGTTTTGGTTTTGGATAAAAAATAAACGGGTAGTAAAAGAAGGACGCCTAAATGGCTTCTAACTTGAAGCGAGGATGAACACTATTACTCCAGCCCAAGGAGATAAACTGCAGTCAACCCAGGTTGACTAGGTCAAGTTAAATAATGTCAAGGGCTCTATCGATTATAGAGGCCCTGCCATATGTGTAGAAATTTGGGAATCAAGGCCGCTTTCGGCCATTCGTCAGGCAGCTAACGCCAAACCTCGCGCCTGCGTGAAGAAAAAACATCTCTGTTTTTAAAGCATCACTCGAGAAAGATCGTGCCTGCCGACCCTCTGGCGCGAAAATTACAACACGAATCATCCAATAAATAAAGACAATCACTAATTCATAATCAAAAGCAAACTATGTTAACAAATAACTCACATAAAACATAAAAAGCATATCACTAAGCGACATTAGTATGATAACTATTATTGTCGTCATCTTCATCACTATCATCAATTTTAACGACATTTGATTGTTTTTCACTTTGAGTAGTAGCCTCTGGCTCATGAGTAAAAATATCATGAATTTCTTCTCCCGCATCATGAACACATTCATAATCTTTATTTGCAACAAATAATAAACCAGATCATAAAATTAGAGTATAGTTATTATGTATTTGTAGTTAAATAGATAAATAACTCTATAACAAATACAAAATATATATAAATTAATAAATTTAAAAAGGGGGGAAAAAGGCTACAGTGAAAAGGGCTTGCAGGGCCGGCTCGTTTAAGCCCAAGGCCCTTCAGGGCCGACCCTCCAAAGCAAATTTCAAATATCTCATCTATTTTTCAAGCTCGGCCCTTGAAGACCTAGGGCTTAAACGGGCCGGCCCAATGGACCTGGCCCGATTTTCCGACTCTACATATGTGGTGGCATTATTTATGATAAGTATGGGAGCGGGATCATAGGCTTTTCTAAAGCAAATATTGAATTATTGAACGGATGTCATTGTTTAACTCTTGAGAGTTTGTCATTGTTTAACCCCTCGTACTTGGGCTCAACTGGTAAAGGGGTTGGACACTCTCACCAAAGGGAGGGGATTCGATCCTGGAGTTGGTCAAGACACTGGAGGAGGCATCCTAACTTCTAGGTGTCTAGGTAAACACCTAAGGGTAATAGACAGCTCGCCCTGCCCAACATCGGTATGACCTAAGAAGAAGGGAGATTTCGCCCTGCCCTTGGATTGTAGATAAACCCAACCCCTTCACTAAAATTTTATTATCAAAAAAAAAAAAACTCTTAAGAGTTTGCGATTTCGATGCCACTAGTAATTTTAGACCGTTAGTCTCTGCACTTTTAATTTTTGTTTTTTAAGAAAAAGACGATTCTTTAGGGGCCTCAACATGTACAGACTATTTTTTTCACATACCACCTCTTTAATTGTTAGGGTTGTCAAAGAAATCAAAAAACTAATCGTCCTTATGTGGGACATGATGGAGTCTAATCATAAAAAAGATTGTCTTCCGGCAAACTAGCCTATCCTTTTTAGGAGATTGGCAAGGTGATTGGAACAAGACACAATTCATTTTGAATTCAAATGTATTGGATAAGATAAAGTCATATTACGTCATATACATGCATAACTCATTTTTTTCCTCCAAGAATTCCCTTCAACTAGTCAGGTCTATTAAGTGAATAATAGAGTTAATCTTCCAAGATCTAGTTAATTTTTTTTTTTGGAAAGATTAAGGAAGCTAATTAAATTACTACTTTAGAGTATTTTTATTTTTTTCTTTAAACTAATTAATTTAACTAATATATAATTTAAAGATACATAACATATGAAATAATTAAGTAACTTATTTAGCTTCCTTAATCTCTCCAAACAAAATCAACTATGTCTTATAATTAGGACCAGAGGAAGTAACCTTTAACTTTTATTAAAAGTGCAGCCATAATAATAAATTATTTTTTAGAGCAAAAAAAACCACAAACTTTTAAAATTAGGATAAAACCGTTAAACCTAACTACTTCCATTTATTACAATGGGAAAATTAACTCAGTACTTGAAGTTTGACTCGATATAACTCAATCTTTAAACTTTTGACTCGTTTGCAACTTAGTCCCTAATGTTTTTGAATCATCTTATGAGGTAAAAAAAATGTTAAACCATTGTTAAAAATTGTTTAGGTGGATTTTACATAAATTGAAAAATAAAATATAACATCTGTGTCCCACCAACTTGCATCCCCTTCCCTCTAGTTTCCAAAAATCTTGTTGGGAATCCGCAGCGTGCACATACAATCTCTCCTTTTAATAACAAATGGAACTATATATCATTTACATGATGGAGGAAATCGATATCACCTTATGCTTGAAATTAAAATAGCTTCTAAAGGATTCGTCATGGACGCCGCGGATGCCCAGCAAAAGTGCCACATATAATGAATCAGAAATATTAGAGATCGAGTTGTAAGTATGTCAAAAGCTTAGCCTTAAGGATTGAGTTAAGCCAAACCAAACTCTAAGAATTGAGTTGTAAGTTATTCAAAACTTTAAGGGCTAAAAGATTACTTGTTCCTTTTGCAATATATGAAAGTTACTTGATCATCGTCCGTTGTGCATACAAGTTGGTAGGCATGCAAGTCTTCCTCAACAGCATAAACCATTTAGGTATTTGGCAGCCTGGGCCACTTCTGAGTCCTTTGGAAAAGTAGTACAGGACAATTGGTCTAGCAAGGAGCCCATTGTTGAAAATATCAAGAAATTCACGGATTCGGTCAAGACTTGGAATCGTGAGGTTTTTGGAAGTATCAAGCAACGTAAGCGTAGAAGTTTGGCTCGGCTAGGTGGCATTCAAAAAGCACAGGAGACTCGTCAAACTGCTTCACTTGATCGATTTGGAAGGCGAACTACGTAAGGAGTTTGAGCTAATATGTGAGCAAGAGAATTTGACATGGGCACAACGGGCCAGGTGCGACTGGATAAAGTTTGGCGACAGAAACACAGCTTATTACCATGCAAAAACAGTCCGTCGCGGCCGAGGTAAATTAATTACGGCTCTAAGAGGTGACAATGGGGACTGGTGCACTGATGATGCCATCCTCCAATCTTGGGCGAGTCAATTTTACAAGAACCTGTATACTAAAGATGGAGACTTTGTCTCACGATACCCAGGTAGAGGCCTCTTCCCTGTCATAGACAGATTTCTGACTCAGTCTCTTGATTCTGCTATTTTGCAAAGTGAAGTGCATACAGCTCTTTTTCAAATGAAGCCCCTCAAGGCTCCAGGGGTCGATGGTTTGCATGCTGCCTTTTTCCAGAATCAATGGAAGATTGTCGGTTCCTCTCTATACCACATGGTTATCCGGTTTTTTGAAGAAGGTATTCTCCCAATTGAACTGAATGAGACGCTCATCACTCTAATCCCCAAGACTCCATCTCCAGAGAGGCTTAAAGAATTCCGTCCAATAAGCCTATGCACAGTCCCCTACAAGATCCTTACAAAAGTTCTGGCCAACCGACTCAAGAAGTTGTTACCCAGGTTAGTCCTCCCGAACCAATCTAGCTTTATTGCAGGACGACAGATAACTGACAATATCATTATAGCACAAGAGGTTATTCACTCAATGAGATCCAAAAAGGGTCCGGAAGGGTGGTTATCAATTAAAGTGGACCTTGAAAAAGTATATGATCGATTGCGCTGGGACTTTATAGAAGAAACACTTTATGATGCCGGCCTTCCAAGCAAATTTGTCAAAGCAGTGATGTTATGTGTTTCTACTTGTAGTATGAGGGTTGTATGGAATGGCAAGCAGCTAGAGAAATTTTGTCCCTCCAGAGGTATTAGACAAGGGGATCCTCTCTCGCCTTATCTTTTTGTCCTCTGTATGGAGAGGTTATCTCAAATGATCAACAAAATGGTGACAGGAAATCGATGGAAGCCAATTCATATGGGACGTGGAGGTCCTCCTCTCTCCCACCTATTTTTTGCAGATGATTTAGTGCTCTTTGGTTCCACCGAAGCCTCACAGGTACACTTGATCAATAATATCCTCAATGATTTTTGTTCCAGCTCGGGTCACAAAGTTAGTAGTCATAAGACTGAGGTGTTCTTCTCCAACAATGTTCCTCATAGTGTCAAAACATGGGTGAGTGAGGAGTTGGGCTTTAATCGAACTGATGATCTCGGGAAGTACCTAGGCGTTCCTTTGCTACATAAACGTGTACGGATTGGGACCTATGAGTATATAGAGGATAAAATTAAAAACAAACTGTCTGGCTGGGTAGCGAAGACTCTATCACTTGCGGGCCATATCACATTAGCAAAATCTGTATTATCTGCTATACCAGTATATGCTATGCAGACAACGAAATTGCCATCTGGGATGTGTAGCCGCATTGACCGACATATCAGGAATTTTGTGTGGGGTAGTATGGGTAATGAACGGAAGTCAAGCTTGGTGAAATGGGATGAGATGTATAAACCTTACAAAGCGGGTGGTTGCGGTTTTAAGAGGTTAGAACAACAAAATCAAGCGTTCCTGATGAAGCTTGGTTTTACTCTTAGATCTCAACCGGAGCTTCTTTGGGTATAGGTCCTTCGAAAGAAATATGGGTGGGATGATTACCAGGGCCCTCACAGGAAAAATCACAATTGTTCTTATTTATGGAGGCATATTAAGAAATTATGGTCTGATGTGGAACTTGGCATAAGGTGGGACGTTGGTGATGGTTCTCGTACTCGGTTCTGGACTGATAATTGGCTATCGGAGACAGGTCCCTTAAACCTATTGGCATTCAAAGATATCACGGAGAATGAGGCTTCCCTCCCAGTTAGCCACTTTGTTACCCCTGAAGGTAATTGGAACTGGAACCAGTTTCATGACGATCTCCCTCAGCATATTCTTTCCTTAATTTCAGGTTGCAAAGCCCCGGATGGTGAGGATAGTGATGCTCGTTGTTTTTGGGACCGTTCACCTGATGGACATTTCTCTGTTTCCTCCGCCTATGAGATGCTGTGTGATGTTGAGATCGAGGAATCTAATCGCCTATGGGAGGTGATCTGGAAGTGGGAGGGTGCCCAGAGAGTTAGAGTTTTCCTCGGCTAGCGGCACGAAAAAGATTACTTACCAATGCGAGGCGCCGACGCCATATGGTGGACTTGGATCTTTGTATGCATTGTGGAGACGTAGTAGAGGATACAGATCATGTATTACAAAAATGCAGGTTTGCCCAGGATGTATGGAGCTACTTGATGCCACTAGATCAAAGACGTCGTTTCTACAACATTGATTTCATGATTTGGATGCTACAGAATCTTGGAACCAACCGTCAATGTCTTAACGGGCGGGCCAAATAGACAAGCTTATTTGGCTTGACATGCTGGAAACTTTGGGAAGCTAGAAATAAGGCTGTATTTCAGAATATTCATCTCCAACTAGCTCAACTAGCTCGAGAAGTGATGCTTTTAGCTGATTTCAATGTACAAGCAACAGAACTCGTTTGTTTAGCACGAGGTGACCGTCAGAGAAAAACGGAGCGGATTATAAAATGGCGTAAACCTTCAGGTAATACTATCTCCTTGAACTGTGATGGGGCGAGAAAGAGCGATTCTAGACTTGCAGGTGCAGGGAGTTTACTTCGGGATCATGAGGGACGTTGGGTAGCTGGATGCTGCCGACACATTGGTACATGCACCTCTCTCCAGGAAAAACTGTGGGCCCTCATGGATGGCCTTCAACTGGCATGGGATAAGGGCTTTAGGACGGTGGAAGTTCAAATAGATTGTTTGGTTGCACTAAGTTTAATTCTTAGGAAGGAAGGACACGCTAATCCAAACATGTGTTTGGTCCGGAAGATTCAACGTCTTCTAGCCCAGGATTGGTTGGTAACTGTTACTCATACCTTTCGTGAGGGTAATCAGTGTGCTGATTTTCTTGCTACATATGCTCTAAATTTGGAGAGGGGATACCACATATTAGAAGAGCCACCGGCAGACCTTCAACGCTTCCTCATGGAGGATGTAGAAGGTATCGAACGAGCAAGAATTTGCTCTAGCACTTTCTGATCTTTGAAGATCAGTTCCTATTGTAAATAAAAAAAATATATGAAAGTTAGTTAGATTTAACATTTTTGCTTCAATTTTGAAAGTTTATAGTTACTTTTTTTTCAAAAAAAATAGATTGTAGTTACTATTGCACTTTTGATAAAAGTTGAAGGTTATTTTTGTAAAGTTGAAGGAAAATATCCAAATGCATCTCTTACTATTTTAATTTTAAATAAGACATATTTGTAGCAATGAAAGTGAAATACTATTGTTCTCATCCTCGAATGATAAATGATTGATTTCAAATATATATGATCTATATATTGTAATTCCACTGTTACTTTTGATTTTACCTTGCCAAAAATGTATTGACTGACTAGGGCAACATTGTCATATATTACTATTTTTGTTTGTAAGAATTTAGGTGAATGGAGTCTCATGAGCTAATTAAGTTCAATGTATCTCTCAAGACTTAAAGAGCATTTATAAATATACTTATAGATCACTTATCAACAAAGTCATCATATCAATCGTGAAATTTAAACTCACGACATTGTGAATTATAAGTCAACTCATTATTAATTGGATCAATCTTTGCTGGCAATTACTAGAATTTACCATGTATATACTCCATCTTTGTAGTGTAGAGATATTTTGATATATATGTGTGTGTGTGTGTTTATCAGGTTTTTCTCGTATTCCAAAAAAAAAAATCATAAGAAGAAGGATGCGTATGGTACAAGTAGTGTTGGAATATGCTTGGTCCACTCTTTGTGAATCTGGGCCCAAGCCCAATTCACTTATGGCTATTATATAATTATGGAAAAGTATGGGTTTAAATAAATATTTTTATCTTTGTGATTTGAAATTCAAATCACGTAACTCTCGTACTTGATATAATGGGAGTCAATCAAAAACACATATGGAAAACTCTCGTAGAAACCACTCTCTCTGGTTGTCTTCTCCAATGGTGAATCTGCAATATAAACATGATTGGAGTTCATATTGGTGCTCTGATCTCGTGTGGGTACTCAATGAGTCAATCAGATTCTAGGTACACTCAAAATCCTTCAATGGTATCAAAGCAAACGATTCTTGAGGCATGTATAATATTATTATTCTACTTCCGCTACCATTCCTCCACTTTGTTCATGTTATATATGAATGTTCTTATTCTTGCTTTGATATTCACCTATTCAAAGTCTAGTGGCATATATAATTTGCTTTCACTTATGTAGAACATATGAAACTAGCTCCCACTTAGATAAAACTTATGATTCTCTTAAAAGACTCATGAAGTATATGACATTTACTTATTCATGTCTCTTATTGCATTATGATGTCCATAATATCTTATTATCTGGGAATTTTGGACAACTCAAAAAGTTTTCTTTTATTCTATATTCATCTTAATTCTTCATATGTAATTTTTAGCCAAACAAATATTTAAAAGGGAGAATTTTATTTATTTCTCAAACCAAATTTGATAGGTTCTCAATAACCATTGGTCTCAAGGCTACAAGAAATATATGTCCCATTTTGTATCCAATAATTTCCCACAGCTTCTCAAATTTCTTTTAGAGATATTTCAAATGTCTTATGCAATTTTCCCTT